>OZ004670.1:2640843-3840843 GCA_963924505.1 Agonopterix alstromeriana | reverse complement strand
GGTCAAAGTCACCAAATTTTTGTTTTTTATCACAAAAATTTGCTCATCTCTCACACTGTCATCTCAAATTGAAAGATGCGAGAGGGTATCGTGGGCTGTGTTTTGGCAAAGAAATCAACTATACTCCATTCAAAATAGCAACGAAATTTTAAGGCAATTTTGCATTACAGAAACAGAGATTTGAAACACTTCCTCTCACTTATTCTTAGAACAGCTTTAGTAACGTCCAAGATATGTCGGATAGTACATGTATCCAATAAATTAATTACATTTGGTAATCAGAATTATCCCTAAAGCTAAATAGGAATCGGAAAATCTCGTCGTCCTTATTTGGAATAAAGTATAGTTGGTGTTAATAGTTCAGCTGCAATTGAAAAGGATCATCTTACCTCAAGGGATCATCTCGTACACCTTTCCCCTAATTATATATCCACAACATCCATGACTCGGATACAAATATTCATAATATCATCATACAAATATTTGCCTCTTACGGGATTCGAACCCGCGACCCTAGCACACTGCACAGCAGGCAAGTTTCCTTCCAACTTCAGGATTCATATGCCAAATATCCTCTTTTCATGTCGAACAGAGTAGTTCTTACGTGTAACTAACCGATTCAATCGGTATAAAATTTTTTGAAGATTTTAACGATTAATGTTTTTTTATTATTTAATTAATTAATTTCAGACAATGGCTATGATGATCACAGAAATGAAACATTACTTTAAAGTTGCCTAGTACAGTCATAATACGTTACCGATCTTGTAATCGATGTAATCGGGAACTTACACAATAGCTCAACTATTCGGCTATTGTGTAAGCATATGCTCACGACCGTGCAGTAGCCGTGGTGGTCCAGTGGCGAGTAACCTTGCCTGCCGTGCAGGAGGCGATGGTTCGATCCCCGTCCAGGCCGAAGCGTACCAATAAGTTTTTCGGAATTTATATACGATTTGTAACACCACTGGCTTTTCGGTGAAGGAAAACATATCGTGAGGAAACCTGCATGCTTCAATTTCGAGGCATGTTTGTACCCACTGTCCATTATAAGTGGCGACGGGCTCACCCCCCCGTCACTCTAGACAGAGTTTCGGTACTACTGGTGAAACGTGGATGTTCTGAGGTTTCAGAATATCTCGGACTACCCCCTCGGGAAATATAGCCGTGAGCATATGCTATTGTGTAAGATTCCGATTATAACGTTTGATTTGAAAACTGATCTATCTCTAGCAATTCACCACTTAATACGTCATCCTATACAGGGTCCTTGTAATATGCTGACACTTTTTTAGGGGATAATCAGACCGTCAAACTGAACAACTTTCTCTATGGCACCAACATCTAATAAAAAAAAATCTGATGGTCCATACAAAACTCCAAACCTCGAGCAAAATGTATGGGAGAGCTGCTATTTCGATAAAGGGGGCCATAGAGAAAGTTGTTCAGTTTCACGGTCTAATCATGCTCTTAAAAAAGTGTCAGCATATTAAGAAGGACCCTATATAAAAGAATAATCCTACAAAGTCAAAGTCAAAGTCAAAATTGTTTATTCAAAATAATATCACATAGATATCTTTTTGACGTCATGTTTTTGAATCTACCACCGCGTCGGAAGGTGTTCCGTTGTAGAGAAGATGCGGCCAGAAACTCTACAACACACTTTTTTTAAACAAAACAAAATATACAAAGCACAATTACATAAATTCAATATTAAATTACATAGAGCTACAACTATATAATGCACTATATCTGTTATAATGATACCTGACCAACATTTTTGTATCTTATCTAACTACGAGTATCTATCTTAAGGCGTCGCCGTCGTATCTAATTTAAATAGACCAATTTATTTTACAATTGCAGTTCTAGAAATAGCTACAAAAGAATATGGTAATTTCAACGAGATGCTGTCGAAGAAAGTCATAGATGCCAGCCAGGACTGGGCGAAGACCCGCCCCGACAGCTTAGTCCCCGTGGACAAGACCAGTGAGCCCGAGGGCATACAGTGCGGGAAGGTGTCCATCATCGTCAACCCTCCCCACGAGATCTACAAGTTTGGCATTCTGCTCAAGAGGTCTATCATTCAGCAATACAGAGATTGGGTGAGTGGAGCAATCATTTTTTTTAATTTTAATTAATGGATATTGCTTGTGGGAGTATCTATCCCAATCTCAGGGATTGTTTTTGATAAAGAACAAGAAGAGATTGAGGATTACGGAGCCTCGTGGCAGGCACAAATGCGACACGCGAACACTATGCGAGACAAGTGCTCGTGTCAGAACCTGCAACGTGACTCGCAATTTAATTCGGTAAACTTAAAAATGTTAAACTTTGCGTGGATGGGACTTTGACAATATTTGCAACAATGAATTGGGATGGTTTTTGGGAAGGGAATATCTACATGTCTATCTGTTTGTTCTCCTCCGTAAAAAAACAATTACGTCCGGTTTAATCTGGACCTAAACCCCTTGTGGGCTACGTCAGCATCGTGTAAGTTCATACTTACAAGATATATCAATCTATGAAATGATGCACGTTGCAGCAACACGTTTTATAATTTTCCTCCTCAAATGAGACGAAACGTGCAGGCATAGAGCAATTACTTTGTTCGCTTGGGTTTAACATCTTGTCAACCTAAGATATAATCTACCTATCTCTTCTCCACTGTGCAGCACAGCCTGTGCTTCAATGAAAACTCACCCTTTAGCAAATTTCCTTCTCTTCCACAGACGGTGACCCACCTAAAAGTATTACTACACATAGTGATAAGCGTGCTCCTGGGCCTGTTCTACGAGAAGGTGGGCAACGACGGCTCCAAGACGGTCTACAACATGGGCTACCTCATCATCTCGGCCGCGTACCTCTGCTACACCTCCCTGATGCCTGCTGTACTTAAATGTGAGTTGTCTTGTTTCTTCATTATCATCGTCATATTTGACGTCTCAGCCACGGTTTATACAGAAGAGACGTGTGGCGGTGGCGGATAATCTAAGTAACACAATATAAACCTTATACTGCTTACGTAACATAGCGTCGTTTTTTTCGTAAAGGAGAATTGCGCTCGCGCCTCCAGGTGACGTCGCCTGGAGGCGCGGGCGTAATTCTCCAAACGACGCTATGCTAAGGGTAAGGGTAAGGGTTTGTAATTGTGTTACTTTGACTATCCACCACCACCACACGTCTCTTCTGTATAAATCGCGCCTTATTTTTTTCTTTACCACCGTTTCGGAAGGGTTTGTGCTACAGAGAAGACGCGGCCAGAAATAAAATCAATAAAAACACTTTTTAACAAATTTTTTATAATAATTACTAGAGTTAACCGCGACACAAATAATATACCAGACTTTAAGTCAGATCATAAGCTATCAAAAAAAAAAGTTTCTTAATAATCGGTTCAGTAGTTTTCGCGTGATACTCGCACAAACAAATACACAAACAGAAGGACAAAAATTCTAAAAAATGTTGATTTGTAGTCAGGGACACCTACAAACCATATCGATCGTCATCTTTATTTTGTAAATATCTTCAATGTACAAACATACTTCTGTTACAGTTTTATAATAGTTAAGATAAGATAAGATAACGTGCACTAGATACGTTGCAACTGTAAACTTAAAAAGGTAGTTGGTAGTTGTGGCAAGAATTCTGATGGCCTCGTAGTAGGAGTACGGTCGTGAGCTTACTGCAACTGCCGGTTTGCCTGACAAAGGTAAGGAAGGATGAGGATAGAGTTTTGTGGTGCGCCTTATACTGGAAAAGATGATGATGACGATGAAATTGTTGGTTCATAACATTGTATGAAAGATACAGTCTTTAATTTCATGTTCGGATACATAATCAACTTCGTTTTCATGAAGTGCACTAAGCAACTAATATTGTATTTAAAACTGATAACTTACTTGTGATTGTTGAGGTGAATGGTTTATTATTTTTGTAACATCGATTAAAATGTACCTGCATACCTATCCGTAAAGTGGCAAATAAATAAAATTAAACAAACAATTGTTCATTGTCCTCTATCGACCGCAGAGAAGACAATAATATTGACTAGACAGTGTTAATTATTTTCCTTGCATTATTGATCATAAACACATAAATTACAAAGCTAAGACCACAGGAGTAAATGTCCATACAGAGAACTAGCTACGTACAAGCTGCCGATGTCGGTGCACTCGCGCATAGTGCGCGTTAGAAGACGTACGAACAGAGGGCGTAGCATGATTCGCGTGATAAGGCTATATCTCGTCTTTTATCTCGTTCGTCAGCGCGAAAATAGAAAGAATATGAATGCGATATATCACGGTGCCATACTACGGTTTCTAATTTACTAACTATACTTCGCCGATAAACTTGTACAGTTTGGCGTAGTAATTTTTAAGATGTACCCATTACATGTACCCTTTCAAATTAATAAATAAATTAAAAACAACATTAAAATTACTACAAATTCAAATTAAAAAATTACACAGACAGTACCTACGTGCTCTAACGCGTGCCCTGTGTGAATGCACCGACAGCGGCCGCTTGTGTAAAGCTTGCTAGCTTGTTCTCTGTAGGGATATTTACTCATGTGGCTAACTAAGAATAACTGCGTACTATACCCACCTGTATCTTTTAATCATTTTATGCTATGTCATTAACGATATTTAATGATATGTCGCTGATAATCATGACGACGTGAAAATAGTTTTATCCGTGATTATAGATAATTTACATAAATGATTACCTGCACATCGTGGTAGGTACCTAATTGCTGGGAAGCAATTAAAATTATCTAGAGCCATTGTATGTTAGAGTCGAACATCATGCAAAAACCACTGGACCGTGTTGATAAACTTTGTATACAAGGTGTTACAAAAATAAAAATAAAAATTTAAGGGGTGGCTTAGACCAACAAACAGAACAACTTTCACTATAGGACCAATATCGAAATCGCGAAAGAAATTCTGATGTTCCATACTAAACTACAAATCTACTAGAGCTAAATGTATGGGACAGCCAATTATTTTTACGTGATTTCGAAGTTGGTCCCATAGTAAAAGTTGTTCAGTTTGATGGTTTTAACAACCCCCTTTAAAGTTTTAAATATTTATTTTTCCTTTTTTAACACCTTGTATATGACTGTAACCGATTGGCGATTAACTGGTTAACTTGACTTAATAGGTTTCCCCGAATGAACGACCTTGACCCTTTCAGAGCCGCCTCACCTCTACTAAACTACGTCATTTTAGTAGGTATACCTATTTTTGACTGGCTTGTACTTAATTATGTTACTATGGTGCCTTCTAAACCAAGGAAATCAAATTCGATAATCATAAGAATTCGCACCAAATTTTACAATTATCTAATTAACTCATTGAATATTGGTCTATAAAAAAATTTACTTCATAGCATTTTTAGATCTTAATATTGTCTACACAATGGTGTGTTTCGCACGTAAAAGTGACTTCAACTTATAAAGTAGATGCACATTAATGCATTTTCCAATATTTAGGCTTTCCTTTGAACACAGGTTTCATTTGTATTTTATAGAAAATAAACTTCATAGCAAATAAAGCCCAGGGCTGCAATCGCGGTAAATATTCGGTGATTAAACCGTGACTGGACTACGTACGAACTATAACTTTTGACACATTTGGTATTACGCTAATCTCGGTACTGCTCTTGACAGCCGTTAGAGCCGTTTTGACAGATCGCTCAGACGTCAGGCTGTCTAACTGACAGCCTGAGCATAGAGTTTACGGAATTCAGCACAGTTGAATAGTAATTGGATTGCAATGTGATCAGAACTGAAATTGGATAAGAATAGAACTTCGATGTTTTAACTTAGCGCAATCGGAGAGCTGATGTTGAAGATCATTGCTACATTGTTCTATAATTTGTGTGTCTTTCAAATAACGAGAAGATAACTTCTAAAAACCAGAAAAATTTGGCCCGTCTCTGCATTTACCTATGGGGAGCGTCTTAAGGGGATATAATTCGGGCTCCATACAAACGTACTATGGTGATATTTTCTATACTAACCGATGAAAGTCAATGAAATTTTGCTGAAACAATCTTGAAACAAATATCTATGCTTGTATGGAGTCAGATTATCGTTAAAATATACAGTTTCAATGCTAGGCTTAATTTAAGATTTGTATGGAAATCTTTGAGGCACTGTAACTTTAAAACTATACATTTTAACGAAAATCTGACTCTATAGAAGCATAGAAATTTGTTTTTAGATTGATTCTGAAAAATTTTATTGAGTTTAATTGGTTTGTATTGAAAATATCACCATAGTACGTTTGTATGGAGCGCGATCCGAATTATATCCTCTTAATTATATTAATAATTTTATGGATAACAAGATGGTATGTACTGCAACCATCTATGCAGCAACTTCCGCTTCCAAATCGCAGTAGACAAAGTTGTATTAATCCAACAAATCCAATTGTTTTGTTGCCGTCATCTTGTTATCTAGGTGGGTACTTATTAATCATGGATTTCCCCAAAGTAATACCTGATTAATTAGATTAACGTGTTTGCGTGATGCTCGAACAAACAAACAAACAGACGGACAAAAATGACAAAAAAGGTTTATTTGGTGTCAGGAACACCTAAAAACCATATCGTAACCTTTTTCTGTAACAGAACTGTGTCTGCACATATGGCGAAACTATTATAAGCTGTACTACACAAAACTATTCTAAGCTGGCCGCGCGACGTTATTCGTTAGTCGACCTACGCGCGGCCAGATTATAGTGGTTTTGAACAGGGTGTTAAGGGTAAACAGTTGCATTACTTTAAGGAGTGATTGTACCCGTGATACTAAATAATTTTCCCAAAGAAACCTACCTATAGGAAATTCGCAAAAAAAAATTTTGGACTTTCCATACTAAATGCAATCATCTGATGGAACTTTTGTATGAAGGGTCGAATTTTTTTTTGCGTATTTCCTATATTTTTCTTAGGGAAAGTTGTTCAGTATTATGCGTACAATCACCCCTTAAATTAATGCAACTGTTTACCCTAACCTAACCTAACCTAACCTAACACCCTTTATAGCTTGATGTGTCGCCGTATGCACACACTTCTGTTACAGTTTTATAATAGTTTAGATACATTATTTTGAGTTTGAGTTTGAACTGTCTTTAACATTGGCAACATTTGTTTCAGTTCCTTTAGAGATGCCTGTACTAAAGAAGGAGAACTTCAACAACTGGTACAATCTCAAGACTTACTACGCCGCTATTCTGGTCACAGGCATGCCCATGCAGGTAACTAATTTATTTCTTTTCTTCAAGCAAAATCGCAAAACTATTTCTGCGGAATCGACAATAGAACCACATTCGAAAACTGGCGTAAAAATTACTTACGGCATAGATTCTTACAGATTTTTTATTTTTTTTAAATGACTCACTAGGCTGAACTAGGACAGTTTAGAAGTTGTTATTTTTAAATATGATTTACTTAAATAAAAAAATGTTATCTAATCTCTCTATTTTGATAATTTTGTAGTTGCTAAATATACTGGCACATTTACCAATATAGAAAAAAAATATCAGATCGCCATTACAAATCACGAAATTATAAATATTTGGCATTTTCTTTATTTGATAACAAATGGCGATCAGATTTTTTTTCTACAATATCTAACCAGCACCACAATAAAATTGTGAAATTCTTTTGATAAATTCATGTTACCTATACCTAGCGTAAGCGAAACTTCTTGGTCAATGTGGTGATGTTACACATTTGTTATCATTGACCTCCATGTAATACGTGTATGTACCTACCTATTTATAAAGCACTACATTACTACATTCTCGCCGAGAACAGACGAGAAAATCAGAGAGTGAGAGTGTGGACGTGCTTCATTGTTCTCGCGGCATCGCCGTCTCGTGACCCGTAGTAATTTTCCTTGAAAGTTCTTGCCGAGAATTCTCGTCGAGAAGTTCTCGCGAGAATGTAATGTAGTGCCTGCTTAACAATATATAAAGAATACAAAACATAATAGTTAGGTATCGTTTTTTAAAAATAGAATTTTTATTGTTTTTACGGTTAAAATAACGATGTAATTCGATGTTATAGATATGGTACAGCTTCGTATACTCGGCGCCGTCGTACTTTCTCTCCGGCCAGCCGCAGGAGTTCTCCCGCTTCGCCATGTTCGTGCTGGTGCTAGCCCATGTCACGCTGATGGCCGAGGGTATCGGCAACGTCATCGGCACTTGCGTTAACCCTGTTGTGAGTATTGCAAATGTATCCAACCAAGGGTTAGGGTAGCTGCCCACTTTGCCGAGTAGGCAGCTGTCCAAGCTCTACGTCATCCTGCGAGCTCTACGAAAACGCTCCATTTAGCTTAGCTTCAGCTAAGCAAAGGAAAGCATAATATGTAAAGAGGTGCTCGATCCAACTGAATAACTTTCACTACGGAGACAATGTAAAGAAACATTTCAAAAAATCCGATGTATCATACATTTTAGTCGAGTCGGTAGATACTGCAGTTGTATGAAAACAGTTTCTTTTTCATGATTTGCAAGTTGACTCAATTTTGAAATTTGATCAGTGTGATAGTCTAAGATACTACTTTAAATACTAGGTTGTTTTGTTACACCCTTATGACTGCTCTGTAACTAGCAATGGACAATTTTGAATTAGTTTGTGCTGAGAAACTATCTAACACACACACACACACAGGACAGAGTTTCGGTACTACTGGTGAAACGTGGATGTTCTGAGGGTTCAGAAATCATATGCTTATGCTGTAACTATCTAACGAATTCAAAGTCATAAGTCAAAGTCACCATAATTTATTTATTTTTTTGAAGCTAGCACTGCATCGGATTTATTTATAATTAAAGGCAACTTTTATCTTTTGCTTACAGAATGGCACATTCTTCGGCGCAATCACGACTTGCGCGATGATCGTTTTCGCTGGCTTCTTGGTCCTGTTCTCGCATATGAGTTCTATGATGAGAACTATATCGCATTTCTCTTTCCTGCGGTACGCATTCGAGGGGCTTGTTCTGTCTATCTATTCGTACGATCGATCGCCACTTGATTGCCCGTCGACAAAACCTTACTGCCATTATAGGTGAGCAAATAAGAAAATTAACCGTTATACTTACAAACAAGGTCTTTCTTATTATGCTGATGGTTTTATTTAATGAAATGATCAGACTATAAAACTGATATTCCATATAAAACTGTTAACCTACTTGACCCAAAATGTATGGGACAGCTGTTTTCTGAAAGCTGAAAGTATTCAATTTGATGGTCTGATCATCCCCTTAAAATCCGTCGGTATGTTAAGAAGGACCCCATACATTTATATGGTAAGTGTAGATAGGTAACATTTTCTTGAGTACCTGAAACTACTGCGCTTGGAAAAATCGTTAAGCAGGCACTACACCATACTACACTGTCGCGAGAACGGCGAGAATTCGCGGCAAGAACCCCCAAGAAAATCACTGCATTCATGAAAAGATCTCGGCCTTTCTCATCTGTTCTCGCCGAAAGTAGTGCCTGCTTTAGGTAAGCAGCATTTAATTCACCCGCTCGCTTACTTCGTCACTTTCCCGTCACGGCGTGACGCCTTAAACTTAGTTACTTTTTACCAGAAATAGCAATGAGTACCTCAAGGCTGTATTTTAGGCCCATTTCTTTTTTCTAGATGTTTCCAACATTTCTAATTAAAATTTTTGTTTACAGGTATCCAAAAGAACTGATTAAGGAATTCAGTATGAAACCCGACAACTACTGGACAGATATAACTGTGCTGTTCATAGAAATGATAATAATTAGAATAATAGCTTATTTGACCCTGAGTAGAAATATTAAGCGATCTTCGAATTAATTAACATGTTTGTTTAAAAAACTAGAAATCGCTATGGATAGATTTGGAATTTTAATTTATACATCGGAATGTAGGGTGTTTTATTGTTTAAAGCCATATTGTAGAATCCGATTCAGTTCATAGCTGTTGACATTTTCGAAATGGCTTTAAAATTCATGACGGGTGATAGATAATGATAATAATTAAATACAAAGTAATTGAAATTGTGTTATAGTAACAATACTTTTGAACCGATTGTATACTAGTCAAACCATTTGAAATGTATGCCACCTTAGAACGTTGTCACAGCAAACCATTTGTAAGTATGCCTAACTACCTAATTGTAATATGTTCCACAGAAGCAGGTGAATGCTAAAGGACTCTAAAAAGTATTATGGTGGCATATTTCACATTGATTGACTGGTGCATTATTGATAACTGAACAATTCTTCATAATTTAATTCTTTGAACCAGGCTTTACTTTTGCGGAAATCCATGATTAATAGGTAGACAGCAAGATTGTATCGAGATCTCGACCGTGACCGCGGTTAAGAAGCGGAGGTCTCGATATATTTTTGTCATCTACCTATTACTTAATATTTTGATATGTACCATTTTGTAACTTGTACTGTGTACATACCTACGGTATGGTTTAAAACTTGTTGACAAACAAATTAAGAAATTCTATTTACACTATTTAAATTACTACAAGTATTGTAAGAACTTATTAAATTTAGTAAGTAGCTAGTGATAATAGTTTACATAATTTATTAAGTTATCGGTACAATGTTGTCACAAGACTATCTGTGACGTTAGATAGAGGATGTTATACTTACTTGCCACTTTTGTAGGTACGTACTAGTTTTAATTGAACAGAGATGGTTGAGTGAGGGGTTATTATAATTATCAGTAGACGTCTTTCAAGCAGGCACTAGTTACATTCTAGCCGAGAACAGACGAGAAAGGCCAAGAACGAAAGTATGGCCCTTTATTGATCTGACGGCATCTCGTCGTCCGTGAGCCGTAGCAATTTCCCTTGGAAGTTCTTGCCAAAAATTATCGCCGATAAGTTTTCGCAAGAGTGTAGTGCGTTCTTTAAAAATACCATCCGTGCCACCAGAAGTATGAAGTTACGGTGGGTCTGATATGGTAAAGAAACTGAATGAGTAGACAATGTATAATATCCTTGTAGAAAGACATTAACATTCTTTGAAAATAGGCGTAGCAACTCTGGAACTATATGTTAGGAATATTATTTATTAGGTCAACAGTACTTTGAACTTTGTCCCCATCTTATCTCGTGAGCCATAAGGAAATTGAATTACCTTGGAATACACTTAGAAAAAAAAATCGGCCTTGTATTTAATTGTACCAGTTATACTATTTAGTGTCAGTCAAATGATGGTGCTGGCCAAAGGTAGATAGGTACTATAGAGAAGTAATTAAATATTAACTTTTATTATACAGGGTGTAGTAAAACACCCTAGTAATATTTAAAGGTATGGTTTAGACCATCAAACTAAACAACATTGACTACTTAGTCAACTACAAAACTGAAGAAAAAAACAACTGTTTCATACAAAACGTCAGTACCGACTCTTCACTAATGTGTTTGTGCAGTAGTTCCTCCAAATATGGGATAGTAGATTTTTTTTTCATGGTATTGGCTCCATAGTGAAAGTTGACCCCTTTATATATTATTAAGGTGTAGAAGAAACTATTTAACTTACGTATGTTCCTCATTCAACCAGGCCTGGAGTAAGTACTATTTTTGGATGTCACACGTTCTAATTCATATTTGAAAGAGACATACAGTACCTATGGAGTTTATTTATATATTATTTTGTCATAACTTTATGTGTGAGATTCAAAAATAGCATTTCGGTAAGATTCCTTCCCTTCCAGAGAGTGTTATGTACTCTGCAAAAATAATGGAATATAACTTTTTTTTCCAGTATGACGTGCAAAGTATCTATAATTACACGATTTTTTAAACTCTACTGCTACGTATTAATATCTTTTACCTAAAGCAGGTACTATATTCTCGCCGAGAACAGACGAGAACGAGAGTTTTGATTCATTGTTATCTTGGTGTCGTCGTGAGCTGCGTAGTACTTTTCCTTTGAAAGTTCTTGCCGAGAATTCTCGCCGAGAAGTTCTCGCGAGATTGTAGTGCCTGCATAATGGAATAAGATTGTAAAGCCTGACCAGAAAAGCAAAAAGCCTGCAAATCGATTACATACAATAGGTATAGCCCAGGAAGGTGGCATAGGTATTGTCTATACCCGCAGACCTCGCAAGCCACCCCTGAGAAAACGATAAAAATCGAGACGTGCCTCCATCTTTATTATTTTACGTATGCCAAATAGAGCGCGCATGACGGTTATCTCGTTTAAACGCTTTGTCGTGGGTGGCATGCTAGCCGTGCTGGAGTACAGACTGCCTAACAAGCGGTGAAACATGAAAATACTCCTTGGAGATCGGTAATGTTCGTCCTTCTTTCATAAATTTCCGTTCATGTTTCCAACTTTTTAAGTTTGTCCCTTTCTATCATGCGTAAAACCTAAGAGGAAGGAAAATGCGTGATCCGATAGAAAGGGACAAAGTAAAAACGTTGGAAACATCGATGGAAACGTATACGAAAGAAGGACGACCATTTGCTACATATCTTTCTCATACAAAGAAACTGTGTCCCCTGCTACAAAGTAAACAAAACATAGCTTAACTTTTTGTCTTCCGCCATCTTGCTTTGATACAAAATTGTATGTGGCGACGCCATTTTGTATCATGTTTTTGTGTAATGTCTGCTAAAAAACAAGCGCTGGAGCCGACACACCTTGTGACGAACACAAAGGCCGAGATTCAGAGACGATTTTTTTGGTCTTAGCTCGAGCTAAGCGTGGCGAAAATGTATGGATTTTGACATACGGGAGTCCAAACTATGACTTACAAATCGTCTCTGAATCTCGGCCAAAGACTACCTACAGTTTTATATAGGCGAACATTACCGACCGCCATGATAAATTTTCGTGTTTCGGTGCTTGTAAGAACCTTTTATAATGCCACGTTGCAAGTAAGTAAAAGAAAGTAGTTCCAATCATTGGTTCCAATGATTTTCCGCAGAAGTTTTTATAAGACAGGCTTAACATTTTTTTTATTGGAACATGTTAAGAGGATATAATTCGGAGCGCGCTCCATACAGACGTACTATGGTGATATTTTCATTACTAACCAATCAAACTCAATGAAATTTTTCAGAATCAATCTAAAAACAAATTTCTATGCTTGTATAGAGTCAGATTTTCGTTAAAATGTATAGTTTTAAAGTTACAGTGCCTCAAAGATTTCCATACAAATCTTAAATTAATCCTAGCATTCAAACTGTATATTTTAACGAAAATCGGACTCCACACAAGCATAGATATTTGTTTCAAGATTGTTTCAGCAAAATTTCATTGACTTTAATTCGTTAGTATTGAAAATATCACCATAGTACGTTTGTATGGAGCGCGCTCCGAATTATATCCCCTTAACAGATATTACGCTCTCTACCGAAACTATCATTAGGTAAAGTGCGTGTTTTAAAAGATGCTCAAGCAAGAATTGACTGTGATTGAAAAAATATGTGTGTCAAATTATAATGACCATATATTTTATACCTTATTATAATTTAAGCTTCTTGCCATTTTACAAATTTTCGGTGGCACAGGTAGAATCTAAGAGGAAGGATCTATCTTTAAGACTAGAGTGAGCCATACCAATTGTAAAGTGTCCACTTTTTTTGACGTTTAGGTTTGAGTGTGTGGTGTCAAGTAGTATGGACAAAAGGCACCGAGTGACATATGACCTTATGTTTACGGTCACTTTTCACACACACTAGTTCAAAAAAAAGTGGACAGCCGCATAAACAAATATCTATAGTTCCATCTCCTTCTACTATTAAAGGTATGTCATAAGACAAAAGAGACCAACTACAATCGTAAATTTATGCGGACTCTATGGAGATCCTTCCTCTTAGGGTAGAATACAGACCTTAAATTAGGTAATGTTTTTATTTGTAGTGTCAAACATGACCAAGAAAATGTATCATTAAACCACACAATGCAACAGGGTGTAAGGAAAAGTATCATTACCCTTTAAACCACATACTCTACCCATCAAACAGAACAACGGGCAACTGCTTTAGTATGGGAGCAAAGCTGTCAGAACAAAAAAATATCAGTTGCCCCATACGTTTGAATCGAGTAGGTATTGCAGTTTAGTATGGGAAAAATGATTTCTTTTTTTGTTCTGATCTGTTTGCTCCTATAGCAAAAGTTGTTCAGTTTAATGGGTAGAGTATGTGGTTTAATGTTAATAATACTTTTCCTTACACCCTGTATTATACTAAACTAAGCTAGCTAAGCTGAGCTGGTTGGTTTCCATGCTACCAAACTAAGCGGGGGTGATTTTTTTTTAAATTTCGAAAGTATTCATATATGTCTGCGAATTAAGAAGTTCAATATTCAAAATGAATATTCAAAAATGACGCCTCTAGGCTCTTTGTCATTTTATTTGTTAGAAGCTTTTGCCATGAAATCCTAAAGTCTATATATATAAGGGGCCAGCATGGGTAGCATGGCAGCGTGATATAGCGCTATCACACCTTCGCTCTCTTTCTATTTGCGTACGAACGATCGAGATAAAAGACGTGATACAGCCGTAACATGCTACGGCTTCTGGTTCACTACTTCTAAGTTCTTGGTAGCTTATCTGACGGATCGTTTCTCTATCTTTCGTACGATAAGCTATTAAAAACTTATCCAAAATTGGGGAAACAGGCTCTCAGTATCAAATCCCTTCGATCAGAAACTGATCGAAGTCAAATTCAAAGATGTAACCACAGTACCGCCGAATATATTGAGTAGGTAGGTAAATCCTTTAATTTAATTATCTACCTACCTATGTATAGAATACCTATTCTATTCTACTTATAAGATTTATAATTTTGTAAGTAAATGGTCCTCTAGTCTAGGATCCAGGATGTGGTAAGTAGTTGTTAAACTACAGTTTTAATTCAGTGCATTATTAATATACACGTTTTGAAAATAGTACCTGTGTTTTTCTTCTCCATACATAAATAAACTCACGACAGTAATTCCTTTTCGGGGTAGAAGTTTGCTACACCTACCTAGGTACCTACTGCTCACACCATACTTCTTCTCCACCTTTCATGTAAATTAAAAGATCACAAATAGAACTTTTTAGTCGCTAGAAGATAAAATTGACTATTTCATGGAAGATAATACCAAAGTCTGAGCACAAACTAATAAGAGAACTACCATAGTCTGAGGCCGAGATTGAGAGACGATTTACTCATAGTTCGAACTCCCGTATCAAAGAACACTTATAATCCCGAATGTCAAAATCCATAAAATTACTAAGAACTAAGCCTAAAAAAATCGTCTATGAATCTCGGTCTAAAATATGGGTAAGTAAGCACTATTTTGGTAGATTATCCAGTATGCAATTATTTTATGAGTATTTTATTTTCCATAATAAATCTATCCTATTGGTACCTAAGAGTCAAGTATATAGGTAGGTATATCTATACAATGTTCTTGGTAAGGGTACGATTGTGAAAATAGACGAAAGTGGCTTCAAAATACTCCGATTTATTTTGGGACTAGCTGTGCCCGCGACTTCGTACGCTCAGACCATTGAAATAATATAAAGAGAAAGAAAAAAGAATAATAAATAGAAAGAAAGAAATAAAGAAAAAAAGTTAACCGTCACGGGACGCCCGGCAGAAGTGAAACTTCCATTGCTGTCAAATTTAAATTTCTAA
Organism: Agonopterix alstromeriana; assembly: GCA_963924505.1. Lineage (NCBI taxonomy): Eukaryota > Metazoa > Arthropoda > Insecta > Lepidoptera > Depressariidae > Agonopterix > Agonopterix alstromeriana. The sequence goes on along the minus strand of OZ004670.1, from coordinate 3,825,190 downwards.
TTCGCTGTACCGACTTTGCCGGTGCCCCGTCCCCGCACATGGCACGACTATAAACCCAGACCGTGGTCAAGTGGTCTTTACATTTCAGGAGGCGGAAATTGTTGTTTGACAGCTCAAAACGTTAACTATCCGTTTCCGAATAAGTAATGACTCACCGTTTTTATAAATAAGAAAACTGATTTAGAAGTAGTGCAACTTCCGCAGCTGTCAAATTTAAATTTCGAATTGGTTACGGATCCAAATTTCAAAGCCCTCCCATAAAAAGTTACAATTTTGGTTTAACTTCAAAATGCATAATAACAGGTAGAATCTATCTAAAGGACTATTAAATAATGTGTACTACAGATACATTTCTTAAAACGACATCTAAATTTCTTGATAAGTTTTTACAAAATACTAATTTAAAATCAGAACATAAATTGTTTCTCACATTTTACGTAGGAAGTAACACCTACAGCATCCAGCTCCCGCGGCATGATGGCGCGATAAAGCTCTATCGCGCCCTAGCTCCCTTTCTTTTTGCGCGCGAACGAACGAGTTAGCAGGCGCGATAAAACGTGTATCGAGGCATCATGCCGCGGGCGCTGGAGACCGATTGCGCTAATTTAAAACATTAAGAGGATAGACTAGTACCGTTTTGTCCATACAAATGTGTCTAAATCGCATTGTTTTGTGTGTTATTAATTTGTCTGTCTGTCTGAGTCTTCAGTTTGTATGTATTATTGTTATGTTTAATTTACCCTATGTCTCGATAGATGGCTGTGCCGTAGAAATAGAACGCGCTATAATCATTTTCCCGCTGTACCACATAAGTGACACGACAACTTGAAATAAAGTCTTTTCGCAGTAGTTATCATAGAGTTTTCCTTTTCATCCAACACATCTACAAGTAAACATTTGGTGCCGAAACCAGGGAAAGAAGAAAAAAAGTGACATTCCAATTTTTGTGACATTTGTGAATTCTGAATGAAATTTTTTCTCGGACAATTTTACGAATTATAAAATGTTTACTGATATATCGTTGAGCTAAAAGTGATCTTCAAATTATTTTCTGCCGTTGTTGAGATTAATCATTGTAATTAGTACACTACCGAGTTATTCTGAGGTTTGTTGGAAACATTCAAAATGGAGGCTTTCATTTTCCAACAAGAAGACATGTTCGAGCATTTATCTAGAGCGTATACTAATTATAAAAAGACACCGAAGGATAGAATCTCACAATCATATATCGAGGCGAGATTAGAACATTTAGAAACATTGATAGTCAACATGTCGCAGATACATTGTAAAATCGTCGGTGGTACAAAGAGAGAAGAAAAGACAGAATTATCGTATTTCAAGGACAATTTCTACTCCAAGATTGAGGATACCTACTTAAATTACAAAATCAAACTGAAAGACGATTTACGAGAATACGCTTCTATAACGAGCGAACAAGCACCGAAACAAACGACGTCGATGACAAGCTGTGAAGTAAAATTACCGCAGATTCAATTGCCTACATTTTCAGGTGGTTACGAAGAATGGCAAACCTTTTATGATATGTTTGTGTCGCTGATCCACAATAATGTAAATTTGAGTTCAGTCCAGAAACTGCATTATTTGAAGAGCAGCCTGTCAGGTGAGCCTGAGAATCTTCTTAAGAATCTGTCTACAACTGAGATGAACTACGATGCAGCTTGGAATCAATTGATACGGCGCTACAACAATAAAAGATATAATTCAAATGAAATTATGAAGCGTTTGTTTTCTCAGAAGATCATCACATGTGAGTCAGCAAGTTCCATTAAGCAACTTCTTGATACTACCTCTGCGTGTTTGAAATCTTTAAATAATTTGGGAATCGTGACGAGCGACTGGGACGTGATGGTAAATCATCTGATCGTATCCAAATTTGACACAGAGTCTCGCAAACTGTGGGAGAGTCAAATCAACCAAGCTGAGTCAGACGATCTTCCAACATGGAAGCAATTAACAAGATTTATGGAGATGAGATTTCGTACGTTGGAGGCGCTTGAAGGTAACAAAAATCCAAAATCTATTACATCGAGTAACATGAAACATGGTCCTGCACAGAAATCATTTCATTCAACTATAAACAACGAGAAAAAGATAACGAGTACTTGTGTGATGTGTAACGAGAAACATTTGTTATATCAATGCCAGCGTTTTGGAAGGCAATCTCCTGAAGAGAGGTGTAAGTTCGTTCAATCAAAGAGATTGTGCTTCAACTGCTTGGCACCTACGCATTCTGTGAATTCCTGCCGTCAGTCGACGAGTTGCCGTCGCTGTGGTAGGAGGCATCATACGCTACTGCATTTTGAGAGAAGCCAAAATCGAGAATCAGGTTCGACGGGGTCTTCGAGTAATGAGCAAAATTTATCACCCCCGAAGGATCAGCTATTGAGTATTGAGTCGCCACCAGAGAAAGTGGTAGCCCACTTGGCAACGAGAAATAATGAGAGTAAGGTGTTATTGGCCACAGCGGTGGTAAAAATCAAATCGGCAAGTGGCTACTCACAGACGGTACGAGCATTAATCGATCAGGGATCCGAAGCTTCATTTCTAACTGAGGCGACTGCACAATCACTAGGCCTAAAACGAGTTCCTGTAAATGGTCTAGTTTCTGGAGTAGGTGACGGTCAAACCAGAACGAAGAACAAGGTCTCATTTATTTTAGAGTCAGTACATAAACCTTTTTCTGTACCGATTAATGCATTTGTGTTAAGTACGTTAACATCATTCCTTCCATCTAGCAAAACATCAATTTCTAACTGGCATGAGATTGAAAATTTACCATTGGCTGATCCAAACTTTGGATCGCCGGGAAGAATCGATCTAATTTTGGGGGCAGAGATTTACAGCGAGATTATACTAGGAGGGCTTATGAGGCATCCGTCGAAGCACGGTCCCGTAGCACAAAACACGCAACTTGGGTGGATCCTATCAGGTGGAGTGCAAGGTGAGTCTTTGTCCAATTGTCGCGTAATCAATTTTCATGTTCAGGTAAAGGAAGATCAGCTCCTGAAACAATTTTGGGAGATAGAAAGGGAGCCAGATAGTATTGAGAAGAAATTGACAAAAGAAGAGATCAGATGTGAAGAGATTTATAATGAGACAACAACAAGAGACAATGAGGGACGCTATGTAGTTCGGTTGGCTTTCAAGAGTCCACATCCTGAGTGTTTTCACGGGCAATCGAATCAAATAGCACTGCGGAGATTTAAATCACTGGAGAAGAGACTACTCAAAAATCCATTACTTCACGAACAATACAAATCAGTGATGGAGAACTATGTCAAGGAGAATCACATGAGAGAAATCACGAATCTGGATCAACTCAATGATCCACATGTTGTCTACTTGCCACATCATGCTGTAATTAAGGAAGACAGAGAAACCACTAAGGTCCGTGTAGTTTTTGATGCCTCATGCAAGGGAGTAAATAATGTTTCACTGAACGACGATCTTTTAGTTGGTCCAAAACTGCAACAAGATTTGCGCCACATATTAATGAGGTGGAGACGGCACGCTGTTTGCGTTATTGCTGATCTTGAAAAGATGTACTTGCAAATTCGAGTGCTGGAGGATGACACAGATTGTCAAAGAATATTCTGGAGGTCAGATCCAAGCCAACCTATTCAGCACTATCGTTTACTAAGACTTACCTTTGGGACAGCATGTGCTCCGTATTTAGCAGTGAAATCTCTTCAACAGCTGGCTAAGGATGAACAGTCAAGGTTTCCGGTAGCGGCTAGAATCACGTTGGAAGATTTCTACATGGATGATATGTTGACAGGATGTGACTCGGAGGACCAAGTCATAGAGATTTATGAGCAAATGAGTGAGTTAATGAAACAAGGTGGATTTAACATACAAAAATGGTGCAGTAACAGTGAGAAATTACTAAATCACATAAAAGAAGACTGTAAAGAACGAGAGAAATCATTCGTATTCAAGACACAAGAAAAGATCAAGGTTCTGGGAATTTGCTGGAACAAGAATACCGACAATTTTGAGTATACATTGATGCTACCGGAAGTTACAGAGAGTATTACTAAACGAAAGGTGCTGTCAGACATTGCGAGGCTATATGATCCAATGGGTTGGATAGCACCAGTTGTTATCACTGCAAAAATATATATGCAGAAATTGTGGAAGTCTGGTTTAGGTTGGGATGAACACTTAACCAAAGAACTGTTAGAGGAGTGGATGGAGTTTCGAAATGATCTGGCTAACGTGCATAACGTGTTTATACCAAGATGGTTGGAGACACGAGATGGTGATGATGTACAGCTTCATGTTTTTGCTGATGCGTCAAAGGCTGGATACGCAGCAGCTGTGTATATGAAGACTGTCAACCAAATAGGTAATGTTTCTGTGCATCTAGTAACAGCGAAAACTAAAGTCTCACCCATTGAAAAACAGATTTCGATTCCACGTTTGGAGTTATGTGCTGCTGTACTTGCGACTAAATTAATATATGAAGTCTCGCAGATAATGCAAATACCTAAAGTGAAACTGTACGCGTGGTCAGATTCAACTGTTGTTCTGGCATGGTTAAGAGGAGAACCACGTCGATGGGTAACATTTGTGAGTAACAGGGTATCAGAGATTCTAACTATGTTAGATCGAGATCAATGGGGCCATGTTGATACTTATCAGAACCCTGCAGATTGTGCCTCTAGAGGTACACCTATATCAGAGCTGATGAATCATAATCTGTGGTGGCATGGACCTGAATGGTTGCATCAAAATAATGAGTATAGTGGATTACAGGACCTGCAGGACATTTCAACCACAGAAGAGGAGATACCTATAAAGACATTAACTGCTATCGTTCAACCTGAAGAATCTTTTATATGGAATAGGTTTTCGACACTAAGGAAAGCATTGAGAGTATTGTCATATTGCAGGAAAGTTCTAAAATTAAAACTGCCGATAGAAGAAAGGTTGAAGTTTCCTAGAAGTGTGACAACAAAGGAAATGAACGAAGTGTTCGATATGTGTGTGAAGAGAACGCAAGAGTTTTATTTTAAGGAGGAAGTCAAACAGTTAAAGTGTCAAGGCAGTATTCCCAAGAAGAGTCAGCTACATGCTCTTGGTCCTGTTCTTGATGAGAACGGGACATTAAGGGTAGGTGGACGTATTCATCAAGCTAGAGTTCAATTTGATAAAAGACATCCTGTCATACTGCCTAGTGAGAGTCATCTCACTAAGTTAATAATTTCAGATGCCCATATCAAGACTCTTCATGGGGGACCACAGATGATGTTAAATTTTTTGAGGTCCAAGTTTTGGATCATTCGTGCGAGAGAGTTATCGAAAAGGTGTTACAGAGAGTGCAATACTTGCATAAGATATTCTCGGCAAAATAACAACCCATTGATGGGTCAACTTCCTGAAGCCAGATTAAGACCAGCTAAGCCATTTGAATCTTCTGGAGTTGACTTTACTGGTCACATAAATCTTAGGTTTTCACCAGGAAGAGGTTCTAAATCATACAAGGGTTACATATGTGTGTTTGTTTGTATGACGTCAAAGGCAGTGCACCTTGAAGCCGTATCGGATTTGACAGCTCTTGGTTTTATCGCAGCATTTCGTCGATTCGTATCCAGAAGAGGCCATTGTAAAAATTTGTTCAGTGATAATGGCACCAATTTTGTGGGAGCGGACAAAGAGTTGCGCAATATGATTAGTAGAGCTGTGTCACAGTTACCAGACAATGTTGGTGAATTGTTAGCGAATGAGGGAACAACGTGGCATTTTATTCCTCCACATGCACCCAATTTCGGTGGTTTGTGGGAGGCAGGGGTTCGTTCCACTAAGGCACATCTGAAGAGAGTGATTGGAGACTCAACCCTAACATTTGAAGAGCTGACCACAGTACTGACACAAATAGAGGCATGCTTAAATTCACGTCCACTATCCTATTTGAGTGATAATCCGGATGATCCGTTGCCACTAACTCCTGGACATTTCTTGGTAGGAGAACCCTTGATCGTAATTCCAGATGAAGATTATGGAAAAGTTCGCATGTCAGGATTACAGAGATGGAAACTGGTTCAAAGAATGGTTAACGATTTTTGGAAGAAATGGTCTGATGAATATTTGGTGACATTAAATCAACGTTATAAGTGGACTACTAAAAGATCCGAGCCTGAAATTGACGATGTCGTAATTCTAAAAGATCATAATTTACCACCTGCCAAATGGTTGTTAGGGAGGATTGTAGAAAAGCATACTGGAAAGGATGATGTTACACGTGTTGTCAGTATTAAAACAAAGAATGGAATTTGTAAACGTTCATGTAACAAATTGTGTTTTTTGACAAAACCTAAATGAGTTAACTTTATTGTTTGTTACCACGTAACGTTGAATATAGATGTTTGTTTTTACCATAGGTAATTGTATTGACTGGTTTGATTGTTATAAGAGACTAGGATTAATGTTTGCCTACCTATGTTTATTTTATTTTGACATGATACTTAACGGGTGTCGTTGAGATATTGTTAGTAGTTTAGTGTGATATATTGATTAATATTTTATTTTAAGCTGTTTAAAACTAATTTCTCATGGTGGGCGGTGTTTAACTTAGTTGGTTTAGGAGACTAAGGTCTAAAATGAATGAGGTCATGTTGTGTTTTGTTTTAGTATTATAGTTTGAGAAAGAACAGAGTTCTTTGGTGAGCGGCATGTCTAAATCGCATTGTTTTGTGTGTTATTAATTTGTCTGTCTGTCTGAGTCTTCAGTTTGTATGTATTATTGTTATGTTTAATTTACCCTATGTCTCGATAGATGGCTGTGCCGTAGAAATAGAACGCGCTATAATAATTTTCCCGCTGTACCACATAAGTGACACGACAACTTGAAATAAAGTCTTTTCGCAGTAGTTATCATAGAGTTTTCCTTTTCATCCAACACATCTACAAGTAAACAAATGTATTCCCCTGTTTCCGCCCTAGATAATGACAGTAGAGCAGATTTTATCCATACAATCTATGTTACCTCTGCTATGTCCCTATGATTTGCTTTTTTGCATAAATTAATGACCGTAAGAACTAGTGACCTTCGAAAATTGACCAATTTTACCTACGTCTTCATCCAGTAAACATATTTGACGAATATAAACAAAAAAAGCAAAATATACAGACATAGCCATAGTCTTTCTCATATTATTCTTTAAAGAATTATCAAAGTTTAGTTTTGGAGGAGAAAACCGGGGAATACGAAATGCTGATTTCGTCCAATTTATGTAGATAAAATCTGTTCGATCCGAGCTGCAATTGTCTCTTTCGTACTCTAGTCGGCGGAGTGTGTGTGTGTGTGGGAGGGGCGGATCGGACGAATACGTGTACAGTCGGAAAAGTGACCTATTCTCCAAATTTCTTCGAGAGCCCGCCTATCCTCTTAATAGAAGTTTATTCGGAATGCGTAAACGCGCGCTGCATTCAAACCAAGTCTGGTGATATTTTCAGTACCAACCAATTAAAGTCAATGGAATTTTTCACAAAAAAACTAGAAACTAGTCTCTTGCTTGTATGAAGTCAGATTTTCGTATATACAGTTTTAGTGCTAGGATCTTGATACATGGTATAGATGTACGAGTATTACCATGTATCAAGAGCAAACAATACCTAATATTAAAAAAATCTTAACTGTTTCACTATGATTCATCTATAGTCACTTCATCTCATTGTCATTGCAGTGTAGTAAAGTAAAGTATGACGTATGTATCGGTAGATCTACCGATTTCGGATACTGTCTACTGATATTCCGATTCACTATGTTCAAAACTGTCGTCCGAACAGACATTCTGAGTTAAGCTAGGCAAGCGATGTATTTGGAAATACAAGCGTAACCCAAGAAACTTCAACATTTCATGAAAAGTGTTATCTTTTTTTTTCTTGACTGTGTCGCGATATTAGCACCCACAAATTATTGACATTTTATTACTTATTATGTTGTATTTTGCTATGAAAAAAAACGTACTTCTAAATTCATACGCAAAACCAACATAAGGAGACCGCGCGACGTTATACATTAGGTACTCTGCCTACGCGCAGCTTGCTTATTTGGTTTTGCGCAGCATGATGTTGACGCAACTGGCACGGGAACACACACGTTCTATAACTTTAAAACAATCTACCAATTTCTACCGATTTTTAGTTGCGAATTTACCGATTTTTTTATTTACAATTAATGGACTTCTTGCTTGTGCGTTAGCACCGCATTTCCGCCAGTGTCAAGTGGTTTGAGAAAGTATCTATCCAATCTCGAGGATTGTTTTTGAGTAAGAACACAACTGAGAAGGATTGCGGAGCCTCATGGCAGAGCCTCATGCTGAGACGCAAACCGCGCGAACACTACGCGACACTGACTCACCGATTTTATTAAAGTCACTTTTGCAACACTGGACAAGTGTCATATGAAATGGGAGTTTGCTTGGCGCCATTGCTCTTACTGTGTTTCGTGTTATTTGAAATTTGTAAAAAAATGGTTTTAGTGATATTTGTGACATAATTTCGTGCGGATTGTGTACCAAACAGTTGCGTAAAGCGACCGACGTAACAGGAATCTCAAATAAATACGATAACAGAACATAAGTTTTGGTTCAAGTTAACTCGTACATGGTCATTTTGGCGGCAGCGCGCGAGCTTACGAAATCAACCACAGATTCATCGTCATTTATCATCCCATCATCAAATAAAGAATATAAAGAAAAAAATAACGAATGGCTCAAAAGGACTAGTATCCAGAGCCGTTAAAGTCATTTTAAAACAACTAACGTCATATGAAATTTTGAAGTGCAAAGTAAATGCAACAGGCCTATGACAGCTTTAGTTCCGACATAGCCGTTGTGGCGCTGAAGTCACATTGTCCCTCATGGAACGTCATCATTGGACGATGATAGGACGCCATATTGAACTTATAGCAACAGCAACGTTATGCCGTGTTGTTGCGTCAGAAGCTAATATCTTGTGTTTTTCCACGTATTTTCGCTTGAGTTAAGAAGCCCTAATTCGTCTCCGTTGTATGACTATAGATGTAAGGCCGGTGTACAACCAATTAAACCAATCCGTTTAAAACGAAAAAAATGGTTCAAAACCGAAATAAACCATGTTTTTTGGTTTAAAGCCTTTGGTGTTGGTGACTCTGTTTTTCTTAATTATAACTACATTTTCTTGATTTTACCGATAGGGATATGATATAGATGTGAAACAACCGATTTAAAATTTTAAATAAAAAGTTGCGGTTTAAAACCAAACTCATACTTTCGCACTTAGTCTAGGAAAAATAAGGTTTGAGATTGCATTAAAGACACTTTAGTAAATTGTGTTTGAAATAATATTACTGTTAGTTTATAACACTTTAGTCGAAATTTCGTGGTTATATTGGCTCAGGAACCTGAGAAATACCTTAAAATCTATATAAATGTACAAAGGGCATACTTATTTCGAAAGATATTTCTTCCAGCATACTAGCAAAAGAGACAGTCAATTATCACAAGGCAAATTTAATGTGTACAAACAAACAGTAACTAATTTCGTTTTGAGGTTATAATTATTTAAGACTTTAAATATTAAATATCTACTCAAATTTACGATATTAACCGGGGATTATTATTGTTATAAGTAAAACGTATTGAATGAAGCCATCCTGCACAAAATCACCACTTTTCCATTTTTTGTTCATACCTAAATTTAATGTTTTGTAAAGGTCTTAATTATTCAATAATACAACATAAAAAGTCGGGGATTATTGAGAATTTATGTTTTTCAGGTATGTCAACAAAGTAATCAACGATATATAATAATATCGTTGATTACTTTGTTCCTTAGTCAAAAATCCCTATTTTTGCATTCCCCAATAACTGCATACATACATACCTATAACTACAAGTTCTATACAAATTAGCTTGACGACAGCTGCGCCACAGCGGAAATGTTTGAACTAAGTGAAAATTTCACTATCGTATCTGTAGCTTGCTAAATTTTAGTAATCTGTGAAATGCAATGCAGAGCAAAATTAGTTCATTCACCGCCTACACAAAAAGTAAACATTTTTATCTATTCGTGCCACGATCTCTTCATTAAACTAGCGGCAGATATAGTTTATTAACCGGGAAGTTAAATTTTAACCAATTAAGATAAGGTTTCTATCATAGTTTCAGTTTAATCTTGGTTAGAATACGCCGCTTTGTACTCGCCATGTAAGTTTGAAAGTTTTATTTATTTTTTTCTAACTTTTATGTACCTATAAACTCTAATTTTAATATTATCAAAAGCTGTTTCATATCACTGTTATGTTTGTTCGTCCTTCTAACCCCCTACGCAAAAAGTGGGTGTTATAATTTTTTACTCAAGAGTTTGTTCAGATTTAGGTTAGGGGAATATAATTCGGAGCGCGTTCCATACAAACGAAGCCTGGTGACATTTTGATTGAATTACAGAATTTTTACAGTTCCCAAACTTTCAGGGGTGGTTCAGACCATCAAACTGAACAACTTTTACTAAAACTTATAAACTGCAATGCTTCTTTTTCTTTCTTTTCTTTCAATGCATACTCGACTCAAACATTTTTTTTTTACAATTCTGGTTTGCTCCCATAGTAAAAATTGTTCAGTCTGATTGTCTAAACCACTCCTGAACGTTTTGGAACAGTAAAAAATCATCCGGTATTTGCTAATCCGAATTGGGCAGAAAGTTATATAAGAATCAGAATATCTTCTGATCCAATGTCCTTAAATGAAATGAAGTATAATTAATTCTCATTTACATATTTTCAGGTTCAAACTACTATTAATAAGTATTTTACTGATTGAAACGGCATACCTAACAGATGTGACATATTATGAGATCCTCGGTATATCAAAACAGGCATCGTCCCAGGAAATAAGGCAGGCATACAAGAAATTAGCTGTCAAATTACATCCAGATAAAAATTCTGTAAGTCTCTTATCAGATTCACATTGCAAGTTTGTCTACAACTGGTTGTGTCATTCATGCGGTACGCGTTTGAGCTTGCCACGAGGCTAAGCCATCTCTGTTCTCAAATGTGTTTTTGCTCAAAAAAGAATCTTCTAAATTGGGGTGGATACTCCCACAAACTACTTGAAATTGACAGAATTGCAGTACTAAGAATAAGCTACCAGCCATATTAAAAAAAGACAATAATAAGTACAAATACATACATACATTATACAGGCTCATGCCTGTGTCCTATTGGGGTGGGTAGAGACTATAGGGTATTTGACAGCATGTAAAATATAGGATCTATTGATGGCATCCGTATTGAATATTAATTTTAGAAACCAACTATTTAGTCAGTTTAGAAAAATACTGGATATTTTAAGAGAAAATCGACAAAGAAAATAATTTTGTCTACTTTAGTCACATGATCATAAACGACTAAGATTTGCCGAATGGTTGATGACGTCAACTGATTGTTAACAGTTTTACAAAGTTTACCACCTGCTTGTTGCCACATATATTGTCAGGAAAAGCCTTTTTTGCGGGATATTTAAATATCATTTTTTGTTTTCGTTTTTTCTTGCACTATAATGCAATGGAATGAAAAATATATATTTTCTATAGAGTCCTTAGACATCAGTGATTAACATAGCATAGTTTATAAAAACCTGTCAAATACCCTTTTGTTTACCATTGGCTACGATCTTGACACACCTCTTTTGCCTCTTCCACAGTCATAAGTCATTTCCTACTTGTGGTACAGTACAAATAAAATACAATTTTTCCAGAACGCCGAACAAGAAAAGTTTCTAAAAATCACAGAAGCATATGAAACTCTAAAAGATGCAGACAAGAGACGCAACTATGATCTCTATGGATCACAGAATTCCTACACCAGGAAGTATGACTATCATTCCCAGTCCGAGTATAATAATCTATACTATAATGGATTGTATCATGACGATCCGTTTGTGGACACATTATCCGGAGGAAGCTTTTGTAAGTATTATTTACTATGGATGGCACCATACCGTTACAAGCATATGATAAATATTAAATGTCTTGAACATTGTTACATACATCTAGTCTCCCTTAGTGAAAGTTGTTCAGTTTGATGTTCTAAACAACCCCATTAAAAGTTTTAAATGTTAATTTTCACTTTTGTAACACCTTGTATAGGCTAATGATTATGATATTTGATTGATTGATTGCTTTCAGACAACTATTTACAAGAAGGGTTTCATTTCATAAACTTCTACTCTCCATTCTGTCCTCCCTGCCAAAACTTGGTGGATCATTGGAAGAAGCTAGCTGAAATCTACAAAGGGATTGTAAGTATCCCCACAGTATACAACGTGTTAATGAATAAGCGCAAAACCTTAAATACCCCAACTGATTTATAACAAAGTAATTACATTGAAACAATAATTTCATTATTTTAATAGTTAAAATTTAAAGTTATTCACATTTTAAGTTTTCAGGCATAAATGATTTGTTATCATTTCAGCAATGAATTAAAGCGCTTAGGAGCTCATAGATACATTTTATGAATCTTGTTTTGGTAGTAAGTAAAGTGAGTGTGCCCGTACGGTGGGTTGAGATTGAGTTCAGTCAATTTGAAATTTTACAAACAAATTATTTAATATTTTGAACAACAAATACCTATGTTGAAAACATGATAATTCGATTCTGCTCTCGATTCTAAACAAACTACTTTCTAGTTTTGCGTTTGTTCATTAACACGTTGTAGAAATGATTACATCCATACACCATAAAACATTCGGATCCTCCAAATATTTGGAGACTAGTGACGTAGTGACCCACACCGGCCTCTCATGGGTACCACAAATAACACAAACATTCTTCGTGAATCAGTATATCATATTAGTAAATACCATGCAAGCCCTGGTGCCCTGCAGTGGGCACCTATTTGATTGGTGAACGAAATGTGATGTATGTGAAAGTTTATACAGGGGTTTCACAACCGCCGCCGGGTTGCCTACCAAAATCTTACCGCACGTACCTTTCGCACCCTTTTTTTGGGAAGTAAATGAGATGCCATCTGAAGGAGACCAATCTACAGAACTGGAAAAAATAGGGTTGCCAACTCTCAGTCTGCCATAACTTCGCAACTCTAAGGGTTAAAAATGACTTCTTAGTACCTGGCGACCCTAGAGTTGCGGCAGACTGAGGAGAGGTGGCAACCCTAGTTTTACCAGTTCTTTACATAGGTCTCCTTCAGATGACACCTCAGTTACTTTCTAAACAGATCGGTGGAAAAAATGGTACCATAAATCATCATGGTAAAGGTAAACCCCTGTATAAACTTTCACTTAAATCACATTTCGTTCACCAAACTAATAGGTGCATAATTTTGCGGTCGGATCTTAGTATATAACGTGTTAATGAATAAGCGCAAAACCTTATACACCCCAACTGATTTATAACTAAGTAATTATATTAAAACAATAATTTCATTATTTTGATGGATACAATTTAAAGTTATTCGCATTTTAAGTTTTGAGTCAAAAATGATTTGTTATCATTTCAGCAGTAAATGAAGGCGCTAGCGTGCTCATGGATACATTTTAAAAATCTTGTTTTGGTAAAAAGTAGGGTGAGTGTGCCCGTGCGGTGGGTTGAGATCAAGTTCAGAAAATTTTAAATTTCACAATTTAATATTTTGAAAAAAATTACCTATGTTGAAAACATGATAATTCGATTCTGCTCTCGATTCTAAACAAACTACTTTCTAGTTTTGCGTTAATTCATTAACACGTTGTATATGTATTGGCTGATGATGATACCAAATCCCTATTGTAGCGAAAGTATCACCTGAACTAAATAATACAAATTCAAAGTTTCACTGTTCTAGGTCTCTTAATACATGTTACTCTCAGCCCACTTCTGTGAACCTGGGTAAGCAAATAACTTGGGTTAAATAGCTACGAGTATCTCCGGTTTTTCAACGTACTAAAAGCTAACCTAGCTAATTTATTGCTAACCTAGGTTGACGCAAGTATGCTTAATCTCTAAATTATATCTTCCAGGTGAAAGTAGCTGCAGTCAATTGTAAACATTATAACTCATTCTGTTACAACTCAATGAGGATTGGCAGCTACCCTTCTTTGTTATTTTATCCCAATGTAAGTATTACAATTCTTTAATGTTCTCTTACGCAAGCACTACATTCTCGCGAGAATTCTCAGCAAGAACTTTCAAGGAAAATAAATACGCCTCGCAACGCCGCTAGAACGATGAATGGCATCCACACTATCGTTCTCGGCCCTTCTCGTCCGTTCTCGGCAAGAATTTAGTGCCTGCTTAAAAGATTATTACAGTCAAATTGTTAATTTTCAGCGACAGTAATCTACATTGTTACAATTAAATTTAAACTAATTTATTACCTTATCAAGCAAAATTCCATCACGATTTCAGGGTAAAAATGGTAACTTCATATACTACCGCGGCGACCGCACCGTGGAGGCGCTCGACCAGTTCGTCATGAACTACCTGAAGAGTCAGATCCACGTGCCCACAGTAACACAGATCAGGAACACTAATCAACCGATAGCATACGTTCTTGGTGTCAATAGGATAGAAAGCAACTCTCTTACGAGAGTCGCTTATCATTTGGTGAGTGAACACTTTTTTTTCGGTTTTTATTTTATAATTTAGCGGCGCCCGCGTACGCGCACTTTAAATACTCATAAATTTTTTGTGAGCGATCCAATTGCCATGAAATAAAGCCTAAATGTTAATCCACACTAAGCCCTATGCTTTTGTGAAAACCCTATACAAATCGGTTCAGTGCACAAGGGGATGATCAGACCATCAAACTGAACCACTTTCTCTACAAGACCAAGTTTGAGATCGCGAAAAAAAAGTCAGCTGTTCCATGTAAAACTCAATCTTAATCGACCAAAATGTATGGGACAGCAGATTTATTTGTTGATCCCATAGAGAAAGTTGTTTAGTGTTATGGTCTGATCATTCTCTTAAAAAACCGTCTGCATTAAGTTGGACCCTGTATGTTTAGATTTTTACGAATAGTAGATGTACTCGTAATTTTAAGAAACTAATTTCATTATTTTTGCGATTCATTGCGTTTATCTGTAGAAATTTTTACTTTAAATTAGATCTGTGATCTTAAAATGCCAAAATGGTCGTGAGAAAATTATACTCATTTCTATGAAATATCCATTATGTGGTAATCGCTAATAGCCATCCATGCAGCAGCGTTGGTTTTATATAGGGAAATATAATCATAAGCATATGCTTTACTTTGCTGATAAATATATTTATCTGTCCACAGAAAGGTCTCGTTTCCCTGGCTATAGTAGAAGACGATAATCTAAGAACAAAACTAACAACAGATGATTCTATCACCGTTGTGTTCAAGTACAAAGGAACAAACAAAGAAATACATGAGACTGAAGAAAGAGATATTTTGAAGGAGATTGTTGACGCTTTGCCCAAGATCGAGCTTATTGAACCAGAGAAACTGAAGGTACCTTCATAATTATTGTAGCTTTAGTTTTAGTTTAGGATCCCACTACAGGGCAAAGGTCTCTTCTCACGAATAAGGCTATTAGGTAGAGAGCCACGTAGACCCAGTGCAGATTGGTGGACGCAAGTTAGTTGACAACTTGCTGTCAAATAATTTTCAAGCCGCCTTAGTAAGCATCTAACCTAGCTTAACAAATAGTTGCACCACTATCTGAAGAATGTAACCATGACCAAATTTGTTTAACGTGTCTTCCGAAACACGAAGACGCTCTGAACCTTAACACATTCGTTACTGATGACCTACCTCGTAGGTTTGCAATAATTCGGTCCGCCTCGCCCGTCCGCCAGCGGGTCGATTAGGTACTATCGCATTCCGGTGGGGTTAACAAACCGTCGAGTTTCATATTTCGACACAGGTGCAGCGAATGTGTGATTCGGTGATCGTTTCTAATACCGAAGCACCACCTCATTATAGATTTAAGCTCTCAAGTACTACAGTAAAACAAAACATAATAATTAACGGTAAAGGAAAACATCGTAAGGAATTCACTGAAGAAGAAATTGTGATACGTATCGTCCAAAATAAAACTACATAAGGGTCGAGTGGTTAGAGGATTCATGGACGGGCGTATTTGTGCGAGGTTTAACTGGCCACGTTGCTCCGCTACTTTTTCTCTTTGAGACATTGACCTCTTATACAGAACAAGATACACAATCAGCGGTCCAAAAATGGCAGACCTATAAGAGGTACTTAACGAATAAAAGTACCTGTTTTGCCTCTGTACCGCGCCAACTCTCTGACTGTAAACATACCAAATACGACTTTTATAAGACATCAATGCTCTGAGATTACGATACGACAAACTACTTGACATAGCATAAGCAACCGGCCATTATTTAAAAAAGAAAAAGAATACTAGTAGATTTTATTCAGGATAATTGATATATATTTCAGAAAATTCGAAATGAACTCCGTAGCGGCGACGAAACTCCCTGGGTGCTTTATTTCTCGTCTAAAAACCAAGATAGATTGCGATTGCATCAGTTGAGTATCGCATATCCCGATATGAATTTCGGTAAGTATTAAAACTACCTTGCGGGTAGACTTGTACCTTGCAGTGGGACGTATATAGGCTGATGATGATCTAGTTATTATTATACAGTGGTGGCCAAGACGTCGACCGCGGTCTACCCGGACACCCGCGGTCGACTTTTACGGTAAAGAGATTAATACCTAAATTAAAGAGGAAAAAAATTACAGTATGTCTATCAAAATTAGGCTATTCATACATTCATTGCTAAACCTGTTGCGGTTGAAGGTAGACTGCCAGGTATATCTAAAATTTTAATGTAGACCGCGCAATGTATGAAGTTTGGCCACCCCTGTTATAATACAAGACTGCCAGATATTATTTTTTTATTTATTTGAATGGTATGCTAGTCATGTAGAGAAGATGAATGTCAGCAGATGTGAAAATAAATAAAAAACCTATTTATTTCTCAACACAATCAATAGAATTACACAAACTATGAGGTACATGGTACATTACTAGGTACAAAAAGATTTTGGGAGACTGATGCCTGTACTAAAACCGATTTCGAATCCTTCGGTTCTGGACATCAGGTCTCCACCCCTCGAACTGTGAATTGGATAGGTATTAAAACTTACAAAGATATGTGGGAATTTGAATGAGAGTGTCGGAAGAGTGTCGTATTACGTAATCACTGATCAAAACGACGCTTATGCATGAAGAGATATATGGATATGATGTCGAAAGAGGTATGTAAGGATCTCTCTGCCTCCCCCAATGGGAAAGACGCTTTATGGTATCAATAGGTTTATTTGACAGGTGAAATAGAGTGCGACAAATGGGGCCACCTCTGCGAGTCGCTGCAGGTCCCCACAGAGTCGACGCCGGCGTGGGGCGTGCTGAAGGCCGGCGGCGCGTACCAGCGCGCGCCCGCCTCCCTCGACATCCGCGCCTACCTGCGCACCGCCGCCTCCGCCACCAGGCTGCACTCCCTGTCCGCCTCGGAGTTCCAGAGGATACTTGATGGTGGTATGTTTACTTTCGTCTTCTATCGAGTCCATAGCAAGCATGTCTTTCTAAATTTAATAAAAAAGGAAATTTAAAAAATCAAAAACCTGACTGCGTAAAAATTTACTTTAAATAAAAACTGAAATAAAGACAAGTTCAGTAGTCTAGAATTCTGCGATTTTAACAGTCTGGACCCATTAAAAATTCGAGACCGTATAAAATTCTTCCAATAATGGGTTCCGACTTTTTTCGCAGTCAGTTTTTATTAATTTTACTTTTTTATTTTACTCTTTGTATTTTGTCATGTTTTATGACACTCGCAAAATTAAGACAAATCGATTGACGTAAGATTCATCAAAATCGGCCCACGCGCTTGGTCTCTAGAGTGCCACAAAGGAACAAATATAAATACAAAGGCTGATAAACACATTAGCTTCCTTTGCGTCGCGCAGTCTGGTAAAAACCTTCGTAGTTTTACTGGACAGTTTGTCCCAGGTAAGACGTGGTCTCTCACTCAAGGCTTCATAAAAAGGCTGAAAATCACCCAAAGGGCAATGGAGAGGAGCGAGATCGAATCGGAGATGAATAGATTCGCAGAAGAGCCAGAGTAACCCACATAACCAAAAGAATTGCTAAACTAAAGTGGCAATGGACGCCACCTTGCTGCAGAACCGATGGCCGATGCGTTGAGGCCGAAAAGTTCTCGAGTGGCGGAAAGCGCAGCGTGGGTAGGCCAAAAAGGTGGACCGACGACCTGGTGAAGGCGGCGGGAACCCGTTGGATGAGGGCAGCGCAGGACCGCCGGTCATTCTGGCGATCCTTGGGGGAGGCCTATGTTCAGCATTGGTCGTCTATCAGCTGATTATGATGATACAATAACGTTGAGCGTAGTCTTCTATCTTCACGGGAGTGGTTAGAATGACAAGATCAAATGTGTGTTTATATTCATATACCTACTACAAGATGTCATCACAAATCTAAAATGACGGAAAATATCAAAGCCTTGTTTTTAACTTTATTACTTGGCTTGTTTTTAAAAGAGGTACATCTTTAAAGTAATGCTTTGTTTCAAACAGGTGAGGGAAATTGGGTCCTGGTGGTGGTCCCGCACCAGTCGGCGTGGGACCACATCGCCGAGCCCTTTACTCGGACCAGCTTGCACTTCTCACACAATGTCGATATTAGTGTAAGTTTTTTTCATACATAGTTTGCCGGGTGGTCTCGTCTTAAGACAAGACGACATGGTTCCTGGCAGGGAGCCAGTACGTTTTTCTTCAGTTTTTAATCATAAAATAAACCATCATCACCAGTCCATACAGGAATATTAATACAAAGAAAAAGTCAATAGCTACTCGACCAAAAGTATGAAATACCAGATGTTTTTTTTCTGTTTGCTATAACGCATTTAATATTAAACCATGTATACTTCCAACTGCAGGGCACAGGTCTACCCTCAAAAAACGTTATCCAAGTCACTATGGGCGTTAGTCCACCACGTGTACCCAACGGTTCGGTGAAGGAATACATATCGTGAGGAAGGCACATACGCTGAAGAATGCATTCTTTTGCGTATATGAAGTCTACCAATAAACATTAAATACTAAAAAAATGACAACTATTTTCATTGCAGTTTGGCATAATGACGTGTACGCTGAGCACAGATAAATACTGTCGGAATGTGTCTCCGAGCGGGACCGCCATCTTGATGCAGCGCGGCGCGCAGAGATACACGTTCAGCGAGCGCGTCGACGAACAGAAGCTGATACAGTTCGTTGAGCTGCTCAGAGATAGCGCTGGTGAGCATAGAGCTTAACCTTTACAATACTTATTCAAGACTTTTGGGAGTTACGCGGTTATTAATTAAGCTAAAGTTAATTATTTTAACGGGTTCTTACCGCGTCATCCCGTTATCATGGCAGTTGTAACACTGTCGAAATATCGGGAACTACAAAATCAATAAAAACGCGGTAAGAACCCGATAAAATGATTAACTTTAACTTATTCAAGGCTGACTCGAAAAATAAAACACCTCGCCATGTTGCAGAAAACACAGCTCTACAAAAAAAAAGTTTTTTTTTGTTGCCCTGGATATCATTGCAATATTATTTTTACGTTTTCAAGTGCCCAGATTACGAATATATTCATGAAAGTTCTCAATGTGCTCGTATTTTCATGATTTTTGCATATCTTATATTTTGAACAATTATCGGTTTGTTAAATAATGTAATGTAAAATGAAAATAAAGATTTTTTTAAAAATCTGAGCAAATCTAACAAAATCATTGATAGTTTCATGAATTGTGTGCATAAATGGACCCAAAATCATTTTCATTGCTAGGGCAACAAAACCACTGTAGACCAGTGAAATCATTGCTATAAATTTTTGTACTTGCAACAAAAGTTATAGTCGATTGTAGCGCCCCCAAAGTACGGATTGTTTATTTCTACTTTGAAGTCAGGAAACGCAAAAAAATCTGCTGACCCGTACATTTGGGCGGAGAGGCTTGCAGTTTTGTATGGAACAGCAATTTTTTTCAATGTTGGCCCAATAGATAACGTTCAGTATGATGGTCTGTCATCCCTTAAAAACCGTCATTATATTAAGAAGGACCCTCCATCTACAAGGGGTATGGCACCTACGACATTTAAAACTCATGCAAAGTCCTCCGCTCACGAATAAGAGTGAGATGCAGTGGGCCGTACTCAACCACAGGGTCCCAATGAGGGTTGGTGAAGGCTGGTGGACAACTTACCGTCCCCATAATAATGAAAAATTAAATGCTATCTTGGAAATCATGAGACACTGCTAGACAATAGTCCTTATCCAACGGATTCTCGTCGCCATCACCAGGTCGTTGGTCAACGTGGATTGAAATAGAAATACTGACAGCAAATGTACCTTCGTTCCAGACTTAGAAATAACCGAGCAGCAGGTGCTGGAGATCCTGGACGTATCAGGTCGCGAGCACAGCTGGCTGGTCGCGTTCCTGCCGGACTGCGGCCCGCCCTGCGCGGCGCTGCTCCACGAGTGCCGCAAGGTGGCGCACAAGGTACAGTAGTGCCAGGTTTATAAGTCCTACCGATGTACCTGCGCAGTTGACAAATTTTAACCAAATCAGGATATGCCACCTTCAATACCTTGCCGCCATTGGCTACTTGTTTTCGCGCCCTTTTCGCTGCTATCCGACTTTGCACCCTTTGATTACTAAATGACTCGGGTCTGCTCTGCCCAAACGAAGATTGCCGAGCAGAATTATTTTCCGGGTCGTACTGTACTATCACTGTGCCACACCCCATGCACGCCATGCATTCAGAATCATTTATTTGTTAAAATGTAGTTTGTGTTGTTAATATTTAAGACTTCTTTTATCTCGCACTACAGATGTCGCATTCAAGAAAACCTAATATTAAAGAATGCCTCTGAATATCTACCACAGTCACTGAATCTAACGGAAATGCCTTTCTGGAGAAGAATCGCCGAGTGCACACATCGTCTAACCTAACCTAACCCTTCGTAATATTTTGATTGTTCTACGAAGTTTCTTACCGTTTCTTCTCCATTGTGTAATTACTTGCGAAATAATGGTAGAATTGTGGTTGTTCAAATCAGTGAAAGAAACAAAAGGTAAATCACCTTTCACTTTAAATCATGATCGTATTCGACGGACGTATCGTTGTTGTCAGTTGAGGCCGCTGGAGTTCGTGCGCGTCGGCGTGCTGCGATGTACGCGGCAGTCATCAGGGTTCTGCAGCAACGTGCGCTTCCCTACCATGAGGCTCTACCCTATCGCATCCGGACATCATTACACGTTAGTATTTTTACAAAACTTTGTTCGTCTGTGTTGACTTTAACAAAGTATCTTATATTTACGGTGGATACCACACGGCAACGTTTGTGCGATTGACAGCCAGTTGCCCGTACGTTCATTAAAGTTAATTCTTCATTAAATCTCTTGCTAGCTTTTACTACGTCAACCAGACAAAAAGTGACAGCAAGAGATTTAATTGAATATTATTATTGTCACAAGCTTTCACAATTATAATATCAATTGACAATGTAATAACAGTAAGATCTATTTTCCAGTGTGAACCTGCAGAACCTGGCGCAAGAGCCCTACATCCTCGAATGGGCTTTGGAGTACATCGATGACTCGGTACAGAAACTCAACTGGAAAATCTTCAGTAAAACTGTTATCGCCGAAGAACTTCACCCTAAGAGGTAATCAAAACCCAAACAGCACGTCTAGCATGATTTCACTTCTTGCGTGCGACTCAGCTTTATTCCTTACTAATTGTCGCGGCAAGCGCAGCTTTTGCTCTCCGAAAAGCGCAGGAATAGATTATTTTCTATTGAGCAAAGGCGAGTCGCGCGCATGTAAAGAAATCATACTAGACGTGCCGATTTTAAAATAAGTCGTCGTAATTATAATCCTTAGCACGCAGATAGACGACACGAAAACTTTTCTATAGCGGCCGCGCGGCCTCTGCGCTCTCGTGTCTTTATTAGCAAGTGTAAACTAAGCAACAACATTCAAATTCCTCCCAATGCATAGCATATGCTCACGACTATATTCCCCGAGGGGGTAGTCAGAGATTTCTGAAACCTCAGAACATCCACGTTTCACCAGGTTTCCCAATGGTTGGTAGGAATTTGAATGTTGTGTCTAGTAAATAGATAGATAAACATTATTTGCACAAGTAATGTTACAGTTCACAACAAGTTAACAAAACAAGAATACTACGAAATTTCAATAGAACAACACGTAATTTATAATAATTTTATTTTTTTATTTCTATTTTTTTTTTGTATTCTATACAGTTTATACTTGCCGCAGACACACTGCGCGAAAACTTTCTTGCGACCTATATAATTGTATTTTAATGTCCGTAAGAAAATGCGACCGACGGCCGGCCCGTACAAAAATGACATTTAATATGGGAAGCCGTCCGCCGTCGTCGCCGCGTCGATATATAAGTTATACCTATCTAATAGAATATTATAATATCCTATAGATAACTTATTTATTTCAGTCACCGAACATGTTTATAAATACGTAATGTTAAAATTTCAGTGACAAGAAGCCCTGGCTGGTGTACTTCCATTCGCCGCGTTGTTATAGATGCTACGAAATGTTCCCGGACTTCGCTATCGCTGGAATTGTAAGTGCTTTTCCAAATGCGTGCCTACGTTAATTATGCATCTATAATTTCGTAAACAGTATTCCAAACTAATAAATGTTTTGTTTTGACAAACCGATGATCGACATCGATGAGTGTCTCGAAAGCTATTTGTGTGTTTGTATACAGGGTGTAACAAAACACGGAAGCTTTATTATGGAGCCAATATAGAGAAAAATTTTCAAAAAGTCTGCTGTTTCAGAAATAAACTGCAGTACCTACTCACTCGATTCAAATGTATGGGATAGCTTTTTTAGGGTTCCGTAGTCAAACAGGGAACCCTTATACTTTCGTCCATTCTATCTGTATGCCCCGCCTCAATAACTCGCTCATTTTTGCACCTATTGAATCGAAATTTTGCATGAAAACGGATAACAGTAACACAAAAACAAATGTAGTAGTTATGAAGAAAACAATTTTTTTCGACCCCATCTACCTATACAACGTGTTAATGAATTAACGCAAAACTAGAAAGTAGTTTGTTTAGAATCGACAGGAGAATCGAATTATCATGGTTTCAACATACGTAATTTTTTTCATAATATTAAATAATTTGTTTGTTATATTTAAAATTTAATGAAACCGATGTCAACCCACCGCACGGGCACACTCACCCTACTTACTACCAAAACAAGATTCTTAAAATGTATCCATGAGCACGTTAGCGCTTTCATTCATTGCTGAAAAGATAACAAATCATTTTTGCCTGAAAATTTAAAATGCGAATATCTTTTAATTTTAACTATCAAAATAATGAAATTATTGATTGAATCTAATAATTTTGTTATAAATCAGTTGGGGTGTATGCTGTTTTGCGCTTATTCGTTAACACGTGGCATATACCTATCATGGGCGAGTCCGACACGCTCTTGGCCGGTTTTTTTCCCGACGTTGTCTCCATAGTAAACTGAACAACCTCTAATATTACTATACTTCATTCCAAATAAGGACGAAAAGATTTGTCTGATTAGCAAATATAATGTATTTATCAGAAAGATATACTATCCGACATATCTTGGACGTTCCTTAATCTATTCTAAGAATAAGTGAGAGGAAGAGTTTCAAATATCTGTTTCTTTTATTCAAAATAGCCTTAAAATGTCGTTGCTGTTTGGAATGAATATAAGGTATTTTATTACACAATTAATATTTAGAATTTATCTTTTTATATTACAGCTCCTGAACAACGCAGTAAACCTCGGCAAAGTGAACTGCCTAAACGAGCGGGGCCTCTGCCAACACGAACAAGTAACGAGTTACCCCTCCCTCAAGCTCTACCTCGGCAACAACCTGCGTCATAAATTTAGCAGCGTTATATCCCTCCAGGTAAAAGACTACGCCAGTCTCTTGCAGCAGATCAAGCCGCATTTGCGGCAATATGATGAGAGATTGTTGGCAGGGGTTGATGAGTTGGGGCTTAGGCAAGGTTTTCATATGAAACATGATGAGTTTTGAAGTAGGAAATAGTAGGGAATCTTTATACGTGGTCTTTTTTCATATGCTGACGGTAATCAGACCATCAAACTGAACTACTTTCTTTTTGGGACTAAAGTCTAAATCGCGAAAAAAAACTGCTGTCTCATACGGGTCGAGTAGGTTTGCAGTTTTGTATGGAACAGTCATTTTTTTTATAATGTTTGTCTCATGGAGCATGTTGTCCAGTTTGATGGTCTGGTCATCTCCCGAAAATTGTCAGCATTATGAAAGACCCTAATATTTATAGGGTCCTGAATAGGGCCGGAATAGGAAGAGAATCTTTAATCGATGTTTTTATGAAATGACATTCAATTCGGTATGTCAAGTTTTTTTTGGTCTTCATTTTATATTTTTAACGGATAGAAGAATAATTTTTATTGTGATTCAGCGAGTTTAATAATATAAATTTAATTTTTAAATTACTTTGATCTGTAATCTCTAAAGATGGTGGAGAGAAAATAATTCGAACTCCATGGAGAAAAACTATTGCTTTATTAAAAAATAAAAACTTTCCTGCCTTCTCTTTCTGACTCTATGCAGGAAACAGAAACGGCAACATCAAATTTAAAATTATGACATTGTGAATGTATTTTTTTTTTTCGTTATGGCCAGTTATTTTAAGTTTACCAAGGACTTCACAGGTTCTCCAGTGACGTCACTGGACGTACTGAAAAACGACGTTATTTTATTTAAAATATCTGTAATCTTTTCATTTTAAAATCTCTGTTTTGGAAAATATTATTATGAGACAATTATCTCATAATAATATTTTCCTTGACATACCGAAATGTTAGCAATACTTTTGTTATGAGCTTAAATCATCAATTCAGCTCAAGAGTTTAGTAATACGGAGTTTAGATCAATGATGCTACTAAAATTAAGTACAATAGAGACAAATGCAACAAATTATTATAGGCACTTAGCTATTATAATTTATAAAAATATCAAAGGTGACCTCAGGCCCCTTGTAGATGTATGTTCATAAGCCTGTGCCAAAACGGACCGGTGCTATGACCGGCTCATGAACACACGCCCACAATACGGCTACATACATAAGTGACGAACGGACGTAGCCCGGTTCACAACCGTCTGTAGCGCCGGCAACGAAACGTCTCGTTAACAAGGGGCCTTTCAGCGCACACCTAGCGGAGAACCGTTCGAGCAGTTTTCATTAATCTATTGATAATGAACTCAATTGTAATTGAAATAGAGTTGAAAATAGCGTGCAAGAGATCCCTGTCCCTGTGACGTATTCGCATTATTTCTTGCACGCTATTTTCGAATCTACTTCAATAGTCATTACGTTCATTATAAATTAATTAATGAAAACTGCTCGAACAGTTCTCCGCTAGGTGTGCGCTGACCCTTAAAGTTATAGCTCAAAAGACCGTAAACCATTTAACTATGGACGAGTTATTACTTTTCTGTCACTTCCAACCATCTCCCCCTCAAAACACGAGGTAGCATGAATTTCAAAATTCCATTAGTTTAGATTCTAATTTTGATTGTTTATAAAAATAGTATCGCGTGAACCCCAAACGAGACTGGTTCGAATTGTATTGTTCCGCAATTCTCGTTTAGTGATAAAGTATAAAATTGCATGTAAATGCACTTGATCATTTGATCTTGTACCTTGGCAGAGGGGAATGCTAACGCGAGGCTGGTCCCTAGTTAAATGGTCTAAGCAAAAGAATGAACTTAAAATGACAACATTGTTGATTCCCAGCTTACTCGCTGTTTATAATTGTATGTTGTCATTGTAAATTGTATCTACAGAACACGACCTTAAGGTTATATTTGAATGTTCATTCTTTTACCGTGCAGGAGCGGTGTCGCAAAGTGAGCTATGATCTTTAGATATCTCGTTATCTCCGATATTAGATAGGATGAATTTAGAATAAATAAGTAATAATGCAAATTTAAAGAATAACATTTATTTTGTAATAGAAAAAGTGATGATAGGTACAGTCAATGAATCTGAATTACGTACCATTTAAAAGTCCTATTAACATTGGATAACATTAAGATCTATAATCTTTAGTGTGCAAAAAAGTAAGTTTTTTTTTTGCACAAAATCTTCGAAATGATGCGTGGTTCAGATTTTTTGATTGTACAGGGTGTAAGTGACAGCGTAGCAAATACTGAAACGGTGAACTCAGACCATCAAACTGAACAACTTTCACTATGGAGCCTACCTCAGGAAACGCGAAAAAAAATCAGCTGTCCCATTAAAACTGCTGTACCTACCCGACTCAAATGGGACAGCTGAGTTTTTTTTCGCATTTCCTGAGGAGGCTCCATAGTGAAAGTTGTTCAGTTTGATGGTCCGAGTTCATCGTTTCAGTATTTGCTAGGCTGTCACTTACACCCTGTATATGTTACAATATGTCGTAGTAGGTATAGTACATTAATTTGTAGCGTGGAGAACAAAATAATACAATTGTAGGAGGTTGTACACTATTAGCTATAATTATATTTATGCTTTGTTACTATATTTAACACCAGATTAAATGTTTGTATAGTATTGTTTTATATTATAGATAGACATTGAATCTGCTACTAATGTGATATTATTTTAATAAGATGTGGTAGTAACTGAATCTCTTCCAGACTTCATTCTACTACAGTCGCCATCAGATATATCGTAGCACACAAGGTGGACAAATACAGGGTGTCTCAAAAGAAATTTTATATTTAGTGGATCGATTAAAAAAAAAGTAAGCCGTATATAGAAAAAATGTTTATTAATTATTGAAATACACTTTTTGGGGATTTATTTCTTAAAAATGATATCGTCTAAATGTAGACCCTCGCGTTCTCGGCACTCATTTAATCGAACAGTAAAATTACTTATGACGGCTCGGCAGGTGGATTCAGGGATGGCTGCCATTTCGTGACGGATATTTTCTTTCAAATGGGCCAGTGAAGTCGGTTTATCGGGTTTCTGATGTTTGCGTTTTGGATTCGTTGCACTCCAGTAGCGGCAGTTCTGCTTATTTACGTGGCCATTAAGATGAAAATGAGCTTCATCCGAAAACAAAATGTTGGTAAACGTTGAAAATCTCTGACTGGCATCTTGGGGCTTTAATTCTTGCACCAATTGAATTTTGTAGGGGTGCAGCTTTAGGTCTTTGTGCATGATGCGATGTAATGATGATCTATGCACATTTAAAGCACTTGCGCGCTTCCGAATTGAAAGGTTCGGGTCGTCACGAACAGACTGATTAACATTCTCCACGTTTTCTACCGTTCTTGATGACCTAGGTCGCCCGGATTTTGATTTATCTAGCGTTGTACCGGTCTCTTCAAACTTTTTAACCCAATGTCGAATGAGAGGAATGCTTGGCGCATCATTTAAGTGGCGAAAACCTCGAATACTGCAGAATTTTCTACGCGCTACAGTCGCCGAATCACCGTTTTTGTAAAACTCTCGCACGCACAACGCGCGGTCTGCTCCCGAGAAACGCTCCATAGCGACTGAATTACCAAGAGCCAGGCTACCGATTGACATAACCCCCGCGCCCCTCGGATACGTTGCGCTCACGCAGTAAGCTAAATAAATATAAAATTTCTTTTGAGACACCCTGTATAATTGATAATTTGCAATAAATTCATTATAGTAAATGATACCAATTATATCTAAACATGTATTATGTCATAAATATCGGAACAGCAAATTTTCAATAATTTCAAAACAATGTTATTTAAAATTGAAATGTATAATAGCGGAATAAGGTCTTTTTTCTCCTAAGCTGCTCAGATGTTTATGATTACCCTGACTGCGTATAGTAGATATATTTGATTTTCTAGGCGTTCAGATATTTTTGATTGGTTATGGTGTAAAGAAATTATTGAAAATAAGAACTGCTTAGAAATATTTGACTACCTAGTTTGCTATGATATATCTGATGGCGACTGTAAGGAATTTAACAAACGATTGTAAAAAGTGTAGGTACGATCAACGTGCACCCCATTTTTACACAGAATCTAACATTTATTATTAAGTAATCAATTTGAAAAATGGGAAAAAAAGTTATTGATTTTGTTCTAATGGTTCGAACAATATATTTTCCTGGATTTGCGTTTATTTATTTAAGTATACCTAAAGGCTTATTCTCATTGGTCGATAACTCGGTCGATATACAGCATGCGGGAACTCGCCGCAAGCGGGCTAACAACCAATGAAAATCAACAAGTCGATACAGTGGTGGTTACGCCACCTATGGGTATTCCCCGCATGCTGTATATCGACCAATGACATTAGTCGGTCTTTTTAAAGAATGCGGGTACTCGCCGGATTCCAATCACAGCACCTTGACCTCTTATAACAGAATCCTGCGGTCGTTCCCTATAGACCAGTGAAAACGGTTCCCCGCATGTGTGCCTTATGGCATGCGTTACGGAAATCTCTAGCATCCCGAATGCGAGCCAGGACGACCAATGAAAATGAGCCCTTAGTCTTTGATAGCTTTCTATTATGCTTTATTTACCATCTATGTAAAACCTTACCAGTTATCCTCTTACTTTCACCCAAAATGTGCCTTATATTTTATAATTAAATTATTGATAATTTATCACATCATTTTCATTCACAAAGCTTTCCCTTGTGAGGTTCAACGTCAGGCGGATTCAACTGACATTATCTCTGTTACCTATTTATTCTACAACTTCTCGTAATGTTGATAATTTTGCCAATTTCCAGTAAACAGGGTGGAACCAAACACCCTCTAGTAATATTTGAAGAGATCGTTTAGAGTTTAGACCATCAAACTAAACAAAGACGAAAAAAACTAAAAATATCACTCTTATAACAGAACAAGATATACAATCAGCGGTCCAAAAATGCCAGATTTAGAAGAGCTAATAAATTATGTTCATTCATTATGTTAAAACACACGAGTCACCACAAAATGGAGCTTCTTCGCAAGCCGGAGAGCAAGCGACCGTCTAGTACCAGACATGCAACGCGACTTATTGTACAATTCATTTTAAAACAATAAAACACATCACTGTCATTCCATTGTATTATTAAATGTAATGGAGATAAAAACAATTGGGAACAGAAATGATAGCGGTTTAAACAGCCTGCCATTGACTTTTAAGGGTTCGTCCACATCTGGCGAATGCGCAGCTCATGCGCACGCTACGCGCCGTGTTCGCGCGACTCGCGAGCGGCGCAAGAGCCGAGCGCTCGCGGCCGAGTATACAGTATGAAAGCGAACGGAACTGTAAGCGCGCGAACAGTACGCGCGCTCACTATACAAGCCTTTCATGAGTTGCGCTAAAGAGGCGCACCAAACAATTGCAGTAACGGCACGCGTGCAGCTTGCGAACCGCTCGCGAGCGACTCGCTACCGGTTTGGGAGCTGCGCATTCGCCAGATGTGGACGCACCCTAAGACACACTTATTTGTGTAACACACATCTGTCTTAGGTCTTAGGACATAGGACAGACTACATAATAAAATGGACACCATCATAATATATAGGTAGAATTCTTCGTTAATATAACTAGTGAATGACTGGCATTTTAACAGACAGCATCTGAAAAAGATACAAGCTTATATCAATTACTTTTTCAAATAGATTGATTATGCAGGACATGTGATGAAGGAACTGAGGTTGAACAAATTTGATGTAGGTGCTCATCACAAAGTTATATTTAATGAGTGGATCAATGATGTGGCAAGGCAAGGCAAGGCAACATATTGATTATTTTCAACATTTTCAGAAAGTAATATAATCGCTCTAAAACAATCTGTCCAAATCACGGAGCTATCGAAATGAACGCACTATAGCTACAATTCGGTATTTCAAGGTTTTTTTTGGGAGTGCTGAATGCTGAATCGAAAACGATTTCAATAATATTCAATATGTCAGAATTTGACATTTTATGTTTCCGTTTCTGTTTCCAGCATAGAGTTAGAGAGAGACGACAAGTGATTATTTTTGTTTTTAAATTAAGCAAAGGTTTTCTCCATGTAGTTCTAGCAATGATTTTTCGAGACCACTTTTGCCATTTACAGATTACAGATAAAAAATATTTTTTTATTGATAAACTCGACGAATTGCAAAGAAAATGTAATTAATTTCCTAAAATGATATATTCTATCCGTAAAAAAATATAAAATAAAGACCAAAAAAACTTGACATACCGAAAAAGCTGAAACGTAGTTTCGGAGACGCGAAAGGTAAATATTACCCTTAACCAGTGTAGGCTACCTCCACGCCAGCACTTGCATATAACTGCATTAATCCCTACTACCGGGGGCCTTGGTCACACATGACTCGTTTTTAGCAAAAATGTAAGTGAGCCTCATAATTACGAGTATGATACTTATACTATGAATAAAGAAGGACTTACATCATTATTCCTATTGAGATGAGCATCGATAATGTCCTGGTCTACGCTGCACGGCAGGAAGAAGTCCACGGGGTTGTACATGCCTTTGCAGTCCAGGACCAAGCGGTCTTCACCAACTTCTAGATTCAAATCTTTTAGTTCCATCTGCAATTTGAAAAAAAAATGTTGTATTTTCAAGCAATAAGTGTTGTCAGACTCACAACCTATCCAGCACGGCGAGCATGCCACCCACGACAAAACGAGAAAATCGTCATGCGCACTCTTTTTGGCATACGTAAAATAACAAAGATGGAGGCCCATCTCGATTTTTATCGTTTTCTCTGGAGTGTCATGCTAGACCTACTGGGCATACTCTGAATATTTACAATTTCTGGGACTAAACTTATAAACTTTTTCAATGACACATCAAATACAAAAGTCTTTAGCCCATCTCCAGTATAAATATCAAATGTGCTTGCTCCCCACTATGCACAGTGTGCAATAAGGTGGAGGACCCTATGCATGTTATGCTGGAATGTGTCCGGAATGCAGATCTGAGAGTTAGGTTTATCAAAACGAACAACTGTTACAATGGGCAGCTCAACTTCTGGTTGGCTGACCCTCTGTCAAGCAAAGCAGTGGCTTATACCAGTTTGTTGGGCTGTCCTTTGCTCAAGAGCGGTGGAAAAAAGCATAGCATAGCATATGCTCACGACTATATATAGAGAATCCCCGAGAGTCAGAGATAGTCTGAAACCTCAGAACGGGGGGTGAGCCATTCGCCATTTGTAGGTACAATACATGCCTCGAAATTGAAGCATGCATGTTTCCTCACGATGTTTTCCTTCAACGAAAAGCCAGTGGTGTTACAAATCGTACATAAATTCCGAAAAACTCATTGGTACGTGTCAGCCTGGACGGGGATCGAACCATCGCCTCCTGCACGGCAGGCAAGGTTACTTCGAAAAAAAAAGAAATTTCTATAAACCTATGAGGCTGACATTGTCGTCACGGGTGACAAAAGCCTTGCAAAAAAGTAGAAAAAAAATGCTTGATGTTGTTCGGGAATAGATATTTGGGTGATACAAGATCAGTGTTAAATCTTTTATGAGAACATGAGTTAATGCGCTATTGCACTATCCCCAACGAATGCGTCAAACCCCTTGGAGTCTGATTGTAATAATATGCATTTATATTACTAAACCATACTCACCATAGCTGGAACCTTAAATTCAGCCAATAAATATTCAATTTCACCAGTTGGAGGTTCACGTCTCAACCTATAGACTATTTCCTTCTTAGCAGGTATTTCAGTTATTTTCGGTGCCGGCTGGTGTCCGATCTCCTCAATCAACGGTTTCGATGATTCCTCACACGTTTTCACATCTCTTATCTGAATTCTATGGGATTGTAGAGTACCGATAGATTTTCTATTTTTTAGTACGGTATACTTAAGAGTGTCCAATTCGAACTGGTATTTATCTTGCAATCCTTCAAAGACCACAGTCAGAAAGAATGTTTGGAATAAATCATCCGTCTCAATTTTCTTGAAGAAATCAGGATTGATGGCAACGTCGTAGACTGTGGCTGGAACGCCGGACTTGTCTTGTTCCGTCCTACCTTCGCCTAGGCTCATGGGGACCCGGTAGCTGGAAGGGTCTTCAGAACTAAGGATTTGCATGAGTTCCTCATTTGTGATGTCAGGAGGGCACGGGATGGCTTCAGTCAGACAAATGTTGACGAAAACTTTCTTGTTGTTTGGCTTTGTGAAGGTTTTGACACAGAAACCTGCAAATAAGATTTTATACCTGTGTTATACTTTTTTAATTGACTTTTTCAATGACAATGTCAAGTAGTTTGTGGGAGATCTATGCCAATCTCAGGGATTGTTTTTGATCAAGAACAAGAAGAGATTGAGGACTCGCGAACACCACGCGAGACAAGTGCTTGTGTCAGAACCTGCAACGTAACTCCTGTTATATTTATAAATAACTAATGACGTTTTACAAATAGATGTGTCATATGCCAACATCATTGCACATTAAAACAGCGCGATATGACATGAAGCATTTACACTAGACGGCGCATGACTATGTGAATGCCGGGCAATTACCTTGCTTTTTTATTGCCATTTTGGAGCATTGAAATCTTATGCCTATTATCCGTTTTTGGACCACAGATCTGACTCAGTAGGTTAGGTTAACGAGCTGTGAAGTGATGTACATTTTAGGTGACCACAGCACAGCCAAAACCGAATTGCTACTATTTACAGACTTTAACCGCATGCTTAAAAAGATACTTGTTAACTGTGCAGTCCGTGCTGCCGTTATATTCTTTGTTCTATTAATTATTTGCGCGTGTGACAGATATACAGAGTCCTTCTTAATATGCTGACACTTTTGTAAGGGTATATTACTGTTGGCGCGTTCCATACAAACGAAGTCTGGTGATATTTACAATACTAACCGGTTAAACTCAATGAAATTTTGCGGAAACAATCTAGAAACAAATCTCTATGCTTGTATCGTGTCAGATTTTCCTTAAAATGTACAGTTTTAAAGTAACAGTGCCTAAAAGATTTCCATACAAATCTTAATTTAATCCTAGCATTGAAACTGTATATTTTAACGAAAATCGGACACGATACAAGCATAGACATTTCTTCCTAGATTGTTTCTGCAAAATTTCATTGAGTTTAATTGGTTAGTATTGAAAATATCACCAGACTATGTTTGTATGCAGCGCGCATTTACGCATTCGGAATAAACTTCTTTTAAGAGGATGATCAGACCTTCAAACTGAACAACTTTCTCTATGGCACCAATATCGAAGCGAAAAAAAATCTGCTTTCCCATACATTTGGCTCGAATAAGTTTGGAGTTTTCACGGTCTGATCATGCCCTTAAAAAAGTGTCACCATATTAAGGAGGACCCTGTATTTTATCAAAATGATGTAGGTTACTTACCAGGTCTTGGCTTTACTAGTTTAGACGGCACAGTGTCGACCGAAGCCAAGAGTTTGTTAAACTCCTCCTCAACTTGATTTTCCTAGAAAATACCGATATTGTAAATAATTGTGAAAAAATGCAGAGTTTCGGAAACTCGATTTATAACAATTTCTTTACAAACCTTTACAATTCTCATGTTTTTCTCCATGATTGTCGGATCGACTTCCAATGTTATTGACTTTTTAGTCATTTTGTTTGGTTTCTATGGAAACTCAACCAATTACTTGCAAAATTGCACGCAAGCACGCAAGCAAACGCACAGAAAGAAACTCGAAATCGAAACGGCGAAAACAGACACCACTCCAAATCCAGAATAAAAGTTGTTTTTGTTTCGGTGTTATTTTATTTTTCAAGATTACAGTTTTTCGGTATGATCGAGTGAAACCACGCCTGAACAAAAATACCTTGCTGTCTCGTTTTATATTATCAGTATCACTTGACACCACAGATGATTTGTAGCAAATTTGTAGCAAGCTACAGATGCGTGCAACCAGGGACGTTGTATAAGAGGTTGCGACAGTGAAATTTGTACTTAGTTCCAACATATCCGTTGTGGCGCTGCTGTCGTCAAGCTAATTCCTGAGCTAATTTGAATAGAACTTGTAGTTATAGACAGACAGAATGGACGAAAGTATAAGGAGTTTGTTTGACTACGGAACCCTAGAACGATGGTTTATAAAACCGGAAACGGATCCCAAATTTGTTGATCGCCATCGCCTCAGTCAGCATGTCCTAGCTTAGAGTTCCTAGGCATCATCATCATCATCAGCACTCCCTCGACGTCATCAGCCCATCATCGTCCAGTCAGCATAGGCCTTTAATAACCATCTCATTCATTCTTCCATTCCTTTCCATTCCAAATCCAATCCATTCATTCAATCATACGCAGTGTTGCAAAAGCTACCGATTCATCGGTAGATCTACCGATTTCGGGTACTGTCTACCGATATACCGATTTTAGGCTGTGATCTACCGATTTATTTTACAGTAGATGTTTTAGCCAACTTTTGAATTATTTTGCCTTTTTGTGGGGCAAATGCTAAGAAATTAGGGTTAGTTATGAATCTTATAATGCCTTAATAAAAAGTAAGTACTTTCGTGAGAAAGTTGTGGAATAGAGTTCATGCTTTTTAAATACATGTGGAGAAATCTTTGAAAACTATATTTTTCGATACTACTAGAATTACACAAAAGTCTTTCACTTTACCCAAGTTTTGTGTTGGCCAAAACGCATCTGGCACGGGAACAAAATTATAAAGTGTCAGCACGTGTCATAGTTCAGAATTTGATGGCGATTGAGCACTGTGGGAGTTTAGACTTAAATACGTCATCCAGTTTACCAAAAGCAGCCCATCCTAGTCGAATTCTTCTTTCGGTCTCCTTTACCTGTGGATTCTTGGTCAAAGGATAAACAATGCCCAAGATAGAAGTAATTGTTCACCACCTCTACTAGTTCACTACTACATTTATAGCAGGCCTGTTCGTGTAACAATTCGTCATGATCTTGGTGAACATGTCTAGACATGTTCATCCTAAGACCAATCCTCAGGGATGACTCTTGCAATTCTGCAAGCATCATCTGAAGATCTGAGGAGTTCTCTGCCAATAGGATTAGATCGTCAAGCGGGCGCCATTTATAAATGGTGGTCAAGAGAAGGAAGGAGGTCCATGGATAGACCACCGATGCGATGGTCAGACGACAATGTAAGGGTTGCGGGTCGTACATGGATCAGATTGGCACAGGAGGCAATAAAAAGGAGGCCTATGCCCAGCAGTGGGTTGATGTGGGCTGATTTGGTTTGATTGAGCACTGTTGAAAAAAAAGGACCTAAAACCAGAATTTTACAAACATTCCTTAACTTTAAGACCGAGATTCAGAGACGATTTTTAAGTTTTAGTTCGAACTCCCGTATGTCAAAATCCATACATTTTCGCCCTAGTTAGTTCGAACTAAGACTAAAAAAATCGTCTCTGAATCTCGGCCTAAGACAATCTACCGATTTTAGTCGCGAATTTTACCGATTTTATTAAAGTCACATTCGCAACACTGATCCATACGTCAGTCAGTCAACCGTCATGGGAACTAGGTCGACGGAATAGTCAATGTCCAATTTACTGGGTTAATTTATTATATTTCAAGCTCATTTGCAATGAAATTATATTGTACGCGGTGAACCTAAAAATCATACTGATGATGTAATTATTTAAAAGTAACCAGCTCGTTAATAACCTCGGCGAAAAATCAATCGAAGGTAAGGGTTACAAATTGTTTGCCATATTTTATCTAATTGAACTTTCTTTTACGGGTATTTGTTGCAAATTACTCCATATTATGAATTGTTAATTAGTACATTACCGTAAAGAACAAGTTATAACAGTGTTGTACAAGAGACAGTTTGTGTTGTGGCGAAAATTTAGACCAGTTAGTCAGCTGTGTATGTATGTAGTGAATGTAGAAATACGTATGCATATATATCTTATACATAACTATGTATCTTGGTTTAATTTACTGAGTAGTGATATTATCAGCGTGTAAACTAATAAATTTTACTGATTTTACATTGATATGTCGACTATTCCTATTATTTTATTTTGTATAACTTATAATGATTTTGAGTGGAATACAACTATTTGAAATACAGGTAATTATCGTAAACGCTAATGAAGTTAGACAATAATTTTATTGAATCTCCAAAAAAAATTTGCTGCAAGGATTCTAAGGGAATGATTAGATCATCAAACTGAACAACTTTATCTATGGATCCAATGTGAAAATCGTAAAAAAAAAATCATCTGTTCCAGTACGGGACAGCAGATTTTTTTTTTCTTTTTTGATTCACATTGTCTATGTTGGTACTATAGAAAAAGTTGTACAATTTGTTGGTCTGATTGTCCCCTTAAAAGAGTTTCTGCCAATTTTGTAAAACTTAATAATCATAATCATTCATGTCCCTCTTAAATTAAGAATATAATTTTATCTTTTCCATAATAGTAACATTACATTTACTACTATTTCGTTAGCATAGCATATGCTCACGACTATATTCCTCGAGGGGGTAGTCAGAGATATTCTGAAACCACAGAACATTCACATTTCACTAGTAGTAGTACCAAAACTCTGTCTAGTGTGATGGGGAGTGAGCCCATACAGGGGTACAATACATGCGTGGAAATTGAAGCATGCAGGTTTCTTCACAATGTTTTCCTTTACTGAAAAGCCAGTGGTGTTACAAATCGTGTTTTAAATCCGAAAAACTTATTGGTACGAGGCTGCCTGGTCGGGGATCGAACCATCGCACAAAAGGCAAGGTTACTCACCACTGGACCACCACGGCTTTGATTTTTCGTTAAACAATGTTTATTCTAGAACTGATCATATTTGGCAAGGAATACCTATATAATCATTGTACTACTTTTTTTATTAATCCTTGAAGTTAAACATCACTTGTGCAAGTAGAAAATGGAAAGAGAAACTTAAATATGCATTGATTAACTCTGTAATCTGTACAGTTATGAACTAAATCAACCAAAGCTAAGTGGACTAAGTGGTCATCCACAACCAGTGATTAAGTGGAAAAATTCATAATTACATAAATCACTGTGTCTTAACTTAAGCTATGTTATAAAATAGAGTATTAAATTAATGATCAGTTGCATGTACGTTCATTAAAGTTAATCCTCCATTAAATCTCTTGCTAGCTTTTATTATGTCAACAAGACAAAAAGTGACAGCAAGAGATTTAATGGAGGATTAACTTTAATGAGTGGACATGTAACTGGCAGTGAGTCAGTTATAGTAACTGGGTTCTGTCTGTCATCATGTCAGGGTGAGTGTGCCCCTACAGTGGAGATCGAGTTCAGTAATTTTACAAACAAATAATAAATTTAATATTTAGAAAAAATTTACCTATTTTGAAAACATGATAATTCGATTCTAATCAAACTACTTTCTATTTTTGGGTTAATTAAATATCACATTGTGTAATGTGGCATTAGGCTCAATTTGATTTTGTTGTGGCCTAGTATGATTGTCTATAAAAAACGTATAAATTAAAAACCTGAAAATGCAATCATTAATGCCTGTAAAATTCCACTGCAGGGTAAATGCCTCTCACTGATCAAGGTGAGAGTGGGCCTTAATTACTCACGTAATGGGCTCAGTGTGTAGGTACTCATGTTTGATATATTTGGACAACCTACTAAAAATACAATAGTCAATTATAATTTCAAATAAGTTTATTTAAAAAAAACAAAAATTTCCAGACTACATTGATCCATTGGGGTTAGTAACAATTGCGACTTAATCTACGTTAATGTACAATTCGGTTAGTAAATCTTAGACTATGTTAGTATACAAATTTCAACTCAAAATCTAAGTCAAAGTCAATATAATTTATTCAATATAGGAGCTTGCAGCACACTTATCAAACGTCAAATCTTTTTTAAAGCTACCACCGCGTCGGAACGTGTTCTCGCTGTAGAGAAGATGCGATCAGAAACTCTACAACATAACACGACTTAATTACTATTAAAATACATGAAGGTCCCATACTAAAAGTTGTTCAGTTTGATGGTCTGATCATCCTCTTCAAAAACCGTCAGAATATTAAGAAGGACCCTACAATTTTCTTTTTCGTGATTTCAATTTTGGTCCTATAGGCATTGTGAAAAATTACCAATTTAATAGTCTGCATAAGAGGCCAAAGTTCATGCATATCCTCAGGAATACATTGTATATTATCAATATATTCTCTCCTGGCATTGTCTTACATCTTGACATTATCATATTAATAATATGCGATAATATGATATTATCGCATATACTATGTAGCACCGAAATATGTGACCTTATATCATTTTACAATAATTAAGTTGTGATTATGGGTGAATAAGGTCAAAGGTCATCTATCACAACTTGCTGCAGCTTCATTCTGAAACCCCCACATCTTTCACCTGAACCTTGCTACAACTGTATGCTTTATAAGAGTTGTAGGTTTTGTACGAAACGTTCAGACTACCCAGAAGGAGAATAATACAGGGTGTAAGGAAAAGTATCATTAACCTTTTAACCACATACTCTACCCATCAAACTGAACAACTTTTACCATGGGAGCAAACCTGTCAGAACAAAAAAAATATCAGCTGTCCCATACTAAACTGCAATACCTACTCGATTCAAACGTACGGGACAGCTGATATTTTTTTTTGTTCTGACAGGTTTGCTCCCATAGTAAAAGTTGTTCAGTTTGATGGGTAGAGTATTTGGTTTAAAGGTTAATGATACTGTTCCTTACACCCTGTATAGTTGTGGGATTATGTAAATAAAAGACATTTAAATATCAATATAACCAACATTCCAATCTGACAAAAATTATTAAATAATGCTATGGAAAATATGTGTGTTCATGCACATATAGACTGATGAACTTCGAAAAAGCGAGAGAGGTTTGTTAAGATCATAGCAAGTGGCATTCTGGTGTCTCAGCCTACCCCAATGTGAGACAGGCGTAAGAATATCTATGTATTGGGTTTAAAACTGTATGTAAAGCTCTGTACTACAGGGTGAAATAGATATGATTAGCATCCTTTTAAACTAAGAGTCTACCCATCAAACTGAACAACTTTTATTATGGGAGCAAACTGATTGGAGCAACAACAAAAAATCTGCTGTTGCCTACATTTGAGTCGAGTAGGCGTTACAGTTTAGTATGGAACAGCTGTATTTTTTTTGCTTTGATAGTAAAAGTTGTTCAGTTTGATGGGTAGACTGTTAGTTTAAAAGGATGCTAATGATATCAATTTCACCCTGTATATTAGGCAGTGGAAACACCCTAACTATCTTGTTTATTTGTATTTCCAGGTCACACGCTATATGGCATAGCAAGAGAAGATGGCGGACAAACATAGCTTAAACTACGACGTCAGAGAACTGAAGTTAGGAGCTAGTTTCACTAACAACAAGTCTTCACAGTATCATACTATCAAATGTAAGTTCTTAATTTATTTGA
Source organism: Agonopterix alstromeriana (assembly GCA_963924505.1). Taxonomy (NCBI): domain Eukaryota; kingdom Metazoa; phylum Arthropoda; class Insecta; order Lepidoptera; family Depressariidae; genus Agonopterix; species Agonopterix alstromeriana. The sequence continues at coordinate 3,785,657 of OZ004670.1, read as the reverse complement.
CCTGCTCTGTGGGATACAGCTGGGCAAAGACGTCCCCTCCCTCCTCCAATCCTACCTATGCCATGCAATCTCAGGCCAACTCATCAGGAAGGATTTCACTTCATCTTCTCCTGGGTCTTCCCTTCCCCGAAATTAGCAACCATCTTGCGGAAACCATTCTATGGCCATCTTGGTCTACCTCTCCAGATGCATGCGGTAGATATGTCCCGCCCAGTCCGATCTCAGCAGAGATTAAATAACAAAACACCGTAGTAATACTTAAGGGGGAGCTTCAGACCATTAAACTGAACAACTTTCACTATGGAGCCAACTTCGAAATCGCGACAAAAAAATCTGCTGTCCCATACATAACATACATTTAAGTCGAGTAAGAAACATCCGATATTTTTATTTTTTCTCGACGCTCCATAATGAAAGTTGTTCAGTTTAATGGTCTGAAGCTCCCCCTTAAGTATTACTACGGTGTTTTGTTACACCTGTTTAAGTATATATTTAACATAATAAATAATATTTTCAGATGACTTCAAGCCAGCATCCGTGGATGTTAACAAAATAGCAACTGTGGATGTTAGCGCCAATAATCAAGTTACTGTCACTGTGCCACATTTAGGTAATATTAATAGTGTATATACCTAAATAGAGTTAACCCGCGACTTCGTCCGCACAAATTATATACCAGATTTTAAGTCAGGTCAAACAATAAAGTTTCATAAAAATCGGTTCAGTAGTTTTTGCATGATGCTGTTACAAACATACAAACAAACAAACAGACTGCCAAAAATTCTAAAAAAGGTTGATTTGGAGTCCGGGATGCATACTTAAAAACCATATCGTAATTCATGCAAATATCTTCATTGTACAGACACACTTCTGTTACTGTTTTATAATAGTTAAGATACGCACTGTTGATTTAAAGTTTTATCAAACGTAGGTTGTCGTAGTACCATACTCTTTCTTATACTGTGGCGTAGTAGACCATCAACAGCTATATCGCGAAAAAAAAAAGTCTGCTGTTCCATATAGATATTTTTTTAATAATGTCTTGGACATTGTTATACAGAAAAGAAGATAAAAAGGGTTCTTTATAAGTACACACTTTAAAGAAATACGAATATTGTATCAAACAACAAAATGGCGATGTTGAAAGACCTAAAGAAGCAGTGGTGTGCGAGTTTTTGGCGGGAATTTGTCAGCTACGTTTGGAGTCCTCATATTTCTTCGAATTTTTATTGTTTATAGTGAGTTTTGGTTCGTAAAATTGGTGTTGTTTTGCGTAACAAAGTGTCGTGCAAGTGAACAATATACAGTTCTGTGACATATGATGGTGTATGGGTCGTAAACAGGAAAAGTGTTCCGTCATTTGTAGCGCGGCAAAGCGATCGGTTCACCTCTTTCCTGTGGACTTCTCTCCGTTTCCTTCGTCTTTCGGATGTCTCCAAAAACTCCAAAGAAGCGTCAAAACGTCGAACACCAACGTTTTAATTGATATAAATAAGAGAATTTTATTAAAGACATCGGCTGTATGGGATAAAAAACCCTTTGCCTTGAATTGAACCAAAAAAAAATAAAACAGTGGTGTGCACATGTGGTTCGTCTTTAAAATCATTCTGTCATCAAACTCTGACATAAGTGTCTCGAATTTTTATAAAATGATCACGGTCTGAAAAGATTTCGTGGTCCTGCTTCTGTGATCTTCTTTTTTTCGTCTTTATTTGACATATAGTATAGTCCCATTTAAAATGCCAGATACAAACATCATGACTCGGGTACAAATTTTCATATTCATCATACAAATATTTGTCCCTTACGGAATTCGAACCTGCGACCCTCGGCACAGCAGGCAGGTTCACAACCAACTGAGCTACCGGGCCGTCATCTCAATGCTTACGACTATATTACCCAAGGTGATAGTCATATTCTAAGTAAGCATTATAAATTCAGAATCCACATTTCACAAAGTGTCCAAATCAGTCCAGTAGAGATGGATAATGTGCACTTCGCCACTTCATGACGCACGCTTTCTGCCGCAGGTTCCTTCGAGTTTAAAATACATTGTTTTGTCCCACAGATGGCGCTGGTGTTCCACAAACAGTGTTCAGAGGTAGTCAAAGACCTTACGCTAAAGAATGTGTGCTCATCATTGACAGGGATACGGGAGAAATAACTCTAGAGAAACTCTCTAGCAATATACAGGTTAAAAAGACAAGGTAAGTGGCTGTTTAATTCCGTAGGAGTTGCGTTGCAAGTTTGTTAGTAGGCGGTCGCGTATCGGGCACTTTCTGGCTTGCTACGAGGTTCCACAATTTTGTAGTCGCTCATATGTTTGACTTGATGGTGGGGGATGATTTAAGACCATCAAGCTTAACAACTTGCTTTATGAGGAATAACATCGATCTGAATCAAACATTTTTTTTTTCTCCGTGCCCCGTAACGCGAGCCCGATACACACTTGGCCAGTTTTTATTATTTGTTGTTCTAATTAAGAGTATGCTAAAGTAAAAGGGAGCGATGATAGTCCATACGTAAGAGAGCTAGCGACTCAATCACGAGGCGGCGGTACGATTCCTGGCCTGTACCACTAAGTTCTTTGGAATTTATGTACGGTTGTATTTATCATTATCACTAGCTCGGCGGTGAAGTAAAACATCGTGAGGAAACCTGCATACCCGAGAATAATAAAAAAATTGTTCGGTATGTGTAAAATATGGGTGAGCTTGGGGCGAACACAAAAGATCAGCAATGGTCGCAGTGTTACATAACGACCCATGCTTGCAATAGCCCAGCCAACAATAATAATAAGAGTATGCTCTACAGGGTGTTAGGGTAAACAGTTGCATTACAATAAGGTGATTCTACTCATGATACTGAACAACTTTCCCTAAGAAACCTATAGGAAATTCGAGAACAAAAAAATCGACTTTTAATAGAAACGTTCGATCAGCTGATTGCATTTAGTATGGAAAGTCCGAAATTAATTTTGCAAATTTTCCTATAGGTTTCTTAGAGAAAGTTGTTCAGTATCATAGATACAATCACCCCTTAAAGTAATGCAACTGTTTACCCTAACACCCTGTATAATCACACCATGTTTGAAGCTTTCAGGTATTACAATAGAGCAAAAACCATACAGTGCAATGCTACAGGTTGTGGGTACGAAACCCTAAAAACTGGACTTGTTATCCTGGATCCTTATTATTGTTGGCTGGGCTATTGCAAGCAAGGGTCGTTATTTAACACTGCGTCCATCGCTGGTCTATTGTGTTCGCCCCAAGCTCACACATATTTTACACATACATCCGAAAATTTCTTTTTTTTTCATTTTTGGGTATGCAGGTTTCCTCACGATGTTTTCCTTCACCACCGAGCTAGTGTTTGTTTGTTTGTAAAATATCTTTATTGTCAATAAAAATGTAACTTATGATCTAGTGTACATTGGAGCCTAGGTATAAGTATCATAATTTTTATAGTGACTAACAGTTATGCAGGCTAATAGGCCTATTTAAAAATTTTTTGCAATGGGTCTTAAGAAAGTTATTAAAGTAAGGGTTAACAAAATTATTGCAGGTCAATAAATGCTGCAGACATAAGTAATTTACTAAGGAATTATGCTCGCTTTGGTGAGCTTACATTTATGGCATTACGTGACCGAGCTAGTGATAATGACAAATACAACCTTACATAAATTCCGTAGAACTTAATGGTACAGGGCCGCTAGAAAAAGTATCTTTCGATTAGCGTTAACGACAGTAGAAAACATAAAAATGTATGGACTTGACGTATGGTGACGAAAGAAAACGTCAAAATGTTTCGATCGCCAATGTCAAAGCCATAAATTTTTTTTCCGTTTCTACTAGCGTCGACGCCAATAGAATGTCACTTTGTCTAGGGGGGCAGGCCAGGAATCGAATCGCCGCCTCATGATTGAGTCGCTAGCTCTCTTTCGTATGGACTATCATCGCTTCTATACGGGATTAGATAGGACGGGATTCACATATTCCACGCGGTTAAAGTCTCATGAAAAAGTTCTTGTAATATAAAACTCGGCAATGACATTGTATGAATTGTTTACAGACAAGAGAGCAGTCAGAAGCCGCGGCCGCTGACGCCGGTGACGACTGACTTCACCAACACGACGCAGCGGTCCTCCTCGCGCACGCGCGTCGCTACCAACCGACGCACCGCCAACAACAACGGTAATTATACTGTACACTTAGACGATTTATACAGGGTCCTTCTTAATATGCTGACACTTTTTTAAGGGGATGATCAGAGCGTCAAACTGAACAATTTTTTCGATGAGATCAACATCGAAATCGCGAAAAAAAAAACAGCTGTCCTATACATTTGGCTCGAATTTTTAGTCTCGATTTTGATGTTGGTGCGATATAGAAAGTTGTTCAGTTTGAAGGATCATCTTCTTAAAAAGTGTCAGCATATTAATAGGGACCCGCTTCGCCTTAGCATTTCCCCTCTGCCAACGTACAAGATTAAAAAATCTTACGCATTTACATACAATTTTATACTTATCGCTAAACGCGACAGCCTATAATTTCGGAACAATAATTTCGTTCTTATGACGTTTGGGGTGAGGACATGCCACTGTTTTTCATGATTTGTAACATTCAATATTAGAATCTAAACTAATGGAATAAAATTGAAAGTTGCGTATCTCGTGCTACCTCGTCCCCGGCAAAAAGTGGCAGAACAGTTTGTTAGAAGAATTACATGCGTAATTTGTCCTCATATAAATAGTCTGAGACTGTACACTATCATCACCACCATTTATAAGTCCCTCTCTAGGTATGTGCACAGGCCTCTCTCACGAATAAATGCGGTTGTGCCAGTGTCATGATTCGGTAATCATGTCAAGTTTTTTTTGGAGGTTTCTTTTAAATAATTTTGATCTGTAATCTCCAAAAGAAAAAAAATTTTTAACTCCATGGAGAAAACCTTTGCGTAGTTAATAAAAATAAAATCACCTGAGTTCTTTTTCTTACTCTATCCTGGAAACATCATCACATGTAAAATTCTGACATTGGGAACATATATTTTTTTTCTTAATGGAAATGTTATGTTATTGAGATAATTATCTCGAAATGGTTTTCGATTCAGCGTAGGATTCAGCCCTACAAAAAAGCTTGACGTACCGAATTATCAGTATGTCAGCGGGTCATGTTATTGTAGTAAATCTCTACATACTATTAACTTTAAGTATTTGTGTTTCATTGAAATATGATTGTATTTCCAGACTTATTTATATTTGTAATTATGACATTTGAAGACGCTAAACAGTTATGTCGCCATTGTTCTTTATAGGTAAATTAATATTGGTAATAAACGTGTATTGTCAGCAGCGGGTCCTGCGGGCGCGGTTGCGGGCGCGGGTGCGGGCGCGGCTGCGGGCAGCGCGCAGGCGCGGTTCAGCGCTGCGGGCGCGGCCGCCGCCAGCAAGCAGCCGCAGGGCATGGTGCGCTCCCCCACAAGATTCAAGACCTCCCCGCCACAGGCAGCACCGTATGTAACACTTTTATTAAGTCACTATCTACCCAAACGACAAGATTGTATTTCTTGAAAGATATTTGGATACAGTACCTGATAAAAACTGTGGAAACGGCGTCGGTTTTCCGAAATAATTAACTTTAATGCAGAATGACTACACTCATCACATACAAACCCTCGTAGTTTATGTGGCGTTTTATCTATGTACTGCATTAAATTAAATCTCATCAGCTCATAAGGAGAAATGAAAAAAACTATTTTGAACGATATATTTAAGACTACAACCTGATCATATTAACACACGATTTCACATAGAATCAGGGGAGTTTTTGAATCTCATAACAATGAGTTCAATACGAATGGGAAGGGGCACTCGTATTGAACTCATGGGTATGAGAATTTAGTCACCGGTGAGATTTAAAAATGCGAACTTTAGGAAATCGGTCAATATCGGCCATTTTACTCAGCCGGTGACTTTCAACAAACGCACTCCTGAGCGCCGATATAACGTATCGACGCCAGGGGCCTAGACAAAATGCACACGTTACTTATTCTAGAAACGTCAACGCCGCAGCGTTATCGACGATAGAAAATTGACAGAATGCTAGACAATGTCACAAATTATTGACGATCGCTTATTAGAGAAAAAAAGCTAAATCTGCTCTATGATTAGCGTTCAGTTCACTCAATCATTCACTCTTTTTTCTTTTTTATATGCTGGATCGTGTTCGATTTTCAAAACAATTTGAAAATTTGAAATTGCTATCAAATATTCCGCCCGCCATTTTCTAGCGTTATCTACAAGGTCTTGTTAATCGACAAGAAGCGTTCAAAACGAAACGCTCACTGTCGAAAGCAACTGTCAAAAACTGCATGTTGTCTAGGCCTTTTCTATTCGTTTTCGTTCTTTTCTACAGTCCCATACATTTTTTATGTTTTCTACTGTCGTTAACGCTAATCGAAAGATACTTTGTCTAGGGGCCCAGGTGAAAAATTGGCTGGGTTATAGTTTCACTCCCTTTCGTTTGGGCACTTCATGATTGTTCGCTTGCAGGTGGTCAGGCGGCGGCAACAGTACGCTGGCCTCCCTGCCGATGATAGGCCTAGACGACGCGCTGGGCCCCGCACCCCCGCCCGCGCCCCCCGCCCGCCCCTTCGTACCCCCCGACCGCACCGCGCAGGCCGAGCGGACCGCACAGGTGGAGCGGACGGCTCAAGCTGAGCGTAACGCCCATGTCGAGCGGACCGCCCAAGCCGAGCGGAACGCCCAAGCTGAGCGGAACGCGCACCTCGATAGAATCCACGTTCCCGTCCCGCCCGCGCACGTGCCTCCTCCTGCTGCGGTAAGTTTGAATATATTCATTATAATCGTTTTATCATATCCTAGTCCTTTTCGGAGATGTTTTTTTATTCAGGCCATCAAAGGAAACAACTTTCGAAATGTGACCAACAACGAAGTCGCAAAAAAAAATCTGCTGTTTCATACAAAACTGCAGACCTACTCGACGACTCAAAATGTACAGAACAGCAGTTTTTCGTGTTTTGCGTTTTTGCTGTTCAGTTTGATGGTCTATGGCATAATTATTAAGAAGGACCCTGTATGTTTGACACGCTAAACGGCTTGATGGATTTTAAAATTAAGAGGTATCGATATATTCATCTTAATTTTGAACGTGACATAGGACATATTTTATATATGGCGTCTGCGAATCAAGAAAAAAGAGAGGGAATTATGTTTTTATGACAATATGGGTTCTCTCTTCTCTATAATGTGAACATTAATTAATTGCCGGAATAAAATTGATCAATTTACCTAGATGATCACGAATTTTTATTTTAAGAACTTGACATTCGAATTTTAAGCAAATTGTTGAATAGAGATGTTTTCTGTCAGCGAGATCTTGCAATACTAAGACAAAAGTGCCCTCAGATATTAGTTTGTGCACTCTTGAATCTTCCATTTCTGGAGCGTTGATTGTGCGTTTAGTTTTTATCCTTGATCAAAGCTAAATAACGTAAAAATGAGATAAAAAAAAGTAAATGAAAATTTCAACATGCAAAACATACTGGCCTATAAATGTGTCAATGTAAACATAGCAAAGTCAGACCTAGCTAGAATGAATGTTATGTTTGACATTGCAGCCGGCGGCGCAGGAGGATAGTTCGTCGAGCTCGTCGAGCGACAGCGGCAGCGACTCTGACAGCGGCAGCGACAGCGACGACAACGAGCCGCCTGCGTCTGCGCACCTCCCTCTCACTAACGGTACGTGTTTATCTGACGTCACTATCACTGTGTCCAGTCATCATCATCTCAGCCGATGGACGTCCACTGCTGGACATAGGCCTCCCCTAAGGATCGTCACAACGACCGGTCCTGCGCTGCCCTCATCCAACGGGTTCCCGCCGCCTTCACCGGGTCGTCAGTCCACCTTGTGGGGGGCCTACCCACGCTGTGCCGCGCCGGTACGCGGTCTCCTTTCGAGAAATAGTAGGCATCAAAATCGGCCATCGGTTCTGCGAGCAATGTGTCAGAGTTAGTCTGTAGAATCCGAACATCCATGTTTCACTAATAGTACCGAAACTCTGTCCAGTGTAATGGGGAGTGAGTTCGTCGCAACTTGTAATGTACAATGGGTACATGCCTCGAAATTGAAGCACGCAGGTTTCCTCACGATGTTTTCCTTCACCGCAAAGTCAGTGGTGTTACAAATCGTATATAAATTCCGAAAAACTCATTGGTATGAGTCGGCCTGGACGGGAGGATCGAAGCATCGCCTCCTGCACGGCAGGCAAGATTACTCGCCACTGGACTACCACGTCTCCATAATTTTTATTTATTGAACAATGATTGTGTGCAGGTAATGCGAGTATACCGGCGCTGCCGCGCGACGTGCTCGACGATGACCTGTGCCTCTCCGAGTCTGGCAGCGACTCCGACTGACCGCGAGCGCGCTAACTCCACTCTAACCCTTTGTACGTAGCTCCATTATTGCTTGCACGCCTCCTGCAATCGAATGACGTTGACCACGCCATAGCGTATTTAAACTAGTGGTTACGCTCGGCGGTCGTACGCGGGTCGCGGGAGCGTGTCCCAGTACTTGCCGGTACCGACTTACCAGCGCGCCGTACCGACTTTGCCGGTGCCCCGTCCCCCGCACACCGCGCGAGCATAGACCCGCTGCGACCGCAGAGCGTACCCACTATTATTATAATTACGCTATGATCGCGCCTTGGGTAGGCGAGCGGCGGGACGGGGGGAAAAATACAGCGTATCGTGAAGTTTGATGCATTAGGGTTACGACACATTGATCGACGGTTTGTCTGTACAAAAAGCACGATTAGTATGGACCGCCGTTCGCCACGTCAATGCGAAAGGATGCGTACGGAATCCCATGCTAATCGTGATTTTTGTATGGACAAACCGTCGATTGCCGTCGATCAATGTGTCCCTCTTAAAGATGATGATATGATTTTTTTATTAAGATTGTACTGTTGCCTGAATTAAATAATTTTAAAAAATTAAGAAGAGTTCTGTTATGGTAGAAAAATATTTTATTTTCCGATCGAGAAAGTTAAAAGTGACACTTGAAGAGCCGCTAAAACGCCTCTTAATAATGGAGGTCGATATATCACAATCTACCGACTTATGTTGTCAAAATGCTGAATTTTTTTGTTTGACTCCAACCGCTACAGTTTTGTAATTCAATTTCTTTGTGCAAAAATTATACATTTCTCCGCTCACTTTTGAAGTGTTTACGTTGAAATATAGACGAAAATTTGTCCCGACGCTCGCCTGCCTTAGAAGCGACCAACGATTTACGCGCGTACCATGAAATAAGTTACATAGAAAAGTTCGAGACGGCTGGTAATTGATGTGATAATTATTGTCAATAGTGTCGTGTATATCCGATATTACAATTAGAATTCATGCGAAATACCTCCTGGACCTATATGGTAAGGTTATCCAGGGAAACATTTTTAACAGATGGTTTTAAAATATGTTTTTTTGACTTTAATGCCAACTTGAAAACTACGTGACCATTTTGTACGGAAGGACAGTGTTTATTCAAATATTTTAGATTTGTCTATTATGTTTGAATAATTCAATGGCGGGCGTGATATAATATATTTTCATCATCTCCATCTTGTATATCTTATAATCGTAACAAATACTCGTAAACTTATTTCATTTCATTAGTTCTCACTCTTATTTTATTTCATTAGTTCTTCATATACTATTCTGTTTTTCCAGTCCTGTGCCAATCGCTGTTTCTCCTGATATCGTCAACTCACTTGCCCCCCTAGACAAAGTGACTTTCTATTGGCGTTGACGCTAGTAGAAAATGACAGAATGTATGGATTTGACATTAGCGATCGTCAAAATGTTTCGATTGCTAATGTCAAATCCATACATTCTGTCATTTTCTACTAGCGGCCCCCTGGATGTCGCACGACTCATTCCTCTTTTGCCTCATCTCGATTAACAATCTGTTAAGCCTTTTCACAATCTTCCCTCACTTCGCATACCTACGTATCTCGCCCGTCGCTAGTTTCGTCTCCGACATCCTAAACTGATTACCATTTAGTCGATACCGATATCGGATATCGACTAAATGCAAGATGTACTATTTATTACCGAGTTACATTAGTTTAGTTAAATAATTGTCACACTTCTTGCCAGCCAATCTCCCGCTTTAAAAAGACTTGAAGAAACTGGGTTTTAATTTCAGCTTGTGATGTAAATAAATAATGTGCAGATTGGAAATTATTTGAGAGCCAAATGGCAGCAGTTTCCTCTGATCCCAGTCAAATTTGATGCCTATGCGATGAAAACGAAATGTTCATCTACCAACTTAATAAATTAGTGCACAAGGTCTTTCTTAATATGCTGTCGGTTTTAAGGCGATGATCAGACCATCAAACTGAACCACTTTCTCTATTCGACCAAAATATTGAAATTGCGAAAATTGTCAGCTGTTCCATACAAAATTGCATACCTACTCGACGCTATGGGATAGCTAATTTTCCCCCGTGATTTCATTATTGGTCCCATAGAGAAAGTTGTTCAGTTTTACTTTCTAATCATCTCCTTATAAAACCGTCAGCATATTAAGAATCTCCTGATATTTATTTTGCAAAGACAAACATCAAAATCGTCAAACATCAAAGGACGGAGTTTCCTGCCATTGATGGCCTTCCAAAAATGTCCACTGTATTACAAGTTACAATGTAAATTGAAAAGTAATAGTTACTTTTTAGCGCCACGAGAATAGAAAATCATAGATTTTCTCTTCGACTTTGCTGCTACGTATTAAAGTGTATTTTTGTACGTCTCTTAGTGGTAACTACCACTGCTTATGTGATGTGTATACTTGTACATAATAATTATATTAGACACTGCCATGGCTTTTAAATCTTTTAACGGCCGAGGCAAATTTTACGGAAAGGAGCGCGTTTTTATTGAACAAAAATCTATACTGTCAACGGAGAAATAAGACCGCTAAATCAAGACATTTTCTATGATGTAGACGAGATTAGTGTTTTACTGGCGAGTATTCCGGACACTTCTTAGTATGCTAACGATTTTTAAGGGGACGATCAGACCATAAAACTGAACAACTTTCTCTATTTACCACTCAAATGCACGGGATAGCTGTTTTTTTTTCGCGATTTCTATATTGGTCTCATAGAGAAAGATGTTCAGTTTAATAATTCCCTTAAAAGTCAGCCTATTAAGTTGGTCGTATAAGGAAACAGTAGCAGATGCCGGACACAATTAATACTCTGCTCTCTGTTAAATCTGCGCTGTGGGCCAAACATGGCGTGTGTGAAAACAAGAAAGATCTACAAAAGGGATTCGAAGATTTTTCCTTGGTCTTAGATGAAAGTAAAATGAATGGATAGACCCAAAGCGTATTTAGTTGAAGTACGCAAGTAGCACACTTGTTCCATACAAAGTTGCACACTTGTGTGTCTTCTCGGTACGAATTTGAAGTATGCGTGTCATTTGTTTTACTTATTTTTCTGGTTTGAAATGTTCGAGTAAGGCCCATCGCTTAATTTTACTTTCATCTAAGGCTGACGTAGTGATCGACCGCAATTTTTTTTTAAGTCTGCGGCGCACTTAATTACTTATAGGGGGCACTTATATGAGCAAAAAATGTTATCTAATATAATGTCCTAAAGTGACACGTTGCCTGGATATTTCTGGGTTAAGATGGACATAATGAGTACTAGTGACTATTATTATAAATTGTATCTGAACACAAATCATATCAAGGCATAATTAGCAATGCGAAGTTAATTTTTAGCGTTCCGTACCCAAAGGGTGCCAATATTACTAAGCCTACGCTGTCTTGGGTACGGAACCTTCGGAATATCTGGGAAACATGCCCCTTTAGGACATTATTTTAGACATTTTTTGCTCATTTAAGTGTCCATATCGAAATACATGTTTTATTGTGCACCAGGGATTTAAAAAAAATGGCGGGCGATCACTACGCCCAGCCTCCAAGGAAAATCACGATGCCAAAATCTTCGAACCACTTACTAGGATAAACTTTCTCGCTTCGTCGCTGCCGTGCGCTAGCACCACAGTCAGACCCAAGCCACGGTTTATACAGAAGAGCCGTGTGGCGGTGGCGGATAATCTAAGTAACACAATATAAACCTTATAGTACGTAGCATAGCGTCGTTTTTGTCGTAAAGGAGAATCGCGCCCGCGCCTCCAGGTGACGTCGCCTGAAGGCGCGGGCGTAATTCTCCAAACTCCTGTGTTACTTTGACTATCCGCCACGGCCACACGTCTCTTCTGTATAAACCGCGCCTAATACTTAAATACTACGTACAAAAGAACGCAGAATCGTCAGTTTCAGAACCTTCGCAAATAAATCGCTAGAACTTGGCAAGTGTATTTACAACACTTATCTGATTATACATATATTTAACTTTAATAAATGATACTCCTATACTCTGTTCACTTCACTGTGCCTTCAAATGCTTGTGCGTTATTTAAAAAGATAAGTCCACGTGGTAATGGTAGATATTCAAATATAATGAAACCTTTAAAAGAGGGTTTTAGGCCTTGTCCAGGGAGACGCGGTACCTTAGGGCTTAGGGCCTTGGTGGCGCGGTGCGCGGCCTACAGGGTCCTTCCTAATATGCTGATAGTTTTTTAAGGGGATGACCACACCATCAAACTGAGCAACTTTCTCTAAGGACCAACATCGATATCGCGAAAAAAAAATCAACTGTTCCATACATAAATGTAAACTGATTCGTGTTAAATGTATGGGACAGCAGATATATTTTTTCCCCATAAAGAACGTTGTTCATTTTGATGGTCTAATCACTCTCTTGAAAACCATCAGTATATTAGGAAGGAGCCTGTATGAGAGCGTTTGTGCAGACGCGTTGCCACACGCGTCAAATTGCCATAGATTTTTTTGGCCGCTCTCCTTAGACAAAGCCTTATTTGTAGCAACATTTTGACCTGCCCGAAAGGGGGAATGTGGTCATGAGTTGCCTGTATGTGTGTATGAAAAACCTTTTTAATTGTCCAACATAATATTCGGTGTTTTGGTCCATACAGGGTTTAAACTTAAATGCGTTAAATACTTAAGGAGGTGCTTCATACATTTGGGTCGTATAACCCTGGACATTTTCTATGGATTTTATTTCGCGATTTCGATATTTGTCCAATACTGAAAGTTGTTCATTTTGATGTTTTAAAGCACCTCCTTAAGCATGTAATGCTTATAAGTTTACTTACACACTGTAAAACGAAAATAAACCTAAATTAAAATACGACTGTATTAGGTAGGGTGATATTTTTTAAACTTTGATAAAGTTCAGAGGTCAAAATAAATAATTTATTTTGAAAGTTTCTTTTAGCACGGTCGTAACAAATGATGTTTAAATAACGTACTGTATTTGGTCAAATATCTTTCATACTCTTGCCATGCTACGGAATATTTTTATAAATAACGGTACATTAAAGAGTATATTATAGTTATAATACATTATTTTTATGTCACCATTATTTTATCCATCAATGTTTAAGTGAAACGTTTTTACTTAAGTGACATAATATTGTGCCTCCACTGAACAGAGAGATCATTTTTATTTTATGCCAATAATCATAAAGAAGTTAGTTTTAAGGATTTAATGTTTGTTTGGTAATATTGTTATCCCAACATACATTTATTTATTAGTTAATGAATTGCAATAATTAAGTGTATATTACATACAGCAAGAAACAAAAAGTTATGTTTTTATTAAAATATCAATGTTGATTGATTTGGTTTTTATTGACTTATTTGGGACGAAACGGACTGAAATGAACGTGTTTACGAGATAATGAACCGTGTGCCTTGTGGAGACACCTTTGGTTACCTACAAACAACATATAAGGTAATAAAAACCCTTTTGGAGCATTTTTGGGGGTGCCTCAGACCATCAAACTAAACAACTTTCACTATGGAGCCAACATCGAAATCTCATAAAAAAAAACACCAGTTTCATACAAAACTGCAGTATCTCGACTTAAATGTATGGGAAAGCAGATTTATTTTTCGCGATTTCGAAGTTGGCTCCATAGTGAAAGTTGTTCAGCTTGATTATCTAAAGGCTCCAACAGGGTTTTTTTTACACCCTGTATACAAGGTCCAACTTAATATGCTGACAGTTTTTAAGAGGATGATCCGACCATCAAACAGAACAACTTTCTCTATGGGACCAAAGTCGAAATCGCGAAAAAAAATCTGCTGTCCCATACAATTGGGTCGAGTAAGATTTCAGTTTAATATGGAACTGCTGTTTTTTCGCGATTTCGATATTGATCCCATAGAGAAAGTTGTTCAGTTTGATGGTCTGATCATCTCCTTATAAAAGTGTCAGCATATTAAGAAGGACCCTATATGAATTCGTTCGGTTAACTTTGCTTAGTTTCGAGTCAAATCAATTGTACATACAACTTTGTATCGTTACACAGTTTCATTAGGTTCAAATTGGAATGGCACGCTTTTAGTCTTGATCCTATAATGCTTTTACCTTAGTTTTTCATAACTAAATACAAAGGATCAGGGACGTACAATGTAAATAGCTGTTTTTGAAATAAATGCTTTCTCTTTTGAACATTTTGAAGTTGACTGAAACAAAACACTCCTTCAATTAAGTTTGTAACATTTTTATTTAAACTCAAATGCATCTTAAAAATGTAAATCATTTGTCTCACGAATTTAAGTTGTTGAAATTGACATTTTAGTCTTAATAAATAAAAATGTGGAATAAAATTACATATTTTTAACTGAAATTGTATTGAATCCTTTACATTTGCTGTGAATAGAATATCATTATATACGAGCGAAATGTTTTTATAGGAGGTCTGTCATCTCAACAGTTTTGTAACGTGACCAATGTATGTGATGCTCGATTGTCAAAAACCTTAGAGGTCAAATAAAGGTAAATGCTGTTTTTACAACCTGGTTTTATTTCAGACATATTTATTATTGGATTTAATAATACTTCTTAATATGCTGACACTTTTTAAGGGGGTGAGCAGACCGTAAAACTGAACAACTTTCTCTATGGCACCAACCTCGAAATCGTGAAAAAAATCTGCTGTTCCATATAAAAATGCAAACCTACTGGAGCCAAATGTATGGGACAGCTGATTTTATTTTCCCTTTATCCCTATTGATCCCATAGACAAAATTTTGCAGCTTGATGGTCTGATCATCCCCTTAAAAAAGTGTCAGCACAGCATATTAAGAAGGACCCTCCTTATAGATCACTCGCTGCCTTGCACAGCTACGGTTGATAGGTATAGTCAACCAATTTAAAATGTAGACCAACCTGGAACCTTGTCACAATCACATCGTTCCTCGCATGACTGAGGGCCGGATTCACCACTTCTGGATAAGCTCTTGTTAGCTTATATGACAGATAAATTTACATATATTCCATGCGAAATATGTCAAACGATCTTTCAAATAAGCTAACAATGACTTATCCAACAATGACAATGTAAGACCCTAAGAGGAAGGATCTCTCTTTAAGACTAGAGTGAGCCATACCAATTGCAAAGTGTCCACTTTTTTTGACGTTTAGGTTTGAGTGTGTGGTGTCAAGTAGTATGGACAAAAGGCACCAAGTGACATATGGCCTTATGTTTACGGTCACTTTTCACACACACTAGCTCAGAAAAAATTTGGACAGCCGCATAAACAAATATCTATAGTTCCATCTCCTTCTACTATTAAAGGTAGGTCATAAGACAAAAGAGACCAACTACAATCGTAAATTTATGCGGACTCTATGGAGATCCTTCCTCTTAGGTAAGACCCTAAGTGTAGCGACACATCTGCGGAACGTACGGTGCCGAAAGATTGGTTGAATACGTTCGCAGTGTTTTTCCCTATTCCGGCGACACACCAGTACGCGCCATTATTGCATAATTTTTCCTAGTAGACGCGTATTCAACCGAACGTTCGGCGCCGTACATTCCGCAGGTGTGTCCCTACACTTAGGGCCTGTTTCACCACTTCTGAGTACGTTCTTGTTAGCTCATCCGACAGAAAGTTTGACATATTTTGTATAAAAGATAGGCACTTAATATTGTACATGAGAGCAATAAATTAATTGAATTTAACATTTACAAACATCATTGAACTTTTGTAAAACGTTTATCTGGAAGTACAGGCTGTCCAGTGGCAAAGGATTTTAAATTTAAATACAAAATAAAGTATGAGAGATAAAAATTTTGTTTTAGTAATTATTATAAAGTAGAGTAGTGAGGATTTCATTTCTTAAAATTATTTCATCCAAATGTTGACCAATTATGTCAGAAGAACCTGGCTTCAGTATTCCGCGCCACCTTCTGAATTAGTGATGTTGGAATAGCATTAACCTCGTGAACGATATTTTCTCTTAGTGCTGAGATGGTCGCAGGGTTTGTTTCATAAAATTTACTTTTGAGGTGCCCCCACAGATCTCAGCGACAAAAAAAGTTTTGTGAATATGATAATGACTACATTTTTTTCGAACTATGTGAATGCAGAAGTAAAATACTCCAAAAGTCAGGGTTAGTCTCGTAAGAACGTTTTTTAGCTATAATGCTTCTGGTAGCTGCCCTTTGTGCCCCATCTCAACTTTCCACCCTGGTACAGGTACACGTATGTATAATAATACGTTGTAACACACCTTAACAAAAACATTCATTTATAACAAAAATATATCAAAATATGTTAGAATTTTGAATTGGTAAACGTTGTTGTAAAGTAGCAACAAATTATTACATTGTAATGTTCGTTTTTCAAGGCCTTGTTTGTATAAGTCCTTATCTATTATTATTTATAAAAAGGCGAGTCATCACGAAACTGCGACAGATTTGAAATTTTACGTTTATTCTTTCAAACCTAAGTTTCAAACGGTGAGCTCAAAACATAAACCCGTAAAAAGTATAAGCATAAGCATATGCTCACGACTGTATTCCCCGAGGGAGTAGTCAGAGATATTCTGAAACCTCAGAACATCCACGTTTCACCAGTAGTACCGAAACTCTGACCAGTGTGACGGGGGGTGAGCCCGTCGCCACTTATAATGGACAGTGGGTATACTACATGCCTCGAAATTGGTGCATGCAGGTTTCCTCACGATGTTTTCCTTCACCGAAAAGCCAGTGGTGTTACAAATCGTACATAAATTCCGAAAAACTCATTGGTACGAGTCGGCCTGGACGGGGATCGAACCATCGCCTCCTGCACGGCAGGCAAGGTTACTCGCCACTGGACCACCACGGCTTTAAATAAAAACGGAAAAGATTAAAAACAAGTCTAGTAGTCTAGAATTCTGTTAAGGTGGTTGCACACACGTGTGCCACAAAGGAACAAACTTACAGACATACATAGGCTGATAAACACATTACCCTTCCATTGCGTCGCGCAGCTGGGTAAATAAAAATGCTATTCTTTTTCGATCTATTTTCGTAATTTTGAGTGAATAAAATGTAAGGATCGTAGTCGATGGCGTGCCCTGGTCTCTGCCTACCACACTGGGAAAGAGGCGTGCCGTTATAGATATATAGATAGATATTGACGCCTTAGATCTAGTAGATCTACTAGTAGGTATAGATGGATGAACACGACAGACAGTGAGTGCAATGTCTCCGAAGACGACGTCAGGTTTAGCATTAAATGCCAAATTTACTCTACCAAGTGTTCACACTGAAAATCAAATAACTTTAGATAAAGATATATTTCATTTCAGAAATCATACTGTATATTTAGGGATAAAGACTGACTCTAAGCTGCAATGGGGTCCAGACATAAATAAAAACCCTAGCGGGTAGGGTGAGCTCGGCAGCTCGGTAGGGTGAAATTAGACAGCTAACCTATACACCGTGTTCCTGAGGTTATGCATTGAGTTCAAGTGCGGAATAGCCGATCAATTTTCTATGAGGTACACAATTTTTTTTTCGACTCATGTTCTTTAGGGAAAGTTATTTTGTTTCATTGTATGAAGTTACGTTAATACCTAATCAAAAATACTGTAAAAAAATATATTTTTTCGTGATTTCAATGTTTGTCCCATAGTGAAATATGATCAAATTAATGGTCTCATTAACAGAAACACGGCTAAGTAGCTAACAAAACCGCTAAGTAGGCTTTCCAAGTCAACGTTTAAAAGTTTTATTAGCCGTTAAACCGTAGTATAAAACAAAAAGCCCCATTCTAAGTCCGTATATTGTGTCGGGCAACTACGGAACCCTACCCTGTAATAACGCTACGGGTACGGGTACTAATACCCGAACTAATAGGTAAGGGGTAGGTATACCCTATTTTTGACACTGAGCGTAGATATCTCGAATCAGAAGCATTAAGTATATCGATTTATTTTCCATGGGAGTTATGTTCCAACGACACATCAAAAGATTTAAAAAAAAAATTCCAACCCCTCTTTCGTTGTATGGGAGGGGGTCGAAAAAATGTGTTCCCTATATAACTACTACATTTCTGTTTTTGGTTTACTGTAAATCTCGATTCAAGAGGTGCAAAAATCAGTGAGTTATTGAGGATGCCCCGCCTACAGACGGACAGAATGGACGAAAGTATAAGGGTTCCTTGTTTGACTGCGGAACCCTAAAAAGTGTTGGATGTGCGGCCAATTTATAAATTACGTAGGTTACGCGTGCACGACATGAGCATTCGGTAGGTTATATCATTTAGTAGTTTCAGTTGAATCGGAAACGGATCGACATTCGCACCTTGTGAATACACTTGCAAAATTAATCATTAAATTTATATTTTCGTTCGACTAATAATTTTGCAGATTGGGAATAGCGCAATAATGGTTAAATCTCATGTGATAAGACAGGTAAAATACTTTTTTTTTTTTTTTTTTTAATATTTGAGTAGTTTATAGTTCGAAAAAAATACAAATTTCTGATATTTAAGCAGTTCCTTGACGAAACTGAGACTAAAATAGAATAAGTAGGTAATATTTATTTGCCTGGAATATGCTTCATTTATGATCTTATCCAGGGCCCAATCAATTTTTTAGTTTTAAGAAAAAAAAATTAAGGGGATTATAAGACCATTATCAAACTGAATAAAATCAGCTATAGTTACCATACATGTCTTAAGTAGGTTTGTATGAGACAGCTGTTTTTTTTTCGTTATATTGATGTTGGTGCCGTAGAGAAAGTCGTTCAGTTTGACGGTCAGATCACCCCCTTAAAAATTTAGTACCCTATACAAGGTGTTACAAAAATAGAAATAAACATTTAAGGGGGTGGTTTAGACCATCAAACTGAACAACTTTCACTATGGGACCAATTTCGAACTCGTGAAAAAAAAATCTGATGTTCCATACTAAACTCCAAATCTACTCGAGCTAAATACAGGGTCCAACTTAATATGCTGACACTTTTTAAGGGGATGATCAGACCATCAAACTGAACAACTTTCACTATAGGACCAACATAGAAATCGCACAAAAAACGTTAGCTGTCCCATACATATGGCTAAAGTAGGTTTGCAGTTTTGTATGGAGCAGTTGATTTTTTTTCGCGATTTCGTTGTTGGCCCCTTGGGCCGAGATTTAGAGACGATTTTTAATTCATAGTTCTAAATCCACACATTTTCGCCCTGCTTAGCTCGAGCTAAGACTAAAAAAATCGTCTCTGAATCTCGGCCTTAGAGAAAGTTGTTCAGTTTGATGGTCTGATCATCCCCTTAAAAAGTGTCAGCATGTTAAGAAGGACCCTGTATATGGGACAGCTGTTTTTTTTCGCGATTTTGATGTTGGTCCCATAGTGAATGTTATTCAGTTTGATGGTCTAAACAACCCCCTTAAAAGTTTACAATTTTTACTTTTGTAACACTTTGTACCTATACAACGTGTTAATGAAGAACAGCAAAACCTCATACACCCCAACTGATTTACAGTAAAATATTTAGATTAAAAACAATAATTTAATTATTTTGATAGTTAAAATTTACAGTTATTCGCATTTTAAGTTTTGAGGCAAAAATGATTTGTTATCATTTCAGCAATGAATGAAAGCGCTAACGTGCTCATGGATAGATTTTAAGAACCTTGTTTTGGTACTATGTAGGATGAGTGTGCGCGTGCGGTTGGTTGAGATCGAGTTCAGTAAATTTTTAATTTTACAAACAAATTAATTGATTTTATGAAAAAAATTATAATACCTATATTGGAACCATGATAATTCGATTCTGCTCTCGATTATAAACAAACTACTTTCTAGTTTTGCGTTAATTCATTAACACGTTGTATAACTAAGAGATATGAACATTGCAAAAAACCATCGAGCGAAATATTCAGTAACCTACTTACGATTTGGTTAAGAAAACTAATTAGGTAAATCGATAAAACAGCAAATATAATTTTGTTCATCTTGCCATTTAAAAACAAAGTGGCCGAAACATATGGCATTCATAAATATGGTAGATAGATGGTTAGAGTGTTTCCCATCATAAAATACTATAGGTACTCCATTCAAAATAGCAACGAAATATTTAAGGCTATTTTGCATTACAGATACAGAGATTAGAAACACTTCCTCTTACTTATTCTTAGAACCACTTTAGTAACATCCAAGATATGTCGGATAGTATATGTATCCAATAAATTAATTACATTTGATAATCAGAATTGGCCAGAAAGCTAAATAGGAATCGGAAAATCTCGTCGTCCTTATTTGGAATGAAGTATAACCTATTAATACTCTTATTTTATGCCAATAAAGGGAAAAGTGTCCATCTCTGGTGCCACCACGATATTCAACAAAATAACAACTCCGTTACTGTCCTACAAAATCAAGTTATGTTGCTTAAAAAACAACGGAGTTATCGTTATTTGCAAATAAGTATATTACCTACTGTAGGTACTTTAATTCATACGTTTTTCTGAGACTGGTTTCTTATTCGGTAGCTACCGATAACAGTTTTATTTTGGAGGTCTTTGAAGGGGAAGGGGACCGGATAGATCATTATGGTATCCTAAATAAAACAAAGGCCCAGGAGTGCGTTTTTTGAAACTCGTACGTTGAACTGGGCAGTTGAAAATGACAAAATTACTACGGAGATATGCATTTTCTACTGCTGATTTGACTTCAAAAATCGCACTCCTGGATTGTGATTTTTGAAAAATTTTCTACTGCTGAGTTAAATGTAGGCATGACTTTCAAAAATCGGATCGAATCTCCAGGATATTATAAATGTCACCATAAAATTAAAAATCTTACAGAATTATTAATTTCTCAAATCACAATGTAGGTATCCAAATGATTAGGTACACTTTTATCATCCCACTGCTGGGCAAAGAATTAACTAAAAGTACCCTAAATCGTCTCTACGCACCAGTTCCGCGAAACACTTTCAATTTCAATATAACCAATCAAATTTTTCTTTGTCCCCGTTTTATAACTATTACTTAATTTCAAATAAGGACGAAAAGATTTTCCGATTCCTATATAGCTTACTGACCAATTCTGATTAGCAAATACGTATCCTAATATATTTATCAGAAAGATATACTATCCAAAATATCTAGGACGTTACTAAAGCTGTTGTAAGAATAAGTGAGAGGAAGTGTTTCAAATCTCAGTTTCTTTAATTCAAAATAGCCTTAAATTTTTGTTTGCTCCCGTAGCAAAAGTTGTTCAGTTTGTTGGCGGAAAAATTCCACTACTTAGTTCTTTCACGAAACTACTAGCTGGTACTAGACCGTATAAAATCCCAAAAATCGCATATTTTGTTTACCTTGTATAATAAATTTTTTAACAGATTATAGTAATCAGTGATCTATTACTATGCAGTATGTGCGAAGGTTTAATATTCGGCCAGATGTCCGGCATGGTGGCGGACCTCCAATCAAAAACCAGCACCATAGTCCTCACTGAGAACCAAATCTCATGGATAGGTAAGATAGAGTTCATTTTATTACATGCCTCATTTGCTTCCAGTTGCACGTACGTTCATTAAAGTTAAGAAGTTTATTCCGAATACGTAAATGCGCGCTGCATACGAAGTCTTGTGATATTTTCAATTACTAACCAATTAATGTAAATGAAATTTTTCAGAAACAATCTAGAAACTAATCTCTATGTTTATATGAAGTCAGATTTTCGTTAAAATATACAGTTTTAGCGCTAGGATTAATTTAAGATTTGTTTGGAAGTCTTTGAGGAACTGTGACTTGAAAACTATACATTATAACGAAAATCTGACTTCATACAAACATAGTGATTAGTTTCTAGATTGTTTCTGAAATTTCATTGACTTTAATTGGTAAGTATTGAAAATATCACCGACTTCGTTTGTATGGAGCGCGCTCCGAATTATATTCCCTTAATCCTCCATTAAATCTCTTTGCTGTCTTGTTAACGTAGTAAAAGCTAGCATTTAATGGAGGATTAACTTTAATGAACGTACGTGCAACTGACCGGTTCCAAAAATTAGTAGGTACCACTTATTGTGGAATTATTTAAAGTAATCTATAGGTATGTGTTACGAGTAAATATAAATGTTACCGGCTTCTTTTGTTATCGGACCAGAATTATACCAGGCACAGGCTGATTAATTACCTGTATAATTATTGTATGCTATAAATGACTGCATTACGTTTATTTACTTAGCTGTCGAGTGCCATTGCCATGCATCGTGGCGAGATAAATTCGAACATATCTGGCAAAAAGGATAATTCAATCAGTAACGGTATTTAAATCAAAGTACTTACCGCTAACGTAAAAATTAACTAATGTAGATGCTTAGAAGATTTATATAGGGACCCGCCTCGCCTTAGCATTTCCCTATGCATTTACTGCCAACGTACAAGAGCAAAAATCTAACGCATTTATATAAAATTTTATACCTTTTACTAAACGCGACAGCCTATATTGTGGAACAAAAATTTCGAATTTAGGACGTTTGGGGTTCACACGACACTGTTTTTCATGATTTTTAACATTCAAAATTAGAATCTAAACTAATGGAATACAATTCAAAGTTGCGTATCTCGTGCTACCTCGCCCCCCGCAAAAAGTGTCACAAAAGTGTGTTAGTAGAATTACACGCGTATCTTGTCCTCATGTAAATAGTCTAAGCTTCGGTGTAACCGAACACCTAACGCGTCAATCGATGTCTCACTGAGCAATTATGTATGTGTATGGCAAGTGTGAATGGAATGGTTGAAAGGGGTCGCCCTAGGCGCATGTACGCTGACCAAAACGGATGCGTACCTACTGAAGAAGGGCCAAATAAAATTTACCCGGAACCGACCAGCTTGTATGAAAAGACTTATGGCTGTTGAGGAGGCGAGAGATGTGTGTCAGAATCGTAGCATGTGGCGATCTTTTGTCTCTGCCTACCCCACTAGTAGGAAATTGGCTTGAGCATATGCATGTATGTATGCCGCCTTTTAATTTTATTAATTACTGTGACCGATACTACCTACATTCTGTTAGTATATTTAAACGTATTTACGGGGTCTATATTAGAATCCATAATTGAAAATGCATATATTGAAAACCCTTAACACTGAAAACACAATCATTAAAATCCATAATGTTGAAATGTATACATTTAAAAAGCATATCTTTAATATGATTAACATAAATATCAATAAAGTTAATAAAACCTTAAATGAATACACATAATTGTAACACTAATAAATTAGTATGTATTGAATGTCCCTTTCTTTGACACGTTCTGCAACCTATAAAATGCGAGGTGAAGGTGAACCCTCCTTTCAAGGGGGTTGAGAAAACTTATATTTTCGGATGGACTAGGTAAACAGTAGCAATTCGGATCTGCCGCGGGGCGAATACTACTAAATTGATAAACCTGTAAAATGTTTGTCTGTTTGCCCAGGAAAATTACAAAAGTAAATGACTGTGTTTGTTTGCACATCACATCTAGACTAAACTACTGAACCGATTTCGATGAAACTTTTACGGCTTGAAAGCCTATCGACTTCAATTAGGGTTGTGGGCATGCCCACCGTGCCCACGACGGTGGATTCGCGCCTGCAGAACCGATGGCCAATGGGGCCGAAGAGTTCTCGTGTGGCGACCGCGTACCGGAAAGCGCAGCGGGGGTAGGCCCCCCTCCCCCCACACGGTGGAGCGCGATGACCTCGTGAAGGTAGCGGGAACCTGTTGGATGAGGGCTGCGCAGGACCGGTCGTTGTAGCGATCCTTGGGGGAGGAATATGTCCAGCAGTGGACGACCATCGGCTGAGCTGATGATGATGATATCGGTTTCGGTCCCTTGCAGAATGCTTTTTCATGTGTAAAGTAAAATGTTATTTGTTTCAGTTTCCGTCATAAACTTGTCCTGTGTATGCGGGTTCGCTGTAGCAACAGTAATTTCTGAACTTCTTGGCAGAAAACGAGCAATCACTCTACTTGTGTCGCCGCTCATCGTGAATTGGATAATGTTGTATTACGCCCAAAGTTTTATCGTCCTTCTTCTGTCAAGGATATTAGTAGGCGTCAGTTTTGGTGCCATAGTACAGTTAACTATTTTACTAACAGCTGAATATACTACGCCAGAAGTAAGGGGGCTATGTTTAAGCTTAGTGACTAGTGTTGGCCCAGCGGTTGGCATGACGCTGGGACATATCTCAACGATCGTGTTTCACTGGCGAACAGCAGCTCTGTTAGCGATTATACCAACTACATTAGCAGCTCTGCTACCACTTTTCTGGGTTGAGAGTCCGTCTTGGTTAGCGATGAAAGGGAAATTTGAGGAGTGCGTGAAGTCGTACAAAGCTTTGCATGGTGATGACGGAGACAGAAAAGAGTTACGATTGCTCATCGAAGTCGAGAAGTACAAAAGGAGTAAAACGAAAGAATCTTCAAACATGTTCAAACCTTTTTTTGCGGCGATGAAACATCGATATTTTTGGAAGATATCATCTATTGGCTTTACTATGAACTTGTACAAAACAGCGTCCGGCAAACTTTTACTGAATACGCTTGCTGTAACTATGTTGCAAGAGATAACAGGTCGGTCTGACATTCTTATGTTTACACTTCTTCTCGACGGTTTCGTCGTGTTGGGTTCGTGTTTATCGTGTTATTTAATCAGAATTATGAAAATGAGAACTCTGTTATTTTCCAGCGGTAGCTTGGCAAATGTGTTCCTTGTAGCGTTGAGTGCAGGATTGTATTTTAAGAAAGAGAACGACTTCTACTTCGCTTGGATCAACTGTGCATTAATGGCTATGTACTTTATATTTGTGTACGCAGGGTCTTTTCCTGTTATAGACGCTATGTCTGGTGAAATATTGCCGTTAGAAATAAAAGGGGCATGTTTTGTTACTTTTGGCACCGCTTTTATACCCATGTTTTTTTTACCGATATTGTTAGCCATGAAAATGTTTGCTGCGATGGGATACCACGGTGTATTTCTCCTTAATGCTGTTATTTTAACCTTATGTCTGTTATATCTGTGGGTATTTTTGCCAGAAACGAAGGGTAAAACTTTGCAAGAAATCGAATTGTATTTCAAGAACGGCTCTTTTGAAAAGGTTGATGATTTACTAAATGGTGAAAAAACCACATTAATAGTATAAGTATCTAGGTAATTGATAGAAATAGCTTTTGTTTAGTTAAATCTAAATACTTACACAGTCATAATCAATGAAATAATCTGATAATGATATAGGTGCTGTTTACAACTATCATTGTTCCCAAATCATTTGCAATTTGAAGTGCTTTAGGTTCCCAGGTATTGAACGAGGTATACCTATTAAAAGAGGCAATTAAACTTATTGTAGACACAAAATTGTACATATTAGGTAAGTATGTACATTTATTTAAGACAGTCAGCATCCAAATTAAAACAGTACACCAGCCATCCTCACACATTACAATTTTTATTAGATAGGATGGGTGTACCAGTCCCAACTTTGAATAATTAAAATAGCGAATCCCAAACAAGTTTTATCTTCCGGTGATAGTGGCCTGCAAAACTTAGTATCACACTTTTAAAAATGCAATAACTTTTTAAGTAAGTACAAAGATATACTTTCGAAATAAAAAGGAATCGAAAAAGAGTATGTATAGTTTACTATAGTTACAAAGAAAGCTGATAACATTTGCTTTAAACGTTTTTTTTTAAATCTCTAATTTCTATGGTTTAGAAAAAATTTAAATTTTAAAAGTGTAGTTAGTACAGTATTGCAGGTCAGTGTAGTGTCACAGATTTTTTTTACCACGTTCCTAATAGTAGATTTTGCACCAAGTGGAAAAAGCAATGCCCCTCTCGGTACTCCCATGATTACTAGGGTGTTTTTTACACTCTGTATACTTCTAATTTCGTGAAAGTTCTTCAGTTTCATGGTCGAAGCCACCCTGTTAAATATTTTTAAAGGGGTGGTTTATGGCCATGAAACTAAAGAACTTTCAGTATGGAGCCAACATCGAGATACAACATAAAAAATTGATACAAAATTACATTTGGTACTCGAAAAAAAAGTATGGCCATAGAATCCAGAAATGACCCTTAGAGCTGGTCGTACCAAGAAGTGGTCGAATCCAGAACTGCACGCCTAGCATGATTTCTTTTCTTTCACGCGACTCAGCTTTATTCCATGCTACTAGTCGTGGCAAGCGCGGCTTTCGCTCTCCGAAAAGCGCGGGAACAGGTTATTTTCTATGGAGCAAAGGCGCGTCGCGCGCGTGTAGAGAAATCATACTAGACGTGCTGGTCATATCTAGAAGCAGGCATTTTAAGAAATGGACACCGAACGCCTGAATAATAGACGGTTTTTTCTTTTTTTTCGTGGTTTTTTGCCGACGTTGTTTCCATAGTGAATGTTGGACAGTTTGATGGTTTTATATTTAAATATGACTAGGGAGTTTTGTTGCACCATGTATACCGAAGAGGGACTTCTGGGATATTTTGTTATTCTTCTTCTATCGTGTCAGCTTGAACGAGCGATGATAGTCCATACGGAAGAGAGCCAGCGACTCAATCATTAGGCGGCGTCGGCGGCGTTTCGATTCCTGGCCCGTACCTCGAAGTTCTACGGAATTTATGTACGGTTGCATTTTTTAACATTTACTAGCTCGGCGGTAAAGGAAAACATCGTGAGGTATCCTGCATACCCGAGAATGAAAAGACAATACCATAAGTTCCGAGGTATGCGTATAATATGGGTGGGCTTGGCGAACACAATAGACCAGCAATGGTCGCAGTGTTACATAACGACCCTTGCTTGCAATAGTTAGCCCAACCAACAATAATAATCATGTCAGCTTTAGCGATATATAACAATCACTCATGCTGTAGTGTAAGAGCCGAATCACGCGGCGCGGTGCGGCGCCTGAGCGGTGCCGCTGCGGTATCCTGCATATAAAAATCTATGGTATGCCACAGGGTGCGGCACGGCGCCACGCCGCACTCACGCCGGACTTGCAACGTGCAAGACGAGGCGGGGAGGGGTGAAAGCGCCCGTGTGAACCCCTGTGCGGCGAAATCTTTGCGGTGAGGCACCGCGCCGTGTGGTTCGGCTCTGAGGCAGTAATCTGGCATACCTAGGTATAGTCTAGTCAGGAATGGTGGTATCGGTTTTTTTTATTGGCACGTATGGAAGGAATAGCAGAAAATAAACTAGCATGATTGTAATTTGAATGTTTTATTTCAGTAACCATAGTTGCTCGTACATTTTGTCAGTTATTTTATTGTGCTAATGAACACCATTTTTACCAATTGTGCAATTTTGTATTTTCACATTTTACAAGCGAAATAAATAGTTATAATTTGTTTTTGTTTTTTTTTAGATCAGGTACAGACCTCGTGTTTATTGCTCTTTTTAAATACTGGAACAGTAATAAAAGATATACCTAATAACATTTCATGTGGTCATTTTATTACAGAGTCCTTAGGCCATATGAACACGGCGTATTTTCCACGCGTCGACGTACGTTCCACGTATCGATACAAACGCATGTACAAAGCGTTGTATCACGGCGTACGCGTGTTTTTCATCAAACAAACGCCTCGACCGACGCCGTCTGTGTCTTACTACTAGGCCAACGCAGCATTACGGCCTGGCCACGGGAACGGGCGGCATGCGATTTTTGATGCTCGTTTAGTCTCAACTATTACGCATGCACGCAGCGGCGCGAGGGCAGTGTATTGAAAAATAGCTTGCCGCGCCGCAGGTCGCTTTTTAGTAATTTGTATGTTTAGATGCATAAAATCGCAGTATCGCCGATGCTGCCACGCGCGATAGTTAACGCGCGTCCTCTGAGCGTAGAAAATACGCCGTGTGCACGGATAAGCTCTACCATAATGTAATTCAGACTAGGCAGAAAATTACTCGAGCACTTTTTAAGTGGTAATTAAATATCAAAGTCATTCCATTCAGACCTGAAAATAGTATGCAACAGTAAAATCGAATCTCTGATCGCAACTGCACGAACATGTTCGAGAGCAGCGCTCGCGCGACTGCTTGAGCATGTTCGAACATGACCAAATGCGCGAGCGAGCATGTTCGAAAAGTTCCGCTTCAGACAATGTGACAGGGCCAGCGAGTACACGCAGTGACACGAGCCTGTTCGAGCATGCTCGTGACCATATACGATGACTATTCGAGTATACGCGAGCTTTTTGCGCTAAGTGTGAATGGCGACCAAGAACATGCTCAAGCGTTTTTCCGCCTAATTAAAATTGATAATTATTCAAATGATTTGTAATTTGTTGCGACTATCAATGTAAAGATACATTCTTTGCACTCGCAATGCATTAATGCGGCAATGTATAATTGCTATACCATTTAGGTACATTATAAATAGGTAAATAATCAAAAGGCGATTCATGCTAATCACTCAAAACAAAGATCATTAACAATATTTAGTCAAAAAATAGCAAATCTGAAGATAATATGCAATATTTGGCATTTAGTTTTAAATTCATTTATAATTAATACATTTTATCTTTAACTTAACACGTTAAAATAGAAAAGTGCCTGCTTTTAAACAATCTCACAACCCACTCGTGTTTTTTTTTAAATATTTTAGTTTCGAACAACAAAAGTAAAGCTAATGCAGTAAATAAAAAATAACGATAAATAATATCAACAACAAATAAAGGAAAGCAAATCAGGTACGCACTAAAACATTTGGTTTTTATAAGCTGTATTTTATGGCCACACAGCGAATGACTATAGACCACAGACTTCAAGCGAAGATACGTTTCAAGGCGCGTTGAAGCGTGCGGTCAGATTTATCTTAAAATACACAAACAATCCTCTGTACAAGGTGTAAACAAAACACCCTTGTAAACATAAAAGGGGTTATAGTTCTGTAGCCCGGGACTTTTTAATTACCAAAAAAATTACCGATTGCCGTTTAGTCATTGTTGTAAGGTACGAAATTACTAATATAAAAATCTAAATCTTACAGATCAAAACCCGCCAGTAGCAAAAACATTTAAAAATTTGTCTGAAATTTTTAATGTTCGAGGTTACCGCTTTTTTTCTATACTATCATGTTCTTCACCTTAGTTCAATATCCATACGTAATAGTAAGACAGTCTAAAGTTGCCATACAAATCTATAAGACCGATCAAAATTGACTTTTTCATCTGGTCTCATAGCTTTGTAAGGAAACTTTAGACTGTCTTACTATTACGTATGGGTATTGAACTGAGGTGAAGAACATGATGGATTATTTTTTCAATTATTTTTTTTGCTACGGCGGGTTGTGATCTGTAAGACTTAGGTTTTTATATTAGTAATTTCGTACCTTTTACAACATATCTATTACTAGGGTGTTTTGGTAAACCGTGTATACAGGGTCCTTCTTAATATGCTGACGGTTTTTAAAGGGATGCTCAGACCATCAAACTGAATAACTTCCACTTTGGGACCAAAATCGAAAACGCGATAAACATATTTGCTGTCGTAAAGCATATTTTATATAGAACAGCCATTGACTTGCTTAACTTATGGACGTGGGGTCTGATACAAAATTCTACACTAACCTACATAAACGAAACATGTTATCGTCCACGATAGCTCCGTGATTTTGACAGAACGTTTTAGAGCGATTATTTTATTTTCTGAAAATGTTTGAGCCGTAAAACCGTTAATTTTATGTGAAATGTTAATTAATCTTGTATATTTTTAGTGTATTATAAAGTTTAACGGCACAAATAGCTTGAAAAAGTAAAATAAGAATCTATAAAACTGCCTGTCAAAATCACGGAGCTATATTCGACACTGAAACTGTCTTTTTACAAATTCTTACAGCACAGCAGCCTGCAGATGCAGACGTGCGCGTAGTCCATCAATCAAACGAAGACTGGCGCGTAATTGTTACTCTTCATGTGTTTTGTTTTTTTTCGTTTGGTTTGGACAATTTTGAGCGCGGACCCTACGTCCAGTAGTTGGTAAGTCAATGAGAACGGCAGATTTTTTTTCTCGATTTCGTTCTTGGTTAATAGAGAAACTTGTTCAGTTTAATAGACCGATCCGATTAAAAAGCGTCAGCGTATTAAGTAGGACCCTAAGTTATGATGATGATTATTTTTGTTGTTATGCTAAAGCTATTGTTTGGTGGGTATGCGGTCTCTGAGGTATGAGAGGAGAGAGGCGGTGCCTTTCGCCAGGATCGCGTGCCGAGGCTGCCGGAAACAGTTGCCCATCAGCTCCAGAGATCTGGAACGATAATAATTGTACTTAAAATTAAAGATGCTGGATACTACGATTGATTAAGGGAATATAATTCGGAGCGCGCTCCATACAAACGAAGTCTGGTTATATTTTCAACATTAACCAATTAAAGTAAATGATATTTTTCAGAAACCTGTTTGTATTGAAAATATCACCGACTTCGTTTGTATGGAGCGCATTTTTGTCTTGTTTACGTAGTAAAAGCTAGCAAGAGATTTAATGGAGGATTAACGTTAATGAACGTACGTGCTACTGACCGTTAGTCAACCTTAAATATATTTCTTGCTCATATTCAGGGACCGATTCCAAAATATAGTAGGTACCACTTATTGTGGAATTATTTAAAGTAATCTATAGGTATGTGTTACGAGTAAATATAAATGTTACCGGCTTCTTTTGTTATCGGACCAGAATTATACCAGGCACAGGCTGATTAATTACCTGTATATAATTATTGTATGCTATAAATGACTGCATTACCTTTATTTAATGCCGTGGTGGTCCAGTGGCGAGGAACCTTGTCTGCCGTGCAGGAGGCGATGGTTCGATCCCCGTCCAGACCGACTCGTACCAATGAGTTTTTCGGAATTTATGTACGATTTGTAACACCACTGGCTTTTCGGTGAAGGAAAACATCGTAAGGAAACCTGCGTGCTTCAATTTCGAGGCATGTATTGAACCCACTGTCCATTATGTGGCGACGGGCTCACCCCCCGTCACACTGGACATAGTTTCGGTACTACTGGTGAAACGTGGATGTTCTGAGGTTTCAGAATATCTCTGACTACCCCCTTGGGGAATATAGTCGTGAGCATATGCTTATGCTTATGCTTATTTACTTATGATATGCATCGTGCCGAGAATATCTCTGACAAATTTTAGTTTAGAATTTATGAATAACAGCGATGTTCTTCCCAAGATTAACACTGTTAAAATACACCCACCCCGAGGGTAGGCTTGTGCCCTGCAGTGGTATATAGGGTGCAAAATTAAATGCGTTACATATTGAACACGGTGCTTTAGACCATTTGAACAAATTTCACTCAGGGACCAACATTGAAATTGCGAGAAAATCATACGATTTACGTTTTCTATGAAAGAGCTGATTGGTCCCATTGTGATAGTTGTTCAGTTTGATGGTCTAAAGCACCCTGAAGTATGTAATTTAATTTTACACCCAGTATAGACTGATGATAATGTTAAAATACTAGCAAACAATATGACAACACATTTATAGTCCATTGCTGGTTTAGTAAGATAGTGACCGCACAGGCACGTAAGGGACGTTCAGTAGGCCTCGCATGCCACCCCCGAGAAAACGATAAAAATCGAGATGTGCCTCCATCCCTATTATTTTACGCATGCCAGAAAGAGCGCGCATGACGTTTTTCTCGTTTAAACGCTTTGTCGTGGGTGGCATGCTAGCCATGCAGCTCGTGGGAACTGTTGTGTCGAGACAAGAATCAGCGGACGTGCCTACCGAAGTAGTGCTTCTCTGAGATCTTGTCCTAGGCTCCAGTAGGCTCTAGGCTTACCTAAGATTGGTGAAGTTGCCCAGCTCGGGCGGCACTGAGAGGATGCTGTTGTTGCTGAGGTCGAGCACGGCCAACTTGTTCAGCTTGACGAGCGCGTCTGAGGACACGTTGATCTCTGAGATATTGTTCTCTCCAGTAGGATCTAGGCTTACCTAAGATTGGTGAAGTTGCCCAGCTCGAGCAGCACTGAAGATACTGTTGTTGCTGAGGTCGAACACGGCTAACTTGTTCAGCTTGGCGAGCGCGTCTGAGGACACGTTGATCTCTGAGATATTGTTCTCTCCAGTAGGCTCTAGGCTTACCTAAGATTGGTGAAGTTGCCCAGCTCGAGCAGCACTGAAGATACTGTTGTTGCCGAGGTCGAACACGGCTAACTTGTTCAGCTTGGCGAGCGCGTCTGAGGACACGTTGATCTCTGAGATATTGTTCTCTCCAGTAGGCTCTAGGCTTACCTAAGATTGGTGAAGTTGCCCAGCTCGAGCAGCACTGAAGATACTGTTGTTGCTGAGGTCGAACACGGCTAACTTGTTCAGCTTGGCGAGCGCGTCTGAGGACACGTTGATCTCTGAGATATTGTTCTCTCCAGTAGGCTCTAGGTTTACCTAAGATTGGTGAAGTTGCCCAGCTCGAGCAGCACTGAAGATACTGTTGTTGCCGAGGTCGAACACGGCTAACTTGTTCAGCTTGGCGAGCGCGTCTGAGGACACGTTGATCTCTGAGATATTGTTCTCTCCAGTAGGCTCTAGGCTTACCTAAGATTGGTGAAGTTGCCCAGCTCAGGCGGCACTGAGATGATGCTGTTGTTGCTGAGGTCGAGCACGGCCAACTTTTTCAGCTTGGCGAGCGCGTCCGAAGACACGTTGATCTCTGAGATCTTGTTCTCCGCCGCCAGTAGGATCTCCAGATTCGATAGCTCGTATACACAGCGCGGGATTTTTGTAAACCTGAAGTAAATGTTTTAGTATTAATTAGTTTGTGTATTACACCTCCAAATAAATCAATACTTACATTATGTAGGAGAGAGATTTAGACGAATTGTTTTATTATATTGATTGCTATACAACTTTAAACTTTGAGTGTGTATACAAAATTGACTAAAGTTACAAAAAATTTAAGAATGTAATATTATCAATTTGGTCTGTTAGTTATAATAACTACGGACTTAATTTCAATGGAGTTTGTAGTGTTAAATTTTTGAGCGAATTATCAAAAGTGACTTTTGACAGTTTTGTTGTGGTAAAATTGTGGTTTGTTTAGGTCTGGATTTAGATTTCATTAGTAGTATTGGGTTTGATTATGTTCTAAAAATGAAAAATAACGATTAGTGATGAAGAAAGATATAGGAATATTTGAATGTTGCAATGTGAAGGGCGTGAACGCGATATCTACCGTTCCGAATTGGTAAAGGAACGGGTGTTAGCCTGTAATCGTTAACAGCGCTGTTGTCGTGTCTCGGAACGCACTATTAGTGGCATGTGCGTACGAAGTCGCGAGCTCAGTTCGTTTTTACATAAACTGGCGACAGTTATGTGCATGATATCGCAAACGAATTATTAGTTTACGGTTTCTGTTGAAAAAAATCCTTACTTTCTATTACACAAGTAGATATAGCGTGCTAGCAATTAACACTGGACACTAATTATATAAGTATTTATATAAAAACGCCTCACAATAATGAAGTTATTATGTTACGTCATCAGTATCGTGCATTATGCACGGGTATTGAAAGTTGCGCTCTACCGTTCACTCGTTATCGGACTATTCATCGGTTTAATTAGTTTACGTATAGATCGGCGATGAGGAAGAGAAAGAACAAGCATACCCATCACAGTAACTCCTGTAAACCAGGATTAACAGCGGCTACTACTCACTATGAAGTCCAACGAGCTCGGGGATTACTTATAAAACAGTTTCCTGACTGACAGACAACGCACAACCTAAGGCTGATGATGAGGAATTTCGTAGTCAAGGGTACAGGGTGTAAGAAAAAGTATCATTAACCTTTGAACCACATACTCTACCCAACAAACTGAACAACTGTCACTATGGGAGCAAACCTGTAAGAACAAAAAAAATATCTGATGTTCCATTAGTTTGAATCGAGTAGGTATTGCAGTTTAGTATGGGACAGCTGATATTTTTTTTGTTCTGACAGGTTTGCTGCTCCCATAGTAAAAGTTGTTTACTTTTCCTTACACCCTGTATAATTCTGAACGTTGTACTGCCATCTCATTGTACGCGTTGTCTGTCAGTCAGTCAGTCATGGAACTGTTTTATAAGTATAGATAGATTATGACCTACTTTGCTTCCAGTAATAATCGACACATCCTATATACGTTCCACAGCAGGGCACAGGCCTACCCTCAGGGAGGGTGTATGGGCGTTAGTCCACAACCTGTGCCCATTGCGGATTAGTAGACTTCACGCATCGGAATTTCTTCATCAGCGAATGCAGGTTTCCTCACGATGTTTTTTTCACCGTTTGGTCCAAAGTTCGCAACTTTGGATTTTATTTCATGTTACCTCGCCCCCCGCAAAAAGTGGCAGAAATGTTTGTTAGTAGAATTACACGCGTAACCAGTCCGCATATAAATAGTCAAAGCGTAAGTTATAAAAACTCATAGGTGCAGATTCTGGACCTCTTAGAGTTCCCATAGCTCTCAGCAACGCGTAACCGACGCTCTCAAGTCATAATAAGTATGTCTAAAAAATCCGAACGTACAGAAATTATTCCCATTTATACCGTTGCAAATCTCACCTATTATTAGAGATGACTAGTTCCCTCAAATTGGTCAGGTCTGCGAGCTCGACTGGCAGGTCCAGCAGACAGTTCTTGCCGAGGTCCAGGAACTGCAGGTGTCTGCAGGTGGTGATCTCAGCGGGGACGCTCGATAAGTTGTTCGACGACAGCACTAGCTGCGACAGCGTTTCACGTAACATACATATGCTGGAAAACAGTTTGGTTTTTATAGCGGGGAGTTTGAAGTCGAATTAAGAAACAGATATAGGGTGTAGACCTCAGAGGAAGGATCTCCATAGAGTCCGCATTAATTTACGATTGTAGTAGACGTGTTACACTATGTAATTTAATTTAATATTGAATTTATGTAATTGTACTTTGTATATTTTGTTTTGTTTAAAAGAAGTGTGTTGTAGAGTTTCTGGCCGCATCTTCTCTACAACGGAACACCTTCCGACGCGGTGGTAGATTCAAAAACATGACGTCAAAAGGTTTTCTATGTGACATTATTTTGAATAAACAATTTTGACTTTTGACTTTAGTTAGTCTCTTTTGTCTTATGTCGTACCTTTAATAGTAGAAGGAGATGGAACTATAGATATTTGTTTATGCGGCTATCCACTTTTTTTTGAGCTAGTGTGTGTGAAAAGTGACCGTAAACATAAGGCCATATGTCACTTGGTGCCTTTTGTCCATACTACTTGACACCACACACTCAAACCTAAACGTCAAAAAAAGTGGACACTTTACAATTGGTATGGCTCACTCTATTAGGTATAATCTCTTTGGTGTAGACTTAAATGCGTCACATATTTTGGTGGGTAAACGCGTTTACACCGTGAATAAACCGAGTGGAAGGATATTTCCTTCCTTCCTTGGTAAATAGAGAACGTGACACCTTAGTAATATTTACAAGGGTGGTTTAGAGTCTAAACTTTAGACCATTAAACTGAATAACTTCCACTATGGATCCAACATCGAGGCATCGAGAAAAAATAAAAAATGATTGATGCTGATTCATACAATACTGCAGTACCTGCTCGATTCATATGTATGGGACATTTGAGTCAATCAGAATAAGAATTTTATTTCGGCTTTTTCTTCCTCATGAATGTTGTTCAGTTTGATGATCTAGTCTAAACCACCCTTTTTAATATTACTAGGGTGTTTTGTTACACCTTGTATACAGTGGCTCACCCCGGCGGCAGGGTGGCGAGCGTGTTGTTGGACAGGTCGACGAGGTGCACGTCGGCGGCGGCGGCGGCCTCGAACACGTGTGTCGGTATGGTCGCCAGCTCCTTTCCCGGCATCATCAGCGCCTGGCTTTTCTTCAGTGTGTACCTGCACATATTCACTATCTATACCAAGACAGTTTAATATGTATCTGTCGCAGTCAAAGGGCAGAATTCGCCGCATTACATTACGGCTAGCCGTTTAAAAAAACGGAGCAGTTTAGTATTATGGCTGCTCGAACGCCCGCCGCATTGTATTAGCGCTTCGCCTTCAGCAATACGGCTAAAACAAGCTAGTCGTAATATAATTTAGCAGGTCACGAGTCGCAGTTATGTATGTCTTAAGTTTCATTCTTTGGATATAAACATGCCCATGTTGATGCTCTGCAGCTGCATCAAGAGACCTAGGTTTGTCAATTCAATTATACTTTATTGCACACCAAAAGAGAACATACATTTCGTTTGTCATATGTGGGGATACCCAACTTACTCGGCGGTTTACCAACGAAAAGGGAACTGCCGATTTATACTAACAAGGGTCAAATGCCCAAATAAATCAGTACACACAGAGACTCAAGACCTTTCACTTCTTTGTCCTAACCACTACTGCAATCCTCCTATCTCTCGAAATTTGTGACCTCGAAGACTTCGGTGGTTCACCAAACTGGTGGACTTGATATAAAAATCTGGGTATTCTGTTGTTTTTTTTAACAATATACTATCAACTAACTTGTCGGGCCACTCGGCCTCGGTGTATCTGGTCTCTATGACGAGATCCTCGGTGATGCGGTCCCTGAGGAACTTCATCATGCGGTCCGTGCCGCCCCGCACCACGTCCTGCCGCACGAACGACAGCTTGTTGCCCTCCATGTTGATGCTCTGCAGCTGCGTAAGGAGACCTAGGTTTCTGGGCAGTCTGGCGAAATAGAAATTAGGTAGGTGACGTCACAGGCACAGATTACAAAAGAGTTACTACATAACAGATACGTAGCTCCCTTGGAAAACCAAAAAAGTACACGTTTCAATCACCTATTGCTACTCTCTCCCGCTGCCAGACGACACGCGAAAAATTTATCTAAGGGGCTTGACTGAGCGTTGTTATTGCTTCGTATATCGAGTAACGGAGGCCTGTCACAGGTAGAGATCTACTACGTTATTGTAGAACACCACGGGAATATAGTCCGAGCTGGACATCTTTAATGATTCGGCTACATCGTGGAAGCGTAAGATGCTGCAACCAGGGTCATCACCAAACGGTGTACCAATTCGTAAATTTTTACTATAGATTCTTGTTCATTTTATTCAAATTTTTTGTTTGGAAATATTATTTAACTAAATTAATTTTCAGGTTTTGATACTGACAACATTGTAAATATGAGTGGTGTCGCATGCCTGTTATTAGTACATAAGTTAGATTATTGTCCTATTCATTTTATTTATTGTTTACAGTTTTACTTGTGTACCGTGGTGATCCAGTAGCGAGTAACCTTGCCTACCATGCAGGAGGCGATGGCTCGATCCCCGTCCAGGCCGACTCGTATCAATGAGTTTTTCGGAATTTATGTAAGATTTGTAAAACCACTGGCTTTTCGGTGAAGGAAAACATCGTTAGGAAACCTGCATGCTTCAATTTCGAGGCATGTATTGTACCCACTGTCCATTGTAAGTGGCGACGGGCTCACTCCCCGTCACACTGGACAGAGTTTCGGTATTACTAGTGAAACGTGGATGTTTTGAGGTTTCAGAATATCTGACTACCGCCTCGGGAAATATAGTCGGGAGCATATGCTTTACTTGTGTACCGTTGGCATGTCTAATAAATTTAAAATAATATAAAAATAGTCGTGAGCATATGCCATGAAAAAATAATTTGTATTTTGTATATAAAAATTACAAGACTTTACACAGCTGATTAAATTAACGTAATCATGACAAACGTTGCTAATTGTGTTGTTTTAGGTTAGTCAAGGTTAAAATATTTTGTTGAGTTGATGGCATCGTCATAGACTTGCTATTGTGGTGAATAGATTTTCCAACCATCATTAGAGACTAGATAAGTTATCGTGAGGCGACCGCGTACCGGAGGGCGCAGTGTGGGCAGACCCCCGGTGGACCGACGACACGGTCACAATATAAGAAAGACTATGGTACTACACACAGCTACAATAGATCTGTTCAGGTCGCGGTAGCTATTGGTCATTGACCAAGCCCTTACAACAACAAAGAAGAACTATATACAGTACGGAACGGACACACCCTGCCCCCTACCAAGGTTTACGTCAAGGGTCAAGGGTCAGGGTCAGGCGTCATCTCTGGTGGGAAGCTTGGCAGAAAATGTAGGCAATGGCAGGGTTCGAAACTTTGGTGAATTAACCACTCGTCCAAGGTTCGAAAGGATAATTATAATGATAATTACATGGAGATAATTATCTTGATAAATATAAAATTAATTAAAACCCAAAAAGCTTGAGCTATCAATGTTACGCCATACATGTGTATCCGATCACGATTTGCAAAAAAAGCTCACAATCACGAAATCATTTTTCACTCTTTTCTGCTGTTTTTCTCAATAATTTATGAAGACTATGAGCTGATTGGTCTGAATAAAAGTGTATTAATACTGAAACAACAATTTTAGAACTTTTAGTTAACAATTTTACTCAAAACTAAGAATCAGCTTGGATAATTATCACGATAATTAGCAAAGACAATAATTATCTTGATAATTTCGAACCCTGGGCAATGGTGTATTCCTGTCTCACTCGCAATCACTCGGTATCGCACACACATGCTTACCTCTTCTTGTCAGTTATTCCGAATTTGCCGCCCCTAGTAAAGTGCCGCCCGGGGCATTTGCCCAGCCCCCCTACCCTTCTCCCCTCACCACGCTGCCATAGCAATGCCAAAGCCCTACCATAAAATGCCAATGCCCTACCTTAAAAATCACCCAACCTTTATTACAGTCTTTACAGTAAATTCCCTTATAAAATTGACGTTTTTCTAGCCGCAATGAGCACGTCACACGGCTGAGAAATTTGGAGCTTGTTATTCACTTGCTCCTGCTTATTGATTTTGTTATATAAACCGGTAAAGCTTGTTACAACCTACTCTTATCTCTTCGTGAAATTTCGTACTTACTCTCTCACTCCGACTCTGGCTTTAGTAAAATTTAGAAACTGATAAAATTCTGGTTACAACTATTTTGCAGTGCTGTGAAATTTCTGGCTTGCTTCTGAATTGTGTTTTTAATTGAACTCGGACTGACACCGTTTTTAGACTTGGTGTGTGAAATTTCGAGCTTGGTTCGCTCGCTCCATCCCTTGAATTATATTTTGGGCATGGCATAACTAATGGATCTCGGATCGACATTGATTTGAGACTTAAACAGTATAATTTCGAGCTCGCTTCTGCCTATCTCACTCAAACCGACACTGTTTTGAGACTTAAACTGTAAAATTTCTGGCTCGCTCCGCTCGCTTCAGCCTGTGATATTATAAGCGTAGGTAGGCTAATGGAACTCATGCCCACACCGTTTTGGGTCTTGGAGTGTGAAATTTCGAGCTCGCTCCAGCCTTTAAATATTGTTTTCAGGCTATTTAGGCTAATGGAACTAGAAATCATTTTGAGTTCTTTTCTGGAGAGACCATTTCACAGGCACTGAATTATGTAAAGGAGGTACGACTACTCTTCCAAAAAACTTGCCTTTTGCTTCCGCCCTACCTTCAATCTAGTTCTAGTTACGGCCCTGTGCTGTAGTCAATATTAACTCAGTCTAATAGTCAGATACACTTGAAATACGTATACAAGATGACAGACCAAGTGCGCGCCAGCAAGCGCCTACTTTCTGTCCTTCAAATAAATATACTTTGGGCCCATCCATTCATTTTAATTTGATCTAAGGGTTTAATACGTCATACGGTTTTCTAGGAGATCGATATCGAATAAAGGTCAGAATTCCAAAAAGTGTTTTTTTTTAATTTTGAAGGAAAAGATGAAAACGCGTGTTTTGATGGGATATTTTATTATTATTGCGAATCATTCGAATCGAAAAGAAACTGTTTACGTCCGACAAAGGTTGTATAGGCTCTATGTATTATTGTATACATAACTTTAGCTTAAGAATTTATATTGTAATAGTTATTAAGTCGTGTTATGTAGTAGAGTTTCTGGCCGCATCATCTCTACAGCGACAACACTTTCCGACGCGGTGGTAGCTTTAAAAAAGATTTGAAGTTTGATAAGTGTGCTGCAAGCTCCTATATTGAATAAATTATATTTACTTTGACTTTGATCCTATGGCCTTTAAAAAAGGCAGGCACAGTCTTGATTTCGCGAACGTCTATATGGAGCGAGAGTTTTGCGCGGGGACCGATAAGAAAAGGACGGGCATCTGTCGAGTTTCTTGAAACGCGGATTCTCTTCGTTCACCTGACTAAAATTTAAATGAATCTTACTTGTTAAGGTTGTTGTTGGTCAGGTCGAGTCTCTTGAGTGTCTTCAGCAATGATATGTTCTCGGGGAGGACTTCCAACTTGTTGTCTCTAATGTTTAACACGTTCAGCTGCTGCATTTGATCACAAAACTCTTCTGTTATTTCCTACAACAGAATAGAATACCTAGTACCATAGTTTATCTAGTGAAATCATAAATAAATATATAAAAAGTACTTT
This sequence comes from Agonopterix alstromeriana, assembly GCA_963924505.1. Classification (NCBI taxonomy): domain Eukaryota; kingdom Metazoa; phylum Arthropoda; class Insecta; order Lepidoptera; family Depressariidae; genus Agonopterix; species Agonopterix alstromeriana. Next base: position 3,744,769 of record OZ004670.1, on the reverse strand, counting down.
TGTTAATTCTTTTTAATCGAAAATACGGCACAAGCACGCACTTTTCGGAGGGCTGGACCGTCGCGTTTCTCATAGAAAATATTCGTCTGAACCTATGGCACCTTAACCGTTAATAGTTGACGCTGTTAGCTCCCGTTTCAGGGTGAGGCGTCCCATTCTGGTAAACCTAAATGTTACCTTGTTAGAAAGGGTCGCAAATCTCTATGATAAAAACGAATTTTAACTGTTATTAAAATTATAACATTACCATGCCATTTAGTAGTGGCAATAATTTTTCTGACATACATAAGTACGCGTTCGTAATTATGATGCGAATGACGTCCGCTGATCGTGTTCGAGTGCCTGAATCCCGCACGTGTCGTGCACGAAATTTTAAGAGGATATAATTCGGAGCGCGCTCCATACAAACGTACTATGGTGATATTTTCAATACTAACCAATTAAACTCAGTGAAATATTTCAGAATCAATCTAAAAACAAATATCTATGCTTCTATAGAGTCAGATTTTCGTTAAAATGCATAGTTTTATAGTTACAGTGCCTCAAAGATTTCCATACAAATCATAAATTAATCCTAGCATTGAAACTGTATATTTTAACGAAAATCTGACTCCATAGAAGCATAGATATTTGTATCAAGATTGTTTCAGCTAAAGTTCATTGACTTGAATTGGTTAGTATTGAAAATATCACCATAGTACGTTTGTATGGAGCGCGCTCCAAATTATATCCCCTTAAGCTAATTTCCTATAGGTTTCTTAGGGAAAGATATTCAGTATCATGAGTGCAATCACCCATTAAAGTAATGCAACTGTCTACCCTAACACCCTGTATTCATGTGATGTCGCACCGAAAAAAAATTGCGTTCGTGTCGACGCATACTAACAAACGGAAATGAAAGTGGTTAATAATTACCTTAATAAAGTTGTTAGCTAAATAAATTTCTTTGAGCGCCGTGCACCCGTAGAAGTCTGGCAAAGTATCTATGTCGTTGTGGTTAGCGTCCAATACTTCCATTTTCCTCAGTTCTCCCAACGCAGGTAGACTTTTCAAATTGTTGTTGCTGATATTAAACTTTTTTAAATCTAAAACAGAAAAAAATCGAATTAAGTAGGATTTTAGAGCGCTGGTGGAGCTTTACGGAAGGGTCATCATCATCATCAGCCTATCATCGTTCACTGCTGGACATAGGCCTCTAGCAAGGCGCACCACAAAACTCTGTCCTCGGCCTTCCTCATCCAGTCGCTCTCCGCCACTGTTTTTAGGTCGTCTGTCCAGCGGGCAGCAGGGCGTCCCACACTACGCCTACCAGTTCGCGGTCTCCACTCTAGAAAATCATGTACGAAGGATTTCTGAGTTCACTTTTAGCACGTTACAGGTCGCGCAACGGTTGATGAGCGCTCGGCGAAAGTGGTAGGGATTCACGCGCATGTTGATAACGTCAAAGGCGAAGATCGTCTCCCACTTCCCCACGCTAAATAGACCCAAATTTGATTTCGCGCATTCATATGCGCTCATAAGCTGTTACGCGACCTGTTCAAAGATTACAATAAATGGTCTTACCTCGTAAATTAACAATGTCAGGGGGAAGCTCTTGTAACTGATTATGTGAAAGATTCAACTCGACCAATCGAACCAGGTAACCCATGCCCGGCGGCAGAACTTGTATTTTATTGTGGGACAGATCCTGCAACATTACAATGTTATTAAAGAATAGCTTTCACCCACGACTTCAGTCTCGGGAAACTGTCCCATTTTTATAAGAAACAGGACAGGATCAATTGAGACCATAAAATAAAACGTGAGAATTGCCCTGCGGACTACGAATTTTTGAAAGCAACATGAATGTTAAAAGACTATCAGAAGTTAGGAACAGATTTCTTATAAACGTTTTCGTGTAGCTATAACGGTTTAGTAGCTACTACTGCCCCATCTCAAATAACTAACCCCTTGTGTGTCCATATCATAACGACATATTGCCATCAAGTCTCAAGATTATACAGGGTGTAAGTGCCAGTCTAGTAAATACTGAAACGGTGATTGGTGGTCTGAGTTCACGGTTTCAGTATTTGCTAGGCTGTCACTTACACCCTATATTTTCAATAATTTTATATATAAATTAATGGCTTTTTGCTTATGTCTATCACTGCATTTCGGTCAATTTCGACTGGGTTTTGGGAGTATTGTGATCTCAAGGATTGTTTGATGAACAAAAACACAAATGGAGGAGCATTGTGACCTTACGACCGTCTAAAAATCCAATGGCCACGCGACTCCTTTTACAATAATATTGATAATTATAACTGATAACACAGTCTATAAATAATGCATGCAGGTATCATGCCCTTTTCTTTTAAGGCATTTTGTATTACCATACATAACTTAAGGATAAGGACAGGTTTTTATACAATTGACCTTTAAAACAACAGTTGTAGGCCATTTACTGTAATTTGACCTATAAAACCTGATTGACATATTTTATACGACAGCAATCTGACCTCAGAAATGAGACAACCACTTCTTTATCAAGAATATTGTGCAGTTATTGTAATTCTGATAAAAATCGACAACATATTTCGGAGATAAACAATTAAACGAAACATCCGAGACATAGCTTCATCTTCGAACTTCTCCACGTGGCGAGTGGATTCGCAAACGGTTATGTACATCGTGTGCATTCTTGGTGGCCACGAGGCTGCGCCATTTTGTATTAGCTCAAATCAATCAAACAACTCAATATATTCAAGGAATGTTCATAATACGATCCTTGAGATATCTTGGGAATACCAACTCACAATAGCCATTCGACAAAAGGTCATTAACTTATAGATAAATAGGAGTCACGTTGCAAGTTTGGCCACGAGCGGTTGTGTCATCAGTACGATGTTCGTGCGGTCTGCGCTTCAGCTTGCCACGAGGCTCCATCAACTCTTTTCACAAATGCGTTTTCGCTCAAAAACAATCAAACAACAATCAAACAACTTCAAACAAAACACTGCTCAGCCTATATGTTTGCAGACGACTTATGTATACTTTGCGCCGGCACCGAAATAACTGATATTGAACGTCTTGTGCAGCGAGACGTTGATAGCGTTGTGAAGTGGTCTCATGATAATGGCATAGTTTTAAATGCAGACAAAACTAAGATGTTGACAATTCGCTCGCCGTACTCCCACCTGACTGACTTGTCGTGTACAATAGTAGCACACAGCTATAGTTGTTATCACGATAAGAACCAGTTTTGCGACTGTAAGCCCGTGGAAAGGGTGCCGTGTGTCACGTATCTTGGTATGAAAGTGGACGAAAATTTTGGGTGGACCAACCATGTAGATTACGTATGTGGCAAACTGAGAATTCTTTTAGGAAAATTCTATCACTTGCGATTTAAAGTCCCTGCTAGCGTGCTAAAGTCCCTGTATTCATCGTTGGTTGATTCTATTGTAAGCTATGGACTTGACAGCTATGGTCTGACTTTCAAAACACATATCGATAAAATAGAAACCCTCCAAATTCGATTTATAAAATTTTTTGGTCTCTAAAAACACTAAAAACAAATGTAATGGAGACTATAGAAAGTTATTTAAAATTTGTAATATTTTACCGGCATCTCTTAAATTAAAATACCTACTGGCCATTAACAACCATAGCAGTCAAGAACATAAATCGCTGATATCACATAGCCACGGCACAAGGTCCCTGACTACGGGCATGTTTGTAGTGCCTAGGGTCACAAACTATTATGGAGATAGAAGCCTTTGTAAACGCATACCTTATTTGTATAATAGTCTACCATCTATTATTAGGAATGAGTCGAATAAGCGTAGATTTTCTAGACTGTTAAAGAAATTCCTATTGGATAGCATTACCTAAAAACTAAGAAACTACCAAAATGTATAGTGACAGGTACAATTATTGTATTGCAACGTCGATGTACCTAAATAGACAAAATAAGAAGTAAAATAGCTTGAGTGTGATTGTAGCTCCCACAGACAAACCGAGCAATTGGTTTTGCGGGATTCATTGTTATAAGTGTTCACTGTAACCTATGTAATAATAATAAATAAAAAAAAAAAAAAAAAAATCCTTGAGATTGGGATAGATACTCCCACAAACTACTTGAAACAAAACGCCATTAATTTATTTAAAACCACTTTTAAATAAAATTGTATTCTAGACCCAAAGTTTATATACTTCATTCCAAATAAGGACGACGAGATTTTCCGATTCCTATTTAGCTTTCTGGCCAATTCTGATTACCAAATGTAATTAATTTATTGGATACATATACTATCCGACATATCTTAGACGTTACTAAAGCAGTTTTAAGAATAATTGAGAGGAAGTGTTTCAAATCTCTGTTTCTGTAATGCAAATTAGCCTTAAAATTTATTTGCTATTTGGAATGGAGTAAAGTTATCAATAAACCATCCTTTTTATTAAAGTGTTTGCATAATATCACTGTACTATAAGATATAAGTACTCGTAGTATAAGATACTTACCAAAAACGTTAACATGACCAAATCACCAAACTCAGGTTCAATTTTCTCCAATTCATTATGTGATATGCTAAGCCACCGCAGTTCTATGAACTTGTAGAATCCTTTCGGCAATGATTTGAGCTTGTTATGGTCTAGGCTGAGATTTGCCAATACTTTTAGCTCACCTATCTCATTAGGTAGAGATGTTAAGGCATTGTCGTGAAGCTGGAAGAAAAAAAGAGTGAAATAATAACATTTACAGGTGAAAAAACTGTAGTTTTTACATGCCATGTCTCTTGGTATTTTAGTACTTAAAGTTATCATTGAGAATAAAATATTAAATATTGTGTTTCAATGCATTTTTAGGCAAATATTTTTATTCACTTATTCTTTTAAGCCACTTTCCATTAATTTGATATGAATTCTAAGAACTTTAAAAAAGATTAAATAAACATGATATAAACTGTTATACCAAGAATAAGCTAAGAATAATCAAAATGTCTAATAAATCCGGAATAATTTAAACCTATACTTCATTCCAAATAAGGACGACGAGATTTTCCGATTCCTAATTCGCTTTCTGGCCAATTCTGATTACCAAATGTAATTAATTTATTGGATACATATACTATCCGACATATCTTGGACGTTACTAAAGCTGTTCAAATCTCTGTTTCTGTCATTCAAAATAGCCTTAAAATTTCGTTGCTATTTCGAATGGAGTATAGTATAACGTCGGCGTAACTGTTCTGTATCATAGACAAATTTCTGTTTTTTTCTTAAGTTTATCTATGAACCTCGACGTTGCCACTAGCATAGTTACGAGTATACAGAAATTATGATCACCTTATTCTTAGTTTATTCTAATCATAACTATTCCTAATATAAGGATCGAATAAGTTTTTATTTGTATCACAGTATATAATAAAAATTAACAGTTTTTTTTTAAATTAATTTTTTCAGTTAATAGGTTTTTTATGCAGTCGGGTTTTTTGTTTATCTTAATAATTTAGGTTATTTCATATTTTTTTTAGTCTTGTGTCGAAACGGTAACATAAAAGTACTATAATATTTATATATTTGGAATTGTCTGATTACTAGCTTTCATTTGATACCCATATTGTAATTTTTAACAAAAAAAAATTGTTTATGACCCCTCTCTTTTTTAATTCGTAGACGCCATCTTGAAATAATATACCCTATGTCACTCTCACGATTTTTACGAATCCAATAACACATCATACGTTAAAATCCATCAAGCCGTTTAGGCTGTAGGCCGTGCCAAAGAAATACCATACAAACATACATACATACATACACTCAAAAATCATAACCCTCCTTCTGGCGCAGTCGGGTAAAAAATAACGAATACACATCGTTTATTGTCTGATATGATTTAAACATTTTTTATTTTAGTTTAGATACAAAACCATAATTAAACGATTCAATCTATATCAAATCGACATGGTGTTTTTTGACAGTTCTTAGCGATTCTTCTTCTTAATATTCAGTTACATAATTACAGACAGTGGATATGATGATCACTGAAACAGAATATTACTTGAAAATTGTCTAGTACAGTCATAATATCGGAAACTTACACATAAGCCCTACTGTTCCGCTCGCCATACATTACAAAGTAATCTATTCAAATTTATGTTTAAACAAGACAATGTAAGATGTAAATTAAACAATTATAATCGCAAGCGATGACCATCAGCTCACCTTGAGTGTGACCAGTTCCTGCAGCAGCTTGACATCTGGTGATATAGCCGCGATGGCATTGGAGCTCAGATCCAGCGTCTTGAGGGGCTCCGAGCTCCACCAATTGTTGGTGTCGGCATTGCTGAAGTCTACCACTTTAGTCTCATCCAGGACCAACTCATTGATCTTCCACACATTTTCTGGTACTACAAATTAAGAATATACATAAAGTCACGACTATTATCTGTTTGAGGGAGGTCAGAAACCCTGCTACAGGTGTAAGAAAAAGTATCATTAACCTTTAAACCACATAATCTACCCATCAAACTGAACAAGTTTTACTATGGGTGCAAATCTGTCGGAACAAAAAAAATTTGCTGTCCCATATGTTTGTATCGAGTAGGTATCGGGTCAGGGTAGGTCAGTTTAGTATGAGACAACTGATATTGTCTTTGTTCCGACAGGTTTGCTCCCATAGTAAAAGTTGTTCAGTTTGATGGGTAGAGTATGTGGTTTAAAGGTTAATGATGCTTTTCCTTACACCCTGTATACAGATTTATCTGTCTATAATTAATGGAGTCTTGCATGTGCGGGGAGTATCTATCCCAATCTCAGCGATTGTTTTTGATCAAGAACAAGAAGAGATTGAGGATTGTGGAGCCTCGTGGCAGGCAAAAACGCGACGCGCGAACACCACGCGAGACAAGTGCTCGGGTCAGAACCTGCAACATGACCTCTTGAACAGTGTTGTATTAGGAAAGAAACCATATCAAAGATGCAATGGGTATTTGTGATAGACAACTTAACTTTGTGAAGTAAAGATTAAATAAGTATTTTTCCGGAGTTCATTGCAGGTTCTGACCTGAGCACTTCTCTCGCGTGTTCTTCGCGCGTCGCGTTTTTGCCTGCCACGAGGCTCCGCAATCTTGAGTCTCTTCTTGTTCTTGACCAAAAAAAATCCCTGAGTTTGGATAGATCCTCCCACAAACTACTTGACATTTGCGGAAATGCGGTGCTAACGCACAAGCAAAAAGTCCATTAATTATAAACTTTGACTAATTATTATAAGGACTAGCCTTGCGGTAGCATTTCCCCTCTGCCACGGTATAAGCACAATTGATCTTGTGCATTTACTTTCAATTTTACACCTTATCACTAAACGAGACAGCCTATAATTGCGAAATAATAACTTCGAACTTAGAACGTTCGGGGTTCACACGAGACTACTTTTCATGATTTTTAACATTCAAAATTAGAATCTAAAGTTATGGGGAATAAAATCCAAAGTTGCGGATTTCATGTTACCTCGCCCCCCACGAAAAGTGGCAGAAATGTTTGTTAGTAGAATTACACGCGTAACCAGTCCACATATAAATAGTCAAAGATTATAAATATTAAAAAAAAGTATTATACAATACATGTTTAATTGTTATCACCTCTAAACAGATGTTTACAACCAACTGACATGTTTAATTGAAGGTCGCTCCTTAATTGCAATGTTTATTTCTATTATTTTGAAATGAAATTTGTTTATTTAGCAATATGTATTTTCATTATAAGATTAAAACCTTAGCTACTACTAAGTATACTATAAAAGTTGATGTAGGTTGAATTGATGAATTAGGTACTTAATTTATTTATTATTTTCTAAATATTAACTTTAAATTTCCCGCATAAAAATATTTGTCAACATACTTGCTTGTAAAGTGGCTCTTATAGCACCACATTTAGGTACATAATGCAGCTTATAGAACATGCATGCGAAAATGATTATATTATCGCTCTAGTGCGGTAATGTTACTTTTTTTTCTATAGTTTGTTTTTAATACTTAGCTAAGAGTTTTTATGTTAAAATATTAAATCTTTTATCTGACTAAATTAATCTGTTTTAGTTAAAATATGGTAAATAAATGCTTCATTTCATCAAACAATTTATTTTAGTTAACAAATTACCATTAATTTGTGTTATAAATTGTTTGCAACAAAATGTTGTTGGTTGAATGTTGGCTAAAGTCATTGCCTCTTCATCGACCTGCGCGCGCATAGCTATCTCAACAAAAGGGACAGCAGGCAAAAAAAAAATCCTGTTCCATTTTCCACAAATATTTGTCTAAAATTGTAGTATTTTACGAAATTTTATAACTTTTCCTCGCAAGTATGTTGAAAAACGTCGTATGAAACGCGTGAGTATTGGTCATTACAGCCTTGGCTAGTATGCAGCACTTGCCTGGCAGCTCGTGCTGCAATCCCGCCTCGACTGTGATGACCAACTTTGCAGTTCATAATTAATTATTAATTTTAAATGTATGTGTTTGTTGAATGTATTTTTATTTTAGTGTGCAGTTCATTTCAATTAAATTATATGGTGTGAAAACGAAGAGGCCTATAGCCAGCAGTGGGGTTTACTGGACTGATGATAAATTTTGTTCAGGTGCAAGACACATTTTAACATACTTTTGTAGCTTCCAATAACTCTAAATAATGACAGTAAAGTCAATAAAATACCTAGTAGGTAATAAAACCGAACAAGAGACTGTCATTCAAATTAAATTGAGGAGTTGCATGCGCCCGAACCCTTCCCTCGTCCCCCTTGTCCTGACATTGTAATTGAACCAACCTATTTATAAACTCTTATTGTAAATATTGTAGGTACTTACCTGTCCCAAGGCCGCGGTTGCACAAACTCAACTGGCCGGTCCTTTTAGCCGATTTTATCAATCCCTTTGACAATATTTCGTCGTCAGACTTTTTATCTTGAAGGTGGAAAACAGATTTATTACAAACTTTTATTCTAGATTTAGTATGAGCTCTGTGAGACATTGTAGATGAAGTGTTAGAAGTATGTTATCTAATCGAATGGTGTTATAACATTGTATTCTTTACGAAAAACAAACAAAACGCAATTATTTTGCGCAATAACACAACACAAAACTCGTCTACTCGCGCCGTGCCCTTACACTGATGGGGTGACCAGTTTAAGTTTAGAGTTTTGATCGCATGAATCAATATTGATTGGCTTTAAGACATCCATCCCACCGTCACAGTTACCAATGCTAGGATTCATAATTATTTCATTGATAAATAATATTGCTTTGTATTTTATAAAATGTTTTTACAAAGTGCAGTTTATGTGTTAGTGACGATTTTACTGATGAAATTGTTCATCCTCTTTCTGAGATTTGCGTAAATTAAAGAAAAAACTTTAAGCAGTGGTAACACTGAATGTCAAAATTTTCAGTCCGATTCGTGCTCGCACGTAACATTGAGTTAGGGAGCTTTCTTCTCTAATCAATGATCTACGTTAAATGTAGACTCGGTTTTAAATTATCCATGATAAGTCTTAATAATTGTGTGTTTATAAATTACGTATAGTTATTAAAATTTCTTCTTTCCTCTATGTTATATCTTTCTTATGGATACACTAGCATACTCATAAGCGTGTATTGGACAAGTAGGAAATGCCTTGTAGGTATTTCCCCTAGAGCGCTATTTTTGAATACCTTTAAGTCTTATTTCCGCTTTCGTTCATAATTATTCTGATCTACTTTTTAGAAAGTATGAAACTCAGCCAGTCATTACTAAGCCTACGCTATCCGTCAGTCTGTCCTACCTATTTAGGGCTATAACTTTTGAACCGTATAATAGCTAGACAGATGAAATTTTCACAAAATGTACGTTATTATGGCGGATTTGCTAACAAGTAATTAAAATTTCAAAAAATTAAAAATTCAGGGGGGGGGGGGTCCTCATACAAGAAACTCGTTTTTAGTGTTTCGAACCAAAATTGGCAAAACGGAACACTTATGGAATCACCTCGGTGTCTATCCGTCCGTCCATCTGTCACAGGCATTATTCTCGGAGACCGTAAGAGACAGGAAGCTGAAACTTGGTACAGTCATAGCAATTGACGGTCCAATGACAAAAATTAAGTCAAAAATCTTAATGTTTATATTGAGGGGCCGTTTTGGGGATGCAGAAAAAGATTTAAAAAAAATCTACAATATCGTGTGGGATATCAAATGAAAGCTTAGAAAAATACTTTTTCTTATATAAAATATTTTTTTTTAGTTTCTCTTTGAAACTCTGTTAAACAACATTTTTCAATAAACAAAAAAACTGCTGTCCCCAGCCCCACTGATATTTCAAAAACCAGAGACAAGTAAAATTTAAAAAAAAATCATGAGCATTAGAAATAAAGTGTAGATGGCGGGAAAATTATCAGGCTAGCACCGACATGGATAATTTTTTTTCTAAACCCAAAAAACTACCAGCAGTGTAAAATGATCTTCAGTTACTATATCACCACATACTAAGTAAGTGTCAATTTATAGTGGTTATCATCAACGACCCATGTTAAGCAACTGGTGGTACGGAACACTAATTGACGAGACCCGACTCGCACTTGACCGGTTTTATTTGATTTGGACCCGCCACATAATTTTGTAATTTATTAGATAGTAACCGATAGTGAAACTACTTAATAGGATAACTATTTACCTCCAATTCTAGGCGAATGTATCACTTTCGAAACCGTTATCATACAACAACCTTCACTTATTATGTTATCTTCTAGCTTGGACATCATTTCCTTCGATCCATCAGCGCAGAGCGGGCAGGCAAGTGTGTAAAGATATAAATATCTAATAAATTTTACCAAAATGGAACAAAAATTACTTAATTATAATTCTTAAGAAATATATTTTAGTTTCGTTATTAGATTTACATAATTTTTCTTTTCAAAAAATTTTTGGTTGTAGGGTAGAACGCCTTAAACCCGACCCCTGCCTAAAATCGGCAAGAACTTTACAGGGTCTTTCTTAATATGCAGACACTTTTAAAAGGGATGATCAGACCATCAAACTGAACAACTTTCTCTATAGGACGAACATCGAAATCGCGAAAAAAGAATTTGCTCTCGTATTCATGTGGCTCAAGTAGGATTGCAGTTTTGTATGGGACTGCAGATTTTTTTTCGCGATTTAGATGTTGGTGCCATAGAGAGTATTGTTTAGTTTGATGGTCTGGTCATCCCCTTAAAAAACTGTCCGCATATTAAGAAGGACACTGTATATGTACCTAATATCGTTCTTAATTAAATTATTTTCCTCCATAAATAATACTAAATAAAAAAAAATTACTCATTCTATTACCTTCTATTCTTCTATTATTTTTGTTCAAAAAATCTCTTATTAAAACCCGAAGTCAGCATAAGTGGCCAGCTTTAGGGATTCAATTTAAAGGAATAAATTCAAAAGGTCGTCAGTCTATACTAATATAAGTATACTGCTCGACTATTTTAGTATAATACCTAACTACCTAGGCATTAAAACGATTGTCTATGATTATCTTTTATTAATTATTTGGATAAATTAGGATAAATAATGCTAGCTGCATAATGTTTTTAAAACAATTGTCTTCTAATTTTGTTGTTATTCTGATGAACGTTAGAAAATATTGCTAGATAAAAAAGAGTCATTAAAGTGGAATACCTAACGTTTATATTTTGCTTCATTTTTAACATAGTCCCCTAGAAATACTATCCCGGCTTTAGAAACTTACCGGCATTAACTAGGGCTAGCTAGACCTGTCCACTTTAGGGAACATCTTATCTGTCTCTTTTAAACCTTAATAACTTAGCAATAAACTGTTTTCTTGCTTGTTTTTGGCTTCATTCTAAAGATTTATGAACGTATTCGCAATGTAAAAAATGCATTAAGAGCCAATTGTTACGTAGCGATTGAAATCTCAAAATGACTTAGGTAAGGTGGCGGCTTTAAGTCATGTTACCCTACCTAGAATCCGATTTCTCCATGTCAGATAGACAGATTGCAAGCAAAAAAAAAGTTATTGGTTTCAAAAGAGATTTAATTAGATAACATATTTTCATAAAGTTCTCATAGACAATCTTCATATCTCCAGCTTCCTGGTCTTAGGTCTTAGGCCGAGATTCAGAGACGATGTTTTTGGTCTTAGCTCGAGCTAAGCGGGGCGAAAATATATGATTTTTTTTGACATATACAGTTTGCTCACATTCTATCTAGAAACATCATCACATCTAGAAACGACGCATTTACTGCTTTTTACAGCGGGCTTTTGGGGGTGGCCATACCAGTGACGGCGAAGCGCCCTGGTAGGTCACCGAACCAGTGATTTAAGCAACCTGCCCAAGGGGCACCCAGGGGGAACGGACCTCGGCAATGGGCGTTGCTGGGATTACGCGACGGGTTGGGAAGCGGGGATCAGTGAGAATGGATTTTGACATACGGGAGTCCGAACTATGACTTACAAATCGTCTCTGAATCTCGGCCTTAGATTGGTCTTAGAGAATCCAGTTCCCGGTTGTCAGTCAGAAAGTAACTGGAATCTACTTTCTGAAGTTATTATGCGCCCTGTGCCCTTAAAAATTGTTCCCGGGGGAGAGGTTCATGTAAGGTCATTGCCACAGAACATTGTAAGAGGGGTTCGAAATGCAAAGAAGCGTTTTTGCTTTGGAGACGGTTGTCGCCACTTGTCTTCCCGCTCACGCTGCTACAATTACTCATGCCCTCACGCTCGCACCACGCCGCGCGCCTTATGGTGTTATGCAAATCATTGCATAACCTGTGGCGACACGTTCCACGCCTACTTTGCACTTCTAATCCCTCTTATAATGTTCTGTGGTCGTTGCAATAAAACATGGAGCAAGCGAAGCGATGGCGAGACTCCTTACAACTCCATACAACACAATAAAAAATATATATATATCGTTAAAAAAGATTTAATTACGATATTCTTATGCCGAAACTGTGGCCATTCAGGTATGAGATAAAAGCTGGTTGGTGTGAGCGAAGCAAGCTCATAATTTTGCTGTTGATTTTTGCTGAAGCGAGCGAAGAGACCTCTACAGTTCCCAGAATAACTTGTTTATAGCCAGAGCTCCAGGGCTTCCAGATTGTATAATTGGATACAAAAACTGTATTAATTGGATGCCTGTTTGTATCCTCAATGTATCCTGGACTCGTGTATAATTGGATACATAACAAAAACAAATATTTTTACGAACTGATGACAAGCTCGGTTTGAGTCGGAAAAGCGCAGAAGAGCCGCTACTCTACACGTAACGATTCAATCGCACGAGAAAGCTATGTTTCCTTCAAGTTGGTGTGCGAAGTGCTGAGTTTCAGAGCGCAGCGGAATCGAAATAAATTGAGCGAGCGTAGAAAGCTCGAAATTTCGCAATTTTAAACTATATTTCAAATTTTCCTATCAATCCTCACATTTAGCAATAAGTTTCAAGATGGAATGACATGTCAAATGGTGAGAGGTGGCTAGCCTTTCGCCTACATAAACACTGCATAAGAAACATTAAATCCATTAGTCGCCGCGTACGAACGCATGGGAAGAATTGGGATGGTCCATTTAACCAGTTATGGCTTAGTGCGTTGATATTTCTTAACATACAAACAAAAAAAAGTTGCTTGTCAAGGGACGCCCAGCAGATGTGAAACTTCTCCCGATTTAAATTTCGAACTTCCGTCACGTCAAAAAGGTTGCGGATCAAAATTTCAAAACCCTCCCATAAGAAGTTTCACTAAACAAGGGTTCACTTCAAAAATTATATCCGAAACGGCTCAAAATAATATTGCTCAAAATCATAAGGGAAAAATACGAAAAATGTTTCGTCTACGCTTAAAATCTTTTAGATAGGATACTTTTAGTACTTGGTCTGTCGGTTGCATATCGGAAAACACGCTACGAGCTATGCATTTAAGATGTCCTGAAAGTAGCTATTACGTTTTCAGATCTGCATGATATGCATCTGTGGGAAAACATTTTACATACATCGAGAAAAGTCTAATTTTCTTGGTTAAAACTGGAAATTTCTAAAAGTACAGTTATAATTTTATAAATTACAAACTACCCATAGGTAAGTACTTCATTTCCAATAAGCACGAAAACATTTTCCGATTTCTATACAGGATGTAACAAAACACCCTAGTCATACTTAATGCTTCAGCCCATCAAACTGAACAACTTTCACTATGGAGCCAACATGGAGAAATAATAAAAAAATCATCTGTCCCATAGCGAACTACAGAATCGACTCGACTAAAATGTATGGAACCACATCCCTGGTATGGAACAACAGATTTTAATTTTTTTTCTTGATGTTGGCTCCATACTAAAAGTTGTTCAGATTGATGGTGTATTTTACACCAAAAAACATAGCATACAGAGAGTAAACAAACAGAAAATACAGAAGGTACAAAAATAGGCGGACTTACCGCTAAAAAGCGATTAAGTTTTACTAGGGTGTTTTGTTACACCTGTATATGGGTCCAACTTAATATGCTGACACTTTTTAAGGGGATGATCAGACCATCAAACTGAGCAACTTTCTCTATGGGACCAACATCGAAATCGCGAAAAAAATATCAGGTGTAACATTGGGCTCGAGTAGGTTTTCAGTTTTGTATGGAACAGAAGATTGTTTTTTCGCGATTTCCCATAGAGAAAGTTGTTCAGTTAGATGATCTGATTATCCTCTTAAAAAAGTGTCAGCATATTAAGAAGGACCCTATATAGCTTTCTGGCCAATTCTGATATAATTATTACAATCACCATCATTAGGTAGGTTCTGGAAGGTACAAAAAAATACAAACACGTATAGAATCTTACTTTATTAATTTAAATTTTTACGGTGCAATTTTTAAGATTTAAGAGCGGTCCCATTATTTATGGCCTTAGTTAGTGGTTCACCAGTATTTTCATTTTCCAATTTAATAGTCAAGCACAATATCGCATAAGTTAAATCTTAACATGTAATTAAAGTTGGTACTTAGATATAAAGCTTAAGAGGATATAATTCGGAGCGCGCTCCTTACAAACGTACTATGGCGATATTTTCAATACTAACCAATTAAAGTCAATAAAATTTTGCAGAAACATTCTAGAAACAAATGTCTATGCTTGTATGGAGTCAGATTTTCGTTAAAGTGTATAGTTTTAAAGTTACAGTGCCTCAAAGATTCCCATACAAATTTTCAATTAATCCTAGCATTGAAACTGTATATTTTAACGAAAATCTGACTCCATACAAGCATAGAGATCTGCTTCTAGATTGTTTCTGCAAAATTTCATTGACTTTAATTGGTTAGTATTGAAAATATCACCATAGTACGTTTGTATGGAGCGCGCTCCGAATTATATCCCCTTAACGTACATTAACAAAGATTAACAAAGTTTATCTCACATTTATACCTACTTAGGTACTTAACTGTTTTAAACGTTACGTTAATTCGTTGTCAACCTTTGATTGGCAACGGAGATCACAGCCACTAGAATACAGAAGATCCACTCAATTTGTTGACAAGATCATAATTATATTACCTAGCACGTAACACGCACGTTAAGGGCCTATGTCGAAAAATAATTGAAGCGAAATGGGCGTGTGATAGCTTATATTACTGCCTGATGCAAGAGAAAGAGATGGGGCGGCGCGCGCGCCTGAAACGAGTAAACGACGCAAGCATAAAACAAACTTTATTTAATTGTAATTGTACTATTTATGTAAGTTCAATTCTGCTCTAATCAAAATTTATAAAAAATCAATCTCTTTTTTTTAAATCAAGCCTCTTGTTTCTAATATTCACCGTTTAGCACTTCCAAGCGTTTATCGATAGAGGCGGAGGCTACTTTGGCTTGTTTTTCTATCGAGAAAATGTGTCTTAATCGTGTTTTGGCTCTAATCAAAACTTCAATTATATGTTCAATTTACACATATCCGCAAATCATACTCCTACTGTTAGTACTTCATGAGATATGATGCATTGAAGAATCCTATTTTTTTCACAAACAGCCTATTAAGCATTTGTTTAAGTAGACTTGTTTCAATTGCAACATTCAGGGGGATAGGACAGCAAATTAAGCGGATGCTAATTACGTTACTGCTTATCTCTGAAGATATTTCTTTAAACTGAATCATGGCTGAACCGCAATTTTTAAAACGATGTGTGAGCGATGCGAAGCGTTGCAAATTCGCAAAGCTAATCAAAAGGTCTAAGCTAATGAAATTGAAGTCAAAAGGATAACAAACTGAAAACCTGGCATTTTGAATTCGTAACGAAGGGCTTGTTTCGGCTTTATGACAGACGTATGCGTCGTACACACACAAACGCTGCGAATAACAAGTTTATAAGAGGACCGTCTCTGTAGTCTGTGTATCTATACAACGTGTTAGTTAGAATCGAGAGCAGAATCGAATTATCATGTTTTCAAGAAAGGTAATTTTTTTCAACATATTAAGTAACTGGTTTAAAAAATTTAAAATTTACTGAACTCGATCTCAACCCACCACACACACTCACCCTACTTACTACCAAAACAAGATTCTTAAAATGTATCCACGAGCACGCTAGCGCTTTCATTCATTGTAGTCGGGGAAATCTACGGATTTTTGTATGGAGTAGGTTGCATTAATTGCACTTTTGGTGAAAATTTGGAATATAGTAGATACATACCTGAAAAACATAAATTCTCAATAATCCCCGATTTTTTTATGTTGTATTATTGAATAATTAAGACATTTACAAAACATTAAATTTAGGTATGAACAAAAAATGGAAAACTGGTGATTTTGTACAGGATGGCTTCGTTCTATACGTTTTTCTTATAACAATAATAATCCACGGTTAATATCGTTAATTTGGGTAGATATTTAATATTTTGTAAGTCTTCAAAAATTATAACCTCAAAACTAAATTTGCCTTTTGATAATTAACTGTCTCTATTGCTGGTATGCTGGTCGAAATATTTTTAGAATTAAGCTTGCCATTTGTACATTAATATCGATTTTAAAGTATTTCTCAGGTTCCTGAGCCTATATAACCACGAAATCTCGACAAAAGTGTTATAAACTAACAGTAATATTATTTCAAACACAATTTACTCAAGTGTCTTTAATGCAATCTCAAACCTTAATTTTCCTAGACTATTGCTGAAATGATTTCAAATAATTTTTGCCTGAAAACTTAAAATGCGAATAACTTTAAATTTTAACTATCAAAATATTGAAATTATTGTTTAAATCTAATTATTTTGTTAGAAATCGGTTGTATGAAGTTTTGCGCTTATTCATTAACACGGTGTATAGTCTTGTAGACATTCTATAGACTCAATAGTGACCAAAACAGTGCAGTAATGATATTAGTCAAGGAGCTGGTAACAAAAGGCGCGTGACTGGACAGCACGCGATCAGCTCTGGAGTCCAGCTCCTCGGAACTCTTGATGGCTATCCTGTCGTGGATGGTTCTCTCTCGGAGCGCACTCTCTTCGTTGCTTCTCCAGTAAATAGGAGATATGGTTGCTAGACACTGTAACAATATTAGGCTTTGTGGTGTTCAATTTTCAGGGAAGAAATGGCATTAAGATGTAAAAAACTGACCAAAAATAGGATTTATCAGCCAATTAAACACTTTTTATGTCTCATTGCTGGGTACCTACCTATATCTAACCAACTCATCTTTCAATCCTCCCTTTGCAGCGAATATACAGGGTGTAACTTAAATGCTTTGAAATAGTTCAAAAAATTTAGCTATTGCCATTTTGCTATTGTCATTTTCTTTGGAACAGTTGATTTTTTTCACGATTTAGATGTTGGCTCCGTATTGAAAATTTGATGGTCTGAAGCACCATGTTCGATATATAACGTATTTAATTTTACACCCTGTATACTTAATTACTCAGGCCAAACCTTTGAAAGCAATTAAATAATTCACAAGTAGAATTTTTTATTTCTAGGCAAACTAAAAAACGCACGGTTACTACAATTAATATTGAAAACAAAAAGTTTTTAGGAAAATCTGTTTCATATTTATAAAGAACTTTAGTTCATTCCAAATAAGGAAGACGAGATTTTCCGGTTCCTATGTAGCTTTCTGGCCAATTCTGATTACAACATGTCATTAAATTATTGGATACATATTATCTTGGACATTACTAAAGCTGTTCTAAGTAGGAGGAAGTGTTTCAAATCTCTGTTTCTGTAATGCAAAATGGCCTTAAAATTTTGTTGCTATTTTGAATGGAGTATAGGTAAGTAAAAATACAGATATATAAGAATAATAAATATTAAAGAACTGCAGTGGTTGGAAACGTGTCGACTTTTCAATGCGTCTATCTACCCTCCCGGGAATCACGTGAGGTCACTCATGCGTGACTTGCATGCGTGATTACGAGAGTGCGAAATTTACTTTTTCGGTAAAATCGTGCTTGAAATCTATCCAAGACATAAAGTAGGGGGAGTTACCCCTGCCATCGTTAGGTACCCCTAAGCTAAAGTAGATGCAATACATATAGAACCAGCATATGGGTAGAAGTAGAATACTTCTAGTAAGCCACTTCTTGGTGACCTGCATAAAATTGAATTGAGAAGAAAATAACAATGATTTTACCGACTTATTTATAAACTAGAGTTTACCCCTGACTTCGTCACACAAATTAAGATTTTAATGACTTAACCTAACCTAACCTAACTAACTTAACTTTTCTGTTTGATAGCTTATGATCTGACGATCATAAGCTATCAAACAAAAATAGTTTCGTCAAAATCGGTTCAGTAGTTTTTTCAGCGTGATAAAAAAAAAAACAAACAAACAGACAGACAAAAATTCTAAAAAGGCTAATTTGTAGTCCGGGATTCTTAAAAACCATAATTATCGTAATCTTTTTCATGTAAAAAATCTTCAATGTATAGACCTAGGACCAAAGTACAGACACACTTATGTTACAGTTTTATAATAGTTTAGGTGTGTTTTGTTTACTGATGGCACTTAGAATTGCATGGCATCATTTTTGTCATCAAATTTTTAATGCAATAACTGTAATAATCATTTTAGACGGCCCGATAGCACAGTCGGTATTCAATCTGCCTGCTGTGCGTGGGTCGCGGATTCGAATCCCGTAAGGGACACGTATATCTTAGCCTATAATTGCGGAACAGTAACTTCGAACTTATAACGTTTGGGGTTCACACGAGACTACTTTTCATGATTTTAAACAATGAAAATCAGAATCTAAAGTTATGGGGTATAAAATCCAAAGTTGCGGATTTCATGTTACCTTCGCCCCCTGCAGATTTGTGTGACAATGTCCAAGATACTTATTATTAATTTTTATTGTCGTTGGCGCTGAACCTAACTATAACAGTACCTAAACTCACCTTAACTTTAAGACCACTCTTCTTAAAATGATGTTCATTGACTTCAAAATCCATTTTCAGTCTAGTCTTCTCCAAAGCCTCATAAGGCTCATAAGAAGGAGGTAAGACAACGGACGAGGGTGCTGGTTCTCCGTTGATGTACCAGGTGAGCTGGGTCGGTGGCTTCGACCGGCCTGAAGCACAGGTCACCTGCACCCGGTCCCCGGCTCGGTAGCGAGGCTTGAAGCCTGTTATAGTTGGTCCCTCTTCTGGTAAAACTGCGAAATTTCATCAAATTACTTACTGCTCATCAACTTCTTGTCCTTATCCAGCACAATGTGTCACTACCTTCCAATCTATTAAGGGAATATAATTTTATTTTATTTTATTTTTATTTTTCGTTTATTGAAGTAATCAACAGCGTTACAAACCAATTGTACAAAAGAAATAGTGAGCTTAAGATAAGGCCAATAACAGATTACTCTTAATTAAGAAGTTAATACAAACGTGGCAAAACAAATAGTAAAATGTGCAGGTTTACGGGTTTATTTGAGTAAGTACAGGTAGGTAAAAAAAAAAAAAAAGTAGAATTATTTCTAGGCATTCTTTCTATGCAATATAGTATCAAAAATAGTAGATTGAATGTGACTGAGATGGAGCAGTATTATTATTATCAATGCAGGCGAATTTGAAATTTAGTATGTCCGTGTGTGTGTGCGTGTGCGAATGCTAGTGTATTTCGGTTGTGTAGTTTAGTTTTTGTGAGTTTGCATTTTTATGGTTTTAGTGCTTAGGTTAGTGCGGGTGTAAATATGAGCGTAGAAGAGTATTTGAACGAGAGAGTAGGTATAAGTATAATAGTAAATTCTGGTAGGTACAGGTATAAGTGAGAAAGTATGTGTGTATGCGTGTGAAAGTGTGCGTGTTTGCATGTTATTTTTCAGGGGTGTTTTTATTGTTGTTAATGGTATTAAGTATATTTCGTCTAAATGCATTTCTTGACATGTAGTAGGGATCTAAGTCAGAGAAAAACTTGTTAAAGGTGTCCGCTAAGCGTGATAGCGTTTCATTTGAACCGTAGTTGGTTCGATGCAGCGGCACATGAAGAAGGCGGGTACGGGTGTGGCGCGTGCGGCGCTGCGGCACATTCAGAGCCGCTGCACCCACCAACCCCGGACAATCAATGCGCGAGTTTAAAATATCGTGCAGGAGCATCATGTCCAACAAAATACGCCTGTCTTGAAGCGTCAGCATGAAGTGGGTTTTACAACTCTCCTCGTAAGATTCGGATGACGAAAAAGTCTGGTAATTTAAGAATTTTATGAATCGTTTTTGAATTTTCTCTATTAGGTCCTTATATTTATTGTACTGTGGAGCCCAAATGGATGACCCGAACTCAAGAACACTTCTCACATAGGCGAAATAAACACTTTTAATACATAAGGGATTACGGAATGGTGAGCAAGTGCGCATGACAAATCCAAGTGTCTTAAATGCTTTGTTAGTTATTGTATCGATGTGACTATTTAATGATAATTTCGCATCAAAATAAATGCCGAGATCACGTATCTTTTCCACTCGACTTAGATTTTTACCTTTTATGTTATAGTTGTAAATGGTGGGGTGATGGCTACGTGTAAAACTAATAATGTGACATTTTTCAGTGTTAACTGATATTCTATTGCGATCGTAATATGCGGACAAGTTATTAAGGTCTTGCTGAAGTTTGAATGCATCTTCTGGTGAACCAATATCAATAAATATTTTTGTGTCATCTGCGTACATAAGGAAATTTGAGTGAGACAAACAGGCGTAAATGTCGTAGAGAAAGGTGTTGTACAAAAGTGGGCCTAAATGTGAGCCCTGAGGCACACCAGAAGGAATGTTTACATAGTCAGACTTGTAACCGCCCATGACCACAGCCTGTGATCTGTTCATGAGATACGATTTTATCCATCGCAACAGGTCACCATGGATGCCAAGAGAGTATAGCTTGGAGAGGAGGATGACGTGATCCACCCGGTCGAATGCTTTTTCGAAGTCCGTGTAGATCACATCAACCTGCCTCCCCTTTTCCATATTATCGCGAACAAACTTAGAGAATAGAGTCAAATTTGTAACCGTAGACCTGCCCTTCAGGAACCCGTGCTGTTCAACAGGGATACCTTTGGCTATTGTGGGATATATTAAGTTGTATACGACTTTTTCAAACGTCTTACTAAACACATTGAGTATCGAGATGGGCCTATAGTTCTCTACTCGACTGGTTAGTCCCTTTTTATGGACCGGTACAATACGTGCTTGTTTCCATATGTCCGGAAATATGCCTTTGGAGATAGAATTATTAAAAATAATGGATAATGGATAAGCCAGTGAGCCAGAATTCGGAGCACGCTCCATACAAACGAAGTCTGGTTATAATTTTCAATACTAACCAATTAAAGTCAATGAAATTTTTCAGAAACAATCTAGAAACTTATCTCTATGCTTGTATTGTGTCATATTTTCGATAAATGTAAAGTTTTAAAGTTACTGTATCAAAGATTTTTATTAACGAAAATCGGACACAATACAAGCATAGAGATTAGTTTCTAGATTGTTTCTGAAAAATGTCATTGACTTTAATTGGTTAGTATTGAAAATATAACCAAACTTCGTTTGTATGGAGGGCTGGATCAGTCTTCATTTGGGTGCTCACTACTTTCCATTTAATATTCATTTTTCACACAATCCATTCATCTTTAAGTCTAACTCAATCTTTTCTTTGGTTTAATTTTCTCTCTACATACAGGGTCCAACTTAATATGCTGACACTTTTTTAAGGAAATGATCAGACCATCACACTGAACAACTTTCACTATAGGACCAACATCGAAATCGCGAAAAAAAAAACAGCTGTCCCATACATTTGACTAAAGTATGTTTGCAGTTTTGTATGGAGCAGTAAATTTTTTTTTTCGTGATTTTGATGTTGGTCCTATTGGTCCTATAGAGAAATTGATCATTTTGATGGTCTTATCATCCTCTTAAAAAAGTGTCAGCATATTAAGAAGGACCCTATATCTTTCGACATTGATTCCTAATTTTATTGTCATAGATAGCTGACCTGATAGCCTCGCATGCCACCCCCGACAAAACGATAAAAATCGAAATGTACCCCCATCCTTATTATATTACGTATGCCAGAGAGAGCGCGCATGACGAATTTCTCGTTTAAACGCTTTGTCGTGGGTGGCATGCTAGCCGTGCTGCTAATAGACAGATAGAATAGCAATTAAGTTATAGCGAGATAATTCAACTAGTGACCTAACTAAAAAAGCACTTTTCCGAACAGAGTGGATTTCAATTAAGACAACTATCGATCGCTTTACAATAAGTGCTACGTTCCAACAATAGAATATAGACTTTCAGGAAAAATTCAGATCTAAAACTCTAAAACAGTAACAGAATTTGTCTAAAAGCTTTGTCAGGTATATGTAAATTAATGTCTTTCTGGCCACATACTTACCCGTTTGGGAATACCTAACTTTACTCGAGCTTCTATTTTGTCCATCTAGGTTGTTCAATAATGAAAGAGTTGCCTGGACTATCTTTAAAAGGAAATCTGATATTGTTTCGTCGGTGTTCCTTTTATTTGAAAAGTTCTAGATAGGTAGCGATGAAAATTGTTATTATCGATCCGAAATCGCTTGCTGCAGGCAAAAACTCTACCTAATATTGTACTTCAGTTTCGGTAAATATGCTTTAATGAGATATCAAAGTTAATTCGGCCTAACTTTCCTTTCATTTTCAATGAACCATTAAAACAAATATTAGTACCTACCACTTAGTATTTAGATACGTTTCAATTTTAAACTGTTTCTGTTCAATTATAGATATCTACGTTTTATTGTAAACTGTCTCTTGGAATAATAATTTAATTTTCATAGTTTCTCTGTTTAATTATAAGTTACAATAATAATACTTGTGCACAGCGTAATGTTAGACTAATGCTCTGATGAAGTCTGATGGCGTAATGTAATTACGCGGTGGGGAAGAACGTTGGTCGTTCCCTCGACACCTCGCATCGGTACCTGCTTCGTTTCGTAGCGTGTAGCGTACGTTATAGCCCTGCAATGCTCGATGAAGTAATGTAAGTAGTACAGTACCAGTGTGTTTTGTGGTGTATGCAAATAAAAATATTTTTACCTCGTTACCTCGACACCTCGTAGCGATACCTGCTTCGTTTTGTAGCGTTATGTTCAGGCCCTGCTCTGATGACGTAGTGTTACAGTACCTATGACAGACATGTCCCCGTCGTCGGACACGGTGGGGAAGAGAGGTCGTTCCCTAGACACCTCACAGCGGTTCCTGCTTCGTTTCGTAGCGTTGGTGTTGCCCTGCAGTGTTCTGATGACGTAATGTATTAGTATAGTACCTATGACAGCCATGTCCCCGTGGTTGGACACAGTGGGGAAGAGAGGTCGTTCCCCCGAGACCTCGCAGCGGTACCTGCCCCCAGTTGGCAGTGCAGCGGGCCGCAGCGTTATGTTGGAGCCCGACGAATCAGAATCCTGACAAAAAGTTATGTAAGTTTCAGATTGGGATCAGAAAATCAAATTAAATTATGATATCGAAGTTTTTTGTGTAGGAAAAGGTCATGAGACCATGCTATAACACCTAAACACTATTACATATTTTTAAGACATTGCCTCTATACCTCATAATGGTTAAGCGTATTGTGCTCTTGACACGGAGGTCGTGGGTTCGATTCCCACGGGGGACACCTAGTGATATGTTAGTGTGCGTTTTCCCCCAGTTGGTTATGATTATGACATTGCAGGCTGAATTAACTGATTATCTGAAAAGAAAGATGATTCCGTGCTTCGGATGGCACGTCAAAACATTGGTCCCGGCTACTATCTCTGGTGGTAGTAGTCGATTAATAAAAACCACGTCAGATGCTCTAAGGCGGTCTGAAAATACTATGACACCAGGGCTTGCTGCCCACACGATCAGAAGAAGGCACTACAACCTACTCTCAGCCCCTACCTCCACATCGACGCCAGGCAAGGGAAACTTCCTCCTGGGCTCGACGTCCCGTGGCACGTGCCTGAAGAACTCCTTGCCGTCCTTATACCACTTGACAGAGTACAGCACATCGGCAGGGCCCAGCTGCCAGCGGCACGACAGCTGAGCGCGCGTGCCCAGCGGCACGTGTGCCGGCACGCGCAGCTCCAGCAGCCGCAGCGATATTATACACTCTATGGATGTAGACAGATGAGCAGCCAGGGATAATTAGATTGATGCATGCTCTGTGAGCCGCGCTTTTATCTATTTTGGTATTATACAGGGTACAATTGATATCATATTGGCATCCTTTTAAACTAATAGACTACCCATCAAATTGAACCACTTTTACTATTGAAGCAAACCGATCTTAGCAACAACAAAAAAACAGGTGTTCCATGCTAAACTGCAATGCTTATTCGACTCGATTTGCTCCAATAGTTGTGCTCTTAGATATTCCGTGCCAATAGTAAAAGTTGTTCAGTTTGATGGACGTAGACTCTTATTATATGTATTAGGATGCCAATTATATCAATTTCACCCTGTATTATATTATAATGTGAATCAAACTGTAGGATACTGCAAATTCACGAAACACTAGGAATTTAATAGCAATAGCAAATTTCCAGTTGAGATAATTTGCATCGCTTAATATCTTCATAGTTATGCAAACTTTGGACGAAAACTCCACCCATAATTTAAAAGTTGTCCTTTATTTCATTAAATAGACAAGACACGCTCGCTTTACATAATGCACCTTGGATTTTAATTCGGGAAGACAATCCGTTGGGTGTAATGCTCACGGAGAAAAACGTAATTTCAGTCTCAACAGATTTACTCAAGGTTCATTTTTCAGCAAAGTTTTTCCATTGTAGTTCGACGTGACTGCAAAGTTACTTTGCATAGGAGAGGCGCTAGTGCATTCTAATAAGAAATTAGTGTGAAATTGGGTCGATAGCGCCCCCGATATAATTAGGGGTACCGGCGTTGTTGGAACCTAGTTAGGAACCCTCATCAACCTATTATGTGGCGGTCGACTTCATTACTGTTGCCATTTTTAAATAGAAGACTTAAGTACTTAATACTATTCTCGCGCTTTCCCTATCCTCGCTCTCATCGCTGATATAATTAATTAGAGTCGTGATTTGATCCGCATTATTTCCGGTAAAGTTAGTCATTCTCTCTTGGCTGCTAGCATGCCAAGCACGACAAAGCGACAAAACGAGAAAACACTTCGCATACGTTATACAAAACGGCGGAGGCACGTCTCGATTCTTGTCCTTTTCACGCGAGTGGTGGCGTCGGCGTGGCATGCTACGCCTACAGGAGCTGGATTCTATTTTACTATTCTTATCCAATTACAGTTCTAATCACATTGCAATCCAATTACTATTCAACTGTGCTGAATTCCGCACCGCGCTAAACTCTATGTAACTGACAGCCTTTAACGTCTGAGCGATCTGTCAAAACGGCTGGTCAACAGTACCGCGATTAGCGCAATATCAAATGTCTCAAAAGTTATCGTTCGTACGTAGTCCAATCACGATTTAATCACCGAATATTTACCGCGATTGCAGCCCAGGTTTGATTTGCTATAATGTCTTCCTCATAATCCTCAATTCACACATCCTGTTATTTAAGATTCGTCTATGTAAAGTGGCATGCTAGATCTACAGGTTCGCATGCTAAAATTGTCTTTCTCACTTCACACAACCAGTTATCTGGGGGTACGATAGTGCCCCCGCCAAGACAAGCCAAAAAAGCGGTTCACAGCCGGTCCTTTTCTCGAAGCGATTTGGCGTATTTTTGAGCTCTCATAACTCCGGTTTAAATAGTAGGTACCTGTGAGCTCAAATTTTCAGGATAATATGTGGTCGTCACGGTAATAAATATTTATAGCCTTGTAGATTTGGTCCATTTTTCCCAAGCCTTTTTTTTTGGCGATCAAGGCTTTTAACTTTATTTTACCGAGATGAACACTTACTCAGACTTGGCTTAAAATGAGATTTAATAACTTTTTAAAAGTAAAAGGGTTGTGAGTCTTGGCTACTTTTTTACATGAAATGTTTTTAATTAAATATTAAATTTTAAAATAATTTATATTAATAATGTAATATTATACCTACAAAACTGTGAATATTGTCAATGTTTGAACTTCTAAAAAACTTGGTCGTCAATTTACGACGTACATATTCATACACAAGGTCCAAATTGAATATGCTGATGGTTTTTTAAGAGGATGATGGACCATCAAACTGTAGAACTTTCTCTGCGGGTAAAAAAAAATTTGTTGTCTATCGCATTAGTGTAGGTCGAGTAGGATTGCAGTTTTGTATGAAACTATATTTATCTTTATCGAAACTTTGACATTAATAATATTTATAAGCTCCTTCCATATCTATTTCGAGCTTCCTTGTCTTTCCCCTATAACAAATCTCACAAATATTATAAACTAGAGTTTACCCGCGACTTCGTCCGCACAAATTATTTACCAGATTTTTAGTCAGTCATAAGCTATCAAATAAAAAAAGTTTCTTCAAAATCGGTTCAGTAGTTTTTGCGTGATGCTGTTACAAACATACAAAAAAACAAACAGACAGACTAAAATTCTAAAAAAGGTTGATTTGAAGTCCGGGATACCTAAAAACCATATCGTAATCTTTTTCTTGTAAATATCTTTAATGTACAGACACACTTTTGTTAAGATTACAAAGTCTTAAAAAATGGAAAATATTTTTTACGTCACTGGTTTTAATGAGTGTAATCTTCGAGAGTGTTATGTTATTAACAATTTGTTTAAAGGATCAAAGTACGGTGTATCAAACACGTCACTCTGTTTTATCCCTCCACGTTCACACAGATCCTGTTACTCAATTTAATTAGAGGGGTTTAGGAGGGTTTGAGGTCACAATCGTTATTCATAAACCCCAACCACCTTTTGTCAAACAAACAGCCTCACGCAACAATCGATACCCATCTTTTAGACATTATCATAAAATTTACGGATTCGAGATTTAATTAAATTCATCTAAAGAAATATTCAAGAAAGTTCCTGGACTTTGGTGAAATTCAATGGCAGGAAGAGCTGACCCAACACCTTTGACAAATTTTTATAAGAACTAGCCTTGTGGTAGCATTTCCCCTCTGCCACGGTATAAGCACAATTGATCTTGTGCATTTACATTCAATTTTACACCTTATCACTAAACGAGACAGCCTATAATTGCGAAATAATAACTTCGAACTTAGAACGTTTGGGGTTCACACGAGACTACTTTTCATGATTTTTAACATTCAAAATTAGAATCTAAAGTTATGGGGAATATAATCCAAAGTTGCGGATTTCATGTTACCTCGCCCCCCGAAAAAATGGCAGAAATGTTTGTTAGTAGAATTACACGCGTAACCAGTCCATATAACAATTATTCAACACCCATCATTTCAAAAACAAATACCTACCTACCTATCTTCTTTACTTACTGTAATTTCCCCTTTTTTTAAGATTATATTCCAATAATAATAACGGACTTTCTGTACAGGGTGTAACAAAACACCATATAAGGGGGTGCTTCAGACCATCAAACTGAAAAACGTTCACTAGGGACCCAAAAAAAAATCCGCTCTTTTATACAAAACTGCAGTAACATCTCGACTGAAATTTATGGGACAGCAGATTTTTTAAATTTTTTCTCGACGTTGGCTCCGTAGTGAAAGTTGTTCAGTTTGATACCTCAAGTAGTACTAGGGTGTTACACCCTGTATAAGTTCTGTCACAATACATGCGGATTGCGGAATTATTCCGGACGGAAATACAATTTCGTTTGGATTTGAAATTCCGTTCGCGTCGACAAAGTGGTCGAATAAAATGTTGAAAAATATTTTTTTAAGGTTCCTCTCCTACACGAAAAGTGGGGATGAACATTTTTTTTTGTTTTATCCCAGGTGTGTCACAGGGGACATGCCCCCCCCCCCCCCCCAAATCATCATAATGTGTGCAATAAAATTGTGTAATGTGCAATAAAGTCTAATTACTACCTGTAACACACCTGGTAACACAATAAGATGACTAATTTGGAATTCCGGAACGGAATTCCGTTTGCCCACACTCATGGCAGGAGTTATAGTTGCATTAATTCGTGATTTGGCACACCTATCTTGGTTTGGAAGGAAGGCAAAACCATGGGAAAACAACCACACTAGTTTTTCCTCCAATAAAATTAATGGTGACCATGGTTTGTGATATGTGGAGAAAATAAATTAACCATGTTTATGTAACGTCTTCTATTGTATATGCTCACGACTATATTCCCCGAGGGGGTAGTCAGAGATGTTCTGAAATCTCAGAGCATCCACGTTTCACCAGTAGTACCGAAACTCTGTCCAGTGTGACGGGGGGTGAGCCCGTCGCCACTTATAATGGACAGTGGGTACAATACATGCCTCGAAATTGAAGCATGCAGGTTTCCTCACGATGTTTTCCTTCACCGAAAAGCCAGTGGTGTTACAAATCATACATAAACTCCGAAAAACTCATTGGTACGAGTCGGCCTGGACGGGGATCGAACCATCGCCTCCTGCACGGCAGGCAAGGTTACTCGCCACTGGACCACCACGTCTTCTATTGGATCGGGATATAGCCAACTTACCTATTACAAGAAGGAGTCCAAGCACAGGCAGACGTAAGAAGATATCCATCATGGCTTCCCATACCATGGTTAGCGAATTGAGAAACTTTTGGCGTTCCGTATCCTTTGAAACTCCCTTATATTCATTGTGAAGCTGAAAATTATTAAGCACTATTACATGGGTTGTGAAAATATCTTTAAAATCTTTAGGTATTATAGCGGTTATTGAAGTGATGAAGATGATAAAATTATCTATTTGTCTAGAAAGACGCACACTATAAACTCTTCTTACTATTACAAGCCTTCAAAGTTATTTAACGGAATATATAATTCGGGGCGCGCCCCATATACAAACGAAGTCTGGTGATATTTCAATCAAAGTCAATGACATTTTTCAGAAACAATCTAGAAACGAATCTCTATGTGTGTATGAACTATGAAGTCAGATTTTCGTTAAAATGACTTCCATACAAATCTTAAATTAATCCTAGCACTAAAACTGTATATTTTAACTAAAATCTGACTTCATACCAACAGAGATTAGTTTCTAGATAGTTTCTGAAAAATTTCATTGAATTTAATTGGTTAGTATTGAAAATATCACCAAACTTCGTTTGTATGGAGCGAGCATTTACGCATTCGGAATAAACTTCTCTTAAGTAAGATTTAAGCGCTTCTTAACCGACTGAACAAGACGAAACTTTAAACAGAATCTTCGATGAACTTTGTTCGAAGGGTGACCGCACAAATTCAACTTAGTCAAAACATTTAAACTTAGTATTGATTTCAGTTTAAAATAAACAATTATTATTCTAACAGTCCATCACGGTTATTATCCTCGTCCGTGCCGAAGTTTGGTTCCGATAATTTCATGGCAGCTGAAATATCAGATTTCAGCCTTCCGCGAACTAAATCATTCTTGCGTCCAAATAGTCCAAAATCACAATGACGAACAAACTTACACTTGGTTGCAGAAACACTCATTAGAGTTAATCCTCCATTAAATAGCTTTTACTACCTCAACAAGACAAAAAGTGACAACAAGAGATTTAATGGAGGATTAACTTTAATGAGCGTTTCTGCAACGCGGAGTTAGAGAATTAAACAAGGAATCAATTAGGTATTTATTTAATTTATTCTTAGAACGACGACGTAGCTAACCTAACCTAACCCAGAGCCGGATTTAATTCGAATGCTGTCTAGAACAAAAGAATAGGTACCTAAGAATAGAATAGTAACTATACTCCATTCAAAATAGCAACGAAATTTTAAGGCTATTTTGCATTACAGAAACAAAGATTTGCAACACTTCCTCTCACTTATTCTTAAAACTACTTTAGTAACGTCCAAGATATGTCGGATACTATTTGTATCCAATAAATTATTTAAATTTGGCAATCAGAATTGGCCAGAAAGCTAAATAGGAATCGGAAAATCTCGTCGTCCTTATTTGGAATGAAGTATAGATATCTCAATTTAAAAACCGGCCAATTGCGTGTCGCGCCACGCGCAGGGTAGGGTTCCGTAGTTGCCCGTCACAATATACAGACTTAGAAGGGTGCTTTTTGTTTTAACGGTTTAACGTCTAATAAAAGACTAAAAATACATTTTACAAGTTGTTGGTCTAAGCCGGACAGACGGACAGACGGACAGACGGACGGACATGGCGAAACTATAAGGGTTCCTTGTTGACTACGGAACCCTAAAAACGCACTTGCCGGCAGCACAGCAGCTAATTTAGAAAATAGGTTTCTATGAAATCTAGCTATCTAGCTTTCACTTCACACTCACGTCACTTTTAGTGATAAGGCCGCCTTTTGTACGATTCTTGTTCGTGTACATTGTTCTTGGTCAAAAAAAAATTCTATTCTAATATGGTAGAGTTTGGGCACTGCTAGTGTAAAAATTGATATTCTGCATTATAGTAAAGTATTTAAAATATGACTATACAATCTTCAATATAGCAACGAAATTTGAAGACTGGAATTACAGAAACAGAAGAAATTATGTTACGATCGTGAGCATTTTTATGCGTGGATTCTC
This sequence comes from Agonopterix alstromeriana, assembly GCA_963924505.1. Lineage (NCBI taxonomy): Eukaryota > Metazoa > Arthropoda > Insecta > Lepidoptera > Depressariidae > Agonopterix > Agonopterix alstromeriana. Next base: position 3,713,692 of record OZ004670.1, on the reverse strand, counting down.
ATATCTAATTATGGTCTAAAATCTAATTATATCTACAAACAGACATTCCGTAGACACCCACGGAAGATAATCTGATAAATTAGGGCAAAATTCCAGGGTATTCGGGAGACCAAGGGTTAACTGTTCAGTTAACCGGGTGCTCGTAATTTACGTCATGCCATTGCTAATTTTCCAAACTAAAGCCGGGCCTTACTACACAAGTGTACCAGGGTCTTTAGGTAAACAGTGTCCTTCTTAATATGCTGACACTTTTTAAAAGGGATGGGCCAGACCATCAAACTGAACAACTTTCTCTATGGGACCAACATCGAAATCGCAAAGAAAATCAGCTGTCCTCCAATATCTAATATCTAAGTGTCTAGATATTTTGTAGATATCTATTAGATATTTGTAGACATTTGTGCTGTTGGGGTTGTAATGGACAGTGGTACATTACATGCCTCGAAATTGAAGCATGCAGGTTTCCTCATGTTGTTTCCCTTCACCGACAAGCTACTAATACCGAAAACCTACAATTCCGAAAAAGTCATTGGTACGAGTCGGCCTGGACGGGGATCGAACCATCGCCTCCTGCACGGCAGGCAAGGTTTCTCGCCACTGGACCACCACGGCTTTTTTTGTTGTGTATGTATGTAGTATGTAGTGTTACGTCTATCAATATTCGCATTGTGCACACGTGGTGTACTGCTCATGCACACTCACCATGAGTGCACACATCCAGTGCAGTCGGGATGTTTAGAGCCTCACGATGATGGTGATGACGAAAATAAAACCGGTAAAGTGCGAGTCGGGCTACTCGCGCACTGAGGGTTCCGTACCACACCGCCACGAAACACAATATACTAACATGCAAAAAAAATTTTTCTCCGGGACCTTTAGCGCGAGACCGACACAAACTTGGCCGATTTTTATTGTTTGTTGTTATAATGTAGAGTTTGCTCTATATACACACCAAGTTTGACGCTTGTATGTATTACCGTTTTTACGATAGATCGAGAAGAAAAAACGTTGATAAAAACTAGTTTCTTGTTGAGAACCCCCCTTAAATTTTAACTTTTTGCTATTTTTATTATTTCTTAACGAATCTGCCGTAATAACGCATATTTTGCTAAATTCAACTACAATGTCTAGCTATTACGGTTCAAAAGTTACAGCCCTAAATAGGTAGGACGGACGGACAACGCATGCATGCAGCAGCATGCACGAATGCAGCATATGCTCACAACTATATTCCCCGAGGGGGTAGTCAGAGATATTCTGAAACCTCAGAACATCCACGTTTCACCAGTAGTACCGAAACTCTGTCCAGTGTGACGGGGGTTGAGCCCGTCGCCACTTATAATGGACAGTGGGTACAAAACATGCCTCGAAATTGGAGCATACAGGTTTCCTCACGATGTTTTCCTTCACCGAAAAGCCAGTGGTGTTACAAATCGTACATAAATTCCGAAAAACTCATTGGTACAAGTCGGCCTGGACGGGGATTGAACCATCGCCTCCTGCACGGCAAGCAAGGTTACTCGCCACTGGACCACCACGGCTACACGTGCAGACGGACAACGTAGGCTTATTAATAGGGTCCCGTTTTCACCCTTTGTGTACGGTATACTAAAAATGAAAGAAATGACGGTTTTATTATGTCTAGCCTAAGAGGAAGGATCTCCATAGAGTCCGCATAAATTTACGATTGTAGTTGGTCTCTTTTGTCTTATGATATACCTTTAATAGTAGAAGGAGATGGAACTATAGATATTTGTTTATGCGGCTGTCCACTTTTTTTTGAGCTAGTGTGTGTGAAAAGTGACCGTAAACATAAGGCCATATGTCACTCGGTGCCTTTTGTCCATACTACTTGACACCACACACTCAAACCTAAACGTCAAAAAAAGTGGACACTTTACAATTGGTATGGCTCACTCTAGTCTTAAAGAGAGATCCTTCCTCTTAGTGTCTAGCATGTTTTACTTACCGCATTCAGTTTAAACACAACACATACGCAACACGATTACCACCAACTAAACACTATAAAACGTCTGTCAACAACGCTCTAAGTACCTACATGCAATTGCTAAGCGGTTTATAAAGTTGTGTTCACATTGCACAAAGTTGGGTAATGCATGCGGAAGCGTGCATTGTCGCCGGGAGCCGTCGTCGAAATAACGTTGCGACGCGTCGGCAGGCTCCCCGCGAAACATTCGTAAGTTTAGCTAAGCGCAAATTTGTAGCTTTAGGCAAATTATCTCGGCTGCTAGTACAGATGATGGTTGCTAAGTTGTGATTGTCGCTTCACTTTGAAAGTGTTTAATGTTTGAATTCGCAACTTGAATTCCGTAACTAATTACTTAATCCTAGTCGTCGCAAAACGTTTATTTTGTGAATGATGATTATTCCAATTGAAACCTTGTGGTTGCCGGCATAGGATAGATAGGCCATCTCTTATCTTACCATCCAGATGTCGTACCTACGAGGTGACCAATCAATCAATTAATCAAAATCGTTATTCGTCCAGGCCGACTCGTACCAATGAGTTTTTCGGAATTTATGTACGATTTGTAACACCACTGGCTTTTCGGTGATGGAAAACATCGTGAGGAAACCTGCATCCTTATATTTCGAGGCATGTATTGTACCCACTGTCCATTACAAGTGGCGACGGGCTCACTCCCCGTCACACTCGACAGAATTTCAGTACTAGTGAAACGTGGATGTTCTGTGATTTCAGAATATCTTTGACTACCCCCTCGAGGAATATAGTCGTGAGCATATGCTAAATGCGTTATTCAAGTCAAGTCCAGCCTCCTTACAGTACCTAACCTCCCACAAGGACCTGCACCATATCCTAGGCTAGTTTAATTTTAAGTCCCTTTATTTGTCGAGTAGGCCATATATGACATTTTCTATAATTAGTCCAGTTGAAAAAAATATAGGTATATCTTATACCATAATAACGAGTAACAAATCAGTGCTACCCATCTAAAACCACAACACACGGTAGGTAGCTAACTCCGGTCTGCGTCTCTCCAGTCTCCATCCCCCAACTCTAAGCCTAATGCCTCTTAAGAATGTCAATTGACAAGAAAGTAAATCGTTTTGATGATCTCCATTTGTTTTCCCTTTGTTAGGTGCTAACAAGCGTTTTTCTTCCGCCTCAGCTCCTGGTAAATAAAAGTATTTCCTTAAAAAGACTCCCCGCAGCTATTGTACTGTTTTCAGTTAAATTGGTGGTGAAATTTATTTAAAACTTTTACGACAGATGAACTTTGATTTGGTATCGACAATTTGGCATGCTCGTGTGATTCAAAAAGTTTTAAAAGATACCTACTGTTGTTTTCCTTCACCAAAAAGGAAAGTACAAACTGCTAATAAGTTCAATAAAATAGTAGGTAAATTTATGTCCCTAAAAGCTCATTACAAAGTCGATACAAATAATAAAAAAATCTTAGCTGTCCCATCCCATACAATAGAGACAGGCACTGCAGTTTTGTATGAAAAATAATTTTTTTTTTCTTGATGTTGGCTCCAGTGTTAATTTTTCAGTTTGTTGGGCTAAACCATAGCAGCCTATTAAGGCTGTGTGTCCACTGGGCGAGGCTGCGGAGCGGAAAAACGAGGGAATTTTGGCCAATAGGATTGCATAAAACCTCCGCTCCGAGATTTTATGCTATTACTTCTATTCGTTTCTCCGCTCCGCAGCCTCGCTCCGCTTCAGTGGACAGACAGTCCAATATTACTTACTGTGTTTTGTTACACTCTGTACTAATCAAAACCACCCTTATGCATATCGTCCTAAAGCACAATCATGAGTCGACTCGTAACATTGGTTGTCACCACCATCATAAAAACTTTCACAATACCATATACCCTGATTGTTACACGCGAGCCCGTCCTGTTTAGGCACGGCCCTTACCTTATTAATCAAGCATTACCATAACAGTTTTCACACTGCAAATTGATATAGGGACACAGAGGGAGCATGGCAATATGACCACGAACTGCACTCAAGTGGCAAAGGGTACATAATCTAACCCGATTCCTGCACGGTAGTTGTGTCACCATATGAGAATGAGTATCTTGTACGTTGTGGGTAGCCTTGCTAACTCCACTTTTGATTTTTATGCAGGACAGCACGTCTAGTATGATTTCTTTACACGCGCGCGACGCGCCTTTGCTCCATAGAAAATAACCTGATCCCACGCTTTTCGGAGAGCGAAAGCCGCGCTTGCCGCGACTTATAGTATGGTAAAAAGCCGAGTTGCGCGCAAGTAGAGAAATCATGCTAGACCTGCACGTCTAGCATGATTTCTCTTCACGCGCGCGACGCGCCTTCGCTGCTTAGAAAATTACCTGTTCCCGCGCTTTTCGGAGAGCGAAAGTCGCGCTTGCCGCGACTTGTAGTATAAAAAAAAACCGAGTCGTGCGCAAGTAGAGAAATCATGCTAGACGTGCTGCACGTCTAGTATGGTTTCTTTACACGCGCGCGACGCGCCTTCGCTGCATAGAAAATAATCTGTTCCCGCCCTTTTCGGAGAGCGAAAGCCGCGCTTGCCGCGACTAGTAGTATGGGAAAATGCCGAGTCGCGCGCAAGTAGAGAAATCATGTTAGAGGGTCTGCACGTCTAGCATGATTTCTCTTCTTGCGCGCGACTCAGATTTATACCATACTACTTGTCTCTCCAAAAGGCGCGGGAACAGGTTATTTTCTATGGAGCAAAGGCGCGTCGCGTGCGTGTAGACAAATTATGCTAGACGTGCTGCAGGTTATCCGAGTGCAAGCGACTCTTTCTTGCAAGCATATAAGTTTGCAATTAGCCATTCCGCTTCTATTGAAAGCAGGATCGTAAAAAAACGTATTTTTCATCAATATCTTTTCTCATGGGTGTTTCTAAGCTCCAAATTCAGCGAATGTGTCTAGAAATATTTAATGTATTTAATTAAGTACAAAAATTAAAAGTTAAATATCAGCAGTTTAATCATAATATTGAAAAAACATAACAAAAGGGGAAACTTTGAGATGTTTTTTCTATCTATAATCGTGTTATTGAGAGCTATCGTGCTATCCGTCAGATCCTCAAATAAGACATAGGTAATTTGTTTTCAGACTTTAAAACACATTTTTCATGTTTTGTTCGTGCCGCCTTATTTTCATAGTCATATCATGTATTGCTTAATAACCTTTGACTATTTATATGTGGACTGGTTACGCATGTAATTCTACTAACAAACATTTCTGCCACTTTTTGAGGGGGGCGAGGTATCATGAAATCCGTAACTTTGGATTTTATTCCCCATAACTTTAGATTCTAATTTTGAATGTTAAAAATCATGAAAAGTAGTCTCGTGTGAACCCCAAACGTTCTAAGTTCGAAGTTATTATTTCGCAATTATAGGCTGTCTCGTTTAGTGATAAGGTGTAAAATTGAATGTAAATGCATAAGATCAATTGTGCTTATACCGTGGCAGAGGGGAAATGCTACCGCAAGGCTAGTCCTTATAATAATTAGTCAAAGATTGCTTCATAACTTAATAACCATATGGAATAAAGTCATACTGTGTCCTTTTGATGCAGATGCAAGAGAATAATGTTTTATTGAATACTTATACAAGAAACTAAAACTTTTAACTAATTCCAGAACAAAATGCAAAATCTGATTTACTTAAATCCTTGCGATTTTGAACTCAGACTTTCACTCACGCTCAAAATCATCTGAATCTCTGTCTTAGTTCAAATAATGAATTAATTTCAAAGTTTTCTGTATAATAATTTATTTTAAGGGGAGTTGACTACATAAATATATTTTAGTTTTAACTGCTCAGTAAATAAACCGTTTGAAAATAACGCTAAACTCACATTTTCAGTAATTAATGCTGTTGCTGGAATACTATTTTTAATAACTGGATAAACTGTAAAAAGTATCAAAACGACGACGAAAAACAATGACGTCATTTACAATTTTTAGTACAATATTTCATACAAAGCACGCGTTTTGACGTTTGATAAAGAGTTGTTAACTTGATTAGTTCGAAACTCGCGGATTGCATGCCTCTAATTTGCAATGTCATAATCAACAGGGTTCATGTACCTACTCATACCTAATTATAAGATCATCAATAATGTACATGAAAGCAAATAATTAATTGAATTGAATTAAATGTATTCTTTTATTTTGGATCCTACCTATACTCCATTTCAAATAGCAACAAAAATTTATAATCTTAATTACAGAAACAAGATTTGAAACACTTCCTCTCACTTATTCTTAGAACAGCTTTAGTAATGTCCAAGATATGTCGGATAGTATATATTTCTGATAAATAAAATATATTTGCAAATCAGAATTGACCGGAACGCTTTTGTATAGGGTCCTTCCTAATATGCAGACACTTTTTTAAGTGGATTTGTACAGACCGTCAAACTGTACAACTTTCTCTATGGCACCAACATCGAAATCACGAGAAAAAAAATCTGCTCTGCCATACAAAACTGCAAACTTACTCGAGCCAAATGTATGGGACAACAGATTTTTTTTTTGCGATTTCGATGCTGGTGCCATAGAGAAAGTTGTTCAGTTTGATGGTCTGATCATCCCCTTAAAAAACTGTCAGCATATTAAGAAGGACCCTGTATAGGAATCGGAAAATCTTTTCGTCCTTATTTGAAATGAAGTATAGGTATGTTTCATACTAATGACCACGAATAGTCTCTAAAGTAGATACCTAATATCCAGAAAATTTAACTACCTATATTCACAAATGTTAACAAAAGCCCTTCGCAATCCGCGATAAGCTCTCTACACAGGCACAGGCCAATAAGGGCACAGGCTAATATGGCCTCACAATGGCTTTAAATTGTAGCAAATGACGAATGGCCTGTGGGCAGTAAGTGAGTCACACACATTGTGTGGAAACGAAAGTTAATTACGATTACTTCAGAAAATAATATTACAAAATTAAATACTTACCTATACATATGTGGGTAGGTACCATAGTATAGGTATAATCCTCTGTGGTACTACCACATATTGTACTATGGTCCTACTCTACCTACTTGATCTAATAAGGAGCTCGCGGATTTTAACGCAAACTTTTCGATCGAAATTATATGGTTTATTTCGTTTATAATACGGTATCCTATTTATGTAATATCTAGCTTTTGCCTGCGACCTCGTGGATTTTGGAAATGTACCTATACAGGGTCGTTCTTAATATGCTGACACTTTTTTAAGGGGATGCTCAGACCATCATACTGAACAACTTTCTCTATGGCACCAACATCGAAATCGCGAAAAAAATCTGCTGTCCCGTACAAAACTGCAAACCTACTCGAACCAAATCTATGGGACAGCAGATTTTTGTTTGCGATTTCTATGTTGGTGCCATAGTGAAAGTTGTTCAGTTTGATGGTCTGATCATCCCCTTAAAAAAGTGTCAGCATATTAAGAAGGACCCTATATAGTTAGATTAATTACAACACTTATTTTATACTTAGGGTGGTAGATAGGTACCTACCTACATGATCTTATAAGGAGCTTGCGGCTTTTAGCGTAAAAATTTTTGGTTATGTACCTATAGTTATACAGGGTGTAAGTGACAGCCTAGCAAATACTGAAACGGTGAACTCAGACCATCAAACTGAACAATTTTCACTATGTAACCTATGTACCTCAGGAAACGCGAAAAAAAATCAGCTATCTCATACAAAACTGCGAATACCTACCCGACTCAAATGTATGGGACAGCAGATTTTTTTCGGGGATGATTTTCGAAAAATCCTTTCTTAGTGCATTCTCTGTAGAATACTTATTACCTATTCCAAATTTCAAGTTTATCTTCAGAGGTTTTGGCTGTAGGTACATCGTCATTGTCATAGCATAGCCAATCAGTCAGTCAGTCTTTCAGTCGAACTGTTAACTCAAAATAAGTATAGAAGATAGAGATGGAGAAGGCCTACGATTGACCCATCCCTATCACGCATTATAAGAGAATATAATTCGGAGCGCGTTCCATACAAACGAAGTCTGGTGATATTTTCAATACTAACCGATTAAAGTCAATGACATTTTTCAGAAACAATCTAGAAACTAATTTCTATGTTAGTATGACGTCAGATTTTAAATGTATAGTTTTAATGTTACAGTGCCTCAAAGATTTCCATACAAATCTTAATTAATCCTAGCACAAAAACTGCATATTTTAACGAAAATCAGACTGCATACAAATATAAAGATTATTTTCTAAATTGTTCCTGAAAAAATTCATCGACTTTACTGGGTTAGTATTGAAAATATCACCCGACTTCGTTTGTATGCAGCGTCCATTTACGCATTCGGAATAAACTTCTCTTAATGTGAGAAGGCCTTTGCCTAATGTAACACCACTGGCTTTTCGGTGAAGGAAAACATCGTGAGGAAACCTACATGCTTCAATTTCGAGACATGTATTGTACCCACTGTCCATTATAAGTGGCGACGGGCTCACTCCCCGTCACACTGGACAGAGTTTCGGTACTACTAGTGAAACGTGGATGTTCTGAGGTTTCAGAATATCTCTGACTACCCCCTCGAGGAATATAGTCGTGAGCATATGCATGCATGCCTTTGCCTAATCTTGGGGTCCTTCAGGCTTATAATGTAGGTATAGGTATACCTACCTAAACTTAAACCTGCCTAACGGATATAATCGGCTTCTTTGTACATTCCAAATAACAACGTATTATGCAGATAAAGTTAATATTTACGCTTATCTTCAGTGGAATGTTTACGGATTCGGTGAATCAGAAAAGTTTAAAATACTTTCCGCGTGTGTTACATTTCCCAATATGGCGTGGTGATTTAATTAGATTTATGTAATTACATGTAAATACGAAGTATATTACAGGGATAAGATACGACGAGATAAGACGAAAGTTTCGAATTTTGTGAGATCGCTGGTTACGGACCAACAACCCTTTAGAGTTCGAATGTTGGCTGCATGAAATATTTTTAAGTTACCTACAGTCTACCTACATACTGACTAAAATTCTAAACATATGGCACGTACTAAACGATAAGTTCTTAACGTACTCTCCCTCAAATCTTAACCCACCAGAAACTGAGATTTGAATTCCAAAAAGTAAAAGGCATGTGATTTATAAGTAAACATTGTTCCATTATCTATTCCTGAGAAACGTCTTTCAAATAAATTCAGAGGATAAAAATTATGTAGGTGAGTTCCGTTACGTCCAGAAAGAGTAAATTATCCTAATTTAAACGAGCTTTTACCGCGTTTATTATGAGATCCTGATGCGCGTCACAACTGGCCCATGATCACAGGCTGCCTGAATAATGTCAATGACTATTAAATCAACATAAATTCCGTAACAATGTCACAAATTACAATTCATTCATTTCATTACTAATGCATCACACGCAAACGAAACGAAAGATAGAAAACAATTGCATTTTGATAAAGGGGGGTGACGAAGATTTTGTAAGTAGGATATGCCGAAGTATACTTGATGTAATGCGTAGAAATTTATGAGAACTCTATACTCGATGCGGTGGTTGGTCTGTGGCATTTCGGCATTTGAACGAGTGCGACAGAATTCTCAAAATAAGGCAATTTGTTCTGCGCCAACGGTCCTAATTACTTTTTTGGCTTGACTTGGAATCTGGTTATATCTCGCTTATTCATCTCCCTTGTTTTATATCAGAAAGTCGATATTTTACTCTTGAGTTGTCACTGAAAAGGATTGTCGTTTATTTGGAGATAAACTTGGTACCTACCTACATACAGGGTAGAACCGACCCACTTTCAAAAATGTTGTGTTATGTTAATGATAGATTAAGTACTTACCTACAAATTATTGTACCTACTGGAGTGCGATTTTTCAAACTCATTCGTTGAAGTCAAAATTACTATGGAGATATGCATCTTACTACTGCTGATTTGAAAATCAAAGTGTTGTGTAGTTACAATTTAGCATTTGCCCCATAAAGTTAATGCAACTGTTTACCCTAATACCCTGTATAATATAGGGGTAAAATGTTACGTCTAAGTACATACATATACATCTATCGCATCTTCAGTCTATCTATCCTATGATAAATCATCATCAGACTTCAAAACGATCTATTCTTACGGACAAAAAGCCCTTGTTATTCCTTTATTGTCAATTATCTGAAACGAAATACTAAAAAGACGCAAATGCAACAAAATATTCAAATACATTCTAAATGGCGATTCTTCTCTATTTTTACACGGCATTAACGGCGCAATCGCGAAGGTAATGGTTCGAACACCATTGTGATGCTGTGAACTGGCCTGAGAGAAATGCTCTGACGTGATCGCGATGCTCTTTATAAAAACATTGCTCTGTTCTGGTACAGCACAGTTCGGGAGGCAGGAAGACTGCGATAAGGTTTCAGATCCTATCTTTCTTTTTATTAATTCGTTAATTGTACAGGGTGAAATTGATATTATTAGCATCCTTTTAAACTAAGCGTCTACCTATCAAACTGAACATCTTTTACTATGGGATTTCACCACTGCCTACTGTCGGTCGTCCACCTCCCGTAACATTGAGACCCGGCCAAACGCCACTATTAAATGGGGAACTTACACAATTTTTAGGCCGAGATTCAGAGACGATTTATTTGGTCTTAGCTCGAGCTAAGCGTGGCGAAAATGTATGGATTTTGTCATTTTTTTTTATTTTATTGTTTTTCAATCATTCTCAATTTTATCTAGATAAGTACGTGTATTATATTCCTTACTCAATTTTCTATTTTTTTTTGTAACTGTTATGTAATGTAGAAAGTGATTTAGCTATAAGTTGGCTAGGACAGAATAACAGCGGTAGCCGGCATCCCCGTCTGAAGAGACCATTTTGAATCTTTCCGAAAACATGTTTAAAACTCAAATCAAAAAAGTCCTCTGTAAAAAAGCATATTATAAACTGGATGATTATTTAAATGATCAAAATGCTTGGGTCTGAGGTCACTAGCTTATAGTTTATTTACTTTACTGTATAGTATCAATTATTTTATTAAATAGACTATGCATTATTGTATACATAACTTTAGCTTAAGAATTTATATTGTAATAGTTATTAAGTCGTGTTATGTTGTAGAGTTTCTGGCCGCATCTTCTCTACAGCGACAACACGTTCCGACGCGGTGGTAGCTTTAAAAAAGATTTGACGTTTGATAAGTGTGCTGTAAGCTCCTATATTGAATAAATTAAGTTGACTTTGACTTTGACTTTTGACTCTGTGAAAATTTCAACTGTTTAGCTATTACGGTTCAAAAGTTACAGCCCTAAACAGGTAGGACGGACGGACGGACGGACAACGTAGGCTTAGTAATAGGGTCCCGCTTGGGTACGGAACCCTAAAAATGGTAAAATATTTACAAATCATTTATTTATTGCAAATCAAAAGTTGTGAAAGCGGATGATTTGTGATGAGCTTCACGCGGTATGAAAAGTAGTGACGTCACGTCATCGCAGTGAGTGTTTCGGCGCGGAATTCCAAAAGTCGACGAAGTTATATAGGTATTTGCATTGCCTACACTGAGTTACCCCTCGATAGTACCTACCTATCCTCAGGCAACCGGCCTAATCTTAGCTTACCCACAACTACATAATTCCTTATTTGAAATACAGTCAAGTGTAAAATTCTTTACGATTTCCACCTTTCATTTTTCAGCGCCGGAAAATGGACGATAATAAATGCCGTTTCGGTGTTCTGGTCCTGGTGGCTTTATTCTGCTGCGTAACTCTTTGCGTCGCTGGCTCCATCTCTAAATGCAAGCTTAAACTGCATTCACACAAGGCGGTGCAGACAGACTTCAATGGGCGGCGGTGCTGGGACAATATAAAGATACAATCTTGTGGAGGATTCTGCCAATCTTATGAGGTAGGTACAATAGTACCAGGTTTATAAAGTACCCATTAGACGGGCAATCGATTATGTGCTTCCTGCCAAGGCCGAATCGAGCGGCAGCGAAGTTGACAAATTTTAATGGCGTAATTATATCCGACTTTGCACCCTTTGATTACTAAATGACTTCGGGTTTTGTCGGGGCCTCGGATCTGCTCTGCGCAAACGAAGATTGACGAGCGGAATTATTTTCCTGGTCGAATTGTAACTAGGTGTAGGTATAGTAAGCATTAAGAAAGGATGTTTTCGTTTTATTTCGTGCTGTCTTAGGAGTGGTACGACTGGACTATACTCACAAAGTTTATACCATTTATGAAAAAAAAAAAAAAGTTGTTAAATCGTTGAAACATATCTGTTCAGAGCATGCTACATTCAGTATCCAATAGGTAATCCTACCTCTTTCCCTGCGCTGCGTGGCAAATAAGTACCTGGTACAACAATAAAGAATTTCAATAAGAAATCCAGTCTCTATCCAATTCTAATCCTCTGGGTCCATAAGCTTATTCACGCGAAAATAAACACGGGGTTGGTTTTGTTACAAAAAACAGTGCAAACAATGCATGCATGCATGTATGCTCACGACGAATTTCCCCAAGGTTGTAAGGCAGTCAGAGATATTCTGAAAACTCAGAACTTATGTGTTTCTGTACAAAAAATTGTCTTAAATCGACTTTCTCCTGCTACAAAGAAAACAAAACATGGATTCACTTTTTGTCTTCCGCCATCTTGTTTTAAAACAAAATTTTATAAATACGTAAAAAAATTTGGGTTACAGAATACTTACAAAACCTGGGTAAACTTATAATACAGAATGGCAAATCCCTGTGGCTCACCCCCCGTCACACTGGACAGAGATTCGGTACTACTGGTAAAACGTGGATGTTCTGAGGTTTCAGAATATCTCTGACTACCCCCTCGGGGAATATAGTCGTGAGCATATGCTTATGCTGATGCTTATGCCAATCCCTGTCCCTTCCTAACCCCAAATATAGCACCTACTTCAGGAGCGACATTAGAGGAGCCGAGCAAGAAATACTAGAATAGGAGCGCGCGTGCGAGCGGGATGGCGCGTGTCGGTGCCATCTTGTTCCTGTAGTTCTACTAATTCAAGTATCGTGAATTCGTGATATCGTTCTTGGGAGTGCCCGGGGTGTGCTAGGGCTACTACTCACCTACAGAGGGAATCACCAAACCAAGATTAAATCGTTATTCCAGATATCGCACTGGCAGTTTCCGTACAAGGAGTCGAATCACCCGGTGTGCCTTCATGGCGAGAGGAGGCACGCGTCGGTGAAGCTCCGGTATTGTGACCCTGGAGTGGAGACTGGTACGGAAACCTATCATTATGTTGAGGCAGCCACTTGCAAGTGTCAGGTAAGATTCACTTTTATAATTGCCTCGTCGGAGTTGTCAGCTTTGTCGTCTATTACTTACCGAGGATTTAAGCAGTGAATACCCCTGAAAAAGATCAGACAAACTAAAGTAGAAAAAAAGACAAAAGAAACGTTTGTAGACCACGAATGTCGACGAATAGGCAGGCATTGCCAGCGTCGAAGAGATGTTTCGTTTGGCGAGAGATAGGCAGAGATATACTGAGCTTACTGCCAATGCCAACCTTTAATAATAATGACGAGGAATCCTTTTCACCGCACCCTGAAACCCTTACAAGGGAAGAAAAGGGCGTTAATACAAGTCTGAGGCCTCTTCCAGAGTGAAGTGGCTTAAAAGAGCGCGACAGCAAGTTGGTCACAAACTTCAAGTTAGCTACTAACTTTCCCCAACAAATATATGAAAATAACTTGAAACCATGCTAAACCTTGCTGAGCCTTGCCAGGTCGTTCATGATTGCAGAAAGAGTTCTAACCATTTCGAAAGGAAAACCGGTCATGAGCTTGTAATGTATCTTGTATAGTACCTTTTGTGTACACACGGCGACACATCAAGCTACGCAAAACCAAAATAAGCTGGCCGCGCGTAGGTAGAGTAATATAATAACGCCGTGTGTACCCACTTATGTGTAAATTCAAATAAACATATTGAATTTCCAGATTTGCTCCTCTGAGGATACGAGTTGCGAGTGGCTGCCTCCTGACTCCTCGCTTCTGGGTGGTTTGATACTTACCAATGAATTGCAAGAAGAAGACTTGGAATAAATCAATGAGAAGATGGGTGCTTCATACGAAGAAAGGGTTTTATATCACTTTGAAGGCGATTTATATTTATAGTGTCCTATGATCATCCAGGTGATAAATGTGGAACAAACTAATACTTCGTATGAAACATAATTATGCTGTATTTGGAATCAAGACCACAGCAAGACTCTTCGGTTTGGATTAAATTGACTGAATAGGTAAAAAAGGCTAGAATTTTAGAATAATAATATGATTCAATGGATATTGTTATTTATAGGATAGAATTATCGCAAGTTACACTTCTGTACAAACTTAGTTAAGTATTTTAATGATTAAATATTTACAAACCATTACTGATTATGTCTAATCTAATATTACCTACAATTTAACTTTTTCTAGGTACGAACTCTACATTTTTATACATACACTATTTGTTTATTTTATTTTGTAACTAAATAAAAATTTTAAGGGTATATTCAGTTCAGATATCGAAACTAAACAACTTTCCCTAAGGAACTTGGGTACAAAAACGAGAAAATTTTGTTTAATTATCATTTTGATTATTCAGATAGTGAAACAAAATTTTCTCGTTTTCCGATTTGCACGCTTAAAAATTTTTTTTTGCAATTTATCACATAGTGAGTTTTTATAAATATGTTTATCAGTGTTCAGTAGCTTTTGTTGCTGACTGTACGAAAACGGTGGCGCCTTCGTCAGAATATTATTTAGATTAACTAAATATTGCTTTTAGGATTTTTTATTCCTGCCCCCTTAATTCTTGTACTCACTTTATAGCGTAGGCTTTGTAATAAAGTGCCGTTTTTCTGCACGGAACCCTACAAAATCACCAACCGTACCGCAATCTGCAAATAAATCACACAATTTCGTACCGTCAAGGAACCGTCGGTCGTGTCGTTTCGTGTAAAAGCCCTTACCATAGAGACAAATAAAAACGTAAAATAGAAATATACAATGTTGTCGTTGATAAGCCAGCCGTCCAGCCTATGACAGCTTTAGTTCCAATATAGCCGCTATGGCGCTGAAGTCAAATTTTCCCTCATAAACGTCATCATTGGACAATGATATTGACGGATATTGAACTTACAGCAACAGTAGCGTTATGCCGTGTTGTTGCGTCAGAAGCTTATATCTTTAGTTTTTCCTGGTATTTTCGCTTGAGTTGAGAATCCTTGAGAAGCCTTAATTCTTCTCCGTTGTATGACATAATAATATCGTTGATTACTTTGATCCTTGGTCGGACCAAGTTGGTCCCTATTTATGCACTCCGGAATAACTGTACATACCTACAACTACAAGTTCTATAGAAATTAGCTTGACGACAGCAGCGCCACATCGGAGATGTTGGAACTAAGTGCAAATTTCATAGTCGCATCTGTAGTGTAGCTTGCTAGATATCAGTAATCTGTGGTCCAGCCGTCAATCACCAACTCGTGAAATTCGATGAAAGAAAGGAAAATATCCCTATTTTGCGGAAGTAATTTAGCATTCCAAAGTAATTATTATAGTTGTATGGATGTTCATTAGTGCAGTGTAAATAATCAACGTGAAGAATGCGTGTAATTCTGTCATAAATACCTTTTTGAGCTAAGGTGTTATGGAAAGCGTTAGTCATGAAATACTTTACTGTAATTATTGTTTTTTGCTTATCTCTGAGTGAAAGTCAATCTACAAGCGCCGATAGATCAGATTCTCTCTCATCACTGAAACCAAACTCGACCACAGAACAGAAAATATGGAACATAAAACTCGATATTTATTTTTCCAAAACACTTCCCCCTGTCACTAAGAAACCACAAGGAACCGACGTAAGGTTCAAGTGCGAGGCTATTATGAACTTCACTAAAGTCGAGACCTACACGAAGAACAAGGAAGGCGTAGAAACATCGCTGGAAGAGGTTCCTGATCACATTTTACAGACCTTGATGAAGAATGTGAAAGTTTACTGGCTAAAAGAGAGAAAAATCATAGCACAGAACCAGAGAACAACGATCACGGTCAAGATAGATAAAACTAATGGTACCGTGGGAACCATTCTTAAAATCAAAGACCTAGATATACCCGATGAAGGTAATTACACTTGTGTTATAAAACAGATGTATGAAAAGAAGCAATCTTCGAGACTGCTAGTAGTCAAAAATATAGAAGGCATTGAAAACTATGAGATACCCACGTATACATCATTATTTCCAAATACAGACGTGAATGTATTGGATTTGGATGTTAAAACAACACCTAACTTAATATCAGAAGGTATGAAAGTATTAAATTCATCAGCCACAAAGCTACCTAGCAAAATGATACCGGAGAAGTTAGAGCCAATTTGCCAGGAATATATAGGGCGTGTGTGTGGCCGTTACCTCAAAGCTCAGTTCGTTTACATTCCATACGATACAACGCAGGCTGCTCTTGAAGATAAACTATTAAGAGCTATGCAAGTAACAAAGTTTTCAAATGACATCAGTTCTCAGTGCGAGGGATATGCTTTACCCAGTCTCTGTTACTCAACATTCCCCATCTGCAGAGATCCTATGCTCACAAACGATAATTTCTTCAAAGAAGCTCATCAAGTTTTCAGGATACTCTCTGCCTCAAATCCCGATAGCGATGATCCTCAAATAGTTTATGAGAATATACCTCAAGGAATGATACCACCAGCGTTTAAGAACATTAGCATAGAAACGTTGAATTATAGATACAATTCTACTGTACTGAGGCGAGTGTGTAAACAGGATTGTGAGATATTAGAGAACGAATTATGCCAGACAGAATACGCTATAGCCAAGAGACACCCTCATATTGGCCGGCAACTCACACTAGAAGAATGCCAGGACTTGCCAGAGGATGACCATGACTGCCTAAAGATAGGAATCGGAGCCGTAATGGTTTCCGATGATGAATGCTACTGGGAAAACGGAAATGGGTATTTAGGGAGAGTTAATATTACTGAAAATGGTATGCCCTGTGTAGAATGGTCCAAGCAGCTGCACGTCAGGGTTTCTGACTATCCCGAATTAACAGGAAGGCACAGCTATTGCCGGAATCCTGGCGGTATTGAATCTCAACCATGGTGCATTGTCGAAAAAGACGGGAAAACTGATAAAATCCTCTGTGACATTCCTAAATGTGCTCATAAAATCTGGATATACATTGTAGTAGTGTTTCTACTACTGACATTGTCTATCATTGGCTTTATTATATGTCTATGCTATAGACACAAATACAAGGGAAATGCTGCTACTATTAGAGACATCAATCTACCTAATGCAGATAAGAATATTTATGGAAATTCCAGATTAAACTCTCCGATAGAAATGAGTGAGTTACTGACCAATCAGAACATGGCCAATCAGCCGCATTTAACTAGAAACACTAGAGGAAACGGAGTGCTACGTATACCACAATACTCTTTATCACAAATTAAATTTCTAGAAGAATTAGGAGAAGGGGCTTTTGGGAAAGTGTACAAGGGAGCTTTGAAGAAAAACGGTGATACATTATATGTGGCTGTTAAAGCATTGAAGGAAAATGCTTCCGCTAAAACTCAGGCTGATTTCCGAAGAGAGATTGACTTGATTTCTGAACTTACACATGAAAATATTGTGTGTATTGTCGGAGTGGCTCTGAGAGAAGAACCCTTGTGTATGCTGTTTGAATTCATGGCTAGAGGGGATCTCCACGAGTTTCTCATGGGACGAGCTCCTCCGTCAGGGAAAGGCCTGCCTCCTCTAAGGCTGCTGAATATAGCACAGAACATTGCATCCGGAATGCAGTATTTAGCATCGCATCACTATGTCCATAGAGATTTGGCTGCAAGAAACTGTTTAGTATCTGATGATTTTGTTGTAAAAATATCAGACTTTGGACTTTCGAGAGATATTTACAGTTCAGATTATTATAGAGTAAGTTTTATTTTAAAAATATGTTTAATTTTGACTTTTATTAGAAACCTATTTAAATTATGTTTACAATTCCAGGTGCAATCTAAAAGTCTGCTGCCTGTAAGGTGGATGCCGCCAGAATCAATACTTTACGGTAAATTCACCACAGAGAGTGACATATGGTCTTATGGTGTGGTTTTGTGGGAAATTTATAGCTACGGTTTACAACCATACTATGGGTAAGTTATTGTTAATATACCAATTACTGGAAAATTTGAAAATGATGGATAATTAGGGAAAAGGTTTATTTTGCTGAGTTTGTGGGTGGCTAGCATCTATCGCCATTTGATACATCAACTCTAAATTCGACTAGCAATGCCCATTTGTGCACTGGCTTTTTGGTGAAGAATAAAATCATGATGAAACTTTATGAATTGTATTATTATTGGGAAGTATGGATCATAAATTACTCTTCGTTTTACTATGTTCTGTGTCAATCACGAAAGTTTTATGATGCACACATCCCAATAAACGTATATTTGCATTAGTTGCAACAAAATGCGCTCATCCATCACAAGCTTTTTTTGATCCAGACTTCCCAATAATAACACTATTCATAGTATTATAGTACTCTGTGAGTACATGCTTCAATTTCAAGGCGTGTTTGTGTCCACCACCGCCATTTGAGATTTTCGCTCAGTGACTAATTCGCCAATTCGCTCGCGAAGTACCCTTAGATGATGGACGCATAAATGTGATCTGGACACCACTACGAAGTCAGTAAAACGCATTTGCGAATCACCGGATACGAATTTGCTAAAGTGGCGACAGGCTCACTACCTGTCACAGTCACACTGTATGTATGAATGTAATATCACACACACCTTGAACCCTTGGCTGTCACTTCATACAAACTGTCAAAAAGACGTAAGCATGTTTGAGTGAGTGCGAGTGAAGCAAGAATACACTATTGCCTATATTTCCTGCTTTCCTACCAGGGTAAGGTAAAAATTGTTGAGGGGCAGGTAGTGTCCTTACAGTATGTAGTACCATACTCTTTACTATAGTGTGGTAATATGTTGTTTCAGGTACAGCAACCAGGAGGTGATAGCCATGGTGCGCGGTGGCGAGCTGCTGGCACCGCCAGCCGCCTGCCCCGCGGCCATGTACACTCTTATGCGAGACTGCTGGAGGCACGCGCCGCAGCGGAGGCCTAACTTCGAAGAGATCGTCAACAGGTGAGGCTACTTACAACGCTGTGGCGGGTTGGTTATTTATATAAAGACTTATGATGCACAGTTCTTTACAAATGTGAACAAAACACTAATGATCATGACTTGTGACTTTGTGATAAATGAAAGACACTTGAGGACTTTTGAAACGCTGAATGTGTCTCAAAGAATTGCAATAGGTTTTTGTGCTGGGAAGATACCGAGATACATTTTGATCGTAGCCAAATTCAGACTGCGAAATAAAGAATGGTATCCGTATGGCCGAAATAAACAAAACTATAGTCGTCGCCGCCGCCGTCGAGGTAGACACAGAAAAAGGTGGAGAGACAACATGGATTCCTTCTTGGAACCGCGCTCTGCGCCGTTTCCCCTGTGGAATTGAAGAACTCCACGTACACTCTTAAGTGTTTCAGTACGAGATTTCTATTTATGGTTTCAGCCATTCGATTTCAGTATTTGAATGAGACTAATTCAAATAGTAATATCATTCAATGAGTAATATTATGTTTTAACATCTTGGGGAAATCATTGCCTAAAATTTAGAAGACTTGCCCATTCCAAATCTCACATTTACATCTTGTTAATCCAGGATAGGGGAATGGATACAAATGGGTGGTTGCCCCGAGACAGCACCGTCAGACTCTGGCAGCATCTGCGGCCATCGACCTACCGGCTCCACCCGAGACCTACAGGAGAGAGTCCCGCTACTCCCGGCACACTGTTCTTCATCAAACGGCTCCCTTGCCACAGGCAGTCTCAAAAAGTTCACCACAGCTGGCTCCAGCTCCAAGGTTGACGACAACTGCTCCATTTGCAGCGACGTCCCACCTTTGGCTCCTAAAGCGAAGAAGCACAGCTCCGGCTCTCTCATAGACACAGATAAGTTGGGTACTAGAGATACTGTTGTTAGGATACCTAACTCACATGTTGGTAATGAAATTTAGTTGATGGTTAGGTAGTTAACGCGATAGTATTCGTTTTTTACACGAGATGTATGTTTAGGTACACATAGTATACAGGTTCCTTCTTAATATGCTGACGGTTTTTTAAGGGGGATATAAGACCAACAAACTAGACAACTTTCTCTATATAACATAAAAAGTTTTGTATGAAAAAGCAGACTTTTCGCAATTAAAAACCGACAAAATATTAAGAACCTCTATTATAAAAAGTTCCGTTTTTAGTTACATACAGGATGTCCCGATCGGCACTTTACACGTCATTCCATTCTGAAAACCTGCGACAACAAACATCCTTAGAAAGGTGTTTGGTAGTACCAAAGTTTCTGTTAACTCTGTCGTTAATATTTCCATTATTTCCGTGCATTAGTGAGAGCGTGTTGCGTGTGGCAGAGATTATGGATACTCAATCATGGAAGGTCCGGATTCGTATCCGCACGCACTATATGTCACTTACCGATGAGTTTCTCTTACTTATGTAAGTAGTACCACAGCGCACAGTAGTACCGACCCCTCTCAAACGGTGAAGGAAAACATTGCTGCATTTTAATATAATCTCTGGGATTGTTTAGCAAACACCTTAACTGATTTTAAGTATAGTTTTAAAAAACGTATCGGCAGAAACAAGTTGTCAATCAATTTAGAACATTATTACAATATTATTGTACAATAAAGTACATTTTGTATGTATCAGTTTACATAATTGGATTAGTCGTAGTATTCCATGGTTCGTGTTTTGTATTTCTTATACAAATTAGCTTTAAACTTTGATATTTAAGTAAGAATTGTATAAAGTAGACAGATTTTTTTTTATTTTACTCTACATTTTGGTAGCTTTTCTTTAATAAGTACGGAATTGATTAGGCTGCTGATTAATTTATTATTATTTTTAATCGAAAGTATTGGATTTGTTTAAAATCGCTCGGTAATTTAAAAAATACATATACAATGGTTTTTAAATGTTAAGTTAAATTTGCACCGCATCAATATTTAGTAAATTTTTAAGTTTATTTATTAGTAGAATTAGTTTTAGGTGTAAGTGTTAATCGTAAACATAGAATAATTATTATCCTCCCCCTTTTAACGCGGCCAAAATCACAACATTCAGCAATTTTGTAATTAGTAAATTAGTCAGGCTATACTGGTAACGTAATAACGACCAACCAGAACCACAATTGTTTTCTACAAAACATTTGACTGAAAAAAAAATTGCGTCATGCGCGCTATGCAGTAATAGTAAAAAAAATTATAGGCCGAGACCTACCGCACATACCCACCACTGCAGAATAGTCCCCTGCCCGGCGGAGCCAAGGCCCCGAAGCCGTGTTGCCTTAAAAACTGTTACAAATTTATCTACAGCCTTAAATTAAAATGACAGAAGAAAATAATACTAACTATTATAAGTAGCTATTTGACCAGAACATGCTTTATCTAAAAATTTAAATTATTTCGCTCAAGAAAAATGACATTACTTAAATGATAGACTGATTTTATTTCATTTGAGGTCTAGAATTACTTGGAGTCAGTTTCTAAACGCGTAAAAATCGCTCGGGGAGTCTATCTGTCTTTCTACGTATGCTTTTTCTCAATCGTATTGCCACCCCGAATGATTTTGCGTTATGAAACGGACTGTTGGTAGCTTAAAATTATTTAATTGCAGTATTGGCACGATTAGTTAATTTTGCATGTTAACTGCATTGCTTAGATTTATTTGTCAAGTAAATTATAGCATAAGCCGCCTAATCGACATGATTTTTATCAATTATTGTATTGGTTAAGATAACTATTGGTCACTAAGCCCATAGACCGATCAGACATAGACTTCTAATGCATGGCGAGGAGATTTAGGTATGGAGTTCAGGCTACATATTTTGCCTATAAATAAGCAATTACAACCAAAGAACACAGTAAGCGCTACACATAACACTGTCACGGTATTGATGTTGCAAAAGCGACCCGAAAAGACCTACCTCTATGCTAGGGTTAGCTCAAATTGTACGACCATGACACGAAAATAATCGAATTTTCGTAATATTAACCTTTTGTATGGTCACAGATCCCAGATCCTTGGAATTGAAAATTATTAACATTATTGTATGTGGTGTTACTATTCGAAGAATTAAAGCATTCCAAAATGTACGACTCGCTCGTTTCGACCTGTTTTTTGCTGAATTGTAACATGTCTATGTATAATTTAATGTCCTATCCTATTAGCGTAATGAATAATGATAGTGAAAACTGACTATATTAAAGATTGAGAATTTTAGATTAATTTTGGGTTACCACATGGCTGTGGCGCAATCTACCGACCAGTGGCAACCTTTAGGCTGACATTAAACAGTATCTGGATTTTGAAAACTATGTACTTGATCTCGGTAAAAGAAACGTTATTTTGTATGTCTCGAAGCTTGCCTGTAATTAGTGCTAATAATTTATCATAGAATGTAAGCCTTATATCATTCTCTTATGATTACATTTCGTAACCTTTTTAAGCATACATTTACTTTTTTCATACTTTTTATAAAAGTAAAAAAAACAGTACTTTTTGTACTTGCCAAAGACTTTTTTTGTATGTGATACATTTACTTTTGTACCTAAATTAGATGTAAAATGTATTTCTATGTAAAATAAATAATTTATAAGAAAGTTTATAAAATCTTTGTTTTATTTAAAAATTTAAATAAAAACTCCATAAACTATACAAATATGTAACATTATGTCATAGTGTAATGTACTGGCCTAGTACATAATAAATAATATAAACTAATATAGTTAATAATTAAAGTCAACAGTGTCCTTGTTCCTCTTGACGACCAGGTGTTCGCCGTGCACCTTCATGTGAACCTTTAAGTTATGGTTGCCCGTGAAGCCTTTCTCGCAGACTTTACACACGTACGGCTTCTCGCCTGCAAATTGAACAAACAACATTTAAGTTATGTATAGATTGAAGTCTGGCCTTTGCTCAGCAGTGGCACACCGAACAGGCTATAGATACTAAAATAAACAAATTGATCACCACATGCCTACACTACTTTCTCATAAATTTTTATTTCATTGGGCTAATCTAATAATTTTAAACTGACTCATTTTTGGACTAGAGTTCCTAGTAACATTTTAAAGAATTAATTAAATCATAACTTCTAAACTATTTTGCGGAACTAATAAATGAGTTGTTGCCGCAGAGAAATTACACGCTCCCCTGTCGTTACTATTCCCAAATATAATTTTTGTGCCTCGGAAGGTCTTAACTGTGCAGACTTTGCGGGGTCTAATGCTTACCAGTGTGGACGCGTCGATGTTTGATAAGCACGGAGGAGCTGAAGAACTTCAGGGGGCAGAACTCGCACTGCTTGGTGCGGATGCCGTCGTGGCGGTCGATGTGTACCGCAAGCGCGCCGCGCGTCTTGTATACCGCGGGGCACCGCGAGCACTTGTATCGCCCCACTTGTCTGTGAGATTCCATGTGACGGGACATCTGCGAGAGACAATGCTTTATTTATATACCACTAGCTGACCCGACTTAGAGACGACGCCCACCTGGGGAAGCGCAGCGCAGAACATTGTTTACTGTCAAACCATTATCTACTGCTTGCGTTGAAACTCAGAGGAAGGATCTCCATAGAGTCCGCATAAATTTACGATTGTAGTTAGTCTCTTTTGTCTTATGACGTACCTTTAATAGTAGAAGGAGATGGAACTATAGATATTTGTTTATGCGGCTGTCCACTTTTTTTTGAGCTAGTGTGTGTGAAAAGTGACCGTAAACATAAGGCCATATGTCACTTGGTGCCTTTTGGCCATACTACTTGACACCACACACTCAAACCTAAACGTCAAAAAAAGTGGACACTTTACAATTGGTATGGCTCACTCTATTAGGTATAATCTCTTTGCGTTGAAATAAATAACATCCGGTCTAAAAATAGTCTAATTTTCATACCGAATCTATTTAACAAACGAATAGAATGTCCTTTAAAAATATTGTGTCAATTTTATTGTTAAAATAGATGGTATACGAATTGACAAAGAAAATACTGGTCGACAATCCATGAAAAAAAATGTCGAAAAAGTCATTTGCGACTTTTAAAAACAAACAATTTTATTTCTTAATTTAACAAAATGGCTGTCGGTAATATCTTTTCACGTTGACTACTAGGCAATGACAATCGAACATTAAAATCTTCTTGGTTTTTTTTTCAATTTAAATAATTATAATCAAATCACGAACATGTGCATAGAGATTTTATAACTTTAGTTTAGAATATTATGGTTAATTATACCAGTCTGTGGTTATTAACATGTATAAGGGCTTGTTTCACCACTTCTGAGTAAGTTCTTGTTAGCTTATCCGACAGATAGTTTGACATATTTTGTATGAAAGATATGTCAAAATATCTGTCGGATAAGCTAACAAGAACTTACTAAGAAGTGGTCCGCGGTAACATTGATAATGATGAGCCAATTAATCTGACAGTTAGTCGATCAACAAATCCTTTGTGTATTTATTGTTGTATAACGTCCGTCTCAGCACACACGCATGCGTTGTCAGACTTGTTAACACTTAAGGGTGCGTCCACACCTGGCGAATGCGCAGCTCGCGAGCTGCACGCGACTACTGCGATTGTTTGGTGCGCTTCTTTAGCGCAACTCATGAAATGAAAGGCTTATACAACGTGTTAATGAATAAGCGCAAAACCTCATACACCCCAACTGATTTATAACAAAATAATTAGATTGAAACAATAATTTCACTATTTTGATAGATACAATTTAAAGTTATTCACATTTTAAGTTTTTAGGCCAAAATGATTTTTTATCATTTCAGCAATGAATGAAAGCTCTAGCATGCTCGTGGATATATTTTAAGAATCTTATTTTGGTAGTAAGTGAGATGAGGTTGAGGTAGGTAATTGAAAAAAATTACCTATGTTGAAAACATGATAATTCGATTCTGCTCTCGATTCTAAACAAACTGCTTTCTAGTTTTGCGTTATTTCATTAACACGTTGTATAGTGAGCGCGCGCTTACAATTCGCTTTCATACTGTGAGCCTTAGTTGTTGGGGAAGTAGGTGCAGCATGCGAGCCGCGAGCGTTCGGCTCGTGCGCTGCTCGCGAACTCGTGAGCCCGAGCTTCACGCGAGCTGCGCATTCGCCAGATGTGGACGCACCCTAAAGTGTCAACGCATGCGTGTGTGTTGAGACGGACGTTATACAACAATAAATACACGAAGGAATTATTAGAAATAATTGCAAAAACTTTGAAAACACATGTAAACAGTTTCGAGACGTGGGTCATTTCATCGCCTCCAAAGTACTTAACTTTTCTGATAAGACTTCAGAGAGTTAATAATGTAGATGACCTTACCCTTTTAGAGCCCATCATCTGGATGCCGCAGACGGGACACACCTTTGGCACTTCTTTACAAATGTGCTTCTCTAGCTCTTCCCCAGTCGCGAATACTTTTTGGCAAACTTTACATGTTGCTCTTTTGGGAGCATGCTTTCGTATCTTATGAGCCTGCAAAATGATATTACTTTTTACAGTTTTTGAGAGTAACAGGTACATTTGGTAACTAATATACACCACTATTTTTTAATTACTAGACATTTTGTTATGGTGTATTCAGATTCGGTTTTCTATAGGAGTTCCAACAAAAATTGTCGTTCTAATAATTACAAAATAGGGGTGTATAGAATATATATGAATAACCCCCTCTATTTATTTATCGTATGGCTGATTACAACCCCCTCTGCATGTATGTGTGCATTCTATCTAAAATGTAAACTACAATCTTATGCTAAAATAAAAAGTGAAAAAAAAAAAAGTTATAACCTGTAGAATCCGACTGCAGGGCAAAGGCCTCCTCTCACGAATAATGGTGAGAGGGAGTGGGCCATACTCCACAACGCGGGACCAGTGCGTGTTGGTGGAGGCAAGTTAGTGGTCCACTTGCTGTCAGAGAATTTTCAAGCCACCTTAATAGGCCTCTGATCTGGCTTAACGAATAGTTACAACGCCATCTGACGGAACTATCCGGGACCAACTGCTTAACGTGCCTTCCGAAGCACGGAAAAACTCGAGATGAAATACCACTAAAGGGTCACCCATCCAAAGACTGACCGGACCTGACGTTGCTTAACTTCGGTGATCGTTTCCAATACCGAAGCTCCACTACGCCAACGAGCGCTTCGAAAATAAAACGGGTAAAAGCTTTAAAATAGTAAAGTTACCTTCAGTCCACTGCTCTGCTTACAGGAGAAACCGCACAAGTCACAAATATAACTCTTGTTCTCGCTGTGAGTTTTCACATGCGATTTTAGTTTCTGTTTATTGTTGAAACTGAAACATACATTAATTTAAAATTAGTTGAAATGTGCGGTGAAATATCGTGGGTTGCAGGGGAGCAAGTGAAACACAGTGAGACTGGACATACTTCGGACATTCTTTACTTTAACTCCATCATTGATCGACCCCTTATCACTAGTTAACCTAAGCTTGTATAGTATCTCGTACGTGGGGGGAGCTGAGCTTTTTAACTATCTTCCTCTATCTCAGCACCTTACGTGAGGATATGTCACTACTATATCACAAGGGCTAGTAAACCCATTGCAATGAAATACAATGTCATACGTTTTATGTGCTATTGATCTTGTAAATGTCGCAGCCATCTGGTTAAATCTGCCATTGGATTGAAAGGCTAGCCCTTTCATTGAATGACTAGGCCGAACGTTGATTGAACAAGCGTCACTAGACGTTCAACTAGTTGGCTGATTTTAAGCTAGCCCATTGAACATGGCGGACGTAAAATCAGCCAGGTGATTCAAATTAGGTCAATTTTGAATCACCTGGCTGAATTTCGTTGAATGTTACATTCAACTACTTGAACAGTAGGACTCGCATGCCACCCCCAAGAAATCGATAAAAATCGAGATGTGCCTCCATCCTTATTATTTTACGTATGCGAGAAAGAGCGCGCATGATGTTTTTCTCGTTTAAACGCTTTGTCGTGGGTGGCATGCTAGCCGTGCAGTTGTCTTTTAGTCATTCAATTGAGTGTCGCGATTCAATGAACGGGCTAGCCTTTCAATCAAATGACAGATTTAAGCAGATGCCTGTGACATATCTATACAGATAGGATTCTTTATTAATAAATTACAGATCTATTAATGAAAATATACGACATATATCGGCATAATGTAAGTATAGCATAATATTAAAAGTCGATACTTACGTCTTATTACAACTATCACAAACAAATATTTGGTCGGAATGCGCCGTGTGGATGTGTTTACTTAGTTTCCTAGGCGTCTCGTAAGGTTTCAAACAGTGCTTGCATATTAGATTTTTATTCTGTAATAGATTTAATTTTTATATTTAAAACTATGCAATCCCACTGCTGGGCAAAGGTCTCCTCTCACGAATTGGATATGAACTTACGGTATTAAACTTAATATCGAAAAACGTCACATCCCATCAAGATGAGAGTTTGAATTTTTTTCAAAAATTGCCAAATGGTTCGATTGCTTAATTGGATGAAAGCAAGACTCGGATTGACAGGTTTCGGGTTCAAGTATCGTCCGATAAAATCCGTCCAATTTTTTTCAATCTATGCTAGTTTTTGTATGTATATGCTCACGACTATATTCCCCGAGGGGGTAGTCAGAGATGTTCTGAAACCTCAGAGCATCCACGTGTCACCAGTAGTACCGAAACTCTGTCCAGTGTGACGGGGGGGTGAGCCCGTCGCCATTTATAATGGACAGCGGGTACAATACATGCCTCGAAATTGAAGCATGCAGGTTTCCTCACGAAGTTTTCCTTCTAGTTTTTGAACATAAATAATCGTAAGGTTTTATACAGAAAGGCTTTATCAATCAAGTAGTTTTTGCGTGATGCTCGAACGAACAAACGGACTAAAAATCTGTGATTTGGAGTCACAATACCATATCGCAAAATTTTTTTTTAATATCTTCAATGTACAGACATAATGTTTTGTTACAGTTTTATAATAAACTAGAGTTTACCCGCGACTTCATCCCCACAAATTATATACCAGATTTTAAGCCAGATCATAAGCTATCAAACGAAAAAAGTTTCATCAAAATCGGTTAAGTATTTATCGCGTGATGGTGTTACAAACAAACAAACAGACGGTAAAAAAATATAAAAAATAAATAAATATCTTGGACATAAACTTTTTCTTGTAAATATCTTAAATGTATGGCACACTTCTGTTAGTTTTATAATAGTTAAGATAAGATGTCGATAAGAAAGCCGTTAGAAAAGGACAGTTAGGATATCCACACATAAAAAGCAAAATAATTTCCATTAAACTTACTTCTCCATCATAGTGTAATTTCAAATAGTGGTATTCCAAGTGGGCCTCAGAAAATGCGGCTTTATTACATATGTGACATCGTCGCCACTCTTTCTTCTTGAGGTGTGCGTAGCGGTGGCCGAACAACCCCGGCCAGTTCCGGAACATTTCCGTACACATGTCACACCGCTTCTCAGACTTGTGCTCCTCTAAGTGTTTGCTTAATTTATCTTTATCTTTAAATGTCTTTTTGCATAGACCTGGGAACATAAAAAAAGTTAAATAATTTTAGTAAGTACAATATTTTTATTGTTATGTGAGTTATAGTGGGTGGCTACAGTTGAGGTGAAATGAAGACGAGAAGAGATTGGTACTAATATATATTTACATTTATTAAATAAAAGTATTAATTCAGGAATTTAGATGCGTCCGAAGTTAGGTACGCTGGGCCGAAAAGTTACGCCACTTAAATATTGAAATACTAAGGGCCTGTTTCACCACTTCCGAATAAGTTCTTGTTAGGTTATCCGACTGCTAATTTGACATATTTTGTATGAAGAATATGTCAAAAGAGCTGTCGGATAAGCTAACAAGATCTTATTCGGAAGTGGTGAAACAGGCCCTAAACCTAATAATTAGGTCAGCAGTCACATTGTGTCGTATGCCTCGTGTACAATGTACATCCACAGCGGCTGCAAGTCCATTTGGCTGTCGGTGAAGGATTGGTAGGAGCCAAACATATAACATGTGAAACATACTTGTTCCCAAACATGTATCCAGACCAGCCCCGGATCTAGGGGGGGTCAAACCGGGGCCGGTTAAGGGTCGGCAAAATCAAAAGTTTGACAAATAATTTATTGCAATGACTTGAAAATACCTACAGCAAAAAAAATCGAGCTCGCTGCGCTCGTTCCTGCTTTTTATTGTATTAAAACTACTTAGTCAGGTAGTCTTATATCTATTACGGAATTCGATCCAGATTTTGGATCATAATTATTGCGATGAGCTAATCATATTGCAGCAAAATCTCGAGCTCGCCTCTAAGTTTTAGGTAAGTATTATTGCAATGATCTAACGTAAACCTGACCTCCTTGGGAAAAAATATTGCTACTCCCTTGGAGGGGAGGGGCGCCAAAATCAAGTCTTTGCCCCGGCTTGCAAAAATCCTAGATCCGGGGCTGATCCAGACTTTTGGTTTGGGGAGACATTCATTGAAGTAACATTGTAAAAGAAATCAATGTATTAACCCTTTCCTACCTTATCCCTTAGTGGGTAACTAAGGTATACCTTTACAACAGCCACGGGAAGGAATGGGGCGGTCCATTTTAAGTCATAAGACAAAAAGTCTTTTTGTTTATTATTTATTTCTCACAATAAAATTTATTTTGATAAAAATAATAAAACTTCATAACATACCACACGGAATTTCCAGGAGTTGTTCTATTTTTAAAGATAGTTTAAGTTTTTCTTCAGTTAGTTTCTTTTTCTCTCTTTTGATCCGTTTCGATCGTTTGGGCTTCACATCTGAAAATATTAGTATGTAGATAGTTAAATTCATTTTTTCATTTCACTAGTTCTTATTATTTCGGATTAAATCTCTCTCTGTAAAGGGTTTACTGGAAGAAAATTCTTTAGAGATAAGCTCGCCCTTTGTAATTGTCTATTATACTGTTTTCATGTATATTTCCATGTGTACAATAAAGAGTTAAATAAATAAATAAATAATAATCGTGTAATTCTCAAAAACTGTATTTCCTATGTAAGATTTGCAAAACAAAACGAATCTCAATGAACAAATAGTGTGAGAGAGGATATATACAGGTATCTTTTTAGGAAGAATATGGAACAAATTCTACATAATTATGTTTATGATGAATGGCTTTTCCTAAAGGAAGGCCCATATTTGAAGACATCCTGATAAGGTTGTGGATACCGATGTTGTTGTTAAATTATCATGATTGAAAATGTATTCTGTCTGTAGTGTATAAACGTTATTTGTATGAACCCCAAAACTCAGGGTATATCAGTATTATTTAATACCATATACTTTATCTTGGGGTTCAGGTCTTCATTATCACTTTTTGTAGTTTTTTCTGATCTATAAACATTTTTTTTTCTCTATTTATTTTCATATTTACCTTCCGACCCTTCTCCCTTTAGCAGCATGGTCACATCATCGTAATCAGCGAAAGCATCATCAAAATATTCATTGTACATGGTATCATCAATTTTTTCCACTTTCACTTCCTGCTTTATATTCAAGATGCTACCGCTATTCATTGGCTCCAAATCATCATTAGTTTTGGTTTCATGTTTGATTTTCTGTAAAAGTTAAGTAAATTATTACGAGTAACCATACGTTTCAGTCATTGACATAAATACTGTAGACTCCAAGTCTCATACAGAACCTTTGAACCTGACACATAACCCACACAAATCAAATATGCTGTTGGGTGGTACAAATATGTTCATTTTGATTCATAAACTTAGTCATATTTGGTTTGTTTACCGTCAGCTAGTACAAAAAAGAGCTCTTATGAGCTCTTTTGGTTCTACCATTTTTGAAGCGTTATGCATAAGATATTGATGGTTTGAGTGTATATCTACAAAGTACAGATTTCCTTACAGTGTTTCTCTATTTTTACAATAGAAATTGTTATTAAAAAAAATTTTCTGGTGTTTGAGAGTTATACAGTAAAAACTAAAACACTTTTAACACGTTCGTGGACAGTAACTGGCTATAGCAATGATAACAATAAAGGTTCTATTGTGTCTCGGTCACTGTCCATGAATGTGTTAAGACATTTGTGCTCTCTGATGCATATGCATAACATTATAGGCACAAGGTGAACTTTAGTGGGCACTGAGTGATAATTTTGAATAAGAGGGGAGGGGTAACAAATGTGTTAAGAACAACAAAATTTCCTAAGGTTCATGTGATCATCCCCTTAAAAAAAGTGTCAGCCCTATACAATGTGTTAATGAATAAATGCAGAATTATTATGGTTTTAACATAGGTAATTTTTTTTCAAAATATTAAACAATTTGTTTGTAAAATTTAAAATTTACTGACCTCAATCTCAACCCACAGCACGGGCACACACACGCTTCTTACTACCAAAACAAGATTATTAAATGTATCCATGAGCATGTTAGCACTTTCATTCATTACAGAAATGCGAATAACTTTAAATTTCAACTATCAAAATAATGAAATTATTGTTTCATTCTAATGATTTTGTTATAAATCAGTTGGGGTGTATGAGGTTTTTCGCTTATTTATTAACATATTGTATATTTCTATGATTGGTCACCTTATTCAATCCTTTCCTATTACCTTTTATCTTGTATTGACTGAACGACCCGTAAAGACGTCCGTAAGAATGAAGAGCAACGCAAGTCCATAAGAACCTATACTACAAATGCTTGAAATAAAGATGATTGTTTACCTCTAGTAGGACTTGTTGTAGTGTAGATTCTGACGTGATGCATTTCTCTCTGAAGTCCAGATAGAAATTAACTGTTTGTGAGCAGCTTTCACACGAATACTGTGGCATGTTGTCGAAGGGCGAGATCTGAAAACATGTTGATACATTTTGTATTAGTCACGTTTAGAAACATATTAGTGGTAGGTACTTATGGCACAGTATAAGAAAGAGTATCTAGTACGGTAGAGGATGTGTACGACTTGTTGGTGGAATGTGTCCGGTATGAGCAGGCTTGGGAGGCACTGATGGGAAAGCTATGGTTGACCAGGCTCCGGAGTCAGAGGCTGCAAGGAGCTTGTTCACCTTTGTTAACTCATCAGTGTCTCAATAAATAGTTGTAAGTTGCATATATTTATATATATAAGGTTAAAAGGGTACGATCGGACTAACATGTATAATTCTATATTCATAACATTCTATATTTATCTACACTAATATTATAAAGAGGAAAGATTTGTACCTATTTTTGTATGTTTGTATGTTTGTAATGAATAGGCTCAAAAAGTACTGGGCCGATTTAAAAAATTATTTCACCTATAGAATGCTACATTCTTCCAATTTGACATAGGCTACATTTCATTTTGAAAAAAATTAGGGATCCTTGGTAAAATTTGAACAATGTAACCGAAGGTGTAGAAAAATGAGTCTTAAAATTTATTTGTCTACCCCGTGCGAAGCCGGGACGGGCTGCTAGTTTTTTATATTTAGGGACAACATTCTATATTTATTTAGGGACTTTTGTACCTAACAAATGTCCCTAAATAAATATAGAATGTTGTCCCTAAATATAAAATTAAAAAAAAATCTAGTACTGCACACAGTACGGGCACTCCCTGCCTCCCACCGACGTTTTACCTCATCCTCTCTGGTTGAATCATGGTTCCTCATAAGCAAATACATATTCCTGTATCGCTCACTCAGTATCTCACAAGCTTAACTCTTCTTTAAAATTTTTCCCATTTGTATGAAATGACAACTATCAGCTGACAATGTCCAAGGTGTACTTATGGCATTATGATTAAAAAGGGTGATAGCGTGTTGAGGTGAGGAGAGAATGTTTTTAATATCGGGTGGACTAGGTAAATAGTAGCGATTTGGTTGTGGCTTCGCTGTGGTCGCAAGGAACCGGACATGCTCATTGCTTTGTTCCTCACTAACATTATCTTAGTGTTGGTCCAAAAACATGTAAAATTTCAAAAAAATGGGGGATTCACATCGACCACCCTCCACCCTACCCCCATCCCGTAGCCTTCACAGTACTGCTTTACAGTATCCTATATGATTAAAATATGCCCTGAGTTATCTTCACTATTATAAAACTGTAACAGAAGTGTGTCTTTACATTGAAGAAATTTACAAAAACAAGATGATGATTTGGTTTTTAGGTGTCCCTGACTCCAACCTTTTTTATAATTTCTGTCTGTCTGTGTGTTTATTTGTGCGAGCATCACGCAAAAACAACTGAATTGATTTTGTTGAAACTTTTTTGTTTAATAGCTTATGATCTGTTATAAAATCTGGTATATAATTTGTGCGGACAAAGTCGCAGGTTAAGTCTAGTATTTTAATGAAATTAATAGTCCACGCACGAGCCGCATGGGATGGGCGCAACCTAATTGAATTCGCTGCTAGGGTACGCGCGAATGCAGGGAAGGTCAGGACGCACTCCTACGGCCCCCGCACACCCTGCACGATTAGCCTGTCGCGCTGAGCGTCACCACTATTAGTTTTTATTACACTATGCCAGAGTAGAGTTCCCCACTAGCCATACAGGATATTATGAAGACGAAGAAGTCTGAGTGACAGGTATGACAGAAATCGCTCACGATAAGAAAAACAATAGTTGAACAGATCGAGGTATGCAGTAGAATATTTATCTCTATTCAACACGTTTACAAAAAAACAGGAAAAACAATTAAATTTAACTTACGTTGAGGTTTGTTAGTAAGTTATAGCCGTTAATAAAAGGTTCATCAAGTAGAGTCATATTTTTTCCAGTTGTTAAACATGCTCTGCACATTTCCATGTTGTAAATATTTTTTTTTTATTTATAATTAATGGACTTTTTGCTTGTGCGTTAGCACCGCATTTCCGCCAATGTCAAGTAGTTTGTGAGAGTATCTATCCCAATCTCAGGGATTGTTTTTGATAAAGAACAAGAAGAGATTAAGGAATGCGGAGCCTCGTGGCAGGCAAAGACGCGACGCGCGGACAACACGCGAGACAAGTTCTCGGGTCAGAACCTGCAACGTGACTCGTTGTAAATATAAGAAAAAGAAATTTCTTTAGAAAACAAACATCAGCCATTCAATAACACAATTTTGACATTGACACTGACAGCAAAGCAATATGACAACTTTTTGGTAAAAAACGAAAAAAAAAAAACGTACGAAGTGCAACTCCGATCTTGTCTCTTTGGATCTTACGTAAAGTGTTCCGTTTCGCTTATCGAGTCGAGCTAAGTTTTTCGGAATTTATAATACTCACTCACAAATGAAAAATAAAGGTGCCCGCGGGCAAATCGCGGGCGGGGTATTATCCTGCATTATGCAGACAAAACGCGCCCACAGTCAAAATTGTCCATCGTCTGCGTTGCGCTTTGTCTTGCGTGGCATGCTAGCCCTACTAATGTCAATAGTCCATTCACATTTATTCATTCATTCATTCAGAAAATTAATCTGTGGTTGCGCGGGCGAAGAAAACGTCAATTTATCGATTGCGCAAAATTTCTATTTATTTTGATACTACTCGGTGAATTTCCACAATTCTATGCTTTCGTCAATTAACAGACGCTTGAATAATTAAAGAATGAATTAAGCAAACACTTTTTCGGTGTGACCTCGATGAACGTGCTTGCGCAAGTTGCGCAGATGGGAAGTGATTTTTTGTGAAAACGTAATAGAACACATTAGGTGTTACGATGGTGGAAAACGGTGCTTCGAGCGGGAGCAGCGATAGCCCTAGCGCCACGAGCGTCCGCTCCGGCCTGCTGGAGACGCTGGTCCGAGGCGCCTGGTACAGAGTTCACTGCTCCCTAGAGGACGACTATCTCAGCGTGTGTTTGGATGATGGATACGACGCCACCACAACACTCAACGGTACCATGAACAACAACAATGTAGAAACACCTAACAGTGACTTCACAGAGGTACCTGAAGAGATAGCTAACCAGAAACGAGTTGTTCAAGTCATAAAATCAGATAATAGCGGACTAGGGATATCTATAAAGGGGGGAGTCGAGAACAATATGCCGATATTGATATCTAAAATATTCAAAGGCATGGCTGCGGATCTAACAGAGCAGTTGTATGTTGGCGATGCTATATTGTCGGTGAACGGTGAAGATTTGAAAGATGCTACTCATGAGGAGGCGGTGAAAGCTTTGAAACGGGCAGGAAAGATGGTCACACTGGAAGGCAAGTAGCTTGTTATTTATCTTTACTATTACAGCTGCAATATGTGTTGTGTTGTGTTAATTCAGTCATTCCAGATCGGTCAGATTCATCCAATCGGTCCAATAGTTTCGGAGCCCTATTCAATACAAAAAAACAAACACAAACTCTAATCTTTTGTCTTTATTACAATGTGTTAATGGATAAACGCAAAACTAGAAAACAGTTTGTTTAGAATGGAGAGCAGAATCGAATTATCAAGGTTTCAACATAGATTACATTTTTTAAAACATTTAATAATTTGTCCATATAATTTAAATTTTACTGAACTCAATGCCAACCCAGGGCACAGGCACCCTCACCCTACTTACTACCAAAACAAGATTCTTAAAATGTATCCATGAGCAGTCTAGCGCTTTCATTTATTGCTGAAATAATAATGCAAATAACTTTCAATTTTAATAAAAACTAATGAAATTATTGTTTCAATGCAATTAATTAATTAAAAATCAGTTACTACATACACCCCGTATGAGGTTTTGAACTTATTCATTAACACTTAGGGTCCTTCTTAATATGCTGACAGTTTTTTAAGGAGATGACCAGACCATCTAACTGAACAAATTTCTCTATGGAACCAACATCGAAATAGCGAAAAAAAAATTCTACCCCATTCATTTGGCATGAGGAGGTTTGCTGTTTTGTATGCAACGGCAGATTTTTTTTTTCGCGATTTTGTTGTTGGTGCCATGCTTATTAAGACGGACCCTGTATTATTAGTGCAGATGTAGATATTTATACATACATATACTCACATCTTTTTCCCATAGGGCTAGGCAAGAGACTATGGATCTCCACTTTGGGCAGTTCTGACATACCTCTTTTACTTCCTCTAGAATCTAGACTGGCTCCACAACCAATATATTATACCAATATGTGTATACATAATAAAATAATTAAAAATCAAATTCAAATGAATTGGTAGGCCTTGCCATGGCCCACGGGCCTGGTGTTGGGCAACCTTCATCAAGATGTATGGATTTAGAGTCTAGATCCAAACATCTGGTCAAACATCCTCATCATACAAAATTACAAACTTTATCCTGTACCATACCATTAATCAGTTTTATGATCTATATAGGGTCCTTCTGAATATGCTGACACTTTTGGAAGGGGATGATCAGATTGTCAAACTGAACAACTTTCTGTATGGCACCAACATCGAAAATGCGATAAAAAAATCTACTGTTCCATACAAAACTGCAAACCTACTCGAGCCAAATGTATGGGACAGAAGGTTTTTTTTTCGCGATTTCGATGTTGATCCCATAGAAAAAGTTGTTTAGCTTGACGGTCTGATCATCCCCTTAAAAAAGTGTCAGCATATAAAGAAGGACCCTGTATGTTCAAAGTGTGCTTGTTATATTTAACATCTATTTAAACAGGGGAGTTAATTATAACCTGACCTATTAACTCAAGCACAATGAGTGATAATTGTCAATTACTGGCTATGTTATGTACTTGTATTTCTGTTCTGAACCTTATGCCCTGAAGATAACAGGTCACATTAGTTTAACTTGGTAATATGTAGCAAATTAAAAACTACATTGTTATGACATCTTGACTAGGAACTAAGTACCACTAGTTGAATGGATGTATTGTTTTGATACGTTTTTAGGGATACTATTATAAAGTAAATAATTATTCTCTGACTTAAAACTTACTAAATTAATTACAGGCAATTTATAGCAGCATCACCAACATTTATGTTTTTAATTATTGTTTTTATTGATCAGGTCGTCCTTTGTAGATGTAGGGTTGAACCTCATCTCTATCCTTTTCTGTCACTGAGGAATGTCATTTGCTAGAGCGAGAAGGGTCGCAGCACTGCCAGTGCTGCCGCGTGTAGTCGCATTCCTGCTATCTTTCTCCTCTAGCAAATGATGTTCCTGAATGACCGAAAAGGATGGAATGTGAGAAAATGTGATTCCGTTCTGTCAGATGAGGTTTAACCTTTGACTATTTATATGTGGACTGGTTACGCGTGTAATTCTACTAACAAACATTTCTGCCACTTTTTGCGGGGAGTGAGGTAACATGAAATCCGCAACTTTGGATTTTATTCCCCATAACTTTAGATTCGAATTTTGAATGTTAAAAATCATGAAAAGTAGTCTCGTGTGAACCCCAAACGTTCTAAGTTCGAAGTTATTATTTCGCAATTATAGGCTGTCTCGTTTAGTGATAAGGTGTAAAATTGAATATAAATGCACAAGATCAATTGTGCTTATACCGTGGCAGAGGGGAAATGCTACTGCAAGGCTAGTCCTTATAATAATTAGTCAAAGGGTTTAACCCATAGGCCTCCTCCAGAATTCACCATTGATGGCTGTCTTTATAATGCTTTTGCCATCCATTGGGAAGATCATCTTCCCACCTTTTCATTTAAATTTGTCTACCTTGTTTCCTATTCCTGTCCCTTGGGTACTGTGACGTGTGACTTATTTTGTCCATTTGTTTTTGTTTGCAGTAGTAAAATACTATAATACTTAATAGTCGATCAAAATGATAATTGTTCATAAACACATGCAAGGTCTTTTATTGAATTTATTTAATTACGTATTCTGCAAAGTAAAATATTACACAACAATCTTTCAAAAAAATTACAGTGAAATATCTGCGTGAAGTGACCCCGTATTTCCGCAAGGCGTCCATCATCAGCGAGGTGGGGTGGGACCTGCAGCGCGGCTACATGGCCGAGGCGCCGCCCTCCCCGCCCTCCCCGCGCCGCCGCCGCGCCGACACCCGCTACGTGCCGCTGCTGATGGCCTGTGTCGCACAGAACCTACGCCATCATGACCCTGGTAATGTATACAATGTCTATACGTAAATACACCTCCCTGGAATATAATGCCGCTCTCGCTTCCCTCTTCGTGTCAGTATGGACTTATAAATCGAGTCAGTACGGTTAGTACTTTCGTTGCCGATACGCATCTCGATACTTTTGTTTCATATCTAACCAGAGCGCCGATATAATGTCATCGACGTAGGTCCACAGATAATATGATGGTTGAATGTGGATTGCACATTTATATTCGATCATCCATCCATCAAAGCCTTTGATTAATCCGTCTTCGGACACAGGCCTCCTCCATGGCATTTTGTCATCATCATCCTCTGCATCCAGTTGGGACTTACGTGTCGCCTAATATCGTTGACCCATAATCTTTCTGGTGGGCTGGCCGCTACCCCGCGTGGTTTTTCTGGGCCTCCACTCCACTGTTCTCTGGTCCATCATATTATTCTACATGTCCTGCCCATCTCCTCTTCCGGCGTTCTATAGTGGATATCACGTCTATGACAATTGACAGTTTAGTTTGGTTGCTATGTTAGCCACATGAAAGCTCATCGACGCCACCAACGTTGAAGAAGTCGAGATTGGTCAGGACCACATCATTTAATGTTAATAACTTTAGCTGTGTGACCCGAGAACTTATGTGTATCTATTGAAAATATAGCAATAAAAATTGTTAACAGAGGAGCGTACGATAGAAGTGTACTCGCCGGACGGAGTGCACGCGCTGGCGCTGCGAGCGCCCGACGCGAGCGCGGCCATGGGCTGGCACCGCGCCCTGCACGCCGCCGCCAGGAGGGCCGCGCGCGCCGCCCTGGCACGGACCCGCGTCTGTCTGCGGCCCCTCGTCGGTGACGTCAGATACGCCGGCTGGCTCGCCAGGCGCATGCCTCCCGAACACGAGGTTAGTGCGATAACATAGATGATAGATACATGGACTGGAGGTGCTCTCGTGTCTTGTGGAGCTTAATATCGGAACTATATGATTATGGTTCTCAATATTTAATAAACAATTTCAGGCGATGATTAGGAAAAAAAATTAAGAATCGCTTCGTTAACATATCGATATCGATCGCTGAGCAGAACACTGATTGTGTCGCTTTGAATCTGATTAGATGTGGATGATTAGATATGTCTGCAGGCAAGACCTTAAACATTGTCTTGGAATTACTCTGCTTTTAACAACAAAATTTTCACCACCTTAATTTCACCTTTCCGTATCATTTCTTAATATATTGTGTTTGGTACATTCGCAGGCGAGTGCGGCGGGCGGTTCAGATAGCTCAGATGAATCTGAAGGCTGGCAGCCGACGTTTGTCGCGATCACTGACCGAGAGCTCAGGTTAGTTCCTACGTTTACTAGTAGTCTTGTATTCTTACGAAGTATGTGTAGAAATTGTTCGCCATGGGCACGCGTAAGGGAACTCCTGCAGTTAAGATGGATAGAGGTTGATTCTGTTCTGTTCTTATGTCTTTTGTTCTATAAAGGAGTTTTGAATGTACTCAAATAAGGACAAGGTGAAATAAGGACAATGTACCCCATCATCACCATCGAGCAATGAGTCAAATAGTAGTTAAGTTGTAGGTTTTTATACTATTATTATAAGATAATGTGTCTGTCGCACGGAAACGTCGGTGGCACGTTGCGGAGACCCAATTATGGGGAATTATGGGGTCTGAGTTGGAATTCGCACCGACAACTGTTAACTGTTACTGAAAAATTTTCTCACTTATCTACGTAATACCGACTGCTCTCAAACGGTGAAGGAAAACATCATGAGGAAACCTGCATACGCAGAAGAAGCAATTCTGATGCGTATGTGAAGTCTACCAATCCGCATTGGGCACGCATGGGGGACTAATACTCTCTGAGGGTAGGCCTGTGCCCTGCAGTGGCAGATGATGACGATGAATGTGTCCGGCGGCAGGCTGTACGAGGCGGCGCCGTGGTCGGACGGGGCGTGGTGCACGGCGACGGAGAGCTACGGGCTGGCGGCGACGCGGCTGGCGTGGTGGCGGCGCGGGCGCGGGGCGGCGGGGGCGCTGGGCGTGCGCGCGGGCACGCCGGCCGGCCTGCGCGTGCTGGCGCTGCGCGCCGACACGCCGCACGACCTGGCCAGCGTGGCCGGCGCGCTCGTCGACGCGGCTCACCACGCCGTGCGCGAGCAGGACTTCACCTTCAGTATGTTGACACCATTCGCTTACCGATAAACACCGCCAATATCTGTCAAACAAATATCACCACTTCTTAAGCAAATTTCAACCTTAAACTAAGGAAATAACGTAGTCCTCCAGCTGGATTCGTGGTGACACAAGGTTTCAAGATGGCATCTGTTTTCTATTAACATCTCGTTTTATTGTAATAGATGGTTGTCATAAGTGTGAATAGATGTCATTTGTAGACATCCCCGTATTACATTTTTCCCTAATGAGACCAAGTTTTCAGTTCTTTTTCGATTTCCCGGGAAAGAAAAATTTTAATTTTCAAAATTGCAATACTCCTAAACTAACGATTGACACTTCGTCATCCATTCGAAATACTAAGATCTAGCAATTTGTAATAAAAAGAGCGTCCCATTTCGGATCTCATAAAATATAGTAAGACGTAAACAGTTTCGAATTTTCGATTAAAATGTAATATTCCATAAAAAGCTGGGTTGGCTTATTTTCTCTCTTTATTCTCTATACCACGATACCGCCTTATTTGTCCCATAATCAGTTTTGTTTCCTGTTGTGCAATGTATTTTATGTATGGTGTAAATAAATTATATTTCATTCATCTAGCAATGCCCTAGAAACACAATGGAAAAACGATCATAGCTTTCCTTTTAAATCGAATATCAACGCTTATTTCTAGAGCCTGCTCCTTTTAAAATTACCAACGACTTAACAAGTCACTTCTCCTTACAGGATGTAGATTCCGAGGCGCATGCGCTCGCCTCTCACTGGGCGCTAGCGGTGTGTGTGTGTGGGAGGCGGCGGGGTCGCTGGGGCGGGGGGGCGCTCGTGCTCTCTACCGCCGCCCCCTGCACGCGCTGCGGGCCTCCGCCGACGACGACAGGACCGCGCTATGGCTTCACTTCGCCGACGACGACACTGTGGTACGTGACATTGAAATTTAATCTAAAACGTGTTAAGGAATTAACGCAAATCTAGAAAGTAGTTTGTTTAGAATCGAGAGCAGAATCGAATTATGGTTGGTACATAGGATTTTTTTCTTCAAAATATTAAATAATTTGTTTGTAAAACTTAAAATTTACTAAACTCGATCTCAACCCACCGGAAGGGCACACTCACCCTACTTACTACCAAAACAAGATTTTTAAAATGTATCCATGAGCACGTTAGCGCTTTCATTAATTACTGAAACGATAAATCATTTTTGCCTCAAAACATAAAATGCGAGTAACTTTAAATTTTAATTATTAAAATAATGAAATTATTGTTTCAATCTAATTATTTTATTGTAAATCAGTTGGGGTGTATGAGGTTTTGCGTTTATTCATGAACATCGTTGTATACACACACCATCCGTATAAACCCACAGAAAAGAGAACCCGTAGAAATTACATGAAGACTATTAAGTTCGAGAACTAGTGACTACAATATCGGAAAACTAATCAAATTAAATTCCACCTTATCTTCATAAGTCTTATGAGTATGAGTGACTGAATCATATTAAAATTATCATAGTGACTTATGACCTTTTTCCGAACGAAATGAAGGAACTGATGAGACAGGGCAACCTGTATCAGTGACACTGTTGGTCCCTTCGTTCGTGAAAGTTGTTCAGTTTGACAATCTGAAGCACCCCCTAAAATATGTAGCGTATTTAAGATTACGCCCTGTATCTGAAGGTTAAAATCACCTACTCAATTCCTTTCAGGAGCTGGACATGGAAGGCAGCCCAAAGCCGGCAGTCTTCATCCTGCATAACCTGCTGTCGGCGCGCGTGCACTCGCTGCCCGCGGACGCGCCGCCACCCGCCCACGCGCCGGCACAAGCAGGCAACCCTATATAACACGAGCACCACAACGGCGAGCTCGGGCTCGAGCTCGAGCTCGAGCTAGAGCAAGACGAGAACGATAAGCGCTAAGGTACGTGCTACGTGGCTTGGGGTGGCACACATTCATTACACAGAAAGTAAATAAAATATAGACTGTAATGACGTTGTTCAAAAGGTTTTATAAGTCAGATTTGTTGTTTAAACCCTTTATCAGGCAGTCACTGTATTTATTATCCAAAGGACGTCATCAAGCGGCAGCATGATGCGCGCGATAAGGCAATATCACGCTTTTTATCTTGATTTTATTAGAAAGAGAGCTAAGGCGCGATAGCGCTATATCGTTCCGCCATGCTACAGTCGCAGGTTTTATACATTTTTGGTTCGAATGTGAATGAACTTATCCATCTCGGCAGCAGTAGCATTTTTAGGTCTTCAGTAGTTATTGTTTGATACCTTTTGCGGTTCGTGGATTTTTAAGACTGAACCGTGCTGCTATTGCAGTATTATTTTTATTCCTGTGACTGTATACAACTTGCCAGTAGTAGCATGTCACGAACGACAAAAGGCGAAGACCGTCATCCGCGCTCATTTTGGCATGCGTAAAGTAACAAAGACGGAGGCACGTCTCGATTTTTTCGACTTCCTCTAAGGTGGCATGCATAGACCTACTGGTTTCTACAGGCTAAACATTAACCTTTTTTTTCCTTTTAATCAACACCACGGGCCTCGTTTTTATACCATTTGGCACTTAACCCGTTTTAAGCTGGCCCTCGCCTATGTGACGTCACTTGCCCAATAAAAAGGCAAATTATTAGGAAACCTTTTGTAACATCGGACTGCAAATACTTTGTCCACCCCCCACAAGTAAGCTACGCGCTCCCTCGTGTCGCTCAGCTTCTACCCAGTAATGGAATACGAAGGGTGTTAGTGAGCTGTTCAAGTATTTAAATGTTTATTGATGTAAGGATGGAATCGATGAGAATTGTTTGTGTTACCATTAAATTATGTGACGTTATAGAGAATGGTCGCTTGTCGCTTATGTCTTTTTTCCGGTACAAATAATAAGGTGTTAACAAATTAAAGTTTAATTTTAAAACTGTACAGAATTGATACTTGTCAACATTTGTTAGTTAACTTTTTTAAATCAAATAATTTCGACAATTTACACAACATACAATACCGATTTTCGAATTTGAAAGAATGCAAAGTTGGGCGGGGGTGCGGGGTATGCGCAGTAGCCCTTTCGCCTACAAATTTTATTCTGCGCCGTCAAGGTCTTGCTTAAGATGTTTATCGGCCATTATACATATCAAATGATATGCAGTTACCGATTCTGTAGGGCTTTTTTCATATCAATAATTATGAATTTTGTTTAGTGGTTAAAATACGTCGTAAGCGATAAATTACTCTTTTCTCAATAACGTCACATAATATGGCGCTTGAATACAAGCTATAGTAATCTAAAAGTTAAATAAACTGTATATACTCAGCTTGATTTAGAGCTTAAAGAAAAAAGCTCAGGTTCGGACATCGTAATGTCAGCTCTAACTAATGGTAATACGGTTTGCTTTGGCTTTGATAATGGACGTATCTGTGATGGTTCACGATGTATCAATGGTAATTCTTCATATCGATCTATATCGGTATGTTATAAGGACTTGTAGGAACTTTGACATTTTGTATAACTTTTTCGATATCGAAGCACCGATTGGGATGATATTTTTATTCCTGTGTAAGTCAGTGCTGTTTAATTAAGCTCTCGCGTTATTTAAAATTACATATATGGGTCTTATTACTTTTGAATAGGAAGGCTAACATGAAAAAAATACTGACAGCATTTCTTTGTAGTTTCGTTAAGAGTGCACCGAACCTCCAGTGCTGCCTTCAACCGTACTTTTTTAAATGTTGTCACTTAATGCAACATTTCGAAAAAATAAGATTGTTACATTGTAAGGCATGGCTGATTTTTAATTTATCGTAACATAACGTTTTGTTTTTTTTAATGTTTTGTGTGGTTTTTAAAAACATTAGCCTGTAATATTTCGATAAATTGAAAACCAGCAATGTAGTCATACAATGAGACATTCTTGTTTTTTGGAAATGTATGATTATGTTAAGAAATTAAAAATAGATTGAAACAGCATGGGAGGCTAGATGCCCCTTTAATAGTCTGATGTAGACATTTTAGAATTTTGTGGATAACTTTAAATGTTCTGTTCAGTTTATCTTCGTCAAGACAGTCCTACTTGAATTTAAAATGCAAATGAACGAAAAAGCTGAAAACAATTTCTATACAATGTTTGATTTATCTGAATATAGTTATTGATTCTGTTTTCAAGTTTTGCGTTCATTTATCATAACTTTGGTTACGTGTTGATTGCGAAAA
Organism: Agonopterix alstromeriana; assembly: GCA_963924505.1. NCBI lineage: Eukaryota > Metazoa > Arthropoda > Insecta > Lepidoptera > Depressariidae > Agonopterix > Agonopterix alstromeriana. The sequence goes on along the minus strand of OZ004670.1, from coordinate 3,669,107 downwards.
TTGTTAATAATAGTACCTATCGAAGATCCTTCATACAGGGCAAATTTTTAGTCAGAGTGGGCTTAACCATGCATTTTACTCATCAAACTGAACAACTTACATTAACACTTTCGCTGTTGCCGACCTACGTCGTAGGTCGGCGACAAATGGGCCGCAGTGCTGAAGAACCCACGTAACGAGTCGGTTCAATTGCATTTCGCCTATGCTCATGAGTCATGACCTACCGCGCGAGTCACCGAGAACCATACGCCTGCGCGGGTGACCCACGACGCGAGCCACATTTATCGTTTCAACTTTACGACTGTGCGCACGACTTACGAGGGGGGTTAAGTTCTATTTTGCATTCACCTGTGCTCATGACCTACAGCATGAGTTACCTTAACATCTACCTATGCGGGTGACCCACAAGGTGAGCCATTTTGATCGCTTCACCGCTACGACTACGAGGGGGGTCAACTTTAGCACTGCGCGAGGATCATGATTTTGAGCTTAGCAGCGAAAATGTTTAGGAGCCAACTTCAAGACTGCGAAAAAAAAAATCTGCAGCATGCATGGTAGTGCAATTTTCTATGAAAGGGCAAGCAGTACCGGACTGATTAAAAATTTACTCTGTATATCCATGATGACATGGCCTGGCGCGCCACGCCTGTTTTATATTCGATGCACTGGAGAGGCAGGCCATGTTTCCATCAACTAAATCATACAGTTCCAATGATAGGCTACAACGTGTAGGTAAAAGTGTTTGAATTAACATTTAGTATTTAATGTTTGTATTTATTATTATATTAAAGTAGTTAAGAGTGACATTCTAAGTTTGCTTTAGAGCAAGTTGTCGATTACTTCCAAAGATTGAATCTCTCACATTATATTATTTATTTCAATTCACTCATCTAGGGTCGTGTTATGTTGGACATTACTGTTTCATGTATGTTGACTTAGGCCGAGATTCAGAGACGATTCGCAGTCATAGTTCGGACTCCCGTATGTCAAAATCCATACATTTTCGCCACGCTTAGCTCGAGCTAAGACCAAAAAAGTCTCTGAATCTCGGCCTTAAAGTTACGAAGCGTTTCTTAAAATTTAGCTTACGGGTTATTATTCTCTGCCAACATAATATGACTCTAATTTCTCTATAACATAAAGTTCATAAATAATAGCTGTGTCTAATCCTGATGTATTTTTATAATTTGTGTGTATATATGTAGTAAATATAATGAAACGTACATTCCCAGAATGTAGTATAGATTTGCTAACATTTGCTTTAATTACTGTAGCGGTTTCTAACGTAAGTTTGATGTAAGATTTGAATAATTATTGTATATTGTGTAGTTATTGGTGGGGTTACGGGTATACGTCGATTATTTCAAGCTGCAACTGAAAAGTGTGAACACAAATATATTTAAATCAACTTTATGATCAATCTAACTAGGTCCCTTTTTGCTTAACTGTAAATCAACAGCCCCCCTAGACAAAGTGACATTCTATTGGCGTTGACGCTAGTAGAAAATGACAGAGTGTATCGATTTGACATTAGCGAATGAAACATTTTGACGAATATAATGTCACTTTACCGGGGGCAGAGATTTCTAATGAAATCGCTGATAATTTTTTCCCACGATTGTATCAGATAGTTGCTGTGTTTTTGTGTTCGCAAACGAGAACTGGTCTGTCTATCCCTTTCACACTTGTATATTTTTTCATAAGTGTTAGTGCGACAGACAGTGTGGTTGCGAGTGTGGCTTGAAATTATTGCAACATTAAGAATGGGCAATACTCTTGGTAGCGAAGATGGAATTACATTTTTAACTGTTTTCTTACGGACATTCTTCTTCTTTTCGTGACAAATTGTTTTGCGATGGTGTTTCTATATTTTATTGGGCAGCTATTCATATAGACTGACAGCTGTCAGGTCGTCAGTCTCCCTTCAATCCTTTGTGAAAGAGATAGTTGGCTATAATTCCCTTCACATAGGAAGATGCGTGAAACAAGCAATTTTCTTAGTTTCTTGACATAAGAGTCCTGTCAGAACTCATCACTCATTATGTGAAAAAAGGTATATCATTTTACCTGCAATAACACTGTACAATAAATCTTATCCGCTAACGGATAAATGTCGCCAGCTAGGGACAAATCTAAGCGGAAAAACGCGATGGCGCAATTTCGGAATAGAGAGATGTTTCGGAAGCGCCATATCTGGGCGAATAAATCGCGTTGTCGTTTCCTTATTGCCTTAGACGTGTCGTTCGACCCCCCCCCCCCCCCCGAAATAAATGGGATAGTACGTTTAAAACCAGAACCATAAGGCAAGAAACCTCACATCATCATCATCATTCTCATTATTTGGAGTCGGCGCAATATGTCATCTTGCATTCTTCTTTAACCGTTATTTCAGTACTCGAAAGAAACCTTACAATCTATAATCGAATAGGTACGTTATTTTTGAGAAGGAAAAGTCAAAAATGTAATTCCCCTTTATAAAAAATGTATGGACAATTGTATCACAATTATAATTTTGTGTATTTAAGACGTTGATTGATTATAATTGTAGAATGTTATTTTGTTTTTGTTACAAATTATTTACATAGCTCACTGTATATTAACATGTTATACTTATATTATTATTATACTGTATTTAAATTAAATAAAACTTCGTCAGAGACAAGTCTGTATAGTTTAATAGTTTCTGACGATTTCTTATTGCACTCGGTTTCTAAAGGATATAAATGTTTTACTTATTTATGACTGGACCAGCTTTTACAAAACCTCGTCATATTGTATGACCTACTCGTATTTATTCGCGAGCCTCTGACTGCTACTCATGAATCGCACACATCCTTATTTCCTATAGAATAGTGCACATATTGCATTGGTCAAGTATGGACCCGCTTTCTCTCACATTTATTCGCGAGAGGAAGCCTGTGCCCAGGGCTGCTGTTTTTGAATTAAACACACCCTTATTGGTTCTCGAATAATGCAGAAATTCCATAGAGTTTATGCCAATAGGGTATTTGACAGGTTTTTAAAAACTGTTCTACGTTAATCACTGATGTCTAAGGACTCTATAGAAAATGTATATTTCACGTTTCATTACATATAGTACCTACAAGAAAAAACGAAAACAAAAAATGTTATTTAAATATCCCGCGAAAACGCTTTTCCTGACAATATACGTGGCTACAAGCAGTTGACGTCACGATGACGTAAACTTTGATCGACACTCACGCTCTACACGCAACTGTTTACAAGCAGTTGACGTCATCGACCATTCGGCCAATCACAGTCGTTTACGATCACGTGACTAAAGTAGACAAAAACAATATTTTCTTTGTCGATTTTCTCTTCGAATTTCCAGTATTTTTCTTAACTGACTAAACAGTTGGTTTCCATAATTCATATTCAATACGGATGGCATCAACAGATCCTATATTTTACATGCTGTCAAATACCCTATTTAATATAAAAGTTAGAAAGGTACGGCGAAAAGAAGACAAAACAGTTGTACTCTTCTGTATTAATAGTTAGTTGACTTTGGCAGGCATCAAACATAGCCACAACAATTTCTTATGTCTAATTCATCGAAGAATTTAAATTGATGTGTTGAAATAATTTTATTCTATAACTTATTTGACGAAATAATGCATCGAAATCACAATATTGAATCTCATTTCTTTTAGGAACCGACTGCCAACGATCGAAATATTAATTTCTTATCCTTAATAATACTCACTACATATAGTTACCATTATTTAACTAAAAACGTAAATTCGCTGACTTAAGGTTTCAGGTTGTTAGGTTACCACAACTAGATTACAATAAAAATGTTGCCATATCAATGTGAACCTTAATAGTAAGACATCATAATTCATAATCTACTAATACTAATCTTTTAGAATTTCTACTGACATCACTTGTAATTTAAACATGCTAAAATTAGGAATTTGGGTCGATCTTATAAACAAATTTTTAGTAGGTTCAAATATTACGTCCCTTTCCAACTTTAATAATTTTTACTTGACTGAAAAGTGACATAAAATTTTGTATCCTCAATACATTTTTTTGTAACGCTTTATATATCATTCCGTATGCATTTAATGATAAAAAGACATTCAATCGAAGACTTGTTACGAATACATTTGATAATTTATTTAATTACATCACATTAATATAGAAAACTAAGTGTAGGAATGAAGTTTTAATTAAAATTATCTAATCTGTTGTATTAAGTTTCAAGACTTCTTTACAATTGTTTTTTGACTCTAGTGTATATTATTTTTAAATAACAATATTTAAGAGTATACTAACTCATTATACTTCCATGTTTGTTGCGTTGATATAGTATTGCACGTTCCAATTATGTATGTTTATATTAACTTTTATTTTACTTTAATTCATACGTAAAAAAACGTACATATTTTAGCTACAAAGGCAATTCGCTAGCAAAATAAAAGCTATTGCATGATGTTATAGATGACATTTCTAAATAAATTTTCGTTACCGTTACTTATGATTATAAAATATACAGGGTCCTTCTTAATATGCTGACACTTCTTCAAAGGGATGATGCAATCGTAAAATTTAACAACTTTCTCTATGGCATCAACATCGAAATCGCGAAAAAAAATCAGCTCTTCCATACAAAAACTGCGAAACAAACTCGACCCAATTGTATTGACAGCTGTTTTTTTTCGTGATTTCTGTTTTTCCCGTAGAGAAAGTTGTTCAGTTTGATGGTCTGATCATCCCCTTAAAAAGTGTCAGCATATTAAGAAAGACTGTATAATTGAAATTTCAAATAAAGCCTTATTTTATAGCAATTAAAATTTGTTGTCAATGTTAAACGGCAATACCTATTATTATAAAGGGACTTTTGTTTATGGCGAATAGAAAAACCACAATTTATGCAACAAAACAAATATAATTGGAACGTGATGTGATATACTTAGATCCGATTAAAATTGTAATGTGATTATTGGTAGAAATCATTATCATTGGTAGTAAAATATCTGTCATTATGATACAATACAATAAAAACAACGAAGAAATATTTCTGTGTTTTATTTAGGTACTCTAAAAAATTTAAACAATTTCACTGTATTTTTTTTACTGCGTAGTCTATGTATACATGCAGGCTGACATGTCATTCGGGACGAAACAAAAAAATACAATAGTGTACTTACACACGGCAACACATCAAGCTAAACAAAACCATGATAATCTGGCCGGGCATAGGTCGAGTAACTTATAACGTTGCACGGCCAGCTTGATGTGTCGCCGTGTGTTGTGTAGGTACGCCAATTACGCATTGTACGAGTACATGACGCCAGGTCCAAACAGACCTATAGCATGGGTCCGGCACTTCAAACACTTCATACGTTTTAGATTAGACATGAAGACGTTCGCACATGCACACTTTGAGCAAATTGGTGTAGGGTTGACTTACCACGCATCGTATGAACATCATTATACATTTCGTTACATTTAATAGTTCTTTCTGTTATTAAAAATAGTATCTAAGCTAAAGAATAACTGAAAATGTGAATTTAGCGTTATTTTCCAACGTTTATTTTTACTGAGAGGATACAAATAATATATTTTATGTAGTTAAATCCAACGGGTGCTCGCGCCTGACTGCATTCCCTTGCTCGGCTCCCCTCAAGTGTGAGGTGAGGTGCGGGGAGTGGCCGTTCTGTATGTAGAACTATATACTATAACCTATTCTGTGCCTATAAACAGGCGTTTTAAAATGGTCCTGTCCATCTGCTCGCTCTAACGTACCTAAGCATAAGTATTATACTACGCTCTTTCTATTCTGCATTGCTATGATCTCTCCATTACATTACACCCTGTACACGGCAAAGTGATTCTCAAAAGAATGAAGCTCAATTTCGGATTGTTTCTTGAAACAATACTGTTTGTAACGATTTGTAAACAAGATTTCCAATGATGCGAATTCCTTTCTCTTGAAATTGTGTAATTCAAGTTAGGAAAAGTTTTACCCACTTTGAATCACAATTTGGTAGCATGACATCGACATTGTGTGAAATATGGCAAGTGTTATAGAATTATTGCAATTAGCATTCTTTCTTATAATAATAAGTTATGTGGAGAAGACTTTCTCAGAGCTCTACAGTGCTTTGACGGAATTGGAGAAGTTGGTGAAAACGGAGAAATATGTTATAGATAATATAGAAAAATATGTGAATGAAGAGAGAAAGAGACTTTATGTTTTGAAAAAGTAAGTACAATTTACTTTTCCTGATGCCATTAGCATGTTTTTAATAAAACGTGTTATACGTTTTTGTCGGTTTTATCTTCCGTAATTTAGAAGCGGAAACAAACGAACAAAGTTCATCTGAACTATTATAAAACTGTAACATAAGTGTACATTGAAGATATTTAGAAGAAAAAGATTACGATATGCTCTTTAGGTGTCCCTGACTCCAAATCTACCTTTTTAGAATTTTTGTATGCCTGTTTGAGCAAAATTTTTTGATAAAACTTTTTGTTTGATAGCTTATGATTTGACTTAAAATATCACTCAATACTAGTATTGAGTGATAGCAGATGTACGAAAGAGATATATGGAGCTAAAGTGAGTGGAAGTGTCGGTAGAGGGCGCCCTCGTAGGACGTATTCTGATCAAATCGGATGCGTCCTAAAAAAAGGGGAGGTGCGGAGTACTCGAAACCGACGGGCATGTATGAAGAGATGCATGGATGTGAATGAGGCAAAAGAGGTATGTAAGGATCGTAGTATATGGCGCGCTCTGGTCTCTGCCTACCCCACTGGGAAAGAGGCGTGACGTTATAGATAGATAGATGTATAATTTGTGCGGACGAAGACGCGGGTAAACTCTAGTCTTTATATGATTGCAACGATTTGTAAGAAGTACTGAATTTAAATGTTGTTTTTCTCCAGATTCGCGAGGAAATACAAGGAAGAGCACCAGAAGGCAATGGAAGATGTAACAGGTTATCTGGCGAACCCTATAAACGCGTACTCGATTATAAAAGGACAGACGGCCGATCTGACGTTCGTTCAGAACAAAGTTAAAGAAAAATCAGGTAAGGACTTTGATTACTTGAAGATGAGAGGATTGGGTGGGAATGAAGTTTTGTAATAATTGTTATTTGTTATACAAAAGTGCAAAGTTGCTTTTTACCCGCGTGCTCAATTTTGATGACCGAGCAAGCGAAGGATTCAAAAATTAGAATCCTGAGCGTCAGCGAGGAAATCAAAAGAGCACGAGGTGAAAAATCATTGCACTGGAGTGCAACACGTAACTTTTCATCCAACCTCAGCGAGGAAATGACTAAAACAAAAAAAAAAGTTTGTATGAAAAATTCGGCACCATGGAGGGAGAAGTAAATAGATTTAATGATGTTCTAAATTCTATTTACTTTATCCTCTAGTGGATAAAAACGGCTCTTGCACTCAGATATCGAAGAGCAAAAATACTCTTTCCGAGATAGGGGGATGAAATCTATTAGTGCATTGGCTTCTTAATTAGAACTGCTTGTTAGACAATAATATATTTCTAAGAATAAATACGTATATACGATAAATAAGCACGTTTTGTCACACCCTGTATAGGGGTGTGACAAAACATGCTAGTATTATTTAAAGGAGTGGTTTAGACAATCAAACTGAAGCCGACATCGAAAAAAAAGGACGTTTCATACAAAACTGTTTCATTTGGCGAGAGATAGGCAGGGATCTGCAGAGCTGACTGCCAACCTCCAGTAATGGAAAGAAATCCGAAGAAGAAGATATAAAACTGCAGTACCTACTTGGCACAAATGTATGGAACAGCTGTTTTTTTTCTTCTTTAATTATTTGTCCCTTGCGGAATTCAAAACCAGCTAGGCTAGTCCATAATTTTTTGACTCAAACCCAGTCTAATATCTAATGCATCTAATCAAACATTGATCCCAGCATACAAAAGTCTGAGGAAGAAAAACGGGAAAAAGCTGAAGAAACTAACATTTCCCACCCGTGGGGACGTGGACGGAGCTCTCGAAGCGCTAGCGATATTACAGCGCACCTATGTGATGAATGTCACTGAATTTGCAAGCGGGAAGCTGTTTGGAAAAAACGGGTATGTAGTCCAATCCAAGTATCTTTGATAGGTAGCTACTAGATACTGATGGCAGATGGACGAGGGCAGTGACAGGGTGGAGGCCGTGGGAGGCGGAACGGACAGACCAGCAGCACGGTGGTCGGATGACATATGTAGAAACTAGAGAGGGACCGTTCTGGTTGGCGTGGAAATGAAGAGGCCTATACCACAGCATAACTACTTGTATATAGTCCTTACAGTATGGCAACGCTCTTGATGCGCCGCGCCCCGCCGCCGCCCCGTTTTACTTACGTTGTAATGCGCACTCAATCCCGTCATCTTCATACAGATCTCAGGATGATCCGCGCTGCCCGCTTCCCCGCAAGGCCCCCTCCACCTACTTGCTCTGCGCAAGTACATCCGTTGCCGTACTGTAAGGACTACAGTTATGCTGTGCCTATACCCAGCAGTGGGGTATACCAGTGTATAGTGGGGCTGACGATGATGATGATATGATACTAGATAGTAATACAGGGTGTAAGTGACAACCTGGCCAATACTGAAACGGTGAATTCAGACCATCAAACTTTCACTATGGAGCCATCCTCAGGAAACGAGAAAAAAAATCTGCTGTCCCATACATTTGAGCCGAGTAGGTACAGCTGTTTTGAAGATAAGATAAGTTAAGAAAATGTTTGTAAAGGCCTTACGGCGGAATTTTGCATATCCCATTCCAATCGTATCGTCTTCAATTTTTTTTATTATATGTAATATGTATATTTATTCTGTTGTATTTTAGTTTTTAAGACATAGTTATTGTAATATATGTACTACCATGCATGTTGTATATTTCAGTACTTCCTTAACATCAAGCGACTGCTATAAAATAGGTGGATTAGAATACAAAGAGGGATACTTTACTGAAACCATAGAGTGGATGACAGAGGCTCTCAGGAGATACAAGCTGGAACGAGTGAAGAAGTATCCGTTCACAGATAACGACATCATGGAATACATTAGCTACGCCTATCTCGCTCTAGGTTCGTTTGATCTCTCTTCTTTTAAGCTAAGTGACAATATACAGGATATAAGTGACAGCCTAGCAAATACTGAAACGGTGAACTTAGACCATCAAACTGAGCAATTTTCACTATGAGCCTACCTCAGGAAACGGGAAAGAAAATCGGTTGTCCCATATATTTGAGTCGGGTAGGTACAGCAGTTTTGTATGGTTCAGCTGATTTTTTTTCGCGTTTCCTGCACGTCTAGCATGATTTCTCTACTTGCGCGCGACTAGGCTTTCTCTCTCCGAATAGCGCGGCACAAGTTTTTTCTATGCAGCGAAGACGCGTCGCGCACGTGTAAAGAAACATACTAGACGTGCTGAGGTAGGTTCCATAGTGAAAGTTGTCCAGTTTGATGGTTTGAGTTCACCGTTTCAGTATTTGCTAGGCTGTCACTTACACCCTGTTTATCCGGCTCAGGCCCGGTATCCACCAAAGCGAAACTGTAAAATCAATCAATCGAATTGCTCAATGTTCCTCGCTTGACAGATTCATGCTATTGTGCTTTTTGTATGGTCAAACCGTAGATCAATTTATCGTAACCCTAATAATTAGGTCTTTTATATTCTCTCTATCATCTTAATTTCCAGATGACTTCGACAATGCTCTAGCATGGAACAACAAACTAAATCTTACGCCCACGAACCCACGCTACATCGGTCGTGCTGTGCTTCTCCAAAAATACCGGGACATACTGGCTAAAAGAGAATTAGAGAAGAAACAAAACGTATGCTTATTATACATTGCTTCTATCTTAAAATGTTCCTCATGCAAAGGTTGTTCGTAAGCACAGAATAGGTACTATACTACATACAGAATGGCCACTCCCAAACAAATTCCCAGGCAAACGATACATCTCACTTTCGAAATTCAAGTTTGTGCTTTGTAGAATAGAACAGCAGGTATATTGAGGGTATCGGCCTATATCCCCCACGCGTGCCATACCGACTTCTAATATCACAATAGTGGAATTACAATGATGACCTCTTTTGAACAGGGACGGAGAAAAAATAGTACACAGAAGAACCCGAGTATACGCGTACTAAAACAGACTTTGTTGTTGAACAACTACACCAAGCTTTGCCGCGGCGATGGGAATCTACGCAGTGAAATCGTTAAAAGGTAAAGTTGTATTGGATCCTGCTTTGTTAGTGATATTTGTTAAGATTTTACGTTCGTAAGTGCCTAAACACAGTTGAAAACATCCTGGCAAAAGTAGCCAGCCTGCTTTTCAACTCATCATAATGTAAAGATGGTTGTTAAAGAATTTGGGATGCATTTGAAGAGTGTTAAATGTTTAAATTGATGTGTAGCTTACCTACAAACATACAATATAAACCGCATCAATAAAGAATAGGATAGGTTGAAACACGGAAATCTATTTTGGTCCTTACTTAGTGTGTTTAGACAAAAATATTATGTCGCTACTCTATTCTTAGTTTCAGCTTATTTCAAAATCGCGCCTAACAGGGTTCGGCATTCCGGCTTTAGATGATAGTAAATAGCTGAATTTTGAATTAAAAATTTATACCATCGGTACTTTAGAACATGAAGTACAAGATGAATAAAAATGCTGTCAATTGTTATAGTTACCTCAGAAAATAATCGAGAAAATCATAGAAACTAGAATAGCATGCTAACTGCCGCATTTCGAGTATTGTGATTTAGTTCAACAAAAAAAAACAACAAGAAATATTTCAAATCAGTGGCAAAACATCAAAGAACACTATAAAAAAAAACAGTTAAATATATTAATCTGGAAATATTTTGGGTCCCATAGTGTTTGTACTAACATAGTTATTTAAGTGTGTTACTAATCAATATGGATGTAAAGTCTGAAATAAAGAATTTTAATTTTAATTTTTTTATTTTTATTTTATATAGTTGGACAGTCACAAGGTAGATAAATCCAGATGCTGCAGGAGTATTACTTTTAGCCAAATTTAGCTACAAAATGGATTTGTTCATTATAATCTTATAAGATAGGGTTTATTGTTGTCGGCCACCGGTCTATTATTTTTGACAGATATGTCAAACGGGCTGTAGGGTATGCAAACCCTCAATGATGCGGCATACATGCAAGATGCGGCATAAATTCATGATGCGGCATTCATGCATGATGCGGCTGACCTTGCTTATACTTAACATAACATAACATAAATATTCTTTATTTGCACACCAAAAACATACAGCAACAAAAACAGAATAATAGAACGTAAGGGTACAAATTGCGGTCTTATCACTAAAAGCAATTTCTTCCAGACAACCATAGGATGGAAGAACTCTTAAGTAAAAAAACATACCACTAATTCATAATATCTCTTCATAATTAATATCTCTTCTCAGTTTAAGGTGCAGTTACATCACGGAGCACCATCCGTTTCTTCGACTGGCACCTTTGAAGATGGAGCAACTGTTCATCAGACCTGACGTGTTCATGTTTCACGGAGTCATGAGTGACTATGAGATAGACCATATAAAAACGTTGGCCAAACCTTTGGTAAGAGTTATTTGCTATTGATGAGGTATAGACGAGTGTTGCCCTCACACCTGCCCCCTAGACAAAGTGACATTCTATTGGCGTTGACGCTAGTAGAAAATGACAAAATGTATGGATTTGACATTAGCGATCGTCAAAATGTTTCGATCGCTAATGTCAAACACGTACATTCTGTCTTTTTCTACTAGCATAAACGCCAATAGAATGTCACTTTGTCTAGGGGGGCTATTGTTCTGTCTGCCTACCACAACGGGTCATAGATATATCTTCCTGACCTTATCCCATTACTTGGGGTCAACACAATATGTCGTAATCCTTCATTCGATTCTTTATCGCGCGCATTTTGCTCAAATAATTTCGCTACTTTCATTCCAGTTGAAATCCAAGAACCATACAGAAGTAGGTCAGAGATCACCTCAGCCCAGCTTCAGTAAGTTGGCGTGGTTGAAAGACGAAGAGAGTGACGTCATAGCTCGGGTCTCCCGCAGGGTCTCGGATATGACTGGGTTGAACATGGTCTCTGGGCTGCAGGTGACCAACTATGGGATCGGAGGACACGATAAGCCCAAGGTGGATTACTTGCAAGTAAGTGGATAGGAAAATTAATCGTGAAGGAACCTGCATAGGCTGTAGGGCTAGCATGATGTGCACGGCGAAACGAGAAAACCGTCATGCGCGCTCATTTTGGCAAACTTAAAGTAACAAAGACAGGCACATCTCGATTGTTCTCGTTTTGAAGAAGAAAACCAGAAACGTATTTGTGAAGTCTGCCAATCCATTGGGCAAGCGTGGTGGTTTGTGTCTCAATACTGGGACGTGAAGGCTGATGATGATGAAGTATATTATTTCATTGGAATCTACAGTTCTGTGACTGACTGACAGACAACGCGCAGCCTAAACCGCTGAAGATAGAAACAGGAAATTTACATAGTAAAGGTACACAAACAAAGGATATAATTATATTTTTATTTCACGCGGACGGAGGCGCGAGCAAAAAGTAGTTGTTATATATTTTGAATTAAATTTAATCTATAACGGTCCTTGTTAATATGCTGACCGTTTTTTTTAAGGAAATGATCTGACCATCAAACTCAACAACTTTTTCTAGGGAAACAACGTCGAAATCGATGTTCTGTAATATATAACTACAAACCTATTCAACCTAAATCTAAGAGATAGCTTTTTTTTTCTCCTGATTTCGATGTTGGTACCACAGAGAAAGTTGTTTAGTTTGATATTCTCTTAAAAAACCGTCAGCATCGCTATCTGTTCCAGAACGATTCCCCGCGAAAAGGAAGTAGAAAAGCTTCAGTGATATTTTATGTAAGTAATTTTTAATGGGACTTTTAAAATGTTACCAGCACCATTTAGTGACAAAAAGACTATCTGAAAACATATTTTTTTTTAAATCGCTACGCGACATAGAAATCTAAATTGTGTGTCCTAGAAGGCTTTTAACTTAATAATATTAATACCAATGCAGCAATGCACTCATTTTAATTAGATTTAACAATATACATTATTTTTGAGCAATACAATTGGCATTGAAATATAGAAAATGAGGTATTTATTAGAAAATACTAATGTATTTTCCAAAGCCTTCTAAGTAGAAGATATATTTACACCATGTTTTAAGTATACTATGTTTTTTCTGTATACTATGTTTTTTGGTGTAAAACAAAGTACAATTGATTGATTGAATTGATTGAAGTATGTACCTATACCTATACAACGTGTTAATGAATAAGCGCAAAACCTCATACACCCCAACTGATTTATAACAAAATATTTAGATTGAAACAATAAATTCATTATTTTAATAGTTAAAATTTAAAGTTATTCGGATTTTAAGTTTTCAGGCTTCAATGATTTGTTATCATTTCAGCAATGAATGAAAGCGCTAGCATGCTCATTGATACATTTTAAGAATCTTGTTTTGGTAGTAAGTAGGGTGAGTGTGCCCGTTGGGCGGGTTGAAATCGAGTTCACTAAATTTTAAATTTTATAAACAAATTAATTAATATTTTGAAAAAAATTACCTATGTTGAAAACATGATAATTCGATTCTGCTCTCGATTCTAAACAAACTACTTTCTAGTTTTGCGTTAATTCATTAACACGTTGTATAATGGTAAAGTCATAAATACGTGCATAAAAAATTTACTGTAATTTTTTTTAGAACGAGATAATTGCAAAATTTTAAATTTGGAACTGTTGCTTACGTGATTTTGGTAGTACATTTCTAGGCTGAAATTGGCTCTCATATACTATACCGAAAAAGCTTCATATACAACGTGTTAATGAATTAACGCAAAACTAGAAAGTAGTTTGTTTAGAATCGGGAGCAGAATCGAATTATCGTGTTTTCAACATAGGTAATTTTTTCAAAATATTAAATAATTTGTTTGTCAAATTTAAAATTTACTGAACTTGATCTCAACCCACCGCTCGGGCACTCTCACCCTACTTACTACCAAAACAAGATTCTTAAAATGTATCCATGAGCACGATAGCGCTTTCATTCATTGCTGAAATGATAACAAATATTTTTGCCTTAAAACTTAACATGCGAATAACTTTAAATTTTAAGTATCAAAATAATGATATTATGGTTTCAATCTAATTATTTTGTTATAAATCAGTTGGGGTGTATGAGGTTTTGCGCTTATTCATTAACACGTTGTATAATTGGCTTCATAGTCAAAGATGCCCAGTATGATGAGTAGAATGCATGGTGAAGGTATCCGCACTGACTAAAAATTTACCCTGTTTTCTCAAAAGCTTGGTATAGTAACAAACCACCAATTCTCCGCAGATGACAAACGTTGCCCAGGGTGGGGCTACAGTTTTCACAGATCTAGGATTACGAGTGAACCCAGTTAAGGGGGCTGCGTTGTTCTGGCAGAGCTGGCTCCGGTCTGACGGGGAACTAGCTGCAAGATACGCTTCATGTCCTGTCCTGTTTGGATCCAAGTGGGGTAAGATTACACCATTATTCTGACCTTTATTGGTTTGACTTGCGGAAAATAGAGGTGGAAGGATAAGCGGCAGTCAAGGCCATGCATGACGAAGCCTGGTTCGCAGTTTTGGCATAGAAGCTTAGGGTTGAGCCTCATCTTGCAGCACGGAAGCGCACAGCGAACAGCAGGTCACAACACTGCCGGTGCTGCCGCGTGCGATCGCATTCCCGCTATCTTTCTCGCTCTATCAAAAAACGTTCCTGAGCAACAGAAAAGGATGACGCGTCAAAAAATGCGATTCCGTGCTGCCAGATGAGGTTCAACGAAGTTAAAGTGGTAGGGGAAGTTGAGGTTCAAGTATAATTGATTGATTGATTGGTTCAACCCTAATTCTGTTGTCTAGTCTGTGAGGACGTCTGTGCCGCTCTCGTATAGAACTCCCAATGAGAATAAATTTTTCACAATTATATTTCGAGGTGAGGCGGTGCCGATTCAATGTGTGCGCCAACAACACATGTGTGCACAAACATCCTTGCGCCTCAGGATCAAGTGGCGCCAACTAGTGGCGTACTTCAGGATAACCTTAATTAATTTGCTTTTTTTCGGTTACAGTGTCAATCAAGCGGATTCAAGAAGTTTAGGAGTTCCGGAGGTCGTGCAAGCTTTGACGATTTTTATATTACATGAATGAATAACGTCCTTATTATTGTGATAAGAATAAAATTAAATCGATGATAAAATTCTGTTGTTTTCTTTCTTTTTTACATTTCTGGGTCATTCTGGTTTTACTGTTTCGTAGGCAATTTTGGAAGATAGAGATTATGGTCAGATAAATCGAGTCTATAATTATGTGCCTAAATATAAACGTACCGATCCTTTAAAAAGATCTTATCTATAATTAATGATCACCAAATTAAATAATGGTCTATCACGGGCTCTATAGAATCAACATGACAGATTCAAATTTCGAGGAAACGAATGAGGTAAATAACTAGGTACCTATAACTCAACTAGCCTTAAAGAAAAGATAGTGCTCTAAAAACACATTACAGAGAACTACCCTGTTTCTGGGGCAGTTGGGTAAAAAAAATATATTCGAGCAATATGAAAATTAATCTCTTAAACCCCAATCCCTAATATTTGTATCTACATGATAGCTCGCTTTCACATACTGCAGGGATTTCATTGATGTATTGTAACTTATAATTCTATGCTATGCTTATAACTTTATGCGTATGATACACACATGTGATACACCGGGGTTCTACTTTTTGAAGCGGTTTTTTCTGTTTGATAGCTATAGTCCAACATAAAAAATGACGATACTTATATTTTGCTGGCATTGGACAGCACGAGAGGAGGAATTTTGAAAATGTCAGATAACTATACAAATCGATAATATCCTGTTATTCACTTTTGTTTCTTAGGATTTCGTCAACAAAATGTCAGGAATTTGTCAGCTGCAATGTCAACATTTGGCATCATTTCGTTTACAATCTCGAACAAGCGGTGAATGAAGAATTTGTGGACTTTCAATTGTGATTAGAGGGCTGAGTTAAGCAATCTGAGGTAAGCGAATTTGTTTTAACAAATCGATCCGTTACAAATTATATTTTTGTGCAATTCTAGTCTAGGTTTGCTTTTGCCAGCATGTGGACCACTAATTTCCAACCACCAATCTGCACTGGAACCGCGTTATGGAATATGGCCCAGTTTTTCTCACCCTTATACGTGAAAAGGGGTCATTCTTTGACCTGCGGTGCGATCTTATATGCCATAAAATTGTGTTTGCTTTCGTCTAATTATATTACATAAAAACAAATTGACATAATCAATCATGTAATTAATTAATTTAGTTGGTTTATACCTACTTATTGAAAAAGGGTTCTCCGAGACAGGAACTCAATCATTTGTATACAACTAAATTATAATTAAATAAATAATTTTTATATTTTATATTACATGTTGGAGCAAGAAGCCTATTCTCACGACTGTATTCCCCGAGTCAGAGATAATCTGAAAACTCAGAACTTTTACTTTTCACTATAAGTACCGAAACTCTGTTCAGTGTGACGGGTAATGAGCCCTTATAATGGATGAGATCCATTTATTTAAAGGGATTTGTATCGAAAATATAATTACAATTAATGACCGATAATAACTTGTTCGATAAGATGTTGATTCGATTCTATTCTAGGCCTCTTGATTGAAATATTGCGCCGACTCCAAATAATGGAAGCAAGAGAATGAATTAGGATTCTTCATTTTGTTTCATTACAGCCAGCTACACATCCATAAAATGACTGTCTTCAGCGACTTGTTACAAATAACATGCTTCCTCGTATTATTAGATCTATCGCCGAGGATACAAGCACAGGAGCTTTACACATCGTTGGTAGAAATGGAGCCCTTGGTGAAGACACAAAAATGTGTGATAGACAGTTTGGATAAATACATAAAGAATGACAGGAAAAGGATTTACGTGTTGAGAGAGTTAGTGAAGTTTGATTTAATACTTGTTATTGTTCTGCTATTTGACGCTAGATTGCGTTACAGTAGGTCGTTAAAATCCATCATCATCATCAGTCATCCAATTTTCTCGAGGTAGAGATCTGACTAGATTAAAAATATATTGACTTCCCCCGAGACCCATTATCCCCGAGACCATTTTGAATCTTTCCGAAAACATGTTTAAAACTCAAATCAAAAAAGTTATCTGTAAAAAAGCATATTATAGTCTGGATGATTATTTAAATGATCAAAATGCTTGGGTCTGAGGTCACTAGCTTATAGTTTATTTACTTTACTGTATAGTTTCAATTATTTTATTAAATAGACTATGTATTATTGTATACATAACTTTAGCTTAAGAATTTATATTGTAATAGTTATTAAGTCGTGTTATGTTGTAGAGTTTCTGGCCGCATCTTCTCTACAGCGACAACACGTTCCGACGCGGTGGTAGCTTTAAAACAGATTTGACGTTTGATAAGTGTGCTGTAAGCTCCTATATTGAATAAATTATATTGACTTTGACTTTGACTTAAAATCCAAGAATTTCATCAAAATCGTTGGAAATCGAAAAACCAATGATATAAATTATACAGGGTGTAACGAAATATGTTAGTAATATTTAAAAGGGTGTTTTTGATTAGCCCATCAAACTGAATAACTTTCGCTGTAAAGCAAAACTGTTTCATACAATACAGCAGTACGTACCTACTCGACTCAAATGTAACACAGCAGATTTTTTCGTGATTTTGATGTTGGCTCCATAATAGACGTTCAGTTTGATTGTCTAAAGCACTCGTTTAAATATTACTACCACCTTTTGTTACACACTGTATTTTTTTTGTTACATAATTACACGATACTTATACTCCACTCAAAATAGCAACGAAATTTAAAGCTATTTTGCATTACAGAAACAGAGATTTGAAACACTTCATCTCACTTATCCTTAGAACAGCTTTAGTAACGTCCAAGATATGTCGGATAGTATATGTATCCAATAAATTAATTACATTTGGTAATCAGAATTGGCCAGAAAGCTAAATAGGAATCGTAAAATCTTGTCGTCCTTATTTGGAATGAAGTATAGTTATGACAAAATCAATGATTAAAATTAAATGCGTTACATATCGAACCGGGTGCTTCAGACCATCAAACTGAACAACTTTCACTACGCGGAGCCAACATCAAAATAGCGAAATATAAAAGGTAAGAAACAGCAGTTTTTTTTCGCGATTTTAAATTTGGTACCATAGTAAGTTGTTTAGTTTGATGGCCTGAACTCTGAAGTACCGCATTTAAGTTTATAATCTGTATAGATAAAGTTCTTTAATCAAAAAATTTTAGTTCATGATATTTTTCAGGAATATGAAACATTTTAAGGAACAACACAAGAAAGCTATGCAGGACGTACAGAATTACTTGGAAAATCCAGTAAATGCTTACACTCTAATAAAACGATTGACGACCGACTTGGACTTCTTAGAGAGGACGATTAGATTAAGAACAGGTAACAGTTGCTAAGACAGATGGGTTCCAGTACACCAATAACAAAAAGTTACAAAACATGTATTGCATTGTGCTGTTGGTTTTCCAAAAACAATAAAAAAAAATTAACCCTAGTTTATGATTGGCATTAAATACATACAGGGTATAAGTGTCAGCCTTGCAAATACTGAAACGGTGAACTCAACTGAACATACATTTGACTCGGGCAGGTACAACAGTTTTGTATGGGACAGCTGATTTTTTTTCGCGTTTCCTGAGGTAGGCTCGATAGTAAAAGTTGTTCAGTTTGATGGTCTGAGTTCACCGTTTCAGTATTTGCTAGGATGTCACTTACACTCTGTATGTATTTAATGCCAATCATAAACTAGTACCTTTTATTTAAAACCTTAATCTCTTCTCAGTCTCTGTCGGTAGTGAACCTAACTGCTGTGCCGAGGGTCGCGGGTTCGAATCCCGTAAGGGACAAATATTTGTATAATGAATATGAATATTTGTACCCGAGTATGGATGTTTGTATCTATATGTGTATTCTATAGCATTGTCTAGTCATCATAACACAAGTCCAGGCTAGATTCTGGTACTTTAAATGTGACTAGACAATTTGTGTGACAAATGTCCAAGATATCTTCTTTTTCTCTCGTCAGATTACAAAAAGGTGTTTCGAATGACGTTTCCCAAACAGCAAGACCTGGATGGAGCACTCCAGGCTCTGATTCGGCTGCAGCGGACCTACCGGCTAAACGTCACTCAATTTGCTAGCGGCACGCTGTTTGGAAATTACAGGTAACTACGTACTTACTTAATTTTTATTATCCTTGATTAAATAAAAATTTAGATTCATCGAATTTCAAATCCGTAGAAATCTACATTCAGAATCAATTATTTTCTTCTGATGCAAAGCCAAAGTATGAGCTCTTGAAATGTCTCAATGTTTTGCGGTTTAACAGTTATGTACTCAGTGGTGGACTAGGGCAAAATGTGCAACTCCTTATGGGCCTCGCAAATCTTAGGGGAGCCGTCTTAAGCTGGGGTGCAAGGGGTGCGTGGTACCCGGGCGCAAGGACCTAGGGGGCGTAAGCCGATCACCATATACACATACCATGCATAATCTACTTGTGTTGAATATTACTTAAAATACAGTCATTATACCCATATTATTTACAAATATGCCTCGGCTTGCTCAGTTCGAATTTGCGATGTGCAATCCAATTTAGATTGCTACAAGAATTAAAATGATATTCTAACAAACACGTGCGGCAAATTCAGAGAGCGTGAAGCCAAAAATAATAACAGAAATATTTAAATTTTATTAATATTTTTGTTGGAATGGGGGGCGCAGGCTGATTCTTGCACCCGGGCGTCCAATATGGTTAAGACGGCCCTGGTCCATGTGTATAGTATGTAGCTACGAATAACCTTTATGGGTGGACCACGGGAATTGACTGCCTCCGGTAATGCCTTCAGATTTGTTACAGCACATCACTGACGTCCTACGACTGCTTCTTGATTGGTGCTCTAGAGTACAAGGAAACCCATTTTAATGAAACCATCATGTGGATGAAAGAATCACTGCAACGATACAAGATAGAGCAAGAAACTTATCCTTTCACGGAATTTAATATTACGGAGCACATCATCTACTCTTACTTGGCTATGGGTTAGTTTAAACATTCAGATTATCTTTTTTTTTGCCTACACCGTGAACAGTAGTTAGAGCGATTTAGAATGACATATATAGAATGATAAGTAGGTAATTATTTCATAGGATCCACAAGTAAAAAAATAATTGGGATGATGCAATTTCTTTTATTTCTTTTTTAATACCTGTTTGATATCTTAAACACTAAAGTTAAATTAATGTTTGATATCTTTAAAAAAAAAAATAATTATAAGTGTTCAAAATTTACGATTAGAACGAGAGGCATATATAAGAGAAGTGACGTCATAACCTCGTATTTGCGTACAAATCATCACGACCTGTTTTTCAATCGCTTGTAACTTTTCGTTTTCTATTCAATTGTAATTTCGTTTGAACATTTTGTTATTAAATTCGTTATAACATATGAATTTCCGGGATCAGCCATCATCCCAATTACTCTGTAAGAATTACGCAATCCTCGCTTAAGCGAGAGAAAACAAATACTGCGATTCTTCATTCAGCAAATCAACTCTCCAGCCTTGAACCTGTAACCAAATAATATCGCTTCGCAGATGAGGTGGATAAAGCTTTGGAATGGAACAGCAAGATGAAACTAAACGATGCAGACCCTCGATACCTCAGTAATGAGCAACTTCTGCAGTGGCATCGAGACATCCAGGCTCGAAGAGATTACGAGTTAAAAGTATGTCCTTATAATAGCCATAATTGATATCTTTACTTGAGAAATTCTCCTGTAACTGAAAAATCGTACCTAATTTATGGAATATCGTTAGGGGCGAGATAATTATAACATCACGTCTTTCAACTTATTTTAATTAGTAAATTGTTTACAGGTGATAAATAGGAGAAATTTTGTAATAACTGAGAAGAAATTTGACAGATTTAATAAGTTATGTCGTGGCGATCAAAGTCTACCAGGCTATTTAGTGAAAAGGTAATTTAGCTCGTAGGAACCCATAAGTTAGTGCTTATAAGTGGAGAATAATAAATAATCAAACTATATTAAATCAAGCCTAAAAAAATAGTTAACAGGCAATTTTTAACCACTCGTAAGACAAACAATTGGTGGCTTGCTGCGTCGATGATGGTTCAATCCTCATCCAGCCCGATACCAAAAAGTTTTGCGGAATTGTTCGATTTGTAACACCACTGGCTTTTCGGTGAATGAAAACATTGTGAGGAAACCTGCATGCTTCAATTTCGAGGCGTATATTGTACCCACTGTCCATTATAAGTGGCGGCGGCCTCACTCCCCGTGACATGGAAATAGTTTCGGTACTACTAGTGAAACGTGGATGTTCTGAGTTTTCAGAATATCTTTGACTCTGGGAATATATTCGTGAGTATATGCTATGCTATAAGCTACCATAGCTGAAAATGTTGAAGTTACAACTCTCCCCAGACTATTTGCACCGCATGTCTTGTGATGTCTCCTCAACCAGCATGTAGCTGACCTATTTGGGGCACACTTAAAAGCTTGCATTGAGCAGCTAGCTATGAAAGCATTACCAGGCCTGTCTCACTCCACAGCTCGTCTCACTTGACAGCTGATCCCCACCGAGCGGTGAATGGCAATAGGTTAGGTATACCATGTAAACTTCTTGGTCAAATCTCATTAGCCGCCATTTTGTGAGTAGTCAATGCGAGACTTGAAAACCCTAGCGATGTCACGCTGACAGCTCGTGAAAAAATGAAAGAGGAAGAATATGTAAAGGAAGCTTTCATGCCTAATGACTCGGTTCCTTTTTCGTTTGAACGCGCACCGTGTTGTGACGTTTAGTAGGTTATTCGCGAATTGTACAATAGGACGGGTGCGAATAACTTTTGACCTTATTGCCATGCATAGAGAGTGGCTATTTATTTAAATCTGTTTTCGAAGGGTTGCTTCTGTACAAGTGTGGCAACACTATTGAACGAGCAACACTGTGTTGCCTTCCATCATTCACTCATTCATTCTCTCTCTCTCTCACTCATCTACATGTCGTAACGAGACCCTTTATATTTTGTACCAAACGATAAGTTACGTTATTTGTAATTACTGTAATATCGTCCAATATAAGAATGTGAACTCAAGATCGCCGTATCATTTCCATCCATCACATACTACACCCTCCAAGCTAGCCGACAAGCAACTGTCCCAACGGATATCGGACGGGAGGCGAGCACACCACGCACGCCCCCGCCAAACAAGTACTAGTATTTATTATGTGGCATTACTAACGAAATCATTCCAAACTAGGTTAAAATGCCGCTATTTCACTGGACACCATCCGTTCCTCCGTCTCGCGCCCCTGAAACTGGAACAGTTGTATATCAATCCTAATGTGTACATGTTCCATGAAGTGATAAGCGAGAGTGAGATAGATCGCCTCAAAACCTTGGCAAAGCCGTTGGTGAGTCTAAAAGTATTAAGTAATTATAGTACTCTGTGGTATTAGTAACAGTTTGTATGAATAGGTATCATGTCTATTGTCTTTTACACTTCAGTATACAGGGTGGTGCAGTCCAGAGACCAGATGCATATAAAATTTCTTTTAGATTGCTTACTTGGGGATCGGAAACAAAATCAGATAATAAATCTTGTATTTAAGTAGATACATTTAAAATTTTGTGCACTTAAAATCAACCGATCGGACTGTTTTATATCTCCAGCCATGAAGGACCATAAAGTTTCGCTTCGGATATAATACATCCTATTTTAAGTGCACTAAATTTTGAATTAATCTGCAGATTTAGATTTTTTGATACAGACATCAGATTTTGGTCCTGGTCCCCAAGTAAACAATCTATAACAAATTGCATATATGCATCTGGTCTGGCCCATCACATTACATTCTGGATATATTATTGTTATATGCTTTTTAACTCCCGTCGTCTCTTATAGGTCTCTCACAAACGTATCAGTTTTACTAAACTAGATCTAAATTTCTCTATCCAGCGCAAGATAATTGAATATTTGATGCTAGCATACCTTCTTTCAAGGTATTAGACTGATAATCATTGTTGAAATTGCCAGCTCCATCGAGGTTTTGTAAGATTTTCCACAATTGGGAATTTTGCTAAGGAGACCCGAATCATCCAGATAGCATGGCTCACCGACTCTGAATCTTCGACGGTGGAGAAACTTACACGGCGTGTAGGTGATATGACAGGCCTTAATGTGGCCTCGTCTGAGTCCCTACAAGTGGGCAATTACGGGATAGGAGGATATTACGAACCGCATTACGATGTGGGGAAGGTGAGTATCTTGCCTTGATTGTGACATCGTATTGATTCGAAAAGGGAATATTAAAGATGTTGATATCTTCCCCTTTATATTGAGGAATGTCACACTTCTCTGGGTACCTATGTAATTGTCATCGATATCTCTCTGATGCTCTAGCTCGGCCGCCCGACTTATTTGCCCCATATTCCTTGGATAATACACCGTAAAGACTTCGACTTCGAATAATGTTATTCTTATTTCAGAATAGAACGAATAATAACGAAAAAGCTAGAACAACGACCGTGATATTTTACGTAAGTTACCTATAAGTTAGTTTGTACTTATTCTTAATTTGAATCATCGTCATCTCAACCGGAAGACGTCCACCGTTGGATATCCAGGCTTCCACTTAAGATCGCCACAACGACCGTTCCTGCACTGTCCTCATCGAACAGGCCTAGGCCACAGATTAGTAGTTACTACGTAACAGATACATTACTTCCTTAGAAAACGATAAATTCCCACGCTTCAATTACCTACTGCCAGACGGTACAAAAATGTATCTAAAGAAGCTTGACTCAGCGTTGTTATTACATCGGACAGCGCGCGACGTATGCAACGATGCCGTCTGGCGCGAGTGGCAGCCATCAAGCAAGCGCATCTCTAACGATGCGCCAAAGTGTAGGTGCTTATTTTGGTACGTATCTACGGCCGAGTGACGGAGGCCTGCTCAGGGATCAGAGGGAGCTTAAGAACTTGCGATTTAGTAATTAATATTTATTTATAAAATTGACAGCGTCCGTTTTTTTTAACAAAGACATTTTAAATTGGTTGCCTTCGTGTGTGTTGATGATATTTATTAATTTTTCATACAGTTATCAGACGTGGAGCAGGGAGGTGCAACAGTGTTCCTACAGTTGGGTCTTACCGTTTTCCCGGTAAAAGGCTCCGCTCTTTTTTGGAAGAACCTCGATTCGTCAGGATATCCAGATTACTCCACTTTCCATGCCGCCTGCCCCGTGCTTCAAGGATCCAAATGGAGTGAGGTTTATTTAGTATCAGATTATTCGAAATCCGTTAATGTCAAATGATGATTAGATTCAGATTCAGGCAAAGCAAATCATCATCTCATTCCGTCCTGAAATAAATTTTTCTGTATTTTTCAACTCTACTAATAATGGATAGAAAAATGTGTTAATTTTATACACAGGGTGTAAGTGACAGCCTAGTAAATACTGAAACAGAGATATAGACCATCAACTGAGCCTGCTCCTGAACAACTATCACCAAATGTAGCCTACATTTGTGTCGAGTAGGTACAGCAGTTTTGTATGGGACAGCTGATTTTTTTCGCGTTTCCTGAGGTAGGCTCCATAATGAAAGTTGTTCATTTTGATGGTCTGAGGTCACCGTTTCAGTATTTTCTAGGCTGTCACTTACACCCTGTATAAGCTTTGTAGGACTTCATCTCCAAATGGTATCAGAATTTTGAAACCTTTCTTAAAATGAAATACTGTCCATTCTCATCGAGAACAGCCCCCCCAGACAAAGTGACATTCTATTGGCGTTGACTCTAGTAGAAATTGATAGAATGTATGGATTTGACATTAGCGATCGAAACATTTTGACGTTTGCTTTCGTCACCATACGTCAAGTCCATGCATTTTTATATTTTCTACTGTCGTTAACGCTAATCGATAATTGTGCGAAAGGCCGGAGTAAGATCTCGTATTTTTATTCGGGCTTATGAAAATTATTGTTTTTTGCAGTTGCAACTAAATGGCTCAATCAGCTTGGCCAGGAGTTGATAAGGCCCTGCAAACTCAAAGAAGAGGTCGAAGATTCAGCTCCGAAGCATCACAATCTATGGTGGATTGACTAGTTAAAAATAACAATATATCCTCTAAGAATATACAAGTAGTACCTACTATCTTTATAAGTCTTGTTAAGGATGTTCCTGCGCAGTTGACTATTATAGAAAAGCGCGCGAACCAACCAAGACACTACGGTTGCGCACCAAAAATGATCTGCTTCTATTGGTCGATTGATTTCGCGCCTGAGGCATGACGGACGCGATCTAAATTCGGTCTTTAGACTGCACGGCAATCAATTTCACACTTTAACAGACTAGGCATAAGGTTGATTATAGTTATCAAGGGTTTCGAATATCATCAGGAAATGTTTGTCCCTGTCTGCTCGAACCAGGCTCGAACGAAGATTGACAACATGAAAAAAGTAAACATGGTGGTACCCTAAGGGAGCGTGTCATTTGTCTGTGGGGTGTACACACGGCTACAGATCAACCTACCCATAGTTGTCATAACCAACTCTACGTTTATGGACATAAGGTCCAACTATGGGTAGGTTGATCTGTCGCCGTGCGTACACAAGCGGCAAACAACTTAACCACGTTGACGTGAGATGGATGGGCAACCTTGCAGATAATAAAATACAAATAGGTAAATTGAAGAATTTTTAATTTTCCGGAAGCCATTAAAATGAAAAAGTAGTGTAGTTCCAAATGGCTCGATAGATGGCGTTGACGAAATATGGATGAGTGACCTTGTAGATAATAAAATACATCTAAAATAGTAAAAAAATTTGTGTTTAATTAATCAGAAAAATGTGAACATAGTTACACTTCGTCATCGGATGCGCCTGACTTAGTGATATGCATTTTTTACTTAATTTTTAGCCTAAATTTCCGTCTTCGCCTTCATCTCACGTCAACGCCATCTATCGCGGTATGTTGGAACTACGTTTTACTAGCTGTAGGAAAACTCCTCATTCCATTGACCAAGAATTTTTCGCTTACGCTGCAGCTGCATTACGCTGACAACGCCTCAATCGTGTTTTAAAGTAGGTAGCTTTAAATATCCACACGGTCCTACAAGTCGGACTGCAGTGAATGGGCCTCTTTACCTTTATACTATGGCCGAGATTCAGAGACGATTTGTAAGTCATAGTTCAGACTCCCGTATGTCAAAATCCATACATTTTCGCTACGCTTAGCTCGAGCTAAGGCCAAAAAAATGGTCTCTGAATCTCGGCCGATAATTTCCTAACCAGCACGGCTAGCATGCCAGCCACGACAAAGCGTTTAAACGAGAAAAACATCATGCGCGCTCTTTCTGGCATACGTAAAATAATAAAGACATCGAGCACATCTCGATTTTTATCGTTTTCTCGGACCCGGCTTGCGAAGCCTACAGGCCTATGACAGCTGTAGTTCCGATCTAGCCGTTTTGGCGCTGAAGTCACATTTTCCCTCATGATACGTCATCATTGGACGATGGTAAAGATAGGAAGCCATATTGAACTTACAGCAACAGCAGCTTTATACCGTGTTGTTGCGTCAGAGGCTTAAATCTTGTGTTTTTCCTGGTATTTTCGCTTGAGTTGAGAATCCTTGAGAAGCCCTAATTTTTCTCCGTTGTATGACATAATAATATCGTTGATTACTTTGTTCCTTGGTCAATATCCCTATTTTTGCATTCTGGAATAACTGTATACATACCACAAGTTCTATACAAACTAGCTTGACGACAGCAGCGTCAAAACGGAAAGGTTGGAACTAAAACTTCACTATCGCCTCTGTAGCTTGCTACATATCAGTAATCTGTGACTTGACTTGGACTTGACAGACGAACTTCGATTCGATCGAAAAAATTATTTATTCGTAACCAAAACAATAAAAATAATTACCATTCAAATGAAGGTGACATTACAAAACATAAATAACGTATAATAAAAACTAGTCCCCAAATCCCCACAAAAAACAAATCGACCTTGATTGGTGTTCAAAACAGGTGTTATTGTTATTGATTCGATGTATTAAAATTTTCCTGCGATGGATCCAGCGGGTTCTATAAACACTGAAGTCTGTGATGCTGTTGACAATGAAGATGAGGTCTTGGATGATTCTGAAGAAAGGGAATTGGTGACGGATTCGTGTTCCACCAAGGTTTTAGATACGGCAGAAGAACCCCGCGATAGATACTGCATTGTGTACATTCTGTTTTATTTGTTCGGAATAACTTCTTTGGTGCCTTGGAATTTTTTGATAACGGCGAATGATGTGAGTAATTTCTTTGGATTATAATAAAAAAATTTTAATGACTAATTCTTACGGTCAAGGACAAAATTCACTCTGTTATTTTGTGAGTCATCAAAATGATGCTTAAAATGCCATAAATTATAAAAGAGGTGCGATGGATAGACTCTCATCCTACCTGAATAGGAGACTATATACTACCTCCATGGTCTAATTCTCACCGATCCCAGCTACCCAATCCGCTGCGTAGCCCCAGCAACGTCCTATGCCAAGGTCCGTACCCCTCTGGGTGCCCCTAGGTCGGTTGCTTAAGTTCATTCATTTGGCTAATGGTTACTTTGACTAATTATTATAAGGACTAGCCTTGCGGTAGCATTTCCCCTCTGCCACGGTATAAGCACAATTGATCTTGTGCATTTGCATTCAATTTTACACCTTATCACTAAACGAGACAGCCTATAATTGCGAAATAATAACTTCAAACTTAGAACGTTTGGGGTTCACACGAGACAACTTTTCATGATTTTTAACATTCAAAATTAGAATCTAAAGTTATGGGGAATAAAATCCAAAGTTGCGGATTTCATGTTACCTCGCCCCCCGCAAAAAGTGGCAGAAATGTTTGTTAGTAGAATTACATGCGTAACCAGTCCTCATATAAATGGTCAAAGAATGGTTAGGATCATTGGGCTTTCAACATGGAGGTTGTGGGTTTGATGAAGGCATAACGAATGAATGGTATACTTCAATTGTGATAGTTTGTATGAGTAATTGTAAGAGTATGGATGATAACAGACAATGTGATAGTTTGTATGGACCAATTGCACTAGTTGTGTGCTTCAACTTAACACGTTTTAGGCCTACTTTGATCTTAGATGCCATAAACCAATGAGTTTTTCTAACATTTTATGTAATACCGATTGCTCTCAAAAACGGTGGAAACCTGCATATGCAAACCTGCTGTAGAAAAGCTCAATTCATATTACGAAGGGAGGACGGAGGGTTTTTTTTATTTTTTTATTTGGGACTTTTATTCGCTTGTATATATCAGTCCCATCATACCCTGAACTTTATTACATCAGAAGACAAATCACATCATTGATTCACAACAACTTTTTGGCTTCATCGGAACTAGGGCTAGCTAAAACGTTGTGAAAAGCACCTACATCAAATTTGTTCAACCTCAGATCCTTCATCAGTGAATCCCACGCTAGATTGAACTTGAAACACTCCACCAAAAGATGATACACATCCTCTATCACATTACACTCCTTGCAATTTGGGGAATCAGCGTTTCTCATGAGGAATGTGAACTTTCTCAGTGGCATGTGTCCAGCTCGAAGCCTGTGAGCGACTACTATCAACAAGAGGGTGCAATGTCAAATAATACCTATTTCAATACGGATGTCCTCTGTCCGTTGTGTCATGAATTTCGTCTTTTATGAAGGGTTAATAAAAATAAATCAATATAAGTAACATCAAATTTTATTTTTCATTTATTTTGTTCATTTGAATTATTTATTTGTAAATTAAAAAAAAAAATGTTAACATTGTTTTCAGTACTGGATGTATAAATTCAGGGATGTCACTCCGAACAATCTTACCTTGCTGGAGATACGCAAGACTCCGTTCCAAGCTGAATTCACATCATACCTGAACGTAGCTACCGCTATACCCAACTTGATATTCCTTATTCTGAACTCACTATATGGACATTTGTAAGTATCTTGGAATTTGTGAACATGAATCACATATGTTAATACTCCCTCGGTGCAAACGCACTTAGTGCATTCACTTTATGTGTAAAAATGTTTGGTGTGCACCTAAAGTGTAAAAGTCGCTGTTGATAAGTATAGGGTCCTTCTTAATACGCATACACTTTTTTAAGGGGATGATCAGAACGTCAAACTGAACAACTTTCTCTATGGAACCATCATCGAAATCGCGAAAAAAAAAATGCTATATCCATACAAAACTGCAAACCTACTCGAGCCATATGTATGGGACAGCTGTTTTTTTTTCGCGACTTTGATGTTGGTCCCATAGAGAAAGTTGTTCAGTTCGATGGTCTGATCATGTTCTTAGAAAACTCTCAGCAAATTAAGTTGGACCCTCTATATTGTCTGTAGCGTTCACATTTAAAGGCGCACTAAGCAAATTATGTTCCAGAGCGACAGAAAATAATAGAGCCAGATTATATGTGATTCCGTGCTGCTAGATGAGGTTCAATTCTTAACCCCGCAGGACCCTAAACTTAGAGTGAGGTGCTGTAGGTACCAGGCAAACATCTCTAAGTCTCTTCATGCATGCTTATCGGTTTCAGCCTATAAAATATTTCCTTTAATGGCAGTATTTGTTAAGTCATTTCAAATCCCTAATGAGGCAGTGTGAAAATATCTGTTTGCTATGTAATAAAAAGGCAAACAAAACAGAGGAAGACCTTGTAAAAGATGGTAGAATGAAATAAAACTCACAGCGGGTGTAAACTGGAGGAGAGTTGACAATGGAAACAGTTGGAGGAGCCTTGGCCGTGAGCCTTGGCCTTTGCCAAGAGGCACACTGATCTGCGAGACATTCTATTAACACAACATAAAAAATCAGGACAAGCTTATTGAAATTGATGCTTTGACTAATTATTATAAGGACTAGCCTTGCGGTAGCATTTCCCCTCTGCCACGGTATAAGCACAATTGATCTTGTGCATTTACATTCAATTTTACACCTTATCACTAAACGAGACAGCCTATAATTGCGAAATAATAACTTCGAACTTAGAACGTTTGGGGTTCCCACGGGACTACTTTTCATGATATTTAACATTCAAAATTAGAATCTAAAGTTATGGGGAATAAAATCCAAAGTTGCGGATTTCATGTTACCTCGCCCCCACAAAAAGTGGCAGAAATGTTTGTTCGTAGAATGTTCGATGTAATAAAAAATATGTATCTTTTCAGGGTATCAGTAAAGAGTAGATTACAAGGATCTCTTATAGTGGTTACCATGACCTTCCTGGTGACGACTTCTCTAGTCCAAGTGAATACAGATGACTTTCAGAATGGATTCTTCATCATTACGATGGTGACTGTTGTTATAATGACTGGTGAGTATATGTTTTAGTATGGTTTAGATCCAGACTGGATTCTGGCTTTTCGGTGAAGTAAAACATTGTGAGGAAACCTGCATGCTACGATTACGAGGCATGTATTGTACCCACTGTCCATTATAAGTGGTGACGGACTCGCTACCCATCACACTGGTTAGAGTTCTGGTACTACTAGTGAAACGTGGATGTTCCGAGTTTCTAGAATATCTTTCACTACTCCATCAGGGATATATACAGCTATACAATTTTTTGTCCACCTAGTTGATCAGTCTGTTTTTGGACGTCTTTAGGCTTCCTCCATATTCCTCCATGATGATCTGATCTGTCCCTCGCCCTCTGCATCCAGTTAGGACCCGCGTGTCGCCTAATACCATTCACTGCGTGGTTCTTCTGGGCCTCCGCTTCAGTGTTCTTCTGGTCGAACTCTCAGCATCCATACATGCAACTAATCTGCCTATCTTGACTTCTGGCGCTAATAGTAGTTATTGCTAGCAATATTTAAAGGGGTTGTTTATTCCACCAAACTGACTAATTTTCACTATGGTGACAACCAATAGAAATTAAACGCTCCCCTGGTGACAAATTTGAAAAAAAAAACTCATAATAATTTTTATGGTTTCATGGCACTGTAATTGACAAAATCTTATAACAGGTTAATCATGAGCCCTGTACAATTCAGTGAGATGTGTTGTGATGATGATTTTCGGACATTAGTATTAATTCAGCTGTATAATAAAATTTGAAAGATCCACCTAATTAGGCTATCATAATGCATAGAAAGTTAGTAAACAATTAGTCAGCTTGTACTGATGAACTGTGATAATGCTGATAGTATATAAACATCTATTACATTGTATCTTGTTACATGTTCCTTGTTCATATTTGTATGACTCAATAAATGGTGTCTGTAAGGCTTTGTCCACACTATGAATCATTCATTGAGATGACATTACAATTATTACTGCACTCTGCTTTAAGGTTTCTACCGTTCATTATTTCTGCTTTAAACGTGTTCTATCGTTATCTAATTACATACTACAGGAATACAATTTTGTACATGTATGGGCTGACGACTTGACAAATGAATAATATTTAAATACTCTACGAATCTTAAATAAAGAGGACGCGTTTCACGAATTCGAAAGTATTTCGAAATAGATCAAAGGAAGTTCGAGAATTTCTGTGACGGATTTGCGTTAGCTAGTCGATATCGTATCGTATTCGTGCGTGGTTTGGCTGACCACGAGGCTCCGCCATTATGTATAGGTACAACATGTTAATAAAACAATCTTTGAGATTACTATACTATACCAAAGAATAAATATTAATATCTACCGGTACAGAAGAATCACTTTGAAAACAGATTTAAATAAATAGCGACTCTCTGTGCACGGCAATAAGGTGCAAAATTATTCGCACTCGTCCTATCGAACAATTCGCGAATAACCTACCAACCCTCACAACGGCGCCCGTGCAAACAAAAATGAACCGAGTCATTAGACATGAAAGCTTCCTTTACATAGTCTTCTTCTTTCATTCTTTCACGTGCTTGCAGCGTGACATCGCTAGGGTTTTCGCATTGACTACTCACAAAATGGCGGCAAGTCTAATGCGATTTGACCAGGAAGTTTACACGGTATACCTAACTTATTGCCATTCACCACTCGGTGGGCATCGCCGTCAAGCGTACCTGAACTGTGGAGAGAGACAGGCCTGACTATACCCCAAGAAAACTCACTTGACATAGGCCGAAATGCAGTGCTATTTAGATACAAGCAAAATTAATTTATAAAATCTGTGTGACAATGTTCTCTGACTATATCCTATCTATTATTTTTGCAGCTGCCAGCGCAGTCTTCATTGGAAGCCTAGTCGGCATAGCCAGCCGATTCTCCAAAGAATACATGGCGGCTGTCGTCAGTGGGCAATCCCTTGGCGGAATCATTGCCGCCGTAGCTCAGATCATATCTCTCGCCTTCAAAATATCACCGCTACACAGCGCACTTATATACTTCATTATAGCCGACTTTATGGTGGTTACTTCATTAGTATCCTACGCTTTACTATACAAGATTGACTTCTTTACATATCATGTTTTGAGAGGGTCAGGGGGGATAGCGTCCAATAGGCACAGAGAGGTGTCTATGTTATTAATTTTGAAGAGGATCTGGGTATATGCGTTTAGCATTTTTGCTATATTTGCTATAAGTATGGCGGTATATCCAGCTGTGACTGTGCTGGTCGAATCTCATCCGGTTACTAAAGGGACTGATTGGAATAGTAAGTATTGATGAATTAATAATGTAAGAATGAGTGGTACTATGATTGTAAGATTTTGTTAGTTAGCATCGCGCTAATACAACTGGAACTGGACCGATTTAGATGAAACTTTTTGTGACTGGTCTTATAATACGCTTAAATCCAGTTATTATAATTTTATTTAGTTAATGGTACCTTGGCTAAGAATATATTTTGTGATCTAAAAAAGATAAATATAATGTTGGTAAAATTTAGTAAGGCGTTATTGAATTTTGCGTTTACGTTTCTTTTTGATTAGAATTTTACGTCACATTCGTTATTGTAGTATATTATATGGAGCAAAATGTTTCAGATAACATAATTGCTAATTATCTATTCCTTATCAATGACATGTAGGCTATTTGCATTGATGTACCATATCATAATTTTACTGCAATTTGGTGTCTGATCAAACAAGATACGACCTTATTACAGCGTACTTAAAGTTGTAATTTGTCAACAGATATATATTTCGTGCCGGTCGTAAACTATCTTATCTTCAACTGCGGAGATTACTCTGGGAGATTAGTTGCTGGATTCTTATTACGGGTATGTGTTAACATGATATGGTATGGTTTTATATGTACTATTGTACTAGATGGTACATAACGAATAACAATCTTATATGCAGTATTAACAAAAAAACAGTGGGGTCATGATGAGCGCAATAAAGGTGGAATTCCGATGCCAGCGGCAGATGCGACTGACGCGTGGTTCTGTCATATGCCATATGTCTATCGCATCGGCCGCGTGCGTCTGACGCACGCGTCAGTCGCTGGCATCGGAAGCGGCGCCATACGATTTCATAGTAACTAGTATTGTCGCATCGGCCATCTTTAGGATCTATCGCGCCATTTATCTTGTTCGTTCGCACGCAAACAGAAAGAGATCTAAGACGCGACTGCGCTATATCACGCTGCCATGCAGCCGGTGCAGGAGTGCTACTTTTGAATTTCACTTATTCTGATTCGTATACGAATATTGTATAAATTCCATACAGTTTAACATGTTATTAAATTGTACCGAATTTTATCCAAATCCGTTCTGCTGTTTGTCATCTAATCTAAACCTCCAAACTTTGACATCTCACTAATATAATAAATGTCAAAGTTTGGATGTTTAGATGTTTGCCACTCAGTCACGCATAAACGGCTGAATGGATTTGGATGAAATTTGGCACACACATAGTATATGGTGCTGGAAAGGATACTTTTTAAGGTCCACGCATACGGAGTCGCGGGATACAGCTAGTTAATAATATTAGTGAAATTATCTGACACTGTTATCTAACGAAATTGAACTCTTTACTGCAGCCGACAAACCAATGGATCATCGCAGCGGCGAGCATACTCCGCATCATAGGAGTGCCCATGCTGATGCTGTGCAACGCCCAGCCAAGGAGCCACCTCCCCGTCGTCTTCCTCTGGGACTGGGAGTACATCATCATCATGATCATCTTCGCTTTCACCAACGGATACCTCACTAACATTGTCATGATTAATTCTACAAGGTAAGCTTTTATTTCACGCACCAATGAGTTTTTCTAATTTATGTACACTAATACCAGATTTATAAGTCTTACCCAATGACATTCTATACACATGGACTCACCACGTCATACAATAACAAAACCCAAAAATGGCGCATGTCTATAATGTGACCTCAGCACAGAATAGGTATAGGTATATAGTTCTATATACAGAACGGCCACTCCCCGCCCCCCTCTGACTTCAGATTCCCCACCCCTACACTTTCTGGGAAACTTTAGGGAAGCCGAGCAAGGAAATTCAGTCGAACAATAAAAATTAATAAAATGTAGATGATTTTTATACGATGCGTGGTAAAGGCAACTCTATACATATGTCAAAGACAATTTGTACGAAGTGAGCATGTGCGAACGACATCATGTCAAATCCAAAACGTAGCTTGAAGTGCCGGACCTCAGTATGTTTCAGTCATAGATTTAGTATATACTACGTTAGATCGGAAATGGCATTAACGTATGTTAGAGCGAGATGGATAGACGACACCATTCACGAACACGCTATGAGCCTGTATGGACCTAGCGTCAGTTGTCAACGGAACGAATCCCGCTTCTTTTTCAAAATCTCGGGTGTTTTTGGTCTCGCCTCGGATAATCCGTAGCCGACCGATCTAACGCAGTATATAGGTATACTAAATCTATAGGTTCAGTTATGCTTGGCTGTCATACATTGACGCTGACATTTCACAAAATTCCAGTCCTTTCAAATGTCTTCGGTCACTAAGCAGTAATGTAAAACAACTAAGCACACTTTTCTGGTCCCGCTAATAGCGCGTAGATGCCAAGTCCTTGTGTATATAATTTCATTTGTCTTACCGATGCACATGCGCAGTTGACATATTTTAATCGCTCGCGGAATTATATTGACCAATCAACGCCCGCGGCATGGTGCCTCGATAAACGATTTATCGCGCCTGCTAACTCGTTCGTTCGCGCGCAAAAAGTAAGGGAGCTAGGGCGCGATACCGCTTTATCGCGCCATCATGCGGCGGTCGCAGGATGTGCCATCTTCGCGCGCCTGAAATCCCTTGCCGCTATTGGATAATTATTTGCGCGCCCTTTTAACCGCCGAAGCGTCGCCTAATCTGCTATTCGACTGGGAGTGACAGAAAGATTTAGTAGCTCCCGATTTTGCACCCCTTGCATTGATTGATTTTTAATTACTGATTTAATTATTTTCCAAGCCGTACTCTAATAACAACTGCTATCAAGCGGTGAAAGAAAAAATATGTTGAGGAAACCCGCATGCTTCAATTTTGAAGGGTGTCAATAAAAAGTAGCGACGGGGACATTTGACATTTTGGGCAGTGCTCGTGAAATGTTTATTCTGGACACTCTGAATAATACTAAGAGGAAGGATCTCTCTTTAAGACTAGAGTGAGCCATACTAATTGTAAAGTGTCCACTTTTTTTGACGTTTAGGTTTGAGTGTGTGGTTTCAAGTAGTATGGACAAAAGGCACCAAGTGACATATGGCCTTATGTTTACGGTCACTTTTCACACACACTAGCTCAAAAAAAATTGGATAGCCGCATCAACAAATATCTATAGTTCCATCTCCTTCTACTATTAAAGGTATATCATAAGACAAAAGAGACTAACTACAATCGTAAATTTATGCGGACTCTATGGAGATCCTTCCTCTTAGGAATAATATGATAAACAGGGTGTAATTGTAGGCAGTTGCATTACTTTAGAGGGTCATTATACTCATGATAATGAACAACTGTCTCAAAGAAACATGAAAGAAATAAAAATAAAAATGAACACTTTTCATGATAAATTCCAAACGTTTTGTATGAAAAGATATTTTTGCAAATTACCGTTAGATTCCTTAGGGAAAGTGGTTCAGTATCATGAATCTGTCTATCCACTTAGACCCTGTTTTTGGAATTTCCTTGAAAGGTGGCATTGTCCTCGGGCAATATAGTCGTGAGCATATGCTTATACTGACTAACAGTGGATTTTATCGGCAGAAAAAAGAGTAACAAATTAACTAATTGGTTGTTATTTAAACGTGTGGCATACAATTAGCGAATTATATTCTCTAACGAGTATAAAATACATGATGTTCACAGTTGTGATCTTTCTATGATAAGTTGGAGGCCAGTAGGCTATCTAGTGTTTCTCTACTAGTGGGTACTTTAATTAGAATATTCGTATTTATCTAGACTGGAGATAAGTGGCACAAATGTATCGATATACGTGTTAATGAATTAACGCAAAACTAGAAAGTAGTTTGTTTAGAATCGAGAGCAGAATCGAATTATCATTGTTTCAACATAGACAATTTTTTACATAATATTAAATAATTTCTTTGTAAAATGGAAAATTTACTGAACTCGATATCAACCCACCGCACGGGCACACTCACCCTACATACTACCAAAACAAGATTCTTTAAATGTATCCACGAGTACGCTAGATGATAACAAATCATTTTTGCCTGAAAACTTAAAACGTGAATAACTTTAAATTTTAACTATCAAAATAATGAAATTATTGTTTCAATCTAATTAGTTCGTTATAAATCAGTTGGGGCGTATGAGGGTTTGCGCTTATTCATTAACACGTTGTATAGGGTCCTTCTTAATATGCTGACGGTCTTTTAAGGTGATCAGACCATCAAACTGAATAACTTTCTCTATGGGACAAACGTCATAACCACAACAAAAAAAAAAAGGTCTGAAGACCTTGAGTAGGATTGCAGTTTTGTATTGAAATACAAAACTGCAATCCTACTCAACCTAAATGTATGGGACGGAAGACGCTTTTCGCGATTTCATTTTTGATTTTAGCCCCACAGAGAAAGTTATTCAGTTTCATAGTCTGATCGTCTTCTTAAAAAACCGTCAGAATATTATTTTGGACCCTTTATATGAACAATAATAACTTTTTCTGCTGTTGCAAAAATTTTTTACACAGCACACTATGCACTGGTATTTATTAATAAAATGATGAGTCAATGTTACTTGATATAAATAAATGATTTATTGATCGACTAAACCACTTGACATTGGCAGAATTTCAGTGCAAGACAAAGCAACCGGTCATTCAATAAGATTTAATTAGAAAAAAAACGTTATTTCAGACCATAGATCAAAAACACAATATTAATATTTAAATACCAGATCCAGCCCAACTAAAATTAATCGTTTACTTTAGATAACAATAAAAAAACAAACAAACTATTCGCAGATTGGTGGAAATGCACGAGCGCGAGAAGGCTTCGTCTGTCATTGCCACGATGCTAAGCGTCGGCCTGACGGTCGGCGCTGCGGTCGGCATGCTACTGGTGCATTTGATTTAAACAGGCCTTTAGTAGGTATCAATCAGAGGTAACATTGTGTGAACAGGCAACTTAATGTTGAGAGATTTATAAAGAATAAATATTTTATTTAAGAGTCCTTTTACAGTTCAGTGGTGCCCTCATTACAATATTAATGATTTCTCAATAATGAAAGCCTACATTAAAAAAGTACTATTCCAATAACCTACAAAAGCCTTAAAGCTATTGTTATACAATTCTTTTAAAGGTCTAAACATATTTTGAAAAAAGAAAAAAAAACGGCCATTTTTACATTTATTTCGATATTCTTAAAAGTGAAATGTTTAGAACCTATAAAATAGCTTTAAGGGTTTTGTAGTTTATTTGAGTAGACTTTGACTTTAATTTTGTGATGAGGGCGCCACTGAAACCTAAAAGGAGCCGAAATATGAATGCCTAATTTACTGGGTGGATAAAAATGACTCACTTTTCCGAAAATTTCACTACATGTTTCAATCTTAGATCAAATTAAAATTAATGGATAGGCCTAAAGCGCGTTAAGTTGAAGCACACAACTAGTGCAATTGGTCCATAAAAACTAGCACAATTGTCTGTCATCTCGGTACAAAATTGAAGTATACCATTCATTGGTTTGCCTCATTTTTTTGGTTTGAAATGTTCGCGTAATTAATTTTACTTTGATCTAAGGTTTCAATAACCAGGAAATATTTAAATTTAAAAAATTTCCCGATTCATTTTGACACATCGAAAAACCAATGTTACAATAAATCCGTCGAGTTTGGGTATTGGAATCATTCAAGCTGTGGGAGGAATCGAATCTCTAATAGTAAAACATAAACTAAGTACAAAATACAGGGTGTTTGGGTAAACAGTTGCATTACTCTAAGGGACGATTCTACCCATGATGCTGAACAACTTTCCCTAAGAAACCTATAGGAAATTCGAAAAAAAAATTTTTACTTTTTATACAAACGTTCGATCAGCTGATTACATTTAGTATGGAAAGTACTAATATTGTTTTTGCGTATTTCCTATAGGTTTCTTAGGGAAAGTTGTTCAGTATCATGGGTACAATCACCCCTTAAAGTAATGCAACTGTTTACCCTAATATCCTGTATAAACTAACCAACGTTATGATATTAATTATTCAAATGTATTCAGTTCCTAATTATGTAATTGATCGATGGCACGACTGTCCATACAGGGTCCTTAATATGCTGACACATTTTTTAGGGGATGATCAGACCATCAAACTGTACAACTTTCTCAATGGGACCATGATCGAAATAGCGAAAAAAAAATCAGCTGTCCCATACATTTTGCTCGAGTAAGTTTGCAGTTTTATATGGAACAGCTGATTTTTTTCGCGATTTCGATGTTGGTGCCATACAGAAAGTTGTTCAGTTTGACGGTCTGATCATCTCCTTAAAAAGTGTCAGCATATTAAGAAGGACCCTGTATATTACATACCTATTTAATTAATTTTTTAAATGCAAAATTAAAAAAAAACATGTATAATAAATACATTTTCAGAAAAGTTGATATTTATGTAAAACCTGACGAGGAATATAAAACACCTGCTTTGGAGATTCTACAATCGACTACAACTTCTAATGTTAATGTTCCAAGTACAATAATTAGCATCATCAATCATCATCAATGTGTCTCGCATTTCATCGCAAATGTTTTTTATTTTTCTGGTCATGCTTTACCACCCAGTATAATATTTGTACGAGCAATCAACTTAGGCCCGGTATCCACCAAAGCGGAGCGAAGCAGTATAAAATCAACCAATAGAATTTCTCAATTTTCCTCACTCGTCACAATAAAGCTTTGACTAATTATTATAAGGACTAGCCTTGCGGTAGCATTTCCCCTCTGCCACGGTATAAGCACAATTGATCTTGAGCATTTACATTCAATTTTACACCTTATCACTAAACGAGACAGCCTATAATTGCGAAATAATAACTTCGAACTTAGAACGTTTGGGGTTCACACGAGACTACTTTTCATGATTTTTAACTTTCAAAATTAGAATCTAAAGTTATGGGGAATAAAATCCAAAGTTGCGGATTTCATGTTACCTCGTCCCCCGCAAAAAGTAGCAGAAATGTTTGTTAGTAGAATTACACGCGTAACCAGTCCACATATAAATAGTCAAAGCAATAAAGCTATTTTATTGGTTGATTTTAGTCTCTCAGCTCCGCTTTGTTGGATTCCAGACCTTAGTCACAGAAAAGATTTACAGTAAAGTAACTTCATGCAAGCGCTAGAATCGACGCACGCACAATAACGAGCGCCATCTACACGGCCCGCTAA
Organism: Agonopterix alstromeriana; assembly: GCA_963924505.1. Taxonomy (NCBI): domain Eukaryota; kingdom Metazoa; phylum Arthropoda; class Insecta; order Lepidoptera; family Depressariidae; genus Agonopterix; species Agonopterix alstromeriana. The sequence continues at coordinate 3,629,030 of OZ004670.1, read as the reverse complement.
GGTACTTCTAGGCTTACTGAAATACCTTATAGTACTTTAGCCCCGGGACTTCTAAATTACCAAAAAGGTTACCGATTGCCGTTTTGATATTGTTGTAAGGTATGACATTACTAATATAAAAACCCAAAAGATCACAACAGGTAAGCAAAAAATGTTTTATAAACATTGTCTTAAATTTTTAAATTTCGTGGTTACAATTTTTTTTCTATTACGTATGGGTTTTGAACTAAGGTGAAGAACATGACAGCATAGAAAAATATACGGCGGTGATCTTTAAGGCTTGGGTTTTTATATTAGTAATTTCATACCTTATGGTAATTAAAAAGTCCCTGGGCTACAGTACTATTTGCGGGCCGTATGGGTAGCGCAACTTTGTGTGCGTGCGTCGATTCGAGCGCCTGCGAGAAGTTGTTTTACTGTATATTTCTTTTCTGTGCCTTAGTGTTGCGAGATTTGGCGAGATGACTATTATTAATACTACCCACAAACTAGGCAATAGACGTCGCAAGCTATCTGTTAGTGCTCCTAAGTTAGAACTAGTTCCCTACTTATTCAGCTAGTTCAGTCTCCGGTAGACGTCGCGTGTCGTTAGAAAACACAAAAATGAATAATTATATTTCAAACCGTAAAATTTTAATAATACTAAAATATTATACGAAATGTTAACCCAGATTACAAAGTAAGATAAATTTTTCAATCATGATAATGAAATTATTACTATTTGAAATTGTCTATGACATAATTAAGGGCTTGTTTCACCACTTCAGTAGGCCTATAATGAGTTTTTACTGTAGTAACGTCACCAATTTTGTATTGAATTTCGTACAGCGCTCCTCGTGATTACGTCGAGAACTAATTTCTGCCATACGAAATTGGCGACGTATCTACAGTAGTAAAGTACTGTGAAAACTCATGGTAGGCCTGCTGAATAGCTAAGCTCTTGATAGATCGATTGACCTGTCTTTCAAATGAAATATTTCAATCGATAAGCTAAGAACTTATCCATAAATGGTGAAACCTGCCCTAATATATTATAATCTTCCCGTGACATCTATTTTATTTAATGGATATCATACGACATAATCGGTTATAAAAAATGTAAGCAAGATTATAGAATAGCTATCTTATTTCCGTGTGAATAGAGATGATTTTAATTACGTTAATTACTTGTTATATGAATTATTGTCGTGAGAAGTAACAAAGCATTCCTCAATGTTGTCTTGTCACTGCCTCTTGCTTTTAGCTTCGATGCGATTAAACAGGGTGCTGTTATAAAGTTTTAATACATGTTGCTTCGTTATCTATCATATTATTAATTTATTATATCAGGCACTAAGAGGAAGGATCTCTCTTTAAGACTAGAGTGAGCCATACCAATTGTATAGTGTCCACTTTTTTTGACGTTTAGGTTTGAGTGTGTGGTGTCAAGTAGTATGGACAAAAGGCACCGAGTGACATATGGCCTTATGTTTACGGTCACTTTTCACACACACTAGCTCCAAAAAAAGTGGACAACCGCATAAACAAATATCTATAGTTCCATCTCGTTCTGCTATTAAAGGTATGTCATAAGACAAAAGAGACCAACTGCAATCGTAAATTTATGCGGACTCTATGGAGATCCTTCCTCTTAGATCAGGCACCTTACCTTACTTATAGAATAAAGCCTAATAGAAATAATATGAAGGAATTAAGGAGAAAAAAGCATTTGTTTAAAGTATATTTTTTTAGTTTTTTTTTTACTTTAAACCGTCCGTCAGCGCATTTGAATTTATTAAGCGTCAAAAATAAAAATTGGTTGGTACAGTCTGACCATAAGGGATGTACCGCTTCGTAGTTAGCTGCGCGGCGACATGCGGGGTCAGAGAAGCCCGCTATGCCATTATAGTAAAAGCGTAGGCTGCTAATTTTGATTTATTTGCTACACATTTTTAAGTCTATACTCCATTCCAAATAGGGGCGAAAAGAAGGTAAAAAGGTTCTTTATAGTACACACTTTAAAGAAATATAAATATTGTATCAAATAACAAAATTGCGATGTTAAAAGACCTAAAGAAGCAGTGGTGCGCACATGTGGTTCGTCTTTGGTTCAATGAAGCTTTTATAAAGACTTACGATTAAAATCCGTCAGATGGGGTCTACAAAGGTTTCGTGGCCCTGCTTCTGTGATCTTCTTTTTTTCGTCTTTAATTGACATGAAGTATAGTTCCTTAGTGTCCTTATTGTTCCATCTACCGATCGTTATTCTCGCAAGTGATACACAAAAGAACGACATATTTGCGCCTCCCTCCCTCTGCTATAAGAGAAAGGGATTTAATTTTTGTTAACAATAAAAATTTCACATCCAACATGACGACATTTTTAAATAAGGCAACAAATATGGACGCCCAAAGATTAATTCATATTAGAAGAGCATCGGTGCGCAGCGGCAATCTTATTACTAGTGAATAAAGGTAAAATTTATTCAGAGCGATTTTGGTAGCGCAGTGCTGCGAGCAGCCGACGCGTCGGCGACGTGCAAATAAATTTGACCTTTATTCACTAGTAATAAGATTGCCGCTGCGCGCCGATGCTCTTCTAATGTGAATTAACCCTAATTTTATTTCTATTAGGCTATGTTCTGTACTATTGCTACAGGTCTACAGCTTAACTGAGAAGTATGAGGTCTGTTGAATGTCGTTATATGTCTATCGTGAGAAAGGACTGTTACGTCATATTTCACCCCCTCCCGCACCGCTCCGCTACCTAAGGAAGCACGTCAGTTAAGCGTTAGACTTGTACATAATACTTCTTACTGTTTATCTTTTAAACAACTGCCGCCGTAGTATGGCAGCATGATACAGCGCTATCGCGCCTCCACTCTCTTTCTATTTGCGCGCGAACGAACAAGATAAAATGCGTGATAAAGCTGCGTCACGCGTAACATGCTACGGCTTCTGAATAATATCAACTATCTGTATAGATCTCAAATAGTAGGTAGGTAGGCAATCCTTGTAATTGTAAGTAGAAAACTGTGTATGGAGAAATTAAATGTACCTAATAGCAAATTTAAATCGTAATCGGTAGGGTAGGTACATAATCATATTTTTTATTTTATGCTTTTTGTACCTGATGATTTTGTATTATTTTAAGTTTTATTTTAGGACTGTACCTACTCTTTTTGAGTAACATTTTATTACACGTTTTTTTTAATGTTTGTGAAGTAATAATTATTCCATAAATATTAGAAAACAATAGATAAGAACTATTAGACTTCGAATCACAGAAGAGAGAACCTAGTTCCCGCATGAGTTCATTTATTTCGTTCAGAAAAACGTCAATAGTCAATATGACAATTTTACGAAGAGCCATAAGACTTATGAAAATAAGGTTGAATATAATTTAAGATTTTTCAGTCACACTAGTTCTCGAACTAAATAGTCCTCATCGATTGGCTGCTGGTTCTCTTTTGTATGCTTCGATTCATATAAGATTTACTACATAGCTAATCTGACTAAATCCAATACTAATCTGAATCGATGCATAGAACTAAATAAGAAAACGATACAACGTATTTCCGCTGAGTCAGGAATTTAAATTGTCTATGGTACTGTCTGCATCTTAAGTTGATGAATATTTCTCGCCTTAAAGACATGAGAACATTAAGGTATTAACTTTTACATTATTTTGATTCGATTTGCATTAATTTAATTAAGCGGAGAATACATCGTTTGCCAAAGACATTACGTTGAAGTTACGAATTTATTTACGATTTGAATTAAAATTATGTTCTTAGAATCGTTTTCAAACAAGGTAAAGTACGCAGCGACCACTCCGCATATAAAGTATCTCTACCTATTGTTTCCTATTATAAGATGGACAATGATAATTTTTAATTAATTAACTCATTATATGCGAAGTATGCGACCACTATTATTGTATCAATTAATTAATGTCAATCAAACGTGACTGTCCAAAGTAGTAGAGTAACGTATCAGGAATTGAAATAACCTCAAAATGTGATTTTAACCGAAGAATTTATGAATGTACATAGTTATAACTATGCGCTAATGCAATTTAATTCAAATGTTTTAAATTGGCAAGCCGAATAAACCAATATAGGATTCTTAACATGGTGATGCTTTTTAAGGGGATGATCACACAATCAAATCGAACAACTTTCTCTAAGGGACCAACACATCGAAATCTTGAAGAAAAATCTGCTGTCCTGTATAACATTTGGGCTGAGCAGGTTTACAGTTTTATAGAACAGCTGATGTTTTGTACGCGATTTCGATAATGGTCTAATAGAGAAAGTTGTTCAGATTGACGGTCTGATCATCTGCATAAAAACTGTCAGCATAATTAAGAACCCTTTATGGTAAGGTGTTATGGATGACATTTCTACTGGGTGGATAAGAGGGTGGTTTAGACCTTTAATCGTAGTAAATTTTAAATCGCTAAGAAAATCGGCAACAAATATGTCCACACCTTTTTTTAAAGCCTGCATTACACTTGCTTTCATTTCATTAGTGAAAGAAAGGAAGCCATTGCCGTTATATTATACTTTTCGTTTTATTCTTAGTTGCAATAATGTCGTGCTAAATAAACACAAATGTAATAATTATTTGATTTATAAAATATCAATTATTTTTTTGTACTTAGGATGTACCTACTTAGGTTATTCATCCTATTAAATTTATACAAAAATGTTTATTTTTAGCTTTTTGTGATATTTAAAATAGTGATACATTCGATTATGTAAATGTTTAAGATAAGTGTCATAAATAAAACATATATACATTATATTCCTGTTGTGTATATTGCTGTAGACCTATAGTGTAATTAAACGCTTTTGAACAACTTTGAACTTTATAAACTTCAGCCGTACCAAACAAAATGAAACATGAAGGCCTACCATGAGATTAAACTGTACTAAACGATAGTAGTTTTGCTGTATAGGTAGTTTACTACAGTTTTTGTATTGAATTTCGTACAGTGCTCCTAGTGGTTACGTTGAGAACTAATTCTGTCATACAAAATAGGAGCTGCAACTACAGGGGTGCGTTCAGAACCTACGCCCAAAGTGCACTCCGGGTGCAACTTTTCGCACTAACGCCGTTCCGAGCCTCGGTGAAATAACGCTCTTTGCAACTCGGTTGTCAAAACTCAACCGTTCCGAACCTCTGACAGGTTGCAACTTTTAACCATCAAATTCGACGGTTAAAAAACACTCTGACTTTTTGATTATCTGTGGTTTATATTGTATTTGGAAATGATGGAAGCCCTGGAAGCCCATATTACTGTCAATGTCAAAATTTGAGGTTATAAAACAACCGGGATCGTTCCGTACCTTATTGCGAGTTGAAAAACAACTGTTCGTTCCGTACCTTGGATTGAAAAACAACCAAACAACCGCACCCGTAGGTTCTGAACGCAGCCCAGTAGTGACGTACAGTGGAAACTCATGGTAGGCCTACAGAAAGATCTAAATTATGTACTGGTGGAATGAATACAGTCGAGTAGGTACCCATAAGCTTAGATCAAAGTAAAATGAATGGACCAAAGCGCTTGGTATTTGAAGCACAGAAAGTAGGCGCTGGCGCGCACTTGTTTCGTCACCTCGTTACGTATTTCAAATATATGTGACGTTCTGTCAAAGTAAAGGCAATATTGTCTAGCAATTGGCTATTTGACAACTGCAACGATAAAATATATTAAATATAGTAGCTTATAGGTTCACAATAATCATACAATATGTTTTTTTTGCATTAAAGTAAATTGTATCTTATTTTTTGAAAAATAAATTAGTTTTTTTATCTGTGGATTACAAAAACTGAAACGCGGGCGGCCATGATTGAGCATCGTGTGACGTCATATTTCAAACAATAAAACGTCATGTGAGTTGAAGCGTCGTAGGTAGCTTTACTTGTTTATTGTGATGTGACGTCACAGCCAAATGTCACGTGACCGGCTGTTTTCGCGCGAATCTCAAATTACTTAATGAAAAATATATATTTTTTCGAATAAATGACGCTTTTTTAAAAAAAAGATAATTGTAAGAGGTATAAAATAAACCTACGCATATTTTAAAATAACTCCGAAAACTGTCAAATAGCCAATTGTTGCGACTTATTTTTCTCGTTTGAAATGTTCCAGTAATCCATTCATTTTACTTTGACCTACGCCTATAGGCATTATATTTTCTGCCATTTTCACTTACGATTGTAATGTATAATGCGTGTACAGTCGAGAAAGTGGAATTACTAGTCATAAAAGTCATGAGCTTTAACTTTTCCTAAGTCGAAATTAGCTTAACAGCGAGGAATTGTGCCCCTTATTGACTTTGACGATTTCAATATAGTTGGGTCTTGATTCCACATTGTGAACTATACTCATCTATTAGTTCACAATTTGGCCTTAGTGTATATTACATTATGTATCTACAACATATCCCCAGGGATAATAATCGTGAATTTAATATAGCGCAGTTTAGTTGAAATATTTCACAAAATATATTATTTACGATTAATGGCTTTTTAATTTCCCAAACTCCCCATATTAATTTAGATTAATTCCTAATTTCGTATAAAGAAAGAAAAACAACATTGATAATTCAGTCCCTTTTATTATGTCATGTAAAAAAATCAATCACAATTTGAGTTCAGACAAATTCTAAATGAGTGATTGCAATATAAAAACTATACATTATACGTGTTAATGAATAAGCGCAAAACATCATACACCCCAACTGATTTACAACAAAATAAGTAGATTGTAACAATAATTTCATTATTTTGATGGTTAAAATTTAAAGTTATTCGCATTTTAAGTTTTGAGGCAAAGATGATTTGTTATCATTTCAGCAATGAATGAAAGCGCTAGCGTGCTCATGGATACATTTTAAGAATCTTGTTTTGGCAGTAAGTAGGGTGAGTGTGCCCGTGAGGTGGGTTGAGATAAAGTTAAGAAATTATTAAATTTCACAAAAAAAAAAAATATATTTTGAAAAAAATTACCTATGTTGAAAACATGATAATTCGATTCTGCTCTCGATTCTAAACAAACTACTTTCTAGTTTTGCGTTAATTCATTAACACGTTGTATAAAGCGATTACTCCAATATGAGAAGTCTGTTTTTCATTAATTATCATTATCAACAAAACGGGAAAATATCCACGCACCACCTAAATACAACACAATGTTTAATAGAATATGAAATAGCTTTACACTGAGAAAAAAACACATCGAAATATACGATACTCTACTGTTCATTGCGGCATAAGAATAGTTAAACTATACTTTTTATTGCGGTTTAACACTGTCGCTGCTGACGACCTACGTGGTAAGTCGGCGACAATTGGCCGCAGTGCTAAAGAACCCAAGTAACGAGTCAGTTCAATTGCATTTCACCTGTGCTCATGACCTAGCGCGCGTGTCACCGAAGACCATACGCCTGCGCGGGTGACCCATGATGCGAGCAACATTTATCGTTACAAAGTTACGATACTGCACTGCGCGAGGATCATGATTTGAGCTCAGCAGCGAAAGTGTTTAACTTAGGAAACGTTGACTAGGCGGTTTATAAATAACCAGAGAACATTCTAACTCAGTACACGACTTATGTGTCCTTTTACAGTTCGGTGTCGGTTCACTATAAATTAAACAAGTGCTACTCCAGTATCCTACAAAGCCTATCTATATACAACACATCTATAGGTTTAAACCATTGACTTACCACTACTGGACGGAGGGTCCGCGCTCAAAAGTGTCCGAATATAAAGAGAACGAAAACGTAAAAAAGAGAACGAATTACGCAACATTCTTTGTTTTATGGGCCGACTACGCGCACACGTGGGCGTGCGGCGCGTGTCTTGCCCCGATGGAGGAGTGGGACGGAAAAGAATTTCAGCATTTTCAATGTTATTAGTTGGTTTATATTACTATACGTACTTAGGTTTGTGTATTTATTTTAGTCTCGGACACTTTAATTTAGAGTATTTTGTACTAGACCGGGCTTCCATAGTATTCTACGTCAATGGTACCTACAAATTTAAAAAAGTTTTTTTTTTCCACTTTATCCTTTATTTTGACATTCTTAAAAGTGGAATGTTTAGAACCTATAAAAATAGCTTTAAGGGTTTTGTAGAATATTGGAATACCGTTTTTATTGCGAAATCTTTAATATTGTGATGAGGGCGCCACTGAACGGTAAAAAGGAGCCTTAATATACATTTTCAACCGACTTCAACAAAAGTAGGTTCTCAATTCGTCTGTATGGAATTTTCTTACAAATTATCCTTGTAAACCTTAAATTTCTTTGCTAATCTTTCTTTGCTAAACGTGAATAAATATTTTGTATTCACTAAATTTATATTATTTTTATTGCAAAGAGTCCTCCGGCCGTGGTGTAATAGTTAAGAGCATTGGGCTCTTGACACAGAGGTCGTGGGATCGTTTCCACGGGGGGCACCTAGTGAAATTCGTGGGATCGTTTCCACGACCTAGTGAAATGTTACTTTGTGTGTTTTTCCCCAGTTGGTCAGGAGGACATTGCAGGCTGAATGACCTGATTTTCTGAAAAGAAAGATGATTTCGTGCTTCGGATGGCACTTTAAGCCGTTGGTCCCGGCTACTATCTCTGGTGGTAGTAGTCGTTACATTAAAAAACCATGTCGGATACCGTAATGCGGTTTGAAAAATCTGACACTAGGGCTGGCTGCCCACACGATAAGAAGATTGCAAAGATATTTCAAATTCTATCAGATTTTTTGACTCGTTATAATGAGCAACGCGTACATTTATGAGCACAATAGTAAAATAAATATATTTGACATCACAAAATCATTTAAACATTGAACGATTGACAGGATCATAGTTCCGTACTATAAGATAAGCAACAAATCATAGCAAAGCACCTGGACACAACTGACTATACAGGGTGTTACAAAAGTAAAAATAAACATTTAAAACTTATAAGGGGGTTGTTTAGTCCATCAAATTGAACAACTTTCACTATAGGACAAACATCGAAATCGCGAAAAAAACAGCTGTTCCATACATTTAGCTCAAGAGTAGATTTGTAGTTTAGTATGGAACATCATAGTGAAAGATGTTCAGTTTGATGGTCTAAACCACCTCCTTAAATGTTTATTTGTATTTTTGTAACACCTTCTAGAGGGTAAATTTTATATCAGTGCGGATAAACTTTACTACGCACTCTACTCGTCAAAACAAAATGAACAACTTTCACAATGGGGCCAACTTCGAAATAGCGAAAAAAATATCAGCTGTACATTTGAGTCGAATAGATACTGCAGTTTTGTATGACACAGCAGATTTTTTTTTCGCGATTTTGTTTTCTTTCCGTATTGAAAGTTGTTCAGTTTGATGAGTAGAATACATGGTAAAGTTATCCGCAGTGATATAAAATTTACCCTGTATACACTAGCTTTTGCCTGCGATTTCGTCCGCGTGAAATTATAATATTGAAAAATCCTTTCTTAGTGCACCCCTACATCCTCCGTAGAATCTACAGGGTGTTAGGAAAAGTATCATTAACCGTTTCATGGGTAAAGTATATGGTTTAAAGGTAAATTATACTTTTCCTTACATCCTGTATATTGCAAATTTCATATTTCTATCTTCAGCGGTTTAGGTTGTACGTTGTCTGTCAGTCATGTCATGGAAGTTTATAATTATAAATAAAAACTTTAAAAATAATTATTAATATTTTGTACAATTCACCTGCAAAATTAAAAATACTAACGGTAAATAAATATAACTTAAAATAAAATAAGTTCTTTTTATTAAAATGTGTTATTAAAATCATAATACGAATAATTTTCATAATCTCTGTCAAAAGCACAATTACCGTCGTCCCATTTTAACAGTAAATACGATTCAAATTGGGTATAAAATACTTTACCCACCCCTGTAACAGCGTATTATCTGCTAAATTGGAAATACAATATCATTTTATATCGCAGGAAGATTATAAAAACCTATTATAATAATCCTAGGAATATTAAAGACCGTTTGATTTATTGTCAATCGTAATTAAAATATTAGGTTAATTTCAGTTAAAATTTAATCTTATTGTCAAGTGGTTAGTAGTGGACCGTGATGCAAGAAAAGGTGGCTAACCTATGCCCAGAACTGGGTTGATTTTATTGATTGAATCATCAACCAAAAATGAAGTAGTTTCAGAAAAAAATGTTAACGTCGTCCTAACAAAATAAATTAATCAATCAAATAGCAAAATGCTACAAATCTTTGTATCTAGTAAATTCACAATATTGGAAATCTTTAAGACGAAATACAATCTTTATAATCTTCCTAGCATTATTATACTTAGACACGTCTTATTTTTACAATAATCCTGCATCAAACATACTACAACCGACATTTCTCAAATTATCTGCCTAATAAAGCGTTTAACAGTATAAAATAAGTTAAGCTTTTACTGTAATAATAAGCTATAATTTTAATAAATGTCGATTATTGTAATTATTTAATATGGTGTAGTAAGTAGGTACTGTTGCGAAATAAACTAAAAAGTATAATGTTTAATGAGGTCGCACGCGCAATGCAATGTCACGTTATGCTGACATTAGTGTAACTAGTTTTTAAGTTATTATTGATTTTTGGACACTCAATAAACGACCATCAACTAAATAGCATGTTTATCTCTTAAACATCCACCACCCTACAAGCAACATATTTCATGGCGACCTTGCCTGCCGTACCAGAGGATCTTGAAGAAAGAATAAAATGAAGATAGAAAAAAAAAAATAGCAAGACAACCTAGGAAGAAAATGTATTAAAGAAGAAAAAAAAATTAATTCTACACCATGGGAAAATCCTATTCGAAAGAAGAAGTCGTCATCGCACAGAACGCCAATGGAATAGCAAACGCCGACGTAGCTCAACAACGTAACTCTTCTATCAACGCTTCAGAAATATTACTCATAACGCTCGTCGCCCTAACTTCAGCCGCCGCACTATATTACATTATAAAGAAATGCCGAAGCAACGCCGTAAAAACCTTAAGAAGAGAACTCAACGCAATCGTTATTAACGCCACCCAACGCCCAGAATCGCAAAATTAAGAAGTCAGAAGCAGCAGCCATCCAACGTGAGCATCGGAGTCCAGGGAGTAGCCCGGCCCACCCAGCATCGCAGTAACAGCAGCAGGATCAGCCACCAGCTGCCCGTACCAGACACGTGACGCGACAACATGCAACGTGACTCCACGTCGTCATCGTCGATTAATTAATATATGTAAGTCGTAGCAGTTACATTTTAATATTTACGTTAAAATACTAATTTGCTTATTTTTTTTTTATTATTATTATTATATTGTGATGTCTGCAAGTAATTTAGCCTCTGTACTAAAAAGTTTACATGACATTAAGACTTATTTGATTAAAATAGGACCAGTTCGTAGGGAAACCTCAGAAAAAGCACAAGAAAAGTTAAAGGAGGCTCAAGTTTTGTACAATAGTGTGCAGTGTATTTTGTCCGATATTCATTCAAAGATAGAAAATGCTGAGATAAGCTCCGACACCCTTATAGACATTAATTACACAGTTAACGAAATTAACACTTTATTTAGCAAAATCTTGACTTTAGTTACGGGAAAAGAATCAAACATGGCACACGATTCTTTTGATTTGAAAACTGCAATTAGTTTGTTGCCTATCATGACAGGCTCTGAACAAGTCACCTTACAGTTGATTGATGGAATTCAGTTATATAGCAGCATGATTAAAGAAGACTCGAAAAAACAATTAATCGAGTACGTTCTAAAAACAAGGTTATCGGCAAGCGCAAAATTACGCTTGAAAAGTAGCTATGCGGATGTAAACAGTATGATTTTAGACATGCGTAGGTATTTAATTCAGAAAAAATCACCTATCGCACTTTTGTCTCAACTTCAATGTAGTAAACAGGGAAACAGGTCTATTCATAATTACGGAAATGAACTAGAACAGATATTTGTCAATTTGACAATATCACAGGCAGACGGAAATGAGGAAACGTATAAAGTGTTAAAACCATTGAATGAAAAGGTAGCGATTAAGCGATTCGCAGACGGTCTGTCTGACAAACGCCTTAGTACCATCATAGCAGCTCGTCAATTTGATTCACTGCCCGAAGCTATCCAAACCGCAATGGATGAGCAGACGTTGACTCCGAATGAGGATCACGTCATGAAATTAAGACAATCGTATCCAAACACACAGCAGTATACGAATTCAAATAGAAAATTTTACAGGAAACCTGTAAACCAAGGTTATCCAAATAGACAAAATTACAATAAAAATAATGGTAATAACTATTATCGTAATTACACTAATTGGCAAGGAAACCCGAAACCGAGGGTATACTATAACAATGGGCCACCGCGCGGTCATGCAAGCGAAAATGCGCACTCAGCGCCTCGTGGTCCACCGAGAGTCCAATATACACAATATGACTCTAAACCAGAAAACATAAATGATCGAAATGAGTTTTTTCGTTCCAACAGTGAATGAACATTTTATTTTCAATTATAATGTAAATAGCGTAGTGACAATGTCAGTAGGTATAGGTAGTAAAGTAAATGTATTAGTAGACAGTGGCGCGAGTCTATGCGTCTTGAAATACGAGTGGCTTATTAATAGCAAGTATATGAACAAACTACATTGCGATAGTATAACTATTAAGGGCGTAAGCGGGAAGTTAGTTTCGGAAGGTTTTGTTTACTTAGACTTAGAATATAATGACCTCATTTTTAATCAAAAATTTTACGTTTTCAAGAATCTTTCCTGCGCAGCAGATGGTATTTTAGGAGAAAATTTTTTTAAGCAATATAATGCTGTCATTGATTATAAAAATAAGAGTTTGCAGTTATCAAAAGATAACCGAACTATATTCATAAGTATTAATTACAATGACGGGTTTCAACACATGATTCCGCCACGTTGTGAAACAATAAAGTATATTCCTTGTTGTTATTGTGACGACACAGTCATTTTAGCTAAAGAAGTAGAAGAAGGTGTTTTTGTTGCCGGAATGATTTCCAGGCCTGAAAAGGGACGCATTCCCTTGAGAATTCTTAATACGACAGATAACGAAGTTAATGTGAATTTTTCAAACTTAGAAGTCTATTCCATAAATAATTTTGATGTATGTGAATTTAATGAGAGACAAAACACAGCAGAGCGAGTGAAGACTTTGTTCGATTTGCTTGATTTAAGTTATTTAAACACAGAAGAGAAGATAGGTATTGAAAATATTTGTGCAAAATACGCAGATGTTTTCCATTTACCGGGAGACAAATTATCGGTTACTAACCTAATGGAACATAATATAACATTAAAAGACAACATAACACCAGTTTATGTCAAACCATACAGGGTACCACATTCTATGAAACCAGAGATAAATAAACAAATTCAAGAAATGTTAAATAACGACATTATAGAAGAAGCAGTCTCTGAGTGGTCCAGTCCTGTTTTATTAGTACCAAAGAAAGCTGATAAATCAAACGAGAAAAAATGGAGACTTGTTATTGATTATAGACAGTTAAATAATAAAATACAAGACGACAAATTTCCTTTACCTAATATAACAGAAATTTTAGATTCATTATCAGGAAGCATGTATTTTTCAAAATTAGATTTATCTCAATCATACTACCAGTTAAGTTTAAATGAAAACTCGCGAAAATATACTTCATTCAGTTTAGATAAGATGTATCAACTTTCTTTAGATCAAAATTCACGAAAATGTACTGCGTTTTCGGCGGGAAAACAATATCAAATGAAGAGATGCCCAATGGGACTCAAAACGAGCCCCAGTGTTTTTTCGAGACTCATGACTATTGCTATGGCAGGTTTGAACTATCAGTCCTGTTTTATTTACTTAGATGATTGTGTTGTCATAGGAAAATCTATGGAAAACCACAATAGAAACCTCATGAAAATTTTAAACAGACTAAGAGAGGTTAACCTAAAGTTAAATCCAATGAAGTGTGAATTTTTGAGAAAAGAGATTGTTTACCTAGGCCATAAAATAACATCAGCAGGAATTTACGTAGATGAAGGAAAAATACAGATAGTACAGAATTACCCTACACCAACAAATGCCGATGAAATAAAACGTTTCGTTGCATTTGCAAATTATTATAGAAGGTTTATTCCACACTTTGCGGATATCGTTTACCCACTAAATGTGTTGTGTAGAAAAGGAATTAAATTTGAATGGACAACAGACTGTGAAAATGCATTCCAAAAACTTAAACAGACTCTTATTAATCCTCCAGTTTTAGAATATCCAGACTTTTCCGATTCAAACATTTTTAAATTACAAACAGACGCATCAAAAGTAGGTTTAGGTGCAATATTATCGAATGGAAACGGAAAAGTAGTAGCTTACGCGAGCCGTAACTTGAAACCAGCAGAATCAAGATATCCGGTGATTGAATTAGAATTGTTAGCCATTGTTTGGGCGGTAAGACATTTTAAACCTTATTTGTATGGCAGAAAATTCAAAATCTACACAGACCACAAACCACTTATTTATTTATTCAGCTTAAGCGATCCTTCAAGTCGTTTAACTAAGTTTCGTTTATATTTGGAAGAATATGATTTTGAGGTAGAGTACGTTCCGGGGCGAAATAATGCAGCTGCAGATGCATTAAGTCGTCTTCCGATGACGTGCAAAGATTTCAAGGAAATGCAAGAAAAAGCTGTTTCCGTGCTAACTAGAGCGCAGAGACGCAATTTACAGGATAGTGATAGTGACTATAACAGACATACACTTGAAACGACCACACCATACAGGTCTGATCACCCTCTGGCTGTGGAAGTGCTCAAAAAACCAGACGATGTTATTGAATTGATTTTTACAGAAAAATACAATGAAAAATGTTTAATGAATGAAAATAATGTATTTATTAATAAACATTACTGCACCTTTGTCCCATCGCACTCAGCGATATTGCTAAACTCCCGATCGTTATCAACCCCACAGGTGCTAGCGAGGGATTTAGAACAATTATGCGTTAAATTAAATATTAAAGAATTGCTAATCATTAAAAACAGGTGCAATGGTAACAATATAAAATGTTTAACAAGAGAAATGAAAAAGTTGCAACATAACTCTCTACGATTTCTTATCACGCGTGATGTTCAAAGAATTATAGATAAAGACGAGAAAACTGTTATCCTAAACGATTTTCATTTGTTGCCCACTAGCGGACATGCAGGGGTAAATATAATGCTCAGCAACATTAAAAAGTATTATTTCTGGCCAGGCTTAACCAGTGACGTCACGAATTTTGTGAAACGATGTAAGAGTTGTCAATTACATAAATTTACTAATCATAAAATTAAGGAACCTATGGTAATAACCTCCACAGCAAATTCAGCTTTAGAGAGGATCAGCTTAGATTTAATGGGCCCTTTAGAAGTAGATAATTATAATAATAAGTATATTTTAACTATTCAATGTGACTTGACAAAGTTCGTCGAAGCATATCCGTTACAGAAAAAGGATGCTGAAACAAGTGTCTAGAACTTTTGCTTATAATTTTTTATTACGATACGGTATTCCTAAGGAAATAATTACTGATAGGGGGACAGAATTTTTATCATCCATTATGACTGAAACATGCAGATTATTAAATATCAAAAAGATGCATTCAACCGCATATCATCATGAAACTCTAGGAGGTCTTGAAAATACACACAAACATTTAGCAGCTTATCTCAGGATTCAGTGCGAAAATAATAAAACAGATTGGAGTGATTGGATTAACTTTTGGTGTTTTTCGTTTAATACAACGGTGCATTGTGAGACAAAATACACTCCATACGAACTTGTGTTTGGAAAAATTTGTAATATACCCAGTAATTTACAGACTCAAACTGATCCCTTGTATAATTTTGGTAATTATCCACTAGAACTTAAGTTTAGATTACAACAAGCGCAAGCTGATGCAAAAAAAAATTTGATCGAATGTAAGCAAAATAGAAAGTTAAGATATGATAGGAACTCTTATCCAATTGTATATCATAGGGGAGATCTTATTTTGTTAAAAAATTACACAGGTACCAAAGTCGACCGTTTGTACGAAGGACCATATGTAGTAGTAGAAGATTTGACACCCAATGTAAAGATAATTAAAAATAATAAAGAGTATTTGATCCACAAAAATAATACAAAATTGTTTACAGAAAAGTAATATTAAGACATTCTCCTATGTATTATTTTATTTTAACAGTATGTATTAGAATTAAGTGTAAAAAAAAAAAAAGACTTGTATTACGTGTGCAACCAATTTTTTTTTTTTTTACCCTAAGGTAAGAGGGTGTAATGACCCAGTTTTTCCGGGGAGTTGTAGTAAGTAGGTACTGTTGCGAAATAAACTAAAAAGTATAATGTTTAATGAGGTCGCACGCGCAATGCAATGTCACGTTATGCTGACATTAGTGTAACTAGTTTTTAAGTTATTATTGATTTTTGGACACTCAATAAACGACCATCAACTAAATAGCATGTTTATCTCTTAAACATCCACCACCCTACAAGCAACATATTTCAATGGCATTGTTTTATAGCACAGCAATATACAAAGGAAATCAATTAAAACTATTGATAGTTTAACATAATTACAAAATTAATTATTACGGTTATATTAGTCTGTAAAAATTTTAAACAATAGTATACAACTGATTTAAAACTTTGGTCGTAAAATCAAATATGTCGAATTAGTCGGTACCTAAATAAGGCATAAAAAATCTTATTATAATTGTGATAAACCTTAAATTATTGTTGATACAGATATTATACAGTATCCAACTTAATATGTAGTCGGTTTTTTAAGAATATATTCAGACTATCAAACTGAATAACTTTCTCTATGGTGCCAAAATCAAACTCGCGAAAAAAAAACTGCTTTCTCACACATTTGAGACTCGTAGGATTGCAGTTTTGGAACAGCCTTTTTTGCGATTTCGACTGAGTTTGAGTTTGATGGTCTGATCGTCCTTAGAGAAGCCAAGTAAGAATTATACAGAAAGCGCGCGCGTGCGAGCGGGATGGCGCCCGTGCCTACGCCATATAGTTTTTTTCTGTAGAAGTACTATTCAAGCATCTTCCCGGCCTGTTATAGTTTTCTGTATATAAGCTCAAGCGTTACAAAATATTGGCCCTGTGTTACAAAAGGTATATTTTACCAAAATATATTGCTGTGCTATAAAGTTCAGCTGAACACAACAAGCGTGAACTATCACCTGGTCCGGTGCGTGACCGCCTCGGCGCTTTGTCGCGCGAACCGGAACATTCCGTTAGATATCGCCACCACGGGCGAGAACAGTCTGAGAGGGTATTCACTGTGGACATACACATTATTACATTACATACAACATTACAATTAGCGACTGGCACAGGACAAGAGGCTGAGGGTCAGTTCCCACTGAAAGAGCACCGGCTGACAGCGCGCGGCACTGCCTCCGTGGTCTAATGGTTAAGAACATTGGGCTCTTGAAACGGAGGTCATCGGTTCTATTCCCATGGGGGACACCTAGTGATATGTCACTTTGTGCGTGTTTGCCCAGTTGGTTAGGACATTGCAGGGCGAATCACCTGATTGTCTGAAAAGAAAGATGATTCCGTGCTTCGAATGGCACGTTGGTCGCGGCTACTATCTCTCGTTACATAAAAACCACGTCAGAGGCCGTAAGACGGTCTGAAAAAAGTTGCCCACACGATATGAAGAAGAAGAAGAAGAAGGAGATGAAGCTCGCGGCATTTTACCTAGCTTAAATAGTCTGTCACTAGGCTGCACGGCAATCAATTTCACACTTTAAACTAGTAAAAATAAGGTTGATTACCTAAATTACCTTAACGGTTTCGTGTATCGTCGGGAAATGTTTGTCCCTATCTGCGCGAACAAAGATTGACAAAACGCCTAATAAACGTGGACGTATGTAAAGCCTGCACTACATTCTCCCGCCGAGAGCAGGTGAGAAAGTCGAGAACGGACGAGAAAGGCCGAAAACAGACGAGTAATGCCGTAATTTAGTTTTTAGTAGTTCCCTTTCATTTAGTAATTTCCCTTAGAAGCTTAGGAAAACATCGTGAGGAAACCTGCATGCTTCAATTTCGATGCATGTATTGTACGCACTGTCCATTGTGTGGCGACGGGCTCACCCCCCGTCACACTGGACAGAGTTTCGGTACTACTGGTGAAACGTGAATGTTCTGAGGTTTCAGAATATCTCTGACTACCCCCTCGGGCTATATAGTCGTGAGCATATGCTTATGCCTTAGAAGCTCTCAAAAGTGTTGTGCATGCTTAATAAATAATATTAACTAAAACGGACGTAATCTTACCTTCCTATCACAGGTGTGGCTTCGTTGCCACTCAGTATGAAAACAGGGAAGAAGATTGAGAACACACAACCACTGCAACAAATATATTAGTACAATTTTAATTCTGGTAGTAAAGTAAAGCTAGGAGAAATTACACATTTTGGAAACAAATCAACATTTTTACAGTCATAGAATATCATTAATATTTAAAGGACTGTATTTTAAAACAGAAACCATGGATTTGTCACCAATGGATCCATAACCTCTTTACAAGCATGGAAACACGAAAATTGACCGTGGTGGGCGGTAATGTTCGTCCTTATCGAAAATTAGCACTGCTCAGAAATATTTGACCACCTTATAAGCTACGATATACTTGATGGCGACTGTACAACGAGTATAGTGAGTACATACCTAATGATATAAGACTGGGGTATCTGCGTCAACACAGCTAACGGCAGCCCGAAGCCGAGGAAGTAAGGCCAGTTGTTCTCGATGAAGGTGAGCCGCTTGTGAAGCTCCCAGCCCATGTTGAACCACTTGTACTCGAATGAGTACAGCGAGTAGAGCAGACACATGTGAACTAGACATAGGAGGTCCCCTATGTACGTTATTGGCAGCATACTGACTAACATACTCTGTGGAAAGAATAGTTTTGTTAATCGTTTTTTATTTCTAGAAGAAACATATTATTGTATGATTTACTGTCGTTTTATAATTCCGAAAAAATAAGTGTTCACTGGATTTTGGAATGGCTTTGCATTCAACTAATGTCACCTTGATAGACGAATTCAGCACAGGAATAGATTTTTTTTCATGACAAATAACCCCTGGATATAATTTAATCTTTGACTAATTATTATAAGGACTAGCCTTGCGGTAGCATTTCCCCTCTGCCACGGTATAAGCACAATTGATCTTGTGCATTTACATTCAATTTTACACCTTATCACTAAACGAGACAGCCTATAATTGCGATATAATAACTTTGAACTTAGAACGTTTAGGGTTCACACGAGACTACTTTTCATGATTTTTAACATTCAAAATCAGAATCTAAAGTTATGGGGAGTAAAATACAAAGTTGCGGATTTCATGTTACTTCGCCCCCCGCAAAAATTGGCAGAAATGTTTGTTAGTAGAATTACATGCGTAACCAGTCCACATATAAATAGTCAAAGTTGACAGGACATTAGTTGAGTGCTATGATTCTGGCAAATTAATAGACTTTTGCCAGAATCATAGGGTAAGTATAAACTTTCGTTTCCCTAGTCTCAGTAGGGGAGGCTATTGGACCAAGTTCCTAACACTTTTGCCCATTCTCTCTTTGTGTTTTCCGAAATTTTAGAACTGTCTTATTTGAGTTGTATAGAATCAAAGCCGGCAACCTGACGTTTTCTAGTAAAAATGAGCTGTGAATATGGCAATACTCAGAATTTTGAATACTTTCTACCATTATTCACATTTCGTATCAAAGACGACTATATCGTATAGGAAAACCACTTCAAAGTACGAAATTAGTTTCAAATCCGTCAATCTGTCAAGTTAAAACTAAAACAGTGAAACACATTTTTTAAAATTGCCAATAATCAGCCATAAGTCAGATTGCCGCCTTCGATTCTATAGGACTCATTTATCATGAGAAAATCTTAATTATTTGTCGAATTGTCGTAACAATTTGAATTTGAAGATAAGATATTTTACTCAAAGGAACTTCTATTTAATTTTGTTACTAATACATATGGACCAAAATATTCTGAAATGAATGATATACAATACAATTAACTTTTGTACAGATAAGGATCAAATCTCTTTTATAAACTACTAGAGTTAATCCGTGACTTTGTACGCACAAATTATATACGAGATTTTAAGTCAGATCATAAGCTATCACAACACAAAAAAAGTTTCATCAAAATCGGTTCATTAGTTTTAGCGTAATGCTCGCACAAACAAACACACAAACAGACAGACAAAAATGATAAAAAAAGGTTGATTTTTAGTCAGGGACATCTAAAACCATTTCGTAATTCTTTTTTTAGATATCTTCAATGTACACACGGCGACACATCAAGCTACGCAAATCCAAAATAAGTTAGATAGAGTAGATAGAGTAATGTATAAAATCGCGCGGCCAGCTTATGTTTGTTTTGCGTAGCTTGATGTGTCGCCGTGTGTATAGACACACTTCTTTTAATAGTTAAGATATGCTAGCTACAATTAATAAACTCAATACCTGAACTAAAAATAATGCTTGCACCAGTAAACTGAACAGTGAGTCAGCTATAATTTTGCTGACACTTGACATGAACTGCGGCCTCCCTCTTCTATGCCTGTATGCTGAATCTGCTATGTCCTGTAACAGTAGGAAAACTTAATTAGAACAGTAAACGCATTTATTAAGGTTTATTTTCCTGTGTTTCTGATGGCTAGACAACAATGACAAATCATTTCGCTCTGATTTTAAATACGGTGGGAGCGATTCTTCTGTTTGGAATGTGACATTCGCACCGCATTCTATATCCAATTCCAATAGTAATTTCGATTTTTAACAGGTACTTTTTCCAAATTAAAATTTAAGAAAACATTTTTTTACCTCATTTCCGTCTAAAGAGATGAGGCAATGATATTTATACCAAAAAGAAAGCGCAAAGCGAAGATTCGAAAAGGACCCAATTGTGACATTGACATCTTTCAATAGCCCGCTTCAAGAAATACTACGAGCAAGACGGCTATGCGGCGCAATTGTACGCGCCATTTTCTATGAAGTTAACATATTTTGTGTAAAATATCAGTGTTCAGAAGACAAAAATTATACAAAAAGCTTACATATCTAATAAGTTTTTTCAGCAAAAAGTTTTTATTCGTATTTCATGTAAAGATTAACTGGCAATTTTTTCTAGAAAATATGTGTCTACAGTCATTAGAGAAAAAGAAAGAAATTGTTATTTCTTTTGTTTAACAAATGGCAATACAGAATTTTTTTCTTTAAAATTAGGCCAGTATATAGTTGCAATGCAAGCAAGAAGTTTACTTATCTAAACAGTTTACTTTCAGTAAAAAGATTTTATCATATTTCAAAAAATTCTGCCAATTTCTGCTACAGATAAAATTACGGCTGCCATTACAGGCAAAGAAAAAAAACATAGATTTTTTTCTTTTATTTAACAAATGGCTATAAGCATATTTTTTTCATCGACTTTAGGTCAGCATATAGTTCAAGCAAAAAGGTTGCTTAACTAAAAAGTTTGCATTCTGTATAACAGTGACTAATAAAGAATTTTTTTTTAAAATAATGTCTTTAACGGCTCTGGATAGGGGTCCTTTAGAGCCATTCGTTATTTTTTTCTTTATATTTATTCTTTATTTTGATGATGGGATGATAGATGAAGATGAATTTGGTTCAAGTTATCTCGTACCATGTACGAGTTAACTTGAACCAAAACTTATGTTCTGTTATCGAATTTATTTGAGATTCCTGTTACGTCGGTCGCTTTACGCAACTGTTTGGTACACAATCCGCACGAAATTATGTCACAAATATCACTAAAACCAATTTTTTACGAATTTCAAATACGACGAAACACATCAAGAGCAATGGCGCCAAGCAAACTCCAAAATAATTATTTTAGTGGTGTTGGTGTTGCCAAGTAATGCATGATTTTGACGTTTTTGCAAAGAAATCATCACCCAAATTTCTTCCAAACATTTTTGCGAAGCTATATAGTATCTAAACACAAACTTACTTGAAACCATAAGCTATTAACCAGCTTGCTCAGCAAGAAGAGAGGCAGCACCCATATCATCCTGAACGTCATAGACAGGAACGGCTGCATCCATGCCCACACACTGTGGGCCACGCCAGGGTTGTGCCCAAACACAACTGTCACTAAGTACTTGACTGCCGGTAGTAACGCATATTCAAACACTAATATGCTGAGTAAAAATATAAAACCGTTTAGGATGCATGATTGCAACACCCTTGTAAGTACTTTTGATTCCCTGGAAAAAAGTTAAGTTTGTTAATTGACAGTCTAGCTAAGGGTGAAATCCTGGTATATTCAGCAAACGAAATACAGATTTTTTGCAAATGTTTATCTGGTTAATCACTAAATATTATTAATTGTCTGTCAGTCAGTCAGTCACAGGACTGATTTACAGGTATTATGTGGGCGTCCACGCAAAAAGGGTCCAGTTATAGATTTTTGAGTTAAGGTTAGATTTGGCATCTAGATCAATGACATGATCATATAGAATAATAAAAAAGCTGAGTTAAAGTTTTGATTGCTCAAATATTTTCAGAAAGTGAAATAATTAAAAAAAAAAAGAGTAATAAGTTAACAACACGCTGTGATGAATGCCGCTCGTGCAAGGTTACATTTATATCTATTAGTGACTTAGCAATTCTGTTTCCGTAATACATATTTTATTTACTTAATTCTTTGCTACGCGTAAAACTGAGACTGTTTTCACTTATTAACATGGAAATAAGCCTATCAAACACGGCTACTAGTCATTACCTATTATTATATTGGTAGCTAGTACCATACTATACTCCATTCCAAATAGCAACGAAATTATAAGGATATTTAGAACAGAAACAGAGATTTGAGACACTTACTCTCAATTATTCTTAGTACAGGTTTACTAACATCCAAGATATGTCGGATAGTACATCTTTCTGTTAAATAAATTACATTTAGTTATCAGAATTCGCCAGGATGCTAAATAGGAATCGGAAAATCGTTTCGTCGTTATATGAAATGTTGTATAGTATTAGAGTTATATCTGTGAAAGTGGATGTGGCAGCAACAGGTTTGCATGCCATCTAGGTTGAAGAACACCATCCTTTTTTGACGAATGTCAAACCATTATTTCCCAAATTAGGCAAGTATTGGAAACAGGATGCTGGAAATAGGTATTGTCTATACCTTGGAGTACAGACTGCCTTACAAGTGGTGAAACACGAAAATTGGCCATAGCAGTCAGTCAACCTTCTTCGTACATTTTCATTGTCATCTTTGGTTTGTCCCTTTCTAATACAGCAACGAAAATTTAAATAAAGAGTTTTTATAAAATTTTTGTTCTGATAGAAAGGGGCAAACCTAAAATTTGAAATATTGATGTACGAAGAAGGTTGAAAATTACCGACTGCTATGGCCAATTTTCATGTTTCCATGCTTGCAAGGAGGATTGGTATCCTTTATTTATTTATTATTTATTTAACACTTTATTGTACACATAACATCATCATAACATTATCATTCAAAAGTCCATGATAGGAAATGAAATTTATCATCTCTCTGTTCTGGTGGTGATTAATGATTTGTGTGCATTATGGTCATTAACATTCACCCTAAATTCTTTTGTATTTCATTAGAAACTAAAAAAAACAACAGCTGTGAGAACAATGGTAATGACCTTGTAACTTTATCATCTTATCAACACGTGAAAACAAAGAATATTCCAGAATAATATGATAAAAATACTAACTGTTTCACTTTTGGCTGCTTCTCTCTATTTTTTGGATTGTCTGGGTCCAAGTTTGGGGAGCGACTTAAAGCTCGCTCATTAATTTCTTTATCTAAATATAGCAGCACAGTAACACCTCGCAAACTGTCTATAAAACCCTTTATTAGCGAAACAGAAAAATTCTGTAACAAAAATAACATTATCAATACATCAACAATACTTTGTACTTCGAACAAAGACATTTATGCAAACTTAACATACTCTGACGCTTTCCATCTTGTACAACAGTCTGTAATCTACTGGTTCATTGTTCTCTACAATACTTATTGAACTCTTAATTCACATAATTGTCTGTAATTTTGCTTTGATTTGAATTTTATTTTACTTCTATAAAATTCTATTTTTCACATTGACTTTGACACTTTTTTGACAGCCCTGTTTCTTTGTTGCCATTTTTTGATTTTTCAGATGTATAAATTTTTTTAAGTGTTGCAACAATTAGATCAGCATGCTTATTTTGAACAGTTTCTGCAAGGCTCACTTTTTAGTCTTCTAAGGTTTCAAGATGAGAATATACTTCTGTTATCTCTTCAAATAGGAAAATGAGATAATTTATTATCAATGAACTTAAAAATGAAAAGGGTATTTTATTTATGCAATATTCATCTTAGTATAAACTCCCACTACTATTTACCTGTTAAAAACAATTTTTGGAATAAATAAGCGCATCCAAGTAGTTTTTCTTGTTTTTGTTGATAGCAGGGCTGCCAGATTGTATAATTGGGTACAAAAACTGTAAAATTGGGTAGCTGTTTGTATCCTCTATGGACTTTCATGTATAATCTGATACAAAACAAATATGTTCAACTGAAAAGCTCTGCTTAAGTCGGTAAATCGCAGAAGAGAAAGATAAAAGCCATAAAAGCCTCTATACTCGCCGAGAGGCCCAAAAGATGTTGTAAAGTTGTTGAAAAAATACCCGTGGGGAATGAAAAAAAATCGACTTACGTGAAATTGAATTAAATGATAAATGACGATGATGATGATTACGTGATGAATAATCAGAAAAAAACATAGTTTCGGAGGATGTATGTCCTGCGAATCAATTTTGTATAATTTCGAGATCCTGGAGTGCAATTTTTGAAAGTCACACGTTCAAATCAGCAGCAGAAAATGTCAAATCAAAATTACTATGGAGATTATGCGTCATTCAACCAAGATTTTGAACGTGTCTTACAAAAATCGCACTCCTGGCTGAATAATTAAAAAATCTACTGGCAGCCCTGTGTTTGATAATGTCAAAAAATTCTGATTGACTTTTTGCTTGTTGTGAATTTTGCGTTGGTTTTCAATTTATTATAAATTTTTATTCAATCTAAAGACTGATATCCTTTCCCAATGTACCTATAATCTAGCGACCATGGATAACGTGTTTATTCTCAACAATTTGAGGTAAGACTTCTATTACATAAATAGAGAAATTCGTAATTTTCGCAAACGTAGACACGAGTTTCGCATGACCTCTTTTTGATAATATCTTGTGTTTTTACGTAAAACATTGCGAAATCGTACAGTTCTTTCTTCTCTAATGACACCTTAGCATATCATGTTAACTATAAATAAACTGCAAAGTCTGTAAAACTAACTTTTGAGTTACTTTTGAGTTAAGTTTTTGTGCTTACTTTGTTTGAATCTATTACGTTTCAATGTTACGAAGTAGAAAGTGACTTCATAATCGATCACCACTTACATCTTAACGAACCGTCTAGATTTATTAATGTTACTAGAGTTTACCTGCGACTTTGTCTGCACAAATTATATACCAGATTTTAAGTCAGATCATAAGCTATCAAACAACAAAAGTTTCATCAAAATCGGTTCTTGCGTGCTACTGTTACAAACATACAAACAAACAAACAAGACAAACAGATAGACAAGAATTCTAAAAAAGGTTAATTGGGAGTCTGGGATACCTAAAAACCATATTGTAATCTTTTTCATGTAAATATCTTCAATGTAAAGACACTCTTCTGTTACAGTTTTATATTAATTTAGATTTCAGTTTAATTCATTGAATATTTGGGTATCAACTTCCTGATATTTTGACCTTTTTTATGAACAAAGAAATAAAAAGGACAGGAGTCTCCTAAATTGACTAGTATGGTTTTATTAGCTTTTACAGGTGGCTGGTAAAAAGGCTTTCATATATTAAGAACCTGGCCCTGTACCCAGACTTTCGATTTTTGATATATTGCGACCATTTCGGTCTGAACTTCATTGTAATAGAGTTGACATTGGAACGAAAATGCAACGCAAAGCTAAACAATCACGCAATTGCTAAGTTTGAATGTGGCCCAGTGGAACTAACTTTAAGATCTGAAAAAACTTAAAGACATGTAAAAGAACCTACATATCGCACATCTAGTTCTAAAAAGTCATAAATGTAATTTTCAAAATTTTACAGTATAGCGCTTTAAAGATTCAAGGTGCGATACTTTTTTGACTAGAGCTATAATGACAGTGGCGCTCTCTAAGGCACATGTTGTTGAATTAAAAAAAGATTTTTAAACACTCAATGCATTTACATAAAAGGAAAGTTATGGCATTGTTAACTAAATTTTGGATTTTTTTACATTTATGACTTTTAAGAACTAGACAGGCCAAAGGCCGCATGATGCATGTGATAGGGCTATATCCTGTTTTTCATCTCATCTGTATGAGAAAGAGCTTTGAGAGACCTTACTCCATTGTTTTACATTTCAATTATGAATAACATAAAGCCGTGGTGGTCCAGTGGCGAGTAACCTTGCCTGCCGTGCAGGAGGCGATGGTTCGATCCCCGTCCAAGCCTACTCGTACCAATAAGTTTTACGGAATTTATGTACGATTTGTAACACCACTGGCTTTTCGGTGAAGGAAAAAATCGTGAGGAAACCTGCATGCTTCAATTTCGAGGCATGTATTGTACCCACTGTTCATTATATGGCGACGGACTCACCCCCCGTCACACTGGACAGAGTTTTGGTACTACTGGTGAAATGTGGATGTTTTGAGGTTTCAGAATATCACTGACTACCCCCTCGGGGAATATAGTCGTGAGCATATGCTTAGTAAAGAAATAATTTAACCGAAACCAAAGTCATACCTCACTATTCTTGGATATTCGTAGTTTATCTAGTGAAATCATAAATTGAATACACAATTGGAAGTTTACTTCACTCGATAGAAAGTAGTCACAAAAATGACGTATTTTCATGTATTATAAACATCTTTCTTGTTTTAGAAGAACTTAAAATAGTTTCAGATTTTTGGTATTTATACCTAAAAGTACTTTTGTTAATTCGTTTTAATTGTAATCGAAAATACGGCACACGGACGCACTTTTCGGAGCGCTGGGCAATTGCGATTGTCAAAGTAAATATTCGTCTGAACCCCCCCCCCCCCCCCTGAAATGGTTATATTTCCTTTTACCATTTTACACTTTATTCCATCATCATCCAGCAACACTCTTGTCTATGGGATCAGGGCTCTCCCAAGATTCGCCACAAACCTCTATCCTTGGCCTTCCTCATAAACTCTAAAACGGTCATGAATTTATCCATGTATAGGCAAATCAATTAATATTCTCATCTAAGCCATAACATACATCTAATTAACTCGAAACAGTAGTTTATAGATAAACAAAATGCCCGTCAACTGCTCAAAGTTCAGAACTTGTATACTTAATCAAATCTACGTCACTATCGCCAGGGCCGGATTGAGGAAAGTACTTACAAGGTACTAGGGCCTCACATTAAAGGCCCCTAAGACCTCGTATTGTTGCTGCAAAATCTAAAAATGTATTCTGGGCTGCAATCGTGGTAAATATTCGGTGATTGAACCGTTATTGGACTACGTGCGAGCCATAACTTTTGACACATTTGGTATTGCGCTAATCGCGGTACAGCTTATGACGGCCGTTAGAGCCGTTTTGACAGATCGCTCAGACGTTAAAGGCGGTCAGTAACATAGCGTTTAGCGCGATGCGGAAGTCAGCACAGTTGAATAGTAATTGGATTGCAACGTGATTAGAACTGAATTTGGATAAGACTAGAACTTCGATGTTTTAACTTAACGCAATCGAGGGGCTGTTTAATTAAAGACAACATGACGTGTTGTGAATTGTGAAGTCTAAGGTAAAGATTATACAGGGTCCTTCTTAATATGCGAACACTTTTTTAAGGGAATGATCATTAAACTAAACAACTTTCCCTATGGGACCAACATCGAAATCACGAAAAAAAAATCTGCTGTCTCATACATTTGGCTCTAGTAGGGTTGCAGTTTTGTATGTAACAGCTGTTTTTTTTCGCGATTTCGATGTTGGTGCCATAAAGAAAGTTGTTCAGTTTGACGGACGGACGGGATGATCATACCCCTTAAAAAGTAAGCACATTAAGAAGGACCATATACAATGTGTTAATGAAGTAACGCAAAATTAGAAAGTAGTTTGTTTAGAATCGAGAGCAGAATCGAATTATCATGTTTTCAACATAGGATTTTTTTTTTAATTTTAAATAATTTGTTTGTAAAATTTAAAAATTTACTGAACTCGATCTCAACCCACCGCTCGGGCACTCTCACCCTACTGAGTACCAAAACAAGATTCTTAAAATGTATCCAAGAGCACGTTAGCGCTTTCATTCATTGCTGAAATGATAACAAATCATTTTTGCCTCCAAACTTAAAAGTGAATAACTTTAAATTTCAACTACAAAAATAATGATATTATTGTTTCAATCTAATTATTTTGTTATACGTAAATAAGTTGGGGTGTATTAGGTTTTGCGTTTATTCATTAACACGTTGTATACATATTTAAAACTTTTAAGGGGGTTGTTTAGACCATCAATCTGAACAACTTTCACTATGGGACCAACATCGAAATCGCATAAGGAAAAGTATCATTAACCTTAAAATTTAAACTACATACTCTACAAAACTGAACAACTTTTACTATGGGAGCAAACATATCAGAACAATCTGCTGTCTCATAGATTTTACTCAAGTAGGCATTGCAGTTTAGTATGGAACAGCATATTTTTTTTGCACTGTCAGTTTTGCTCCCATAATAAAAGTTGTTCAGTTTGATGGGTAGAGTATGTGCTTAAAGGTTAATAATAATTTTCCTTACACCCTCTATTTTTTAAAGCTGCTTATTAAAATTTCACGAGGGGCCTATGCTTTTGGGCCTCTTTTAAATCCCGACCCTGCTGACAAGCCTGCAGTCAGTGATCGAATGCGCCGCGAGTCGCGCGTCTCTTGCGCGTTCGTTCCCTTCCTTTGTGACGTAGAGGAATGACCGATTGAGTTTCGAAGTTTCATTGTGTTTCAAAAATGAAAGTGGACAAAGATGTAAGCCTTGCGGGGCCAGTGGACTCAAAGCCTATTCTTTCTGACAGGAAAGGGAGCCTGAAGGTGACAATAACTCCAGCACAGCATAAGACACTAACGCACTTGCCGAAGAGGCCGCCAGTGGACTTGGCCTTTACCGACTTAACGTACAGGGTTCAGGAGGGAAAGAGGAGCAGTAAGTGATTTATATTTTTAACCTTTTGATCATGTCTATTTTATAAAATTTTGAATTCTCACTTAAGGGTATATTACTGTTGGCGCCCTCCATACAAACGAAGTCTGGTGATATGTTCAATACAAACTGATTCAACTCATTGAAATTTTGCTGAAACAATCTAGAAACAAATCTCTATACTTGTATCATGTCAGATTTTCCTTAAAATGTACAGTTTTAAAGTTACAGTGCCTCATAGATTTCCATACAAATCTTAAATTAATCCTAGCATTAAAACTGTATATTTTAACGAAAATCGGACATGATACAAGCATAGAGATTTGTTCCTAGATTGTTTCTCCAAAATTTCATTGAGTTTAATTGGTTAGTATTGAAAATATCACCAGACTTCGTTTGTATGCAGCGCGCATTTACGTATTCGGAATAAACTTATCTTAAGGGGCCATACGTCCCGGAATTACCTGGGAAAAGGTATTTTTATACAATATTCATACAAGTTACCAAAACGAAAAAATACACAGTATTGGATAGTTTATCTAGTTAAATCATAAATTGAATACACGATTGAAATTACTTGACATAATAGTTTTTTAAACGAAAAAAGAAAATAACGCATTTTTAACATTATTTTCTCAAACTAGAATAACTTGCAACCGTTTATAATTACTGGAATTTTACTCACATATTCACCATTAATGAATGAAATGAATGAATGAAATATACTTTCTTTACACCAAACAAAATACAATGCACAATAGGAAACAAAACTGATTATGGTACAAATAAGCCACCACCATTAGTTAATCTAGTGAAATCATAAAAAAATCTATACAAGTCATTTTATTAATTCTTTCTAATCGAAAATACGGCACACGCACGCGCTTTTGGGAGGTCTGAGCAATCGGGTTTCTCATAGAAAATATTCGCCTGAACCTTTGGCCCCTTAAGTAGGTAAGTATATTTAATTTTTCCCCGAAATGTCGACTCGTCCTTAGAAATGAGAATTTGAGGTTTTGGTAATTCACATTATTAGTGTAACGATAGAAACATATTGTTGTGGTTTGTGATTGGAATGATTACTGACAAAATTTTACGTACGCTTAACTTTTAACCATGCACGTTCCTTTCATTTGACCCATAATTTATTTGACACTCTTATTTGTAATAAAATAATAAATAATATTACGGCATAATGTTTTCTGTAAAATACAGTTTTCTCGTTTCGGGTGGATCTTGAATTGGATAGAGAACAGTAAGTTGAGCTATGTTCACAAAAATAAAATAAAAAATTTATGAACTAAAAATGTCTGACACTATATCCATCGGAATGTAAGAATATATAAATGTTCTTAGTAACGTTTAAAGATAATTATTGCAAATGATACGCAAAAAGTATTTATTACTTAGGTATCTACATAATATCTCATATAGAGCAGCATTTTATCGACGAACGTGAAGGAAAAAAATTCTAAAAACAAGTTTTAACATCGATCAAAACCTTCTAACAAATAATTAGTCCAATGATACTTACCGTAATTACCGGCATTCTTGATATTGGTATTTAAAGATCTTAACTATTTTTTGTACATATAATATACCAGTCGACAATTAAGAAAATTAACAGCATAGTCGGTTTTTGGAATTTTATTTAATTGGCGGGCTTAATAATTTTGACCCCTGAAGTTTGCAACGTGCAAGATCAAAAAATCTTACGCATTTACATTCAAATTTATACCTTTTAACTAAACGCGACAGCCTATAATTGCGGAACAATAATTTCGAACTTATGACGTTTGGGGTTCACACGACTCTGTTTTTCATTATTTTTAACATTCAAAATTAGAATCTAAACTAATGGAATAAAATTCAAAGTTGCATATCTCATGATACCTCGCCCTACCCGGAAAAAGTGGCAGAAAAGTTTGTTAGTTGAATTACACGCGTAACTAGTCCTCATATAACTAGTCTAAGGTTTGACGTCGCCGCCCTCAACACATTTCGAAGCATATCTCTGGTGATGTCTGAACACTTAAATACATTCTCGACATCACACGTCCTGAAGAACACAACCCTCTTTGCCACAGTAGGTAAAAGAAGGTTGACATTAAGTTTATTTACGACTTGCATATCTCTACTCCGATACTAATATAATCCTTGTCCTAGTTCCGCATTATCATTGAATGTTGGAGTTAGTCATTAGTGAGCCTACGGAAAGAAACCAGTACCTACTAACGAGTTGAAAGGAAATTTGTACCGCTATAAAACTCAATTTACTAACTAGGATGTTTCAACATCTTCATTGCAAATATGTTCACCACAATGGCAGGTTGAACTCAGTGATATTGTCATTCATTAGTATATTATTTATAATAGGTATAAGCAAAGCCCTCCAGAATAAGGTTGAGAGGGAGTGGAACATACTCCACCACGCGGGCCCAGTGCGTCTTGGTGGAGGCAAGTTAGTGGTCAACTTGCTGTCAGAGAATTTTCAAGCCGCTTTAACAGACCTCTGACCTGGCTTAACGAATAGTTACAACGCCACCCTTTGGAGGCCTCTGCCCTGCAGTGGGATTCTACAGGCTATAACTTACTACTACTACTTTAGGTATAGGGTCCTTCATATGCTGATAAAACAATCAAATTGAACAAATTTTTCTAAGGGACTAACGACGGAAATCTTCTGTCCCATACATTTAGGTTGAGTAGAATTGCAGATTTGTACGGACGTAGTGATTTAAAAAAAAACGGTAACTTATAAAACTATAAGATAGAAACATACAATTCGCATATGGGATATAATTAATGAGGTGGTTTTTCGTTGGTTTTTCTTTCCTCGTTTCTAACATCTGGTTATCTCAGATGTGCAGATATCCTTATAAAGTTTTCCTTAAGTGTGAGTGTAAGCTGCATTTGCATTAAAAATGTATAGATGGATAGTAAAGTAGTCAAAACCAACCAAAGAAACCAACTTCATAACAGGAAATTGTACTTCATCCCTCGTGAGAAATTCCCAGTCCGCCAATATGCAGTGGAACGGACGCATGCGTGGTATACTAAACTTTATACACCCTCATCATCAGGTTAGGAAAGTGCCTCAGCAGTCAGAGACTGTCATATCTTTTATCTTGAAGACTGCATTTTGATTGTCAATTTGTGCGTAAGTATAAATCTAAAATACTCATCATTATTTAAAGTCTTTCAAACAGTCTGTTTTGAAACTGTTTATAATGTCCTCTACACAAAGGTTGTCTGTGGAGATCACGTGATAATCCCTAGAACTGTTGGTTGAAGGGTTGCCACCTAATATAATGTTGAGAAAAGATATAGTACATAAAATACTATATTTTTATAGCTCATTCAACTGTAGCAAATGATTAAAAACATAAGTAGTTTTTTGTTACTCGAATGTAAATAATCAAATAGGTAGCAGAAATCGACTAAAATATATCAAATAAGTATATTTGATCAGGTCATAAGACGTAAGTTTACACGCGGAATTTGAAATTAGTGTATAGGTACAAAACATATTGTGTGAGTGGCAGCGAGGATGATATGATGATGAGGTTAATACTGACACACTATCGAACGTTAGAAACATACATTATTTTAAAATACTTATTAAAATCTCAGGCAAGCCTCAGATAATTTAAAATAGCTAAGTTTGGAAAAACCCGATAATATTAAAAATACAACTGTACTATTATTTCTCCCAAATTTTCCGAGAGCACTATATTTTTTAGCAATTTATTGTAGAAATACTATATTTCCTCCAAATAAAGGTGGCAACCATACCTAGAACTAATCAATTGATAACTCCGCATTATCGTAATAATTTATAAGCGAGAAGTGTTTATCGCAACTGTAACACGGATTTTAATGTTAATAATTGTAGCTTTAATATCAATAAAACTTTTAGATTTGTTTAATGATTCACATTTGGCCAGTTTTTTAGGCATTCATGCAATCAGCTAACACAATAAATTTACATTAGTAAGATATACTTAATAAATTTACATTAGAATATCTTACCAATGTAAATTTATTGTGTTAGCTGATCAGCTGATGATAGCTTTGTCGCGATCGTGGGGATATTCATCACCATCATCTCAGCCGATAGAAGTCCACTGCTGGACTTAGGCCTCCCCACAGGATCTCCACAACGACCGCCATTCGATTATATATATTTATATTCTGTATAATACACATTCTTCTCAGTCGCCGTTGACATTCAAAAGTATAATCGTATTAAATATATAATTAAATTATAGGACAGCACAGCATTAAAACATGAAAAGTATAAAAAGACAGAAGACCATTAGACATTAAAATTATACGAGCGCATCAAAATGCAGTTACTTGCGATCGTGGTGAAGATGCCAATCAGCAAATACATTTTTGTCCATACCTATACTCCATTCAAAATAGCAGCGAAAATTTAAGGCTATTTTTAATTACAGAAACAGAGATTTGAAACACGTACTCTCACTTATTCTGAGAAAAGCTTTAGTAACGTCCAAGATATGTCGGATAGTATATGTATCCAATAAATTAATTACATTTGGTAATCAGAATTGGCCAGAAAGCTAAATAGGAATCGGAAAATCTCTCGTCGGGAATGAAGGATAGCTAAATTGAGAAAAAAATACACTTATTCTTTCTAGAGCCTCTAGATGTTTTGATGAATTAAACAAAATCTATTGGCTCATTAATAATACCTATTTACAATTATAAATACTCAAAAATTTTATACGTATACCAAGAGTAAACAGAGTATAAATGAATAAAAATAAATGATTTTTCTAAGTCCCTCCTGGCCATACCTAGACCAAAAGTCTGGCGGCATTTCCTCGTTGCACAGCTATGTCGGACTATACTTCATTCCAAATAAGGACGACGAGATTTTCCGACTCATATTTAGCTTTCTGACCAATTCTGATTACCAAATGTAATTAATTTATTGAATACATATACTATCAGACATATCTTGGACGTTACTAAAGCTGTTCTAAGAATAAGTGAGAGGAAGTGTTTCCAATCTCTGTTTCTGTAATGCAAAATAGCCTTAAAATTTCGTTGCTATTTTGAATAGAGTGTAGATATGAACCAGAACGGGTATCAATTAATCTAAACTATTATAAAACTGTAACAGAAGAGTGTCTGTACATTGAAGTAATTTCCAAAAAAAAGAGTATGATATGGTTTTTAGATGTCCCAGACTCCAAATCGACCTTTTTTAGAATTCTTGTCTATCTATTTGTCCGTTTGTTTATAACAACATCACGCAAAAACTACTGAACCGATTTTGATGACGCTTTTTATGTTTGAGAGCTTATCATTTGACTTAAAATCTGGTATATAATTTGTGCAGACGAATTCGCGGCTAAACTCTAGTATTAAATAAATTATAAAAAACACTGTTGAAATGAAAAGGAAGCATTATTTAAAATACTATAAAAAATTCAATGACACCAGACTCCAATTACAATAATATTCTTTAGTCGACGACCGGTCTCCAGCCCGGCGCGCGGTCATCAATTGAATAATTCCATGAACATTATTACTTATTTTATAATGGACGTTAACTGCATGCCATTAGAATTACTGATTAACTATGGCTAAAGAAATCCAATGGGTTTTGCATACAGATGCATAGATTCAGGGTTTCGGTACTGCGAGCTGTGACTGACATGATATTATTATGATCTATAAGAATATGGTAAATGAATATGGAATATCTCTGACTCCGTGTTCCGTGACTGACTGACAGACAACCTAAACCACTGAACCGCGTAAAAGGTGTTAGAAAAGTAAAAATAAACATTTAAAACTTTTAAGGCGCTTGTTTAGGCCATCAAACTGAACAAATTTCTCTATGGGACCAACGTGGAAATCGCGAAATAAAAATCTGCTGTCCCATATATTTAGCTCGATTAGATTTGTAGTTTAGTACGGAACATCGGATTTTATTTTCGCGATTTTGATATTAGTCCCATTGTGAAAGTTGTACAGTTTGATGGTCTAAAACATCCCCTTAAATGTTTATTTGTATTTTTGTACCTTGTATTCTATGGAGAGGACGTAGGGGTGCACCAAGAAAAGATTTTTAGATAATAATATCTAAAAATCAAATTATAAAATTTCCGTGTAAGTATAATCTTGAAAACGGCTGGATTACGTTCAAGATTGACCGTAACCTTTGACTATTTATTATAAGGACTAGCCTTGCGGTAGCATTTTCCCTCTGCCACGGTATAAGAACAATTGATCATGTGCATTCACATTCAATTTTATACCTTATCACTAAACGAGACAGCATATAATTGCGAAACAATAATTTCGAACTCAGAACGTTTGGGGTTCACACGAGACTACTTTTCATGATTTTTAACATTCAAAATTAGAATCTAAAGTTATGGGGAATAAAATCCAAAGTTGCAGATTTCATGTTACCTCGCCC
Organism: Agonopterix alstromeriana; assembly: GCA_963924505.1. Classification (NCBI taxonomy): domain Eukaryota; kingdom Metazoa; phylum Arthropoda; class Insecta; order Lepidoptera; family Depressariidae; genus Agonopterix; species Agonopterix alstromeriana. The sequence goes on along the minus strand of OZ004670.1, from coordinate 3,593,187 downwards.
CCCGCAAAAAGTGGCAGAAATGTTTGTTAGTAGAATTACACGCGTAACTAGTCCACATATACGTAGTCAAAGACCGTAACTTAAATTGATTGAACTGAACATCACTATTTCAATATTCGCATTGTCTTAGGTTAAGGAAAGAATTTCATTTATAACTACTGTAATGACTAATTATATACCGTTCAAATTTTAATAGTGCTGATCAATTTGTTTTTAATTATAGAATCTGTGATTTATGTTGTTGACTCATTTGGTGATTGACTCCCGTCTGTTAGAATAACAACCATTGTTTTATTCATTTTATCACTCTTTTGACTCCTTAGTGACCAGACCATTAGTGTTCTAGATTATGTAAGTCATTAGTAGAACAAAAACAAAATTATGGATATTTTTTGCATTTGCTAACAAAAGTATCACCTTTGACGGAAAAATTGTGGGGTAATCATGGATATTTTATACAAGGTGTTACAAATAAACATTTAAGAGGGTGGTTTATTATCAAACTGAACAACTTTCTCTATGGGACCGCGATTTCGTTGTTGGTACCGTAGAGAAAGTGGTTCAGTTTGATGTTCTGAACATCCTCTTAAAAAACTGTCAGCATATTAAGTTGGACCCTGTATAACTAATCTAATGAAATGATTGTCAAAACACCATGACTCTTTTTTCAAAATTATGGAAACAGTATCGATTCGGTTTTGGCATTCGCACGGCTCGTGCGCTGTGATCAACAGAAACCTAACATGCTCGTTGCTTCGCTCCTCGCTAACCTAACCGACTAGGACTCATTGCAGAATCGCTCACGCAAGTTAATCCTCCATTAAAAAAAAAAAATAAAAAAAAAAAAAAAAAAAAAAAACTTTATTTTTAAAATAACCATTAAATGTCTTGCCGTCTTAGTACTTTTGTCTTGTTGACGTAGTAAAAGCTAGCAAGAGATTTAATGGAGGATTAACTTTTAAAGGATGGTTTGGAGAATTAAACGTTTCTGCAACTGAGTGTTAATCAGATAATGATGTAAAATCCGTAGCTGACTTAGTAAATTAGATGGTGATGTATAAAGGGGAGCGCCCCGCACTCTGAACCCCGCTCAACAATCATTTCGCTAGGTTAGTCTAGTAAGATAATTAACTATATTACGGTATATAGCGCATATGCACGCATGCATATGCTCGCGACTATATTCCCCGAGGGAGTAGTCAGCGACATTCTGAATCATCAGAACATCCACGTTTCACTAGTAGTACCTAAACTCTATCCAGTGTGACGGGGAGTGAGCCCGTCGCCACTTGTAATCGACAATGGGTACAATAAATGTCTCGAAATTGAAGCATGCAGGTTCCCAAACGATGTTTTCCTTCACCGAAAAGCCAGTGGTGTTACAAATCGTACATAAATTCCGAAAAACTCATTGGTAGTTGGCCTGGACGGGGATCTAACCATCGCCAAGGTTACTCGCCACTGGACCACCACGCCTGTTGGACCACCACGCCTATGAATAGGTATCATTTGAATTACCAACGAAAAAACAGATATCTTTATCAATGCCACTAATTATTTACGTTATATGCTCTATTCGCGAAATCGGATCACGGACACGCTGTGTCGGTGGACAAGGCTAGTAGTTATTATTTTGAAATGATTTACTTTCAGATTGATTATAAAAGTACAATCGGCCAATGAAAACCAATATTGTAATTTTTACAAAAAAAATTGTTTGTATCCCCGCTTTTTTTTTTAATTCGTAGGCGCCATCTTGAAATAATATACCCTATGTCACTCTCAGGATTTTTACGAATCCTATGACATTTCATACGTTAAAATCCATCAAGCCGTTTAGGCTGTAGGGCGTCCCAATGAAATATACATACAAACACACATACATACAAATATACGCTCGAAAAACATAACCCTCCTTCTGGCGTAGTCGGGTAAAAATAGTGCGGTCATCGGTAATCGACACTTAACCTCGGAATAATTCGGATAGAGTTGAAAATATTTGTTACAGACCATGATTCTATTTGATGACTGTAAAGTAAACAAACCAATATGTTGGTTTATAGCTTCTGAAAAAGGTAGTTGTTATTAGACCCGGTTTTTTCTTGTGGCTAAGTTTCATCACATTTGGTATTGCGCTAATCGTGGTACAACTCATGACAGCCGTTAGAGCCGTTTTGACAGATCGCTCAGACGTTAAAGACTGTCAGTTACATACAGTTTAGCGCTATGCGGAAGCCAGCACAGTTGAATAGTAATTGGATTGCAATGTGATTAGAACTGAAATTGGATAAGAATAGAACTAATAAATAAAAAAACATTTTTTCTTTCTTTAAATGATTCATTAAGATTTCTTGAATTAAGTTTCAGAAAAACTATGATTTTTACGATACGATTAGACGTCATTTATAATCTTGCAAAAGGGAAAAAGACAGTAAAATATCGTACATAAAAGAAAACAGTTCTCTACGATCAGGGAAAAAAACTAATTATTTTGTAAGTAGTCCACTCGACACGATATCCTTGGTCTCTGAACAGTCAAGGTTCAAGCCATTTTACCTTATTATTGTGTATTTAAATGACCGTCAAGAAACGAGATAATAATTGTGTTCTATCTCACATTTTAGTACGAAATGTCTTGAAGGGGCATTATAAATTTAATAACATATTATACAGGGTAATTGTATGGGTCAAATCATCGGAACTGTTAGATAAAACATGCCGATATCTTCGCTTCCTGAAAGTATCGGAAGCAAACAAATTATATAATTATTTGACTTGGAGGAGGGCACCGCCTGACCGGTCGTTGTGGCCATCCTTGGGAAGGCCTATGTCCAGCAGTTGACGTCTATCTAGCTGATATGATAATGACGTATATTGGCGATCTCTATACAAACGAAGCCTGATTATATTTTCAATACTATCCAATTAAAGTTAATGAAATTTTTCAGAAACAATCTAAAAACTAATCTCTATGCTTGTATGTTGTCAGATTTTCGTTAAATTGCATGGTTTTAAAGTTACAGTGCCTCAAAGATTGAAACTGTATATTTTAACGAAAATCGGATACCATACAAGCATAGAGATTAGTTTCTAGATTGTTCCTGCAAAAATCATTGACTTTAATTTGTTAGTATTAAAAATATAACTAGACTTCGTTTGTATGCAGCGCGCATTAGCGTTTTCGGAATAAACTTCTCTTAACACTATCTACTTCTATAAAGTCTGACACTAGGGCTGCAATCGCGGTAAATATTCGGTGATAGAACCGTGACTGGACTACGTACCAACCATAACCTTTGACACGTTTGGTATTGCGCTAATCGCGGTACTGCTCATGACAGCCGTTAGAGCCGTTTTTACAGATCGCTCAGACGTTAAAGACTGTCAGTTTCATAGAATTTACTGCGATGCGGAAGTCAGCACAGTTGAATAATAATTGGATTGCAATGTGATTAGAACTGAAATTGAATAATAATAGAACGTCGATGTTTTAAGTTAGCGCAATCGGTCTCTAGGGCTTGCTGTCCACACGATAACAGGAAGACTATCTACTTTTAATTTATATAAACTTTCCCATTTCTAATGTAATTAATGCACTGAAAAAAGCAATTGAGTTTAACTCCACTTAATTAGCTTTATTTAGGTATTTAATAAATTCGATTTTAATTATAACTAGGCTACATTTTGTTACACCATTATTATACTCCACAATTGGTAAAAAGTTCTCAAAACTGCCGTATCTGTTGTTTTCTCAAGTCCACAGATTGTTGCAACTCTCAACGTGCAATTACACATTGCATGCTCAGTGTTCTTGTAATTTATTCTGATTATCGCCTCCTGCGCATGTTTTTGAACCTCCTGATACAATGTAATACGATAGTTTTAAATAGAATGACATTGTCTGTAATACCTTATTACAGCCATAATCAACCTTTTTTTTTCTCGGGCCACATACACGTAATAGCGATTTCAAGCGGGCCACAACATTACGAATAAAACTTTAAAAAACGTTAATAAGTAACCTTAATGTGACCGCTGAAATTGTGTACGTACGATACTTTTAAAAGTTTTCAACAATTACATCTACCTATACTTCATTCCAAATAAGGACGACAAGATTCCGATTCCTATTTAGCTTTCTGGCCAATTCTGATTACCAAATGTAATTTATTTATTGGATACATATACTATCCGACATATCTTGGACGTTACTAAAGCTTTTCTCAGAATAAGTGAGAGTACGTGTTTCAAATCTCTGTTTCTGTAATTAAAAATAGCCTTAAAATTTCGTTGCTATTTTGAATGGAGGATAGTTTAGGATTACAATTACTGTGCGCTACTCGTACAACGTCATCCAGATGAAAATCAGTAAGACGGATTCTATTTTTCATATTTCCTTTTTGAGTAAGAAATACTTTATTCATATATATGTCAATTTTTGCATAGTCCTTTATTGACCAGTACTATATTCCAGAATTCGGCAGTCCTTCCATGTCCTCTTCTCTTTAAATACATATAATTTCCAGATATTTGTGTATTGTCCTTTATCTCAAAAAAAGATTTAAATAACTGTTTCTCCAGCCAGGTCTGTTATTTTTGCCCCAATATGATATTTGGACATATAAGTTTAAAATCATTTATTTTACCGGGCAAATCAATAAAGCTCGGTGGGCCACACGTGGCCCGCGGGCCGCAGGTTGAGTATGGCTGCCTTATTAGATCTGCTGTTTCACATCCTTTAGCTAAAAGGATAGATTGTTACTCGTATTTATTATATATTGTTAAGAGATAAAGTTTTTTATGCAGTGATTTTTTTCTGTCGCCTGGCTCCCTTGTCATGTCAATAGCCAGTTTGAAAACTCCAAAATGCTAAACGCCAGCATTACTACACAATGTTCGTCCTATTTAATCATTAAACTCTGTAGTAGTCACCAAAGTCACATGGACACGTCGCATTATGAACCTTAACGCTAAGAGTATAGATAAACATTTTTTGTGTACTTCAATTGCAGTCAGGATGTCATATCTTGCCTTGTCACGGTTTGGAGTGATATATGATATCATGTGGGCAGTACGATGCCCTCGCTTGATTAAAGAGCTGAGGAAATGTTTAATTCACGTTCTGGAACGGACATGCAATCTTTTGTTCTTTCCGTTGCAAATGCTAGAATAACGGACTGAAATAGGTACTACCCGTTTAACCGGTACGTTTAACAGGTAACAAGGAGAGTATCATAATTTTATAACTTATTATTAGATTTTGTCCGCGTCTTCCTCTGCATCAGTTCCCGCCATCGTAGCGAGATAAAATATGTACCATAGTTGTTTATATCTATTATAAGCTAAAAACTAAAAGTTTTATTACAAAAACAAACAATTTCGTCCCATTGTTGGGTAAAAAGCTTTGAAATTATCTATGAATAATTTCAAAGCCTTATATCTTGTTATTATATTATACATTGCAAATATGATTTGTGACGCGGCATCTAGATTTTCTAAACTATTTTTCCATACATAAAATATTACTTTTATTAAAACAGTCTACGCATCTGCTGCGTAAAACTTTTGTATGAAATTGACAACTCTTAGTTAACACCCCCACTTTCAGGCTAGGCCTGTAGGTACCCCAGTAGCGGAAACGATACTCCCATAATGATGGCAATCCTAAATTCAAGATTCTTATATAAATATATCCTGCAGCTCGATACCAAAACGTGCATGAGGTCATGTTTTATATCAATTTATATTTAATTACTTTGGACTCTTACAAGGTTATCGAAGGTTTTCGACCCTACAGGTAAGGGAATTCTTCGCCCTGAGACCCAAAATACAGGTGCCTACACATTTTAATTTCGCCTTCGGTCCGAATATCGTAAACTTTATTATTTTTTACTCATGAATGTGTCATTGATCTGTGTTCACCAGGAAGCTGGTATAGGCTGGTATAGGTATTGTCTATACCTGGAGAGCAGACTGCCTTACAAGTGAAACATGAAAATACTCCTTGGTGGTCGGTAATGTTTCCGTCGTTGTTTCCGACGTCAACTTTGTCCCTTTCCAACGACAAAAATTGATAGAAAGGGAAAAACGTAAAGTCGGAAACAACGACGACGGACACGTACGAAAGAAGGACGAAACATTAAAGACCGCTGTGGTCAATTTTCGTGTCTCCATTCATGTAAGGAGGATTGCTATCAATTGGTTTATATCCTTAAAGGATTCAGACCCTCTAAGGTTTATAACCATGGTGTTACACTCGTAAAATACCACACAGTTAATAGGTGCAACCCACAGAATATTATAAGAGGGGTTAGAAATGCAAAGTAGCGCTTTTGCTTCGGAGACGACTGTCGCCACTTGTCTTCCCGCTCACGCTGCTACAACTACTCATGCCCTCTCACTCGCACCATGGCGCGCGCCTTATGGTGTTATGCAAATCATTGCATAACCTGTGGCACGCGTTCCACGCCTAATTTTCGAGCGAGTCTCTCTTCAGCGGAGCTGTATTTTTTCTGACATAATCCACTATTAATTCCTAACCATGAACTTATTACAAAGAAGGATGATTTTTTTTAAACGGGCACATTTTCACCTCACTATAAGTAATGCAAACCAAGATCAACAGCGATCATTTACAACACTAGACAATGAAGTCTAGCGAGCCCGGGGGATGACTCTAATCTGTCTTGGAACCCGCAACGAATTTAATCAAAGAAGATAGGAGTGGGAAAAATAAATATCTGACTTCCCATCATTGCAAACGGGAGACAGCAATAAGAAATGCAAGGCAAGTCTACTCCAGAGATAATTTACGGCGGAGTTTGAAGACCCTACCGCAAAATCACCAATTAAATAGCATTACAAAAACAAAAGAGGAACCTAAACCTATTGTACTGAAACTCTGACCTAGTTTTCTTTCAGTAATAAGAATGGTAAAAACATCTGAACGCACAGAAGGACGGAATATCTAACGGCGATTGCATAAATATCCGACTTTTGTAACAACCTTCTAGTAGTATTAATTCTTAATCTATTGATAAGAACAGGTAACGCTTATCGTTAAATTTCATATTTATTACAAATACCTACTAATATACAGATCGGAAATGTAGAAAGTTGTATTACTTTGTTGAATTGACACTGTGACTTCGAAATCGATAAAAAAACTGCTGTTTCATACATTTTGGTCGAGTTAGCTATTGACATAGAATAACAGTTTTTTCGCGATTTCGATGTTCGCTTCATACTGAAAGATTTTCAGTTTTTTCACAGACGTTTTTGGATTCAACAATAATGTATGTTAAAATAACACGAGTTATCGCGTTTGATTCAGACGACCACACATTAACCACAAGCATTATATTTTAAGTCTAGAATATCCTTATTAAGGGAATATACTTCGGAGCTTGCTCCATACAAACGAAGTCTGGTGATATTTTCAATACTAACTAATTAAAGTCAATGATTTTGTTCTGAAACAATCTAGAAACCAATCTCTATACTTGTACGAAGTCAGATGTTCGTTAAAATGTATAGTTTTAAAGTTACAGTGCCTCAAAGATTTCCATACAAATCTTAAATAAATCCTAGCATTAAAACTGTATATTTTAACGAAAATCAGACTTCATACAAGCATAGCGATTAGTTTCTAGATTGTTTCTGAAAAATGTCATTGACTTTAAGAGGATATGTGAAAAAAATAGGATTCTTCAAAGCATCAGATATCATGAAGTACTAACAGTAGGAGTATGATTTCAGGATATGTGTAAATTGAACATATTATTAAAATTTTGATTGCCGCCAAAACACGATTAAGACAAATTTTCTCGATAGAAAAACAAGCCAAAGTAGCCTCCGTCTTTATCTATAAACGCTTGGAACTGCTAAACGGTGAATAATAGAAACACGAGACTTGATTTAAAAAATAGAGATTGATATTTTATAAATTTTGATTGCAGCAGAAATAAACTTACATAAATAGTAAAATCACAACTAAATAAAGTTTGTTTTGGCGCTTACGTCGTTTTATTTAGTCAGGCGCGCACGCCGCCCCATCTCTTTCTCTCGCGTCAGGCAGTAATATAAGCTATCACAATCTATTAAAAACCTCAGTCGGCTGTGGCCTTTGCCCGCGTCAGACCTGCGTTCGCATGCCCGATTTCCGAATTACGATTAATTATCCAGCTTAGTAGTGTAGCGTAGCTTATATAGTGTAAATATTATAGTGTAATATATTAAATACAATCTAAAATAAATTCGAGGCCATAGCAGCTTCACATTTAAGAGAATATAATTCGGAGCGCGCTCCATACAAACGAAGTCTGGTGATATTTTCAATATTAACCAATTAAAGTCAATGAAATTTTTCAGAAAAAATCTAAAAACTAATCTCTATGCTTGTATGAAGTCAGATTTTCGTTAAAATGTATAGTTTTAAAGTTACAATACCTCAAAGATTTCCATACAAATCTTAAATTCAATTAATCTGTATTCAAATGTATGTTCTATTTTGGTGTGCAATAAAGTATAATTGAATTGAATTGAATTGAAAACTGTATATTTTATTGAAAATCTGACTTCATACAAGCATAGAGATTCTAGAGTTTCTAGATTGTTTCTGCAAATTTTTCATTTACTGATTGGTTAGTATTGAAAATATCACCAGACTTCGTTTGTATGCAGCGCGCATTTACGCATTCGGAATAAACTTCTCTTAAGTATATTTCTCACTCAAATATGTATAGCAGTTTTTTTGGACTTCATATACCAAGAGCTAGCTGTTATTATCTTTAAGTCGTCGTAATTTTCGGTTTTACTATCTTGTTTTTCAATTTCTTCAAATAATTAAATTTATTTGTCAAAATGGAATCTGGTTATAAACGTATTTATGAACCGTTGTCAGTATTTTTACCGAGTTGAAGGATTCTATTGCTCCGGAACATCTTGCCTGGTATGAGAGTTTGAAAACTCTGTGGCCCTTAATTGTATGGGTAGTCAGTATGGTGAGCCAGGCTGAAGGGCAGGGTAGGGAAGGCGAGTGGTCGCAGAGAGTTTCTTCTTCCAAGTTGTTTCTTTCTTGAGTGCTGGATCCGGAATGAATCTACGCCGATTTGGCGCCATTTTATATCATTTTCAAGCGACCACTTGCCCTGAATAAATCTCTTTATTTCTCATACAATCTTAATTCCTACGCTTACAAACCAATATAATTATATAGTTAAGATACTTATTTTCTTATTCTAAAAATAGCAGGTGCATCATCCGCCGGTGCATAACAGAGTGCAGAACGAAAAGGAAAGGTACAATATATATATGACCCCGGCCCCCGCTTCCTCATCCCTCGCTCGCCTGTATGCGCTGACAGAGATGGAGCGTTCTGTCTCGTTCTAACAATTATTTCTAATAGGATTCTACCCCTTCTAATGAGGTAGTGAAACTTATTGGCATAACTTCTAATTGGAATTTATAATTTCTAACTCGATTCTAATTGTTTTATTTACTTGTGCTATGCTTTAATTTTATTAGGGAAGTGTACCTAATCTAATCTGGGGTAGAAATCACTAGAGAAATCAAATAAGAATCCTATTAGAACTATTTACATAACTTATGTGCTAAGCCCTAATTCTAATAAGAAAATTTTTATTTATTGAAATGAACACTTAACCTAAACTTATCCTACTAGTATAAAAGGGTATATAAAACGACATAAACAAAGTAATGTAAAAAACTATGTACAAAGGTAGTCAATTCAGGTTCTGTCGTGCACATTTCTCCCGCCGTCGCAGCTCTGCGATCCAACCTGTAGCACGACGATCCTCTTGGTCGGTCTCCGGAGGACATGCCTGTTGCTGGTTACGACGTCCACGATCCTCACCTCGCCGTCTCGCCCTGGGTAGACCGCGACGATCCTTCCTGTCGGCCATGTGTTGCGGGGCAGGGTGGGGTCGCAGACGAGTACCAGGTCGCCGATAGCGTGCGCTGGTCGTGTGAGGCTCCCGCCGGTGTTGGAGTAGAGGCTGGTACTCTTTGACCTGGCTCCAGAAGACGTCCGCCATCGTTGAGCGCGCTGATCTTGCGCGCGGTGAGGTCGTTTGGGTCCCAACAGGATGTGGTTGGGTGTAAGCGCCTCCGGTTCTTCTGGGGTCACCGCCACGTGTGTGAGTGGGTGGGAGTTGACGGTGTTCTCCGCCTCGGCGAGCAGGGTGAGCAGTGTCTCGTCGCTAGGGTACTGCTCGTGGAGTTTGACGCGCAGTGCCTCCTTCACGGTGCGTACCATGCGCTCCCACGCGCTGTCCATGAAGGGGGAGGCCGGGGGTACGTAGCGGCAGGTGATGCGCCGCGCCGTCGCCGTCGCCTCCTCGCTGACCGCCGCCAGCGCGGCCTTGGCGAGCTCCTTCTCCGCAGCCTTGAAGCACGTCGCGTTGTCACTCCATAGCTCCTTAGGCACTGCTCTTCGTGCCACGAACCTCCTCAGGTCGCCGGTCGCCGGAGACGTAGGCTTCGCTCTTCGTATCTTGCATAGTTGACAGTGTTTGATGACGTTCATGCACCGTCGGTCGTATCTTCAGTACCCATAGTCGCTGCTGTAGCTCATTCACGACGGTTTCGATACCGCCATGTAGTCGCTCGTGTACGTGTTGTATGTACAGTCGCGTGAAGTAGTGTTTCCCGTCGAGTACGGTCGGGCTCGCAGTGTCTTCAACGATGTCAGGTGCTACGTGGATTCTTCCTTTGAGCCATCTTCGCCGACGACCACTGATAGCGCCGACAGCTTGTCTCCCGGCTGAGCCGCCGCGCCGCTCCTTACTCGACGTAAATCTTCGGAAAGACAATCTTCTTGTACAGGTTTCCACCATAGTTTCTCAGCGCGAATGAGATAGTGCGTTTCGATACCGATGGTGTTGCTATCTCATTTCTTCACGTACGGTGTCTCGTTCTTGCGTGTTTTCTTATCAATCTTTGAATCAGAGTCGTTTTTATTGTTTTCTTTCGTTCCTTTGCGCTTCGTAGCCAATACTGTTTCATTTTTCTTCTTTCGACATAAATTGACGAACTGTAGCATGCGCACCATAGCTCGTAGCAAAAGTGGGAACGACGAAAATCGCTCGATTCGAGGTAGGTGAGCGTGGTCAGGTCGCTGGTGGGTGACGTGACAAGTCCCCTCTCTTCTCCTGTCTTCGGTGCTTCTGTCTTCGTCTCTTGTGGCCATTCTCGTTCGTGGTTTCGTAGGAAGCTCGGCCCGTTGTACCATCGGACCTCGCTCCCGCCGATAGAGACCGTGGCGCCGCCCGAGTTGGCGGAAAACTGCTGTACTACTGAATTTGTATTGGACACCCATCCGCATAGCTCGAAGCCGGCTTGCCGATGAATGTAGTCGACTGATTTCGATACTTCTTTGGCTTCTTTTTCGGTCGGAAAACTTGTTATGTAGTCGTCCATGTAGTTGTTCTTTTCAATGGCTCCCGCGGCTGCAGGATACTTTCCTTTGAAGTCTGAAGCATTTCTATTCTTCACGTATAGCGCGGTGCATGGTGATGACATCGAGCCGAAGATCACTGAAGTCATGCGGTACTCTCGCGGTCGCTGGTTCCCTCTCTCGTCGCCCCGCTATAGAAATCGTAGTGCCTCTCTGTCGTCCTCTTGAACTTATATTTGCATAAACATTAATTCCTTTATGTCAGCTGACACGGCGTGTTGGTGTTGACGAAATCGCATTACAACTCCCGGCAGAGATTGCAGCAAGTCTGGACCGCAGAGTAGCATATCGTTCAGGCTGCGTCCGGCTGTCTTCGCTGTGGCGTTGTGTACTACTCTTATCTTCGGTTTCGCGGGGTTAATGACCGCGAAGTGGGATAGGTACCATGTTTTATTTGGCACCGGCGGTGTGGTAGCTTCCTCGGCGTAGCCCAAAGTGAAGAGGGTTTGCATTCTTTCTTCATATTTCTTTTTCAGGTCTTCATCTCGGTCTAGTTTCTTCTCTAGGTTGTGCAGCCGTTTGAGTGAGTTTTTGTAGTTGTTCGGAATCTTCATGTCGTCTTCTTTCCATATAAGTATTGTTTTGAAGCGTCTGTCGGGCAGGCGGTGACTGGTTTCATTCAATATATTCAATGCGCGCTGCTCAGGGTCACTATTCTGTACTCGTTTTTCTATCCCGATTGATTCAAACTCGAAATAATTCTTCATCATCTTCTTTCGTGTATAGTTATTGAAATTATGTATTTTCATTAATAACGCCAAATAATATTATACAGGGTGTAAGGAAAAGTATCATTTTACTATGGGAGCAAACCGTTATGGGAGTTACAACTCTTTGCGTTCTACCTATCTATCTCAAGAACGGTTAACTATTATAAATGACCAAATTTGAAGAAAATTTAAAGTTCTACAATTTTTTTTAAAACTTCAAAGGTTATTTAGAGCATAGAAAAGAAGATATTTCCTAAAGACCTGTTTTTTGACATTTTACCTTGAATCTTTTGACCTGCATAAACGAGATTTTATGTGACATTTGACCTAACGTATAGGATGTCATAACGATGATTTAAAGAAGTTTGTAGCTTATTATCTCTCAATCCGAGGTTGACCCTTTTTTTCACCTAATTTTCCTGGGGTACTAGGAGAAACAGTGATAATGAAAAACAAAACGGAACAAAACATTAAATTTGAAACGTATGCAGGAACATACCAGAAGTATGAGAGAAAAGAAAAGGTAATAAGTTGTAAATAATTTTCCAGCACTCTGTGACCTAAACCTGCATATACGTTTAGCACCCTTGCTTGTGCTCGGGTGCTAACTTCACGCTGTGCAATAATGAACTACTTAAGTCACACTTATCGTAATGTACTAATGTAAATAAATGTTGATTTTAGGTCGTAAGATAAATATTATTAGTGATTTTGTAAATAAATGTTGATTTACCATTTTAAAATTCATTCATAACCTGTTATAATATCCTGCATCATCCTCATCCTTCAATGCTATGCCATGCATCTGAGGGATGCGAGGTATTTTAGAATTACCTATGGATTTTAAAATAGGTTTATGAGTGTTATACAACTTCTCAACCTGAAAGTTCTTGTGGTATCGAGAATAACTGAGATTATTGCAGTATTACGAAACTTATTTTTTCACGTTCTTCTTACATTTTTGTTGACGGCGTAAAATAACTTCCAGGTTTCATCTAGATAGTCGGTATGTTTTGACCATAGAATGTTTTGACTTGTATTATATCAATTACAAGTACAAAATAAGAAGTTGAATTGATTTGATTACGGGACCTAAAGACGTAAAGCCTAACCAAGAACCGAACCGAAGACAGCTCTCGTACTATAAAGTAAAACAAAATCCTGTAATGATAGTTTTTTTCCTTCTAGATAGGTACAGTGATTTTCGGTATGATATTAATGAGTTTTAAGTTTTTTAAGTGAAATCAATTAAAGAGTATCGTTAGTTAGGTATTGTTTCTATCTATAAATTGGTTGTCCGTAATTGATCCTGTAACAAATTAATAATTGATCAAGGAGGATAAATAGAACGATACTTAATTATAATATATTGTGTTTTTTCATACGACAAAAGGTACTAATAATATATTAACAGCGAAGCGTCTTCTACGCATTTTAAGTGATTTGATTTTCGTGGGCTAGTGCGCGACGATGTTCGGTAGCGGGGCGCGGGGCGCTTGCTGCGCTAAGCCACGCCCATTTCGCTTCAATTATTTTTCGACATAGGCCCTTAATTGGTTAGTATTGAAAATATCATTAGACTTCGTTTGTATGCAGCGCGCATTTACGCATTCGGAATAAACTTCTCTTAACCGCAGGCTCCCCGTTGAATATCAAGTTATTTTTTTGTTTCCAGTCTCAGTTGTTACCGCATTATGTTTTCCTTCGCGTTCTTGATTCCAGGCAGGTGTGGGAACGTTTGTTGTTCTAGTAACACTGCGTTTAATAATAGCTTAGTTTATGTACTAAGGTGATATAATCGATGACTAAGAGAGTGTTTTTAAATTAGTGATTTTCGAAATGGCGTCTGCATATGCGCACTTTGAGCTAACTGTCCATAATATTGTTGTGTGGACTGAAAGATCGCGCTTTGTATTTAACGTCATCTACATTTCGATATTATTTATGTTCGTTCTGTAATTAAAAAAATATTATTTGAGCTAAAGAATTACCTATTGAAAATGTGAATTGAGCGTTATTTTTCAACGTTATTTTGCAATCATAATTTTTATGTAGTCAAAAACTACGGATGCGCGAGCCTGGCTTGCATTCCCTTCCTCGGCTCCTCTAAAGTGTCCCCAGAAAGGTTGAGGTGAGATGGGGTACATGATGTCAGAGAGAGGCGGGGAGTGGCCGTTCTGTATGTAGAACTGTATACTATTACCTATTCTGTGTCAAAAGGTTAAACAGTGTTCAGTAGATATTAGTTAGTATACCTATTCAAAGTTGGTCCCATTTATAAACTAACCATTATACTTATTACGTAACATATGCTCACGACTATATTCCCCGAGAGGTGAATAAGAGATATTGTAAATAGAGGGTGTAAACTTAAATGCGTTAGACACCATAGGGACTCCTTTAGATCACCAGACAGAGGTTTAATAAAGGGTTTTAAAAATCGAACAACAGTTGACGTTTTCTATGGGACAGCTGATTTTTAAGTTCACATTCTGGGTACTGGCAGTGCCCAAACTGTATTCATTGAGTGGGCCCGTTTCAATGTCTATAGGTTTTTTTCAGAGGTGTAATGGTTTTTAATGAAAATAGAAAGTTGAATTGACACAAAAGTATTGTGATCTGCAGTCTAAGATTTATTACTAATAATTCATTGTCTAAAGTGAGATGTAACTCTTGGTTCAGCGTTACCAAATAAACTTTGTAATTAACTGTACATTGATATCGAATGTTCTGGAGTTTGAACTATGAGTAATAAATACATTTTATCTGAACAAAAGAGCGTGTGTTTTACGCAGAGTTTAGGTATATATCACTTTGTGACATGAGTAATAATGTTTGCACGAAAGTACTTTTTTTTATCGCCCTTACATGTCATCGATGGATTATCTAAGGCTCGGTTTATACAGAAGAGACGTGTGGCGGTGGCGGATAGTCAAAGTAACACAATTATAAACCTTATCGTACGTAGCATAGCGTCGTTTGGAGAATTATGCCCGCGCCTCCAGGCGTCGTCACCTGGAGTCTCGGGTGCGATTCTCCTTTACGACAAAAACGATGCTATGCTACTTACTATAAGGTTTATATTGTGGTACTTAAATTATCCGTCACCGCCACACGTCTCTTCTGTATAAACCGTGGCTAAAAGTTCCGTGACTGACTGGTTGACAGACAACGCATAGGCTAAACCTCTGAAGATAAAAACATGTAATTTGGAATATACAGAGTCCTTCTTAATATGCTGACCCTTTTTTAAGGTGATGATCAGGCCGTCAAACTAACAACTTTCGCTATGAGATCAACGTCGAAGTCACGAAAAAAATCTGCTGTAAAACTGCAAACCTACTCGACCTAAATTCATTTTTTTCAGGGTTTCATGCGATTTCTATGTTGGTGCCATGGAGAAAGTAGTTCAGTTTGATGGTCTGATCAACCCCTTAAACACTGACATTAAATTTATTGATTGACGTTTAATTTTGATATCTGTTTAAAGCCATCTTAATTATACATAAAAGTGTTAGCTTAATTGCCCTAAAGCCATAATCGTTAAACACATTAGTCGACCTGTTAGTTGTCACGTAGGACATAACGGCATCTAACTCCCTTCACTTGAGAGAATACACCCGTCACGGCGCCCGAGCGCGCTGCATACTAACGAAGTTTCATCCTATTTTCAAGATAAGCTAATTTAAGTAAAAATATATGTTGTTAACACAATCTAGAAACCAAACCAATATCTGTCTTTACCTTTTCTGATTTCTGTTTAAATATTTAGTTTCATTGCTAGGACTAATTAAGGATTTGTATGGAAATCTTTGAGACGCGGTAACGGAAATTCGACAAGTGCCGACAGAGATTTTGGTTTCTAGATTGTGTTAACACGTTCGTGGACAGTGTCTAGCTATAGCAGTGATGACAATAAAAGTTCTATTGTGTCTCGTTAACTGTCCACGAACGTGTTACCAACATTTTTTTTGAGCTTAATTTCTAAATGTCTAAACTAGGATCTAACTTCGTTTTGTATGGAGCGATTTATCAGAAACATCCTCTAAAGTTGTGTACCTGCTGTGTTCTAATAGTTTTGTTTTTAACGCAGATGTCAAGACGATCCTCAAGTCGGTGTCGGGGCGACTTCGGTCTGGAGAGCTCACAGCCATCATGGGGCCCTCCGGTGCCGGCAAGTCGACTCTGCTCAACATCCTTACAGGATACAAGTTAGTATGAACCATATATATCAGAAAAAATGGGTATGAACCTTAAATCACTCGTCGATTAAACTATGGAGGATATACAGGGTGTTAGATATATAAAAATGTTGCTAGTAATTCTGCTTTTGTATTAGTACTCATAGCCGATTACGGCTACAGTGATTGCTTATTTACTAAAGTCTGTCATTCTATGATAACCACTGCAATCAGAAGTGGGATCAGACAGTGACTCTAACCGGTAGCACATCCCCGGCACTCGTCTTGACGATAGTGCTGCACAGATATAAAATGGGGTTGGCACTCTGCACTCTCGCCGTCCCGCTCGCACGCTGCCGCCTGCTGTATATGCTTCTTGCTCGGCGCCTCTAAAGTGTCCGAAGAAAGTGCGGGGTGAGGTGCGGTATCTGGAGTCAGAGAGGGGCAGGGAGTGGCCGTTCTGTATGCAGAACTATACACTATTATCAATTCTGTGCGTAGACACGATGTGGACATCCTAGTTATAACTAGTTTAACAGAATGAATAGACGCAGAGATTCCGCGTCTTCTTTGTTATAGACTTTGTAGTTATGCGAATTGCTTTGCATCCCGCACAAGTATCAACTCACACCGATTCACTTAGAAGTGTTTAGTAGTGTAGTAGGTATGTAGTATGCAAGAATAGAATAGCTAACGAAAAACACAGCGAAATAAATCGCATCTCTTAGTCACCTCGTACGACACCGAAATAAAGAAATGTGTCTATTCTGAATACGGCACGTCAAAAAGAATTACTCTCCTACATAAAAAGTTTTGCAGCTAAGCGTGGGTAGGTCCCCCACTAGGTGGAACAACGACCTGATGAAGGTGGTGGGAACCCGTTGAATGACGGCAGCGCAGGACAGATCGTTGTGGCGATCATTGGGGAGGCCTATGTCCAGCAGTGGACGTCTTTGCGCTTAGATGATAATGATTAAAGTTTGACTTCTCTGTGATTTATAAAAAAAATTATCAAACTGCCAACTTCAAAGATAATTCGGTATGTCAAATTTTTTTTTGGAGGACTAAATCGAAACCCATTTCGAGATAATTGTCTTGATAATAATATTTTATGTCAGAGATTTTAAAATGAAAGGATTACTGATATTTTTAATAAAATAACTTCATTTTTCGGTCCGTCCAGTGACGTCACTGAAAACCTGTAAACTCCTTGGTAAACTTAAAATCAACTTAAAATAACTGGCCAATAAGAAAAAAAAACATTCACAATATCAGAATTTGACATTTGATGTTGCCGTTTCTGTTTCCAGCATAGAGTTAGAATAGAAAGAGAAGGACGGAAATTTTTGGTTTTTTAATAAAGCAGCAGTTTTTCTCCATAGAGTTCGAATTATTTACTCTCCACCATTTTTGCATGAAGAGATTACAGATCAAAGTAATTTGAAAATTTAATTTATATTGATAAACTCGATGAATCGCAATGAAAATTAAATTGGTTTCTTAAAATGATAACCTCTATCCGTAAAAAATATAAAATGAAGACCAAAAAAAACGTGACATCGAATTATGCGGAAATAAACAATTACATTATCTGCATGCAGACAGGTGCGAACGGTATTTTCATCGCGGACGTCCGCATATCCGTACAATCCGTAGCCATCTTTTAGGTCTCAAAGGTCGTCCGGAAAACAAATGTGATAATAAGTTGTCTGATAAAAGAGGCGATTCGTCACTTACTAGTCTCGCGTATCAGCCAATTTTCGTACTTAAGAGGATATAATTCGGAACGCGGTCCATACAAACGTACTATGGTGATATTTTCAATACTAACCAATTAAACTCAATGAAATTTGTCAGAATCAATCTAAAAACAAATCTCTATGCTTGTATCGTGTCCGATTTTCGTTCAAATATACAGTTTCAATGCTAGGACTAATTTAAGATTTCCATACAAATCTTATGCTAGGATTAATTTAAGATTTCCATACAAATCTTATGCTAGGATTAATTTAAGATTTCCATACAAATCTTAAATTAATAGAGATTTGTTCCTAGATTGTTTCTGCAGAATGTCATTGAGTTTAATTGGTTAGTATTGAAAATATCACCAGACTTCGTTTGTATGCAGCGCGAATTTACCCACCCGGAATAAACTTCTCTTAAGAGTCAGGCATTAGTGACCTGTGAGATCTTCTCTGTGGATTGAACTTTATTATGCAGTGTAAATGGCTGCTAGAGTCACGTTGCAAGTTCTGACACGAGCACTTGTCTCGCGTGGTGTTCACGCGTCGCGTTTTTGCTTGCCGCGAGGCTCCGCAATCCGCAATCTATTCTTGTTCTTGATCAAAAACAATCCCTGAGATTGGGATTGGGCCACAAACTACTTGACACTGGCGATTTCAGTTGACACCGTGGCTTTGTGGAATCATTTTGAGCAACTAAGGCACAACGCGATACTAAATGGACAAGAAATTTCTTATAGCATCATGAGCCTTTTATGTCACTGCAGGACGCAAAATTCCTCTTTCGCTTAAAGCGTTTCGGTGTCTTTGTCTTTCCATACTTAACATATGAAAATACACAAGCGCCGTGTGGGAAAAGGCTCTAAGATTGAGAAGAAATGGACAGTGGCCCAATGTGCTCCTTGCTGGCCCAATGTGGATGAGTGGATGCTATACTCCATTCAAAATAGCGACGAAATTTTAAGGCTATTTTGCATTACAGAAACAGAGATTTGAGTCACTTCCTCTCACTTATTCTTAGAACAGCTTTTGTAGCATCCAAGATATATCGGATAGTATATGTATCCAATAAATTAATTACATTTGGTAATCAGAATTAGCCAGAAAGCTAAAGAGGAATCGGAAAATCTCATCATCCTTATTTGGAATGAAGTATAGTTAGTATTTAACTTTTTGATCCAAGTATTTTGAAGCCTGAACAGGCCTCTGACCAGGCCTACTTTCATTATCATAATTTCAGCCGGAAAAGCCATCCTCTGATAGATTAGTTCTACCCAAATGATTTCCATAAGGATGTAGTTTGTGCTGTTTCCACCCATCGTGTCCTCGCGACCTTGTGACGTCTTCAGTTCACCTAGGAGTACCTAGGTATAATTATACACAATTAAAGATTATAATAGGTGCCATCATACGCTTCCACGTGCCCTAACAACCATTTAAATAATCGTTAGTATAATTCTTTTTTATTTAGGAGGAAAAGTTTCGGGGTTTAAATGAGAAAGAACGAACTTTGTTCTAGGACATTAATAATTTTATCATTGGTTACTACAAAAATATATGCTTAAAGATGTCGAAATTCTTTAATCAATTTAATGCATTACTAATTAATGATGATGTCTAAAGTTATTTAACTTAGTTTAATGATTTTGGAATAGATGGATGGATTTCATTGTGTAATGGATGACAGGTGTAAAAATTAGACGACTATTAAAGATGAATGGAAGAAGAAAATACACCAAAATATAAATTTGTATGTATGACTATGAATATCTTTCAATTGATTATAAACATGTTACAGCAATGTTGTGCTATTTCGAATCAAATTAAAGATTGAAAAATTTGTCTCCGCCGGGACTTGAACCCGCACTCTTCCAAACCGGGGAAGTGCGTTATCCAATTTCGCTACCGAGTCTACTAGCCAGAGATCGAAATTTTCAATCTATTGTTTCTTACGGGGATGTGAG
Source organism: Agonopterix alstromeriana (assembly GCA_963924505.1). Classification (NCBI taxonomy): domain Eukaryota; kingdom Metazoa; phylum Arthropoda; class Insecta; order Lepidoptera; family Depressariidae; genus Agonopterix; species Agonopterix alstromeriana. The sequence continues at coordinate 3,573,114 of OZ004670.1, read as the reverse complement.
CGCCATCTACTGGTAGTTATACAACGTGTTAATGAATTAACGCAAAACTAGAAAGTAGTTTATTTAGAATCGAGAGTAGAATCGAATTATCATGTTTTCAACATAGGTATTTTTTTTTCAAAATGTAAAATTTTAAATTGACTGAACTCTATCTCAACCCACCTCACAGGCACACTCACCCTTCTTACTAACAAAACAAGATTCTTGAAATGTATCCACGAGCACGCTAGTGCTTTCATTCATTGTTGAAATGATAACAAATAATTTTAGTCTGAAAACTTAAAATGCGAATAATTTTAAATTTTAAGTATCAAAATAATGACATTATTGTTTCAGTCGAATTATTTTATTATAAATCAATTGGAGTGTATGTGGTTTTGCGCTTATTCATTAACACGTTGTATATTAATCTGTCTTTTAAGTTATATAAAGACTTGTTAAACAATGAGATTACGTGTCTGTCGTTCTATCAATAGATGGACTTTAACTTTTTGTCCCATAGCTAATTATATTCAATTATTTATAGCTAGAACTATTAATGTTAGAACTGTCGTCTGATCACTTAGTTGTTGACGTAATCCAACATCTGTTAATCTTTTTTTACATGATAATGTAAACTTATGATCTTATTTCCCTTTTGTGGTGGTCAGAATCATTGTTACAACTTTTCAAGTGACAATAACATTTAAAATCGTGTATAATATAAATGGTAAATCATTTATCAGAAGTACAACATACAAAAGTAAAAGTACATTGACTTTTACTTTTTGAAATTCTTTGTTCAATTGTAAAAATAAATGTTTTCAAGGTGGTCAGGACACCTTTTTTGTGGAAATACTCAAATCATTTATGTACATTATCACGACCGTATTTCGTTTTGAAAACTTTGTATTGCTACCGACATAATAGTTAATAATATATTTATACACCCCTATTTCTTAAAATTCAAGGGTGTGTCTCACTTTTCGACCCATGTTACTTTCATTATCTGTTTACTTATTTACTGTTTAGTTTCATTAAATGAATGCAATCCTTAAAATGTTTCTAGTAATTAAAAAAAATGTGGTGTATTAGAGTATTTCTACAATTGTAATGCTATGGGGTTCCGACTTAGAATGGACCACCCCATTTGTTCCCGTGGGTCTCGTACGAGGCGATTAAGGGATAAGGATTTCTTATGCAGTTTATTTGTGTGCGACCGGCTAGTCACCTATCTCCGCTTTACTTGTCATTTCTTGAAACCATCAATATGCTAATCGTGAAGCCTTACTAAAATTATTATGAGAAATTATCTTAAAATCAAATAACTCAAAGATTAATTCGAATGTTTTTATCTTTCTCGAAATATTTCCAATATAATTTACGTGGATCGGAACGTAATTTCAAACACCAATCAGCGCAAAGTGACGAAGCGATTAGCAACTCGCGTGAGTTAGAAGAGTACGGCAACGTATTATAGCGGATGAATGTGATGAGCTTCACGCGTCATGAAAAGGAGTGACGTCACGTCATGGCAGTGAGCGTTTTGGCGCGGAATTTGAAAGTCAACTTTTTTGCAATAAATAAATGATTTGTGCAAATTTTACCATTTTGTTTTTGGTATTTTTATGTAAGCCTTAAATGTTTATGATACACTAAAAATATAAAATTGCAAGTTCCCCATTGGTAGTTGTAGCAATGTTTCTGACCACTCCGAAATGGCTATGATCGTGAGCTTATGTATGTATAAAACTGTTCAAATTCTTTAAACCAACATGCTAACACTCCGTTGCTGAAACGCTCATTAAAGTTAATCCTCCATTAAATCTCTTGTTGTCACTTTTGTCTTGTTGTAGTAATGCTAGCAAGAGATTTAATGGAGGATTAACTCTAATGAGCGTTTCTGCAACTGCATGTAAGAGAGACAAGGAGTGAAATTGTCAGTTACCTCAGTAATTTCGAGAAGACCCACTTATATTAGTGTCACTGCTTACCTTGCGGTAGCTTTCTTTATTTATAACTGAAAGTACAGTTAGCAATCTAAGTGCGTATGCAGAGTTATGACAGTGCACAACTGTCAACATACTTTCGTTCTCTTGGGAACACATTTCGCAAGTGCTTGTGAAATTTCTTTGTTTTCCGCTATACTGTACAGACAATGGATGCCTGTAGTTGTTGTTTGAGTGTATGGAGAAGGTTTGCCAAAGAACAAAGGGATATAGAAACATAAATATTTTTATAAAAGACGCAGAGATTCGATTCGATAATGCGAATAAATAATATTCAATTATCTTAAGAGAAGTTTATTCAGAATGCGTAAATGCGCACTGCATACAAACGAAGTCTGAAATTTTTAAAACAAAGTCAATGAAAATTTTCAGAAACAATTTTAAAACTAATCTCTGTGTTTGTGTGAAGTCAGATTTTCGTTAAAATATACAGTTTTAGTGCTAGGATTAATTTAAGATTTGTATGGAAATCTTTAAGGCGCTGTAACTTTAAAACTATACTTTTATACGAAAATCTGACTTCATACAAGCAAAGCGATTAGTTTCTAGATTGTTTCTGAAAAATCTCATTGACTTTAATTGGTTAATGTTGAAAATATCACCAGATTTCGTTTGTATGGAGCGCGCTCCGAATTATATTCCCTTAATGCATGCATGCTGACTCGAAAAGAAGAAGGAGAAATCTTCCAGGGAATTTCATAGTTGTGCTTCTTTGGTGCATAAAAACAAGGTCGAAAACAAACTATGTTTTGCGGTTAGGCGCAGGTCCGAATGTTTTTTTTCTACAGTTAAGGTGTGCAAAATATTTGTAAAACGACACGTGGATAAACTAATACTGTTTAGTATTCTATTATAGTGTTGAATTAACATCAACGAATAGTTTTGTTTTGCATTGGTCACTGATTTCAAGGTTTTACTTAATAGAAAACGAACAAAATTTACGCTTCGTTTAATGTTATCGGAAGTATTTCATTATAATTATTCGTTATATTTTTACGTCCAATAGAATTACAATCCAGGTCAAACAGATAGGACAGAGATAGCGATAATGAAATAATAGTTGCCACATGATTAAATGTACGAGAATGTTGTCAATGATTATTATACGATATGATATGCTCCTTGATAATGACAGGGACTGCAGTAATAAAAACAGTCAGATACTCAGGATAAATTAAGGTCCACCGGTCTGGGTTATATCTCGTCCAAACTTTGACTAATTATTATAAGGACTAGCCTTGCGGTAACATTTCCCCTCTGCCACGGTATAAGCACAATTGATCTTGTGCATTTACATTCAATTTTACACCTTATCACTAAACGAGACAGCCTATAATTGCGAAATAATAACTTCGAACTTAGAACGTTTGGGGTTCACACGAGACTACTTTTCATGATTTTTGACATTCAAAATTAGAATCTAACGTTATGGGGAATAAAATCCAAAGTTGCGGATTTCATGTTATACGCCCCCCGCAAAAAGTGGCAAAAATGTTTGTTAGTAGAATTACACGCGTAACCAGTCCACATATAAATAGTTAAAGCGTCCAAGGGATGAAGCTGGCCATCCAGCGAGGCAATGCAACCAGTATAATGGTCACCTTTGTTAGTTCGATTCGTTTACTTGTTTTCAGAGTTTAGGTCTAGGATAAATAGAGGTGCAAGTGTGCTGAACACAGATGCACTCTCTCGTCCTTACGCTCCTGAATCTGATGAAACGGGAAACCGATACGATCAGATATATGGTCGGAAACGGTCGGATGCATTAACTTTGATCAGTAGCTATGTAGTGACGTGTATCAACCCAAATTATACTCACCTACTGAGCTTGATAATTATTAAATGATGATGGCTGGACCAATAATAGGTTTAAAATAATGACATTTTAATATCTTTTATTACATCTAAAGAGGAAATAGTTTTTCTTATTTAATACTAAGAAACGCGGCAAAATTAAGAGTATTTGAACACCAGTTTTAAAGAACACCTAAATTAGAGCTTTTAAGGTATATTGTGTTAGTAGAAAAAGTCTTATAACTACGTTAGTTCACAAATAAATACAATATAAATATATATAGATAGATATGAAATTTATCAATTATTATCTGAACATCTGTTGTTTTAATGGGCTTAGGTTAAGCGGTACATAATGAAACATGACAATTATAAAACGAATAATTACCTTGCCCAAAGAAATACAACAAAATTTAAACGAAAAGGTCAACAGCCAGAATTCAAGGCGTTTCTGGTATTATTTTCATAATATGTCGTGAGACGAAAATAGTGAGTACCGTCATTTTGAGACGTGTCAACTTTTTCATCCATTGACCTCATGCAGCATGAGTGACTGTCATGTTGACATGAAAGAAGATCCATTGACCTCCAGGTCAATATAAAATAAAAATAAAATAATTACACTACGTATCGGGGTAAATATTCAAAGCGTTTGAACGCCGTCATTTACCTCTAAAAGATTTAAAAAAAATTACTGTTATCGGTGTAATTATTTAGAGCATTTGAACGCCGTCATTTCCCTCTAAAAGATAAAAAAAAACACGGCATATTCCCCTCTAAAAGATTTCCAAATAGGTAATAATGTTATGGCACTGATGTAAAGGTCCAGTAGCTCTATAAAAACGCTATGAAATTTAATATTGAAGCGAGAGGGGAATGACGGCGTTCAATCGCCCTGAATCCCATCAGACTGCGTTTCTTCACAGAAAAGAAATTAACCTCCCCGAAAGAGATTATGTATAGTTGAAAGACTTATTATAATGCACAGTAACGCGTTGAGAAATCTCAAGTCATCGATACGTCAGCCCCACGTTGCATGGTTAGCGTATGGAAGTATTGCGCAAATTGCACGCACCAGCCATGCCGTTCTTACGCCAGAGAAGCAAACATACGAAATAACTAACATTTTCCACTTGAGTTAGAATTGAACCTACTAGATGGACACACAATAATTTTTTTTGTCAGTAGAATTTGGAAGTCATTTTGACTAGTAGCCAAGTTAAAATGTTGTTTTACGGTAATGACTACTAATGACGAATAATATAGTTTTTGTTTTATTTATTCAATAGTACAGTTACCATCTGATATATCGTAGCATACAAGGTGTTCAAATATTTCTGGGCAGTGATAATTTTCTATTAATTCGTTACAGTAAATGTTACCAATTATATCTAAACATGTATTTTGTCATAAATATTGGAACCACTTATTTTCAATTATTTCTGTACTATGTTATTTTAAATTGAAATGTAAAACATCGGAGTTAGGTCTTTTTTCCTAAACTGCCCAGATGTGTTTGATCACCCTGGCTGCGTAGATAAATTTGATGGTCTATGCGTTCAGATATTTTTGATTGGTGTGTAAAGAAATTATTGAAAATTAATCCTGCCTAGAAATATTGGACCACCTTGCTTGTTACGATGTATCTGTGGCGACTGTACCTACCGGCTACTAGAACAATCTCTCATAGTAGTGGTCGTTACATAAAAACCACGTTAGAGGCCGTAAGGTTGTCTGAAAAAACTCCGACACCAGGGCTCGCAGCCCACACGATAAGAAGAAGAATAGTACCTACAATCTGAGCCAATTAAAAATGTGATGCAGACTTAGCATAACAATAAATGTAGGACTTACGAGATTTATGCTGGCTTTAATTGGTGTTGAGTTCAACCTTTTTGACCCCAATAAAACTTATTGTCTACAAACATATTAGAAGCTTTATTTTGACAGAGTTTTACTGCCTACAATCATATTACAGGTTTTACTTTGAGAGTTAGCAAAACAATCCGCGAGTATCCAACTAGTCAAATTAACAACTCTTTATCAAACGTCAAAACGCGTGCTTTGTATGAAATATTGTACTAAAAATTGAATAGTGACGTCATTGTTTATCGTCGTCGTTTTGATACTTTTTATAGTTTATCCAGTTATTAAAAATAGTATTCAAGCAAAAGCATTACTTATTATTTTCAAGCGGTTTATTTACTGAGCAGTTAAAACTAAAATACATTTTATGTAGTCAACTCCTCCCCTATTTGAAATGGCTAGCACTTCTATACCACGATTCCCCACTTGAAGCCATCATGAAGCTACTTCAAGTCTCTTTAATATTCTTGTTTAAATGTTTATTTCACTGTTGAAGAATATATTATTACCTACCTAGTTCTCCTTGAGCTCAAGTGCCAAATTATTTCTTCCGTAATTTTAAAGCTGGTTAATAGATTTTTCTTTTAAATCGGAACTGTAAGGTTGAATAAGTAAGAAATGATAACATAAAACGGTACAAAATTCTTCATAAGGTTTTGTAGCATAGCGTATGCTCCCGACTATATTCCCCGAGGGGGTAGACATTGATATCCTGAAAACTCAGAATATCCACTAGTAGTACCGAGACTGTCCAGGACTGAAATAGCGGTAAATATTCGGTGATTGAACATTTGACACATTTGGTATTGCGCTAATCGTGGTACTGCTCTTGACAGCCGTTAGAGCCGTTTTGACAGATCGCTCAGACGTTAGGGGCTGTCAGTTACTTACATAAAGTTTAGCGCGATGCGGAATTCAGCACAGTTGAAAAGTTATTGGATTGCAATGTGATTAGAATTGAAATTGGATAAAAATAGAACTTCGATGTTTTAACTTAGCGCAATCGGGCTCCAGGGTAGTGAGCCCGCACGGTTAGTGAAAAGTTTTTGTGAAGTCTAATCCGTCAATTCATATTGGACATGCGTGGTGGGCTAACGCCTATACACTCTCATCGTGAGGGAAGGTTTGTGTACCACAGTGGGGATGTATACAACGTGTTAATGAATTAACGCAAAACTAGAAAGTAGTTTGCTTGGAATCAAGAGCAGAATCGAATTATCATGGTTTCAAAATAGATTTTTTTTTTTCAAAATATTAAGTAATTTATTTGTAAAATTTAAAATTTACTGAACTCGATCTCAACCCACCGCTCGGGCACTATCACCCTACTTACTACCAAAACAAGATTCTTAAATTGTATACGAGCACGTTAGCGCTTTCATTCATTGCTGAAATGATAACAAATCATTTTTGCCTCAAAACTTAAAATGCGTATATTTTTAAATTTTAACTGAAATTATTGTTTAAATCTAATTATTTTGTTATAAATCAATTGGGGTGTATGAGGTTTTGCGCTTATTCATTAACACGTTGTATAGAGAGACTTATTATGACTTTCTGGTAAAACAGCACAACTTTAAAATTTACAAATGGCGGTGTGACGACTCACGTCTTTTTGATTCTTTGTAAGTACTTGTTTGTTCGGCTAGTAGAACAATTATATGACGCCGACGAGTTGTTTATGGTTCGCTTTGCATTAAATAGTTTGTGTCATAGTAAATAATTCATAATGATTCATTTCGATATAAATAATGACGAATATGTCCTAATAAATATTCACGACGTCAGAAAAAAAAAATATATCGACGTATCTACACTACATATTGGTTTAGGGACTTGTTTAAAATTGTACATTCCTGTCTAATAGTCCCTTTTAAAAATCTCCTGAATTTTCCCTCTTTACATACACATCATACGACCGTATAAAATAAACCTCTTTCTGGCGCAGTTGGGTAATAAAAACTTCAAAACAGAAAGTACTTTTAAAAAATTAATAACGTTCATCATCAGCCTAAATATTTTGTGCATTCATTGGTATTCGATTTGCGGTCGTGAACATGGATGTTCTGAGTTTTCAAATATCTCTGAATACCCCCTCGGGGAATATAGTCGTGAGCATGTGCTGTGCGATTTGTGGTGAAATTCAAGTTTTAACAAAAATCAATTTGTATTGCTAAGTGTACTTGATACTACTTCAATTGCCTTAATATTTATGTAAAATATTTACAAGCATAAGCATAGCATAAGCATATGCTCACGACTATATTCTCCGAGGGGGTAGTCAGAGATATTCTGAAACCTCAGAATATCCACGTTTCACCAGTTATCACGTTCACGATTCACGTTTCAAAATATTTACAAGTTAGTATTTTAGTCACGATTACCGTTTCGTTATTTACCTGGTACAGAGTGACTATACTTGTCACTTTGTACATTGTTTCTTTGTATTGTATGCTGATTGTATGCAAATACTTTGATGGGCATTCGCAAATAGGTACGTTGTAAAACACCAATAGATTCTTATAAACTGTCTAAAACTGACGTCCTTTTGCCTTATTTTATTAAATAATTTTTCCTTTTAAACTAAGAGTCTACCCATCAAACTTAACAACTTTTATTTTGCAAGCAAACGGACCGGAGCAAAAAAAAATCTGCTTGTCCATACTAAACTGTAATGTCTACTCGACTCAAATTTATGCAACATCAGATTTGTTTTTGCTCCGTTCGGTCTTTTACTGCTCTCGCAGTAAAAGTTGTTCAGTTTGATGGGTAGACTCTTAGTTTAAAAGGATACTAACCAATTTCACCCTGCATAATTGAAGTGGCAATAATTTATTGATTGGTCAAGCTCTTAATTGAATGTGTACCATTTTAAAAGTAACTAGCAAGATACAGGGTCCAACTTAATATGCTGACACTTTTTTAAGAGGATGTCCAGACTATCAAACTGAACAATTTTCTCGATGGGACCAACATCGAAATCGCGAAAAAAAAATCAACTGTCCCTGGTTTTGGCTCGAGTAGGTTTGCAGTTTTGTATAGAACAGCAGATTTTTTTTTCGCGATTTCTATGTTGGTGCCATAGAGAAAGTTTTTCAGTTTGATGGTCTGATCATCCCCTTAAAAAAGTGTCAGCATATTAAGAAGGACCCTATTTAAGTAAGATATATTGCAAGAAGATGCCGTGGTGGTCCAGTGGCGAGTAACCTTGCCTTGCGATGGTTCGATCCCCGTCCAGGCCGACTTGTACCAATGAGTTTTTCGGAATTTATGTACGATTTGTAACACCACTGGCTTTTCGGTGAAGGAAAACATCGTGAGGAAACCTGCATGCTTCAATTTCGAGGCATGTATTGTACCCACTGTCCATTTAAAGTGGCGACGGGCTCACTCCCCGTCACACTGGACAGAGTTTCGGTACTACTAGTGAAACGTGGATGTTCTGAGTTTTCAGAATATCTCTGACTAACCCCCAGGGGAATATAGTAGTGAGCATATGCTTATATTGCAACAGTGTGCACACACACGATATTAATAACAAGCGTAAACAAGATGATGATTGGTGTGCGGGGAACATGGACTGCATTCGACTCGACGCGGCCGACCGCTTGACCCACATACCTACTGATAACGGCCAGATCCGGTTGCGATGGACATTATGACGAATGTACCCTCTAATCCTAACGGATTACTTTATTTTATGTTTTAATAAGCTCTAGATTTGGCCTGCGACTTTGTCCGCACGCCAACGGTGCGAACAAAGGTGCGGGCGGTGAGGACGTTAGCAGGCCTGTCTCACTCCACAGCTCAGGTGCGCTTGACGACCGATCCCCACCGAAGGGGTGAATGACAATAGGTTAGGTATACCGTGTAAACTTGGTCAAATCTCATTAGACTTGCCGCCATTTTGTGAGTAGTCAATGCGAGACTTGAAAACCCTAGCGATGTCACGCTACTAGCCCGTGAATGAATGAAAGAGGAAGACTCTGTAAAGGAAGCTTTCATGTCTAATGACTCACTTCATTTTTGTTTGCACACGCGCCGTTGTGACGGTTGGGTTGGTAGGTTATTCGCGAATTGTACGATAGGACCGGTGTGAACAGGACCTTATTGCCGTGCGGAGAGAGTCGCTATTTATTTAAATCTGTTTTCGAAGTGATTCTTCTGTACGGGTAACACTAGTATTTATTCTGTGACGGCCGCATTGTACCGAGATAAAATATATGCTATATTTTAAGTCTAATAATAAGCTTTTTTAAACACAAAAAGTTTCATAGAAAATTGGTTCAGTAATGTTTGTGTGATGCTCGAACAAATAAGCAGACAAACAAAAATATCGGTGATTTGGAGTCAGGGACACATTAAACACCATATCACCATAATACCACCTTCTTTTTGCAAATACTTCGTTTATTTGTTTATTGTTATACCTAATAGAAGGAAATGCATTCCTGCAATGTTTTATAAACCGTTCTGTCGTATCATTGACAATGTCAAAAAATGTAATACCTTACAAAACAAACAAACCAATGATATTGATTAGTTTATATTGTAACCTCATTTTTTTGTGGATACAACATTTCCATATTCCATACATTGATACGTTAAAGTCACAAGTAAGTCTACCTTTTAGGGGTGGTCAGGATATTAACTTCAACTGACGATCTACCAAGCTTGCGGTCGAGCCAACATTGTTAACGTAATTATGAAATTCTGCGAAAAACTTGTTCGGTGAAAAGACATTATGTATATCGTAAATAGATTTAAGTCAGTGAAGTCTATCTTTATACCTTCTGTTAGTATTTCACTATCGCACACATACAAATCTGCGTATTGCGTATTGCGGTGTGTTGATGATTATAGTATTGCGTACAAGACAGTTTTATTCTGCTAGGTATTGCGATTATTGTTGCCCTTAGCCTAGCAAATTATAATTGCTATGATATGCATAGCATCTAACTATGGTTTCTACTATTTGCGGTGCCGCCGTCTTGGAAATTCCTACGATGTTGTGTAAAAATCCCAGCTTTTTTTAATGCCAATCTAGGAAAGAGGAAAATTTAAAAGCCGCCATATCGATTCTAGCGATTTCAAGGAAATTAATGGAAAAATTTGCTCAGGAAATTCAGATAGGTCTCATCTTCAATGTTGAAGAGCTGAGACTTACCACTTGCTTTATAGCTTGCTTTTCTTGATATTGATTTAAAATGGTCCTTTTAAAACGCTACCAATTTGGGTAGTATACAACCTTGTAAATTGAATTTGTTAATCTGCTCTCACTCGTTCTTCATATGGCCAAAAGCGAAAAAAGTCACGTATCTTTATTGCGTAAATATTCATTTCTACCTGTGTTACCAGCGACAGTAATTGGCTTATCTCCGAGATTCATATTTGTACAATTTATATCTTGGAAACCGGTCCTGCAACCTCGTCCTTGGCTCTTGAAGCCATCATGTTTCTTTGTAAACTGTATAATTATATTTATTATTCTGTGATCTTTTATCAACGTAACTATTCGTAGGTCGGAGGCTTGTTGAAACTGCTTCAACCAATGATATTTTACACTATAAGGTTTAACAAAATTAGGTGAAACTATTTTAAGGGGATGATCAGACCATCAAATTGAACAACTTTCTCTATGGGAACAATATCGAAATCGCGAAAAAAAATCTGCGGTACCATACATTTAGGTAAACCTACTCGAGGTTTGTATGGAGCTGCTGATGTTTTTTTCGTGATTTCTATGTTGGTCCCATAGAGAATGTTGTTCAGTTTGATGGTCTGATCATCCCCTTAAAATAGTTTCAGCTAATTTTTTTAGACCTTATATAGGGTCCTTCTTAATATGCTGACACTTTTGAAGGGGATGATCAGACCATCAAACTGAACAACTTTCTCTATGGGACCAGTGGTGAAATCGCGAAAAAAAAATCTGCAGTTCCATACTAAACTGAAATCTGACTCAACTCAGTTGTATGGGACAGTTGATTTTTTTTCACGATTTCACCATTGGTCCCATAGAGAAAGTTGTTCAGTTTGATGGTCTGATCATCCTCTTAAAAACTGTCAGCATATTAAGTTGGACCCTGTATATTTCCTTCATAGCGCGTAAAATTGTGCCACAGCCGTCTCGCTCATAGCATTACTTGGCGCAGACTATTGAAAGAACACCTCATTGGGTCTTTCGAACACCCCATTGGGTCTTTTTCGACATGCGCAATTCGATTTTTGATTACTTCTTTTGATTCATCCACGTTCATACATTTCGGTTTCGATAATTACGCACCTCACCCTTGTTCTTTGTTTTAAATATGTTTAACGTAGTAACATGACTTTCCAAAAAACAGCGAGAGAGATAATTTTGTTCCGGCAGGATGGATGTCCAGCAGTGGACGTCCATCGGCTGAGATGATGTTGATGACGAGGTTCGATGTAACTGGATAAAATATTGCTCCTATCAAACGCCAGAGGCCGTAGCATGATGTTCGTGATAAGGTTATATCAGGCCTTTTATCTCGTTTGTTCGCGCGGAAATACAATGAGAGCGCAAGCGCTATAGCTCTATATCACGCTGCCATACTACGGCCACCTACAGCTGCAGAGCTAGAGTGTAAGTGGACTATGAAATATTCTTTCATCTGTTTTGTTGAGGATTACATCGATTTTACAATCAATACGTTTAAAATGCCTGTGGATACAATCATTTTAATGCCGTCTGAATCAGTGTAGGTATTACTTAGTATGACTCGCGTTGTAAAAACTTTGTACTGTAGTATTTATTCACTTGAGTAGTTACTTGACAAGGAAAATACGTTTTAGACTATTAATAGCTTTGTATTCTAAATGTTTTAGATGATCAGATCTAAACAAAGGATGTAAGAATTATTATATTTAATTTCTTTTTAAATCGAAATAAATATGACAGAATATGCATATAATACGTTGATCTAAGCATATAATGAAATTTCCCAACTATTAGATATCTATATCGGATTTCTGACATAATCGCAGAAAATAACATCAAATGTTAATTTGTTTGAATGTTAGTTCTTTGTTTACACATGTTTTTGGTGTAAAATGGACTATAATTGATTGAAGAAATTTTTAATGGAAATGAAAACAAACCTATTTATGAACATAAATATTCGACTGACAAACATGACAAAAAAGTACCTACTCGTTTTTTGCCGATTATTAAAATATAATATCTTGTAATAAAGGTTGTAACAAAACACCATAAGTAATACTTAAGAGGGTGCCTCAGACCCTCAAACTGATCAACTTTCACTATGGAGCCAACGCCGAGAAAAACAAAAAATCTGCTTTGGATGAAAGTTTTTATTTCGCGATTTCGATGTTGGCTCCATAGTGAAAGTTGTTCAGTTTGATGGTCTGAAGCACCCCCTTAAGTATTACTAGGGTGTTTTGTTACACCCTGTATAAGGAATTAAACTTGAAAGACTAGTAATAACTACTTGTAAATGTATTATATTGTCACTAAACACTGTAGGTGGTTAGTATAGTAACCAGGTTACATTACAATAGCAAACGAACCTATAACAATATAGTTTGTTGCAATTTTCCAGGAATCTTCCACAATGTGGCCGGCGCGGCCTAATTGAATTGATAAATTAATATTTATTGCTACACAGACGAACAAAGAACATATTGTGCAATAGTGCACTATCACTGTTGTCTTATTATGTTGACATTATTTTTACGTTTTCGAAGCTTGTTTTTACATACTTATTAATCTTTTAATTAGATAACTTTACCGGCTCAGGTGACATCCCGCCAGTATAAAAATCTTGTAGGTGAGTTGCAATTTCTGCAAATCGATCGGAGGCATTTCAGTAAAACATACTGGAGACCGATTGCGCGATTCTTATCCAATTTCAGTTCTAATCACATTGCAATCAAATTACTATTCAACTTTGCTGAATTCTGCTTTGCTCTATGTAACTGACAGCCTTTAACGTCTGAGCGATCCGTCAAAACGGCTCTACCGGCTATCATGAGCTGTACCGCGATTAAAGCAATACCAAATGTGTCAAAAGTTATGGTTCTTACGTAGTCCAATCACAGATCAGTCACCGAATATTTACCGCGATTGCGGCCCAGGTACCCTTGACGGCGATCCCCACCGAGTGGGTCAGGTATACCGTGTAAACTTCTTTTTGCAGCCCAGGCTATCTTCCACCACATAAAATATGCAGTGAAACATTCCCACAAGGATCAAAAATCTCATTGGGAGGCGACAGGTTATTTACCGCGTTGGATCGTTTTGGGCACTGTCAGTGAATTGTGGATACCTAATTTGATCATGTTATGTTTCGAACATTCTGACTACTCGGGAAATATAGTTTTGAAGACAATGATTTTTATATTTACGCGTTTTTATTAAAAAAATTGTAAATCAGGGTGTAAGTGACAGCCTAGCAAATACTGAAACGGTGAACTCAGACCATCAAACTGAACAACTTTCACTATTGAGCATATCTGAGAAAACGCGAAAAAAATCAGCTGTCCCATTCAAAACTATTGTACCTACCCGACTCAAATGTATGGACAGCTGTTTTTTTTCGCTTTTCCTGAGGTAGGCTCCGTAATGAATGTTGTTCAGTTTGATGGTCTGAGTTAATCGTTTCAATATTTACTAGCCTGTCACGTACATCCTGTATAAAATCTGACATGAATCTCTAATCTAAATGTTAATTTAATAAAAACATTTGTTAATTATTTACTGATATTTTTTGTGGTAATGAATTTTATGATATACTTGATCTTGCTTACCTCTGTGGATATGAATAAGGAAAAATGTCTTCCAAAAAAGATCCTTCACATTTTGAGTTAATTATGAACTACCTACCTGTGTTTGTTGAAACAAGTTACAAGATATCTTCTAGAGGAGTGTCTGTAATTTTATTTTTAAGATTAACTTCTGTAATTACATGATTCATCTCGTGGGTCAGTTACACAATAAAAGAAATATCGTTTTCTTCACTAGCAACTTAGAGTCTTTAGGTATGGTTTTTCCAGTAAGTGTCATCTGTCATTAGGTAACATCATTGACCAATTAACGCAAACACATCGCACATAAACTTGTTGGATACTCTATTAATTATACTCCTACTAATTCGATAAAACCGATAAACTCTGCAGTTAACTGAGATATAGTGGCAAATGAGTAGAGATTTGCTGAAGTATTAGAGACACTAGCGTCTTTCGTGCGTCGTCGTCGAGCCAGTGTCCGCGCAGCGTCGACGCGGCGCCAGCGCTGCGCTGGCGTTGCGTTGCCGCTTCTCGTCAGGCGTTCTGCAGCCTGCCAGCGCTGGCGCTGCGTCGCTGCGGCGTCGACGCAGCGCGGACGCTGGCACGACGACGCTCGAAAGACAGTGTGGAGGGTCTCTTAACATGAGCTGTTTTAACACTTGCATCTTAGGTATAAACATTTAAGTTTTTAATGTACATTTAAAAATAAGTATGCGCCGGCACATTTAAAGTCGTTGCCAGCTATGTACAACAAAATTATACCACCTCTAGTTACGAATAGTATCGGCTTAATACAAACTTGGAGTCTGTTGTCGCATAGATGCGAATGAGACAGCTTTGTTTTGAAGTCGGTGTAAATTTAGTTTAACTTAAAATAACCATATTAACTTGAACATTTTCTGTCACCAGGACCTCAGGAATGGAAGGCAGCATCACCGTGAACGGCATGGAGAGAAACCTGTCAAGTTTCCGCAAGCTGTCGTGTTACATCATGCAGGACAACCAGCTGCACGGCAACCTGACTGTGGAGGAAGCTATGGCCGTCGCTACTGCCTTGAAGCTGCCATCAGCTACTACCAGGTCCGATAAGGAGGAAGTGGTGAGTTAATAGTTAATTCAGAGCGTCTACTACCTCTGGTGGTAGTAGTCGTTAAATAAAAACCACGTCAAGAGGCCGTAAGGCGTTCTGAAAAAACTCTGACACCAGGGCTTCCTGCCCACACGATAAGAAGAAGTTAATTCAGAGCCGGTAAAAGTAGAAAAGTAGTGTTTCAATTTCAAGGCGTGTATTGTGTCCGCTAACAGTGGCGACGGGCTCTCTGTTTGCCACACTGGACAGAGTTTGGCTTTGGTCACTGCTAGTGAAATGTGAATATTTGATATTCTTGTATCGAATCCATGGCATGCCATTCAAAATATATCGACACCGTTGAGGTACCTACCTACTAGAGGAGACAACCAGACTGAATTGTTTGTAACACTGCAAGTGCAAGTTTACTTAGCCTGTGCCAGGCGCTCGCTGCAGCGCGACGCCACCAGTGCGCGCCCCGCACTGCTGATCGTGGTGCGTGGTGGTGCTGATGGTGGTGGTGTTCGGGTTGTCTGTTCTATACATAATTATTCAATGATCCACGCCAGTATTTTGCATCATTTATAGCACTACCGGCAGCGTTAATAAGCTCCTTTCAAAGTTTGAAAGTTTGATATTAATACATAATAATTATGTTGGATATTCCTCTGAGAACGTAGTCGTCCTATCCTACGCTAAAACTAGAATATGTTGGTATCTTTTACATTTTGATTAGGTGTTTAACATACTCATATACAAGATGTTACAAATAAACATTTAAGGGCGGTGGTTTAGACCATCAAACTGAACAACTTTCACTATGGGACCAATATCGAAACCGCGATAAAAAAATCTGATGTTCCATAATAAACTACCTATACAAACCTACGCGAGCTAAATCTGAAAGTTGATCAACTTTATGGTCTAAATCACTCCTTTAAAAGTTTTAAATGTTTATTTTTACTTTTGTAACACCTTGTATACAAATCAATGATGTAACTTAAGATGTGTCTTGATGGCATGACAATCCTTTTATTGTGATCACATTTGCCTATTAACGGGCTGCTTCAGACCATCAAACTGAAAACTTTCACTATGTTATCTTATATTAAAATGTATACTCTTTTGTTACAGATCCAAGAGATCCTCGAAACCCTCGGTCTCTCCGAGCACCACAAGACAATGACCTCAAATCTCTCCGGTGGTCAGAAGAAGCGTCTATCCATTGCCTTGGAACTTGTCAATAACCCACCTATCATGTTCTTCGATGAACCCACGTCGGGTCTCGACAGTTCCTCCTGCTTCCAATGTATATCGCTCCTGAAGACGCTGGCGAGAGGAGGAAGGACTATCATTTGTACCATTCATCAACCTTCGGCCAGATTGTTTGAGATGTTCGATCATTTATATACTTTGGCTGATGGGCAGTGCGTTTATCAGGGCAGCACGGGGAGACTGGGTGAGTTGTGTTTTCATTGTATACTAGAGTTAACCCGCGACTTCGTCCGCACAAATTATATACCAGATTTTAAGTCCGATCATAAGCTATCAAAACAAAAAAAGTTTCATCAAAATCAGTTCAGTAGTTTTCGCGTGATGCTCGCACAAACAAACACAAACAGATCGACAAAAATTCTAAAAAAAGGTGATTTAGAGTCAGGGACACTTAAAAACCATATCTTCAATGTACAGATCAATGTTCTGTTACAGTTTCTGAGTTCTCCAAAAAGAAAATAAATAAATGTAAGAAAAAATTCGAAAGATCGGATGTAAGGTTTATTGAGATAATATTTGGTGACCATACTTTTTTCGCCTATTTTATTTAATCTCTACTTTGGGCAAACTTTTTCTGTTACAATACCTACTTCAATTCAATTCAATTACACTTTATTGCACACAAAAACAGAACATACATTTGAATACAGATAAAGAATTAAAAGATATACAGAGTGTAACGTGACACACTTTAAACGGTGCTTCGGACCATCAAACTGAATATCTATCACTATGCACCCAAAATCAAAATCGAGATTTTATTTTGTTGTTTCTTTAAATGTTGAACGTTGCTTCCAACGTGGAATTTGTTCGGTTTGATGGTCTATTACCCCCTTAAGTAGGTATGTAACGCGTTTAAGTTAACACTCCGTATAGATTTATGCTGCATATTAGATGAGTTGACATTTTAAATAATGACGTTTCTTGGTTACTTAAGTAACTATTATTCAATTACTTCAGTTTTACTGCGAAGTGGTACATTCTTCTTTAAACTCTAGACTTATCCTCTTCGACCAAGAAATTTGCTACAACTACCAGGTTTTGCAGTTGTAGTAAGACCACCTTTAGCAAATTAAAATACACATTACGTAACGAAACTTATTACAAAGCAACGATTAATAAGTAATTAAGTGACGCTAGAGAATATAAGCGATGGAATTGTAATCTTTTGTTTTGTATTATACAGCTAGTTAGGGTTCCGTAGCCAAAGGGTGCAAACGGGACACTATTTATAATTTATAAGCCTTCGCTATCCGTCCGTCTTAACTATAAAGGGCTGTATCTTTTGAACCGTAATAGGTAGAGAGTTGAAATTTTCACAGAATATTCTTTATTATGGCGCATTTATTTGCTACCAAATAATAAATAAATGAACATGTACAAAATTGAGAGGGGTCCACTAAGAAACGTGTAATTTCAACGTTTTTTTTGTTTTTGCTCTATCGTAAAAACGGTAATACATACAAACGCCAAACTTGGTATGATTATAGTGCATACTCTAAGGTACAACAAGAAATATTTTTTTTTATATTTATTTATAGTGAGTCGGACATGCGCTAAGTATCCCGGAGAAAACACTTTTTGGTAATATTGTATGGTGGTACGGAACCATCTGTGCGCGAGTCCGGCACACACTTGGCCGTATTTTTTTTCGAGTTTGATGAACAAATGATTTATAACATGAAAGCGCGTGCTAAGAATTAATAGTAGGCAGTGTTGTCGCCATGGATACAGGAG
Source organism: Agonopterix alstromeriana (assembly GCA_963924505.1). Taxonomy (NCBI): domain Eukaryota; kingdom Metazoa; phylum Arthropoda; class Insecta; order Lepidoptera; family Depressariidae; genus Agonopterix; species Agonopterix alstromeriana. The sequence goes on along the minus strand of OZ004670.1, from coordinate 3,554,613 downwards.
TGTGCGTGACACACATCATGTTGTTACACGATGCTATTTTATACATCTATTTCGTTCTGTATTTTTCCATGAAACTTACTATGCGGAAAAAACTTGCACTTAAGGGGCTATAGGTTCAGACGAATATTTTCTATGAGAAACGCGATTGCCACAGCCAGCCCTCCGAAAAGTGCATGCGTGTGCCGTATTATCGATTAAAAAAAATTAACAAAAGTCCTTTTATAGATTTTTTTAATTATATCACTAGATAAACTAATGGTGAATATGTGAGTATAAATTCCAAAAATCTGAAACTATTTTTAATTTTTCTAAAACGAGAAAAATGATTAAAAATACATGAAAATACTTCATTTTAAAAAGACTATCTGAAAACATATTAAAAACCTATTCGCTGCGCAATATAGAAATCAAAATTATGTATCCCAGAAGGCTTATACCTTAATAATATTAATACCAATGCACTCATTTTAATTAGATTTCACAATATACATTATTTTTGAGCAATAAAATTGGCATTGAAATTTAAAAAATGAGGTATTTATTAGAAAATACCTTTGACTATTTATATGTGGACTGGTTACGCGTGTAATTCTACTAACAAACATTTCTGCCACTTTTTGCGGGGGGCGAGGTAACATGAAATCCGCAACTTTGGATTTTATTCCCCATAACTTTAGATTCTAATTTTGAATGTCAAAAATCATGAAAAGCAGTCTCGTGTGAACCCCAAACGTTCTAAGTTCGAAGTTATTATTTCGCAATTATAGGCTGTCTCGTTTAGTGATAAGGTGTAAAATTGAATTGAAATGCTCAAGATCAATTGTGCTTATACCGTGGCAGAGGGGAAATGCTACCGCAAGGCTAGTCCTCATAATAATTAATTGGTACTTTCGGTGGTACTAGATAATCTGTGTGACAATATCAAAGATAATAAATAAATATCTTGGACATTGTCACACAAATTATCTAGTCACATTTAAAGTACCAGAATCTAGCCTGGAACTTGTATTATGATAACTAGACAACGAGACAGAATACATACATAGATACAAACGTCCATGACTCGGCTACAAATATTCATATTCATCATACAAATATTTGTCCCTTACGGGATTCGAACCCGCGACCCTCGGCACAGCAGGCAGGTTCACTACCGACTGTACTATCGGGCCGTCAAAAGATATTTATTTATTTAATATTTACGTCCAGTATGATGGATAGTGAGCCTGTCGCAATTCATTCTTCAGACCATATTCTGTCTAATACCTACATAAACATAAGATAAAAATAATTTATCTTAGAATTATGTTTATCTTCTAAAATGACTTGTGGCTTTCACGTAAAAATGTATTGTGTGTTTATTTATATAACATTACTTTGTATAAGTACGTTCCACTTTAGGTCACTGGTTGTCAGGTCATTGGTCTTTGTAGTGAAATAGTTTACCACACACCAACAGGAGACATTGAATAAACGTTGAAGTAAACTTTTAAATATACATAAACAAATTCAACGTGTTAATGAATTAACGCAAAACTATACTCCATTCAAAATAGCAATGAAATTTTAAGGCCATTTTGCATTACAGAAACAGATTTGAAACACTTCCTCTCATTTATTCTTAGAACAGCTTTAGTAACGTCCAAGATATGTCGGATAGTACATGTATACAATAAATTAATAACATTTGGTAATCAGAATTGGTCAGAAAGCTAAGTAGGAATCGGAAAATCTTGTTGTCCTTATTTGGAATGAACTATAGAAAGTAGTTTGTTTAGAATCGAGAGCAGAATCGAAATTTTTTTTTTCAAAATATAAAATATAATAATTTGTAAAATTTAAAACTGACTGAACTCGATCTCAACCCAACGCACAGACACACTCGCCCTACTTACTAACAAAACAAGATTCTTAAATTGTATCCACACGCTTTCAATCATGAAATGATAACAAATAATTTTTGCCTGTAAACTTAAAATGCGTATAACTTTAAATTTTGTTATAAATCAATTGGGGTGTTTGAGGTTTTGCACTTATTCATTAACACGTTGTATAAGTACACAAACATTAATTATGTTGTGAACAATACTATCAATTATAATTAAATTCTACAACATCTGTGCTTCCGTCACAGTTTGATAATTTACCATTTATCAGTAATTTACGACGAAATGATAAGTTTACCAACGTTATAGGCGTTTGTGCGTATTGCGACGGACTTCCAATGCGCATTGTGAATAAATTTAAATGGCATAAGCATAAGCATATGCTTACGACTATATTCCCCGAGGGGGTAGTCAGAGATAATCTGAAACCTCAGAACATCCACGTTTCACCAGTAGTACCGAAACTCTGTCCAGTGTAACGGAGGGTGAGCCCGTCGCCACTTATAATGGACAATGTCTCGAAATTGAAGCATGTGGGTTTCCTCACGATGTTTTTTCTTCACCGCAAAGCCAGTGGTGTTACAAATCGTACATAAATTCCGAAAAACTCATTGGTACGAGTCGGCCTGGACGGTGATCGAACCATCGCCTCCTGCACGGCAGGAAAGGTTACTCGCCACCACGGCTTCAAATTCAAATTTAAATGGAATCTTTGTTATTTGAAACTGATCATATGGTTTTTCATTAGGCACTAACATCTTACATAGCTTTAACTAAATGCCTATTAGACCATTTGTAATAAATAAAAGTAATTCAGTTCTATTGTCTGAACCACATCTGGAAATGTAACCTGTGATACAGTGATCAGAATTAAAAAAACATGTATAATAGAAAATATTCATGCACACCCTATACCCTACGTAAGGGTAATAGGAAGAGAAGAGAAGAGATACCAGACCTTTGAACGGCTGTAACTCCTAAACCGACCGGAGCTATGTAAGCAGACCTGGTCCATCTCCATCACAGAGATGCTCTACACCCAATGAATACTGAAACGGCCTGGCAGCTGATGGTTACCAATATTCCTCTTATCTCTTATACTATAATCTTTATTGGTTTACCCACGCCCATGCCCACTTCCCAACTTTTTATTACAGTCGTTTGTGTGACTAACAAACTGTCTATTTCACAGTGGAATGGCTCGGCAGCCTCAGCCTCCAGTGTCCCTCCTACCACAACCCAGCCTCCTTCATCATCGAGGTGTCGTGCGGCGAGTACGGGGACAACACCGGCAAGCTCGTCCGCGCCATCGATAACGGCAAAAATGATATAAGGTGCGTAAAATCTGAGTGAGCGGTGAATAAAGTCAAAAAAGGTTTTCTGGAAGAAAAGACCACCTTATTTGTCCCATAAACAGTTTAGTTTCTTGTTGTGTAATATAAATAATAGTATATTTCATTCATTTATTCATTCTGGCCTATGTCAGTTTTGTCAAAAGTGGTCTCGCTTTACGTTTCGGTGCACTGAGACTTTGCTTCATACATTGGCGACAACTAGCGTCAGTATATGTAACAAATATTACAGATTTTTATTTAAAATATTATGGTCTACTTATGGGAGTCGCGTTGTAAGTCTTCTATTGGGTGGTCACGTCGCGGGTCGGTCGTCGTTTGGCCCTCCCCGGCCTACAACGAAGCTCCAGTGGTGACTAAGATTAGTGTCTTTTTCTAAAAAACAACCCTTGAAGTCACCAACATTCATTTATAACCGTACAACGTTAAGCATTTTTGTTACATAAACTAGACATTGGCTAAGGGTTGAGACACGATACCGGACGGAGACCGACGATCGGCCCATACACAATGTCATTTAGTATTCGATGGCGGAAGGCTTCCCATACTAAATGCCATTTTTGTATGGGCCCACCGTCGGTCGCCGTCGGGTAATGTGTCTCAACCCTTAATCGTCTAAAACCAAGACGGACGCCATTATTTTAAAATTTTAATAGAATGGTCTACTTATCATTGAGGAAACCTGCATACGCTGAAGAAGGAATTCTGATGCATGTGTTAAGTCCAGCAATCTGCATTGTGGACACTGCACGCGTGTTAGTGACGCTCACACACCCCCCTTGAGGTCTATATGTCCTTACAGTGGGGACAATGGAGGGGCAAGGCTGATGCCGATGACCACTAATCTTAAAATTATTCTCCTACAGAAACGGCATGCCATTCCCCGACAGCAAAGTACCAGACTTCAACAACAAGAAAGACATGGAGGTCTCCCTCAATTCCGGCAAGGAATGGAACAAAAACGATCTGTCGCAAGTCCCGGAAAAATTCAAAGTAGACCACGCAAACGGCAATGGAACAAGCAACCTTCAAAACGGCATCATTCAGTACGCTGCCAGCGAGATCGCCAAGGGCAAAGGTGAGTCAATTATTCGTTTGACGTCATTATAATAACTTGGTTATTATTAAACGTTTATTAGTGTTCCGTACTAAAATTGGCAAAACAGAATCACTTCGGTGTCTGTTCGTCCGGTCGTCTGACACAGGCATTTTTCGCAGTAGGACATAGGGTGCTGAAACTTGGCACTGTTATATAAATTAATGGCGCAATCACATAAATGAAGTCAAAAGGCTTAATTTCTGTTTTTCTGGGCTGGGAAAGGACTAAGAAGTTTTTTTTTACAATTTATGAAAATGCCAGCATGAAGAGGCCAACTAACATTGGGTTAGGTTTAATGAAAAAAAAAAAGAACAATAAAAACATTATACTTTTGAAAATATGGCGATTGTTATCTCTGGTAAACAGAAAAAGTTGGAAACAATAAACATTTTGAGAAATACAATTTTGAGACAAATAATTCGAAAGTGTGGTAAACAGCAGTGACATATGAATGTTTTGGTTGATCCCATCTGAATGTGCCTACTACCGAATCATAAAACCGGAACTCAAAACCGGTCCGTCCTAAGTCAAGCTCGTATAGCGGGCTCTTAAAGCTATTTTATCTTATATATTTGGGTCTTAACAGCGAGAAAATTAACCCGCTCTCGTACGCTGGAACGTCGCGTCGATCTAAAATCCACGAATGAACTTTAATTTGAGGACCACAGGTATCGTTTCGGCCTATAGATTTACCTTATATTTATTAAGGAACTTATAATTCGATCGAATCTAAATTAGAATTTAATAAGGAACAATTTACTCTTTTTTTTTTCTTCATTTTATCCTATCTTCTACCGTTTTCCTGAAACTTAAGAAATCCCGAAAAATTACACACTTTTCGAGGGGGGAAGGGGTGAAGCGTGAGCGGGGGGGGGGGGAGTTGTGTATTTTAACATTGTCTTTTGCCGTTTTGAATATATTGAAATCTAGAGTTAATAGACTAGTTAGGCTGTCAATCACATAGGAAATAAATCAGGTTTCGTACGATACGGAATTCAGCAAATTTCTGAATAGTAACTGGATTGCAATGTGACTAGAACTGAAATTGAATAAGGATTGAACTTCGATGTTTCAAAGATTTTGGTTGTGAGTTTATGTACATTGATGATTTATCTCATGAAGCAGACTGTTTTTACAAACAACGAAGGACGAATGAATGAATACTTTACATAATCATAGTATTAAATACGTTCTTAATTAAGTAAACGAAAGATAGCAAAGGACAAAGGCCAACGACAATATTTCCTGTTTGTGTTTTGCTCGTTTTAGTATCACTAAGTTCTTAAAGAAAAATATATTAATAGATGAGGTTGATTAGATTCATTTTTCATTGACAACCAGTTCTATTGACGTCAGAGGAAATTATTGCTTGATCTGAAGGCTCGGCTTTGATAAAAAAAAGGATTATTTTAAAGTCTGCGCGTCAATAAATGTTACCTCTATTAGGGTAAAAAAAGAAAAATCATATTTTTAAATATTTTTAAGTAGTCTTTTTAAATCAGCATCAAAAAAATTTACCCCTATGCGGAGGTGCCCACTGAAGCGGAGTGAGGCTGCGGAGCGGAGAAGCGAGGGAATTTTGGCCAATGAGATTGCATAAAATCTCCGCTCCGAGATTAACAACCTTTCTATGCGAGCAGATATAGCAAAGCTCCCCTTTCAGCATATCTATGGTTCAAGATGGAAAGATGCTTTAAGTGTTGAAGATGGTTAACCTTTAGCCCAGTAAAAATACGGCAAGAGCAACCTTATCCCTTAGTCTCTTTGTACGATAACAGTGGGCAGAGATGGGGTGGTTCATTATAGGATCACACGGCTTGCAAATTATGTAATATCGTTGAAATCATAATAATTTGAGGTGCATAATAAAAAAAAAATGTTATTGCAGTTTTATCGGATTCATATTAATTTATAACATTAACTTTTATGCTATCTGGTTATTATATCCAATCTTGAGAATGATTTCTGTAACTTCAACCAATGTGTATAAACATTTATTCTAGAGGTCGATGGAAGTCGTAACTACATTAATTACAACAAAGATTCATAGACAAATTTCTATCAGAATTTCTTCAAAGACCGGAGAAAAGGGAATTGTATGGAGCAAGTATTTATGTCGATGGAAAAACACTCATGGAAGCGAAGCTAAGAGCAAAAAAGCTAGTAAATTATAAGTATTCATTGACCTCTTTTGTATGCGGCTACTTATGCAAAGACATTGAATCGAGGTCGTGTCTCGTTAAACACAAGAGTTTACTCTATGCCTTATTTAAAAAATATACATATTTTTATTTTAAAAACTTCAATTTCGTCATTCAAAATTATGTAGATTTAATCTTGTTGGTTCGCAAACAATGTCCAATGCAATTATTTTTTAAATTTATGTTTTGTGGTGCGTGAACAATTTTGTTGTTACCTATTTTTAGTTACCTTATACACTATTTACTATCACTGGTTTTTAATTACTAACATAACTTTAAGGGTTTATTCAGACTATGGAACTAAACTACTTTCCCTAAGGCTACGACCCATATTGGGTCGAAAAACGTGAAAAAGTGTGATTGTCTATGGTCGGTTCAAATGTTTTTCTCGTTTTGCCGATCCACGATACATCCATTTCGGTGTATACAACGTGTTAATGAATTAACGCAAAACTAGAAAGTAGTTTGTTTAGAATCGAGAGCAGAATCGAATTATCATGGTTTCAAAGTATGTAATTTTTTCAAAATATTAAAAAATTTGTTTGTAAAATTTAAAATTTACTGAACTCGATCTTAACCCACCGCTCGGGCATTCTCACCCTACTTACTACCAAAACAAGATTCTTAAAATGTATCCATGAGCATGTTAGCGCTTTCATTCATTGCTGAAATGATAACAAATCATTTTTGCCTCAAAACTTAAAATGCGAATAACTTTAAATTTGAATTATCAAAATAATGAAATTATTGTTTCAATCTAATTATTTTGTTATAAAACAGTTGGGGTGTATGAGGTTTTGCGCTTATTCATTAACACGTTGTATAGACACAATAAGCCTACAATTATTTGGTTTCCATCGTTCCAAACTATACTGGCTGTAACAGAAATATGTTTTCACATTTAAAGGGGTGATTTTGACCGTAAAATCTACATAGGATGATGGATGATGCTTTATATCGTCAAAAGATAAGATCATTAATTCTTGTCACACGTAAAATCATATTTTGTGTGTATGCAACCTTTATGGTACAAACGACAGCAAAGCAATGCGACTAAATTTAAAATAATTATGTATTTTCACCTTAACCTTTGGTCGCAACGTTACGTTTCTTTCTTGGTAGAACTAAACGTATGTCCTTGGACAACACGCATCTTTGGGACGAGCCGGTTTTTTCATCATGTTTTTGATTTTATTGCATGCATATATGCTCGCGACTATATTCTCCAAGAGATAATTTGGAAAATTCAGAATATCCACGTTTCACTAGTAGTACCGAAACTCGGTCTAGTGTGACTCGGAGTAAGCCCGTCGCCACTTGTAATTGACAGTGGGTACAATAAATGCATCGAAATTGAAGCATGTTGGTTTCCACTCATTTGTACGAGTCGGCCTGGACGGGGATCGAACCATCGCCTTCTGCACGGCAACCATGGTTACTCGCCACTGGACCACCACAGGTTCTTTTTTTAACATCCCATTTAGCATTCCCCTCTGCCAAGTTACATGATCAATTGATTATTTGTATTTATATACAATTTTATACCTTATCTCTAAAAGACAGCCTATAATTGCGGAACAATAACTTCAAATTAGTCTCGTTTGGGGTTCAGCCGAGACTACTTTTAACAATCGAAATTAGAATCTAAAGTAATGAAATAAAATCCGAAGTTGGGATTTCAAGCTACCTCGTCTCCCACAAAAAGTGGCAGAAAACTATGTTAGTAGAAATTACACGCGTAATTCGTCCAAAGTTATACGGTCTAAACACGTACAGTCACGAGCAATGAAATGTATACGTAAGAAATTTCCAAACGTATGTTCACATTTTGTGTACATTTCACTGCTCATGACTGTACAGGATAAAGAAATTCATACAATGAATTCTACCTTTAGGAACTACGATCAGATCCTAATTCCCATTCTTGTCTTTCCAGGCGAGCCTCTAGTAGTACAAATGGACACAGAGAAACAGGACAATGCAGAAGTGGCCCTGCTGGGTGACACGGCGGCATCCCCGCGCCGGTACGCAACGTCTGAGCTCACACAGTTCTGGGTCGTGCTCAAGAGAACACTGTTGTTCAGCAGAAGAGACTGGGTGAGTACAGAAGCACGACACAAGTGGACCGCATAAGCATATGCTCATGACTATATTCCCCGAGGGGACCTCAGAACATACACGTTTCACGAAACTGTACGTGTGACGGAGAGTAAGCCCGTCGCCACTTGTAATGGACAGTGGGTACAAAACATCTCCCTTCGGCAGGGAAGTTTACTCAACACTGGACCACTATGACTTTTTAAGTGGACCGGGGCATGCGATTTACATCCCGGGGCACACCTTTTATTGCCTATTACTACTACATGAATAAGTTGGCGTATGTACATGTGCGCCTGTGTATGTGCCCTTCTGAGACGCCACTCAAATCTTTCTTTAAGTGCTGGGTGAGTTGCGGCAGGCCTGTCTCACTCCACAGCTCAGATACGCTTGACAGCGATCCCCACCGAGTGGTGAATGACAATACTTTAGGTATACCATGTAAACTTCTTGGTCAAATCTCATTAGACTTGCCGCCATTTTGTGAGTAGTCAATGCGAGACTTGACAACCCTAGCGATGTCAAGTTAAAGACCGAAAGAGGGAGACTATGTAAAGGAAGCTTTCGTTTCTAGTGACTCTGTTCATTTTTGTTTGCATGCGCGCCGTTGTGACAGTTGGTAGGTTATTCGCGAATTTTACAATAGGACTGGTGCGAATAACTTTGCATCTTATTGCCGTGCAGAGAGAGTCGCTATTTATTTAAATATGTTTTCGAAGTGATTCTTCTCTACCGTACTAGTGTTTATTCTGTGGTTGCGGCATATAAAGTTAAAAATATTGTCGAATTCATAAAGGCGGACTGATGGATGTCTTACAGAAATATAAAAGATAAAATTACTTACGATAACAACGCTAGGACTTATTCCGCTGATGCCCTCAGTTTGGCTGCCGGTTATAGCCACTGATTCCGACCATATCTTTAATCTTACCTTTTTCATTAGATTAAGAGAGGGTAAGGGCGAAAGAGCGCAAATCTGTTTAGCGCAGACATTTATGCACATCAAACTATCCTGCGTACCTGCTTTTGTAACAAAGCCGTCGTCGTAGTCAAAATCAGCAATGAGAATTCAGAATTTAAATTTCACGAGCCAAAAACCAAGCGATTTTTTTTTAGAAATGCTCTTCATAACTAACACACCGAAAGCATTTCAATTATGGGTCCATCGTGTTGTTGTTAATTATGTTTCCAAATGAAAAGGCACTTGTGCTTGCTATTGTTCGGTAATAATTATATAAAGTTCTTCCCCAAATGTGCCCTCTTCATATCAGAGGTACACGCGGAGAAACGCCTACGTGTCAGGTTTTTCTCCATAAGCCAGTGAGATTCGACAAAGGACTTCTACTCACAAATGCCCAGGGTGCACCGGTCTATAACCACTGCTGTTCCCTCCGGACTCATTCAAAGGGACCAAATGAAGGGCACCCTTGAAAGTTACCTGACTCGCACCCCACATTCTTCTAAATACCTATCTTTAAATATGCACCTGGGTAAGCACGTTGCCCCCTAAGTTATTGACCGGGATACTTAAAACTTGAAAAACCTAAAAACTCTTTTTGCGTTTTGTTTGATAGGTGTTGATGACTTTTCGCTGACCTGTTTTAAGGTAGGCAGGGCAATGTCCTTAATTTCAAGAGCAAAAGGTCACTTTTTGCGTATCTAATGCTACTCATTGGTTATTGTTTGTAGATTGTTTTTACTGTTACAAAAACTCGAATCTATTGTTTAGGTGAATAAAGGATCCATTGTTATAAGAAATTATTGCACATCGGAGACGTATCAACTCTCGCCTTTATTTGTGAGAGGAGACCTTTGCTCTGCAGTAGGATCCTAATGAATAGGCGTAGTGTATGTTGTAGAGTTTCCGGCAGCATCTCCTCTACAACGGAAAACCTTCCGAAGCGGCGGTAAAGCCAAAAACTTACGTCAGAACGCTGTCTATGCGATAATATCCCGATAACCTTATAAAGATGGCTGGGAGCGACTGGACGAGGAAGGCCGAGGATAGAGTTTTGTGGCGCGCCTTTAAAGATACCTATGTTTAGCAGTGGACGAGGAATAGTTTAAGGGAGACCTTTGCCCAAAAATGGGACAAAACAGGTTAAAAAAAACAAATTAAAAAAAAAAAACTTGTAACGTATCGATTTAGAAGACTTCTGACTAGTATTTAGTACTTTACTGATATAGTTGTTCCAAGGGGAGCCTGGTTATCTGAGATACAGGTCCATTTGGCTCATACTCCAGTCTCTCACAAAGACAGTAAATGCCCCATTTATACTTACTTGAATGCCTATCTTGCTCGCAGACCCTGATGTACCTGCGACTGTTCGCCCACATCCTGGTCGGGTTCCTGATCGGTGCGCTGTACTACGACATCGGCGACGACGGCTCCAAGGTGCTCTCCAACCTCGGCTTCCTCTTCTTCAACATGCTGTTCCTTATGTACACTTCTATGACCATCACTATACTTAGCTGTGAGTATGTTATATATTTTTGTGTCAACAAGTGACCGTAAACCCTAAAATAGTATAAACAGAATCGATAGACCACCTCAGGCACTCCATGCTTGAATGGTACTGCTACAAAATGACGTCGGCAGACGCGCCGTCACGTTCGCACGCGCGCGTCTGCTGTATGTCTTGCTCGACTGCCCTAAAATCACCCCTGAAGTGTGGGGTGGGATGCTATATCTCAAGTTAGGGAGGGGCTAGGTGTGTCCATTCTGTATGTAATACTATTATATACCTACACTGTCGATAGCAAAATAAAAAGGACATGTACGAAAAAGCTTTATTTATCGACTACTTTCTATGGTCGTGACTTCGTACACACGGCGACACATCAAGCTACGCATAAACAATATAAGCTGGCTGCGCGTAGGTAGAGTAATGTATGTTATGTTTGTTTTGCGTAGCTTGATGTGTCGCCGTGTGTACGTGCTGACTACTAAAATATGCACAGGCGCTGTATTTGTGTAAACCAATGACATTCTATACAAGTAATACACATGGACTCACCACGTCATACAATTAAAAAACCCAAAAATGGCATTAGTATGCTTCAGTTCTGGTCTGCTGCTATACATTGCCGCTGACATTCCAGTCGTTTCAAATATCCTCGGCCACTAAGCAGTAATGTAAAACAATCAAGCACACTTTTGCCCTCCCGTTAACAGCGGCCAGATACGAAGTTGTTTGTGTATTTATAATGTCCATACAAAATGTAAACATATACATTTTCTTTTTGAGTGAGCCTATTGGTATAAAATAATAAAACCGGGCAAGTGCGAGTCGGGCTACTCGCGCACCGAGGGTTCCGTACCACACCACGAACAACATAATATTTAACTTACAAAAAAGTTTTGTTTTCTCCGGGACCCTTGCGAGACCGACTCACACTTGGCCGGTTTTATTATTTTTTGTTCTACTTTAGAGTTTGCTCTATAATCACGCCAAGTTTGACGTTTGTATGTATGACCGTTTTTACGATACAGCGAGATGAAAAATCGTTCATAAAAACTAGTTTCTTGTATGAGGACCCCCCTTAATTTTTTATCTTTTGTTATATTTATTATTTGTTAACAAATCCGCCGTGATAACGCATAATCTGTGAACATTTCAACTGTCTAGCTATTACGGTTCAAAAGTTACAGCCCTAAATAGGTAGGAAGGACGGACAACGTAGGCTTAGTAATAGCGTCCCGTTTTCACCCTTTGGGTACGGAACCCTAAAAACGATTTCTAGTTAAGGTCTATGTTTATGTATGTACCTACACCTATTAATGCAACTAAATGTCTGTCATTGCAGTCCCTCTTGAAATGCCTGTGCTAGTGAAAGAGCACTTCAACAGATGGTACTCGCTGCGGTCTTACTACCTCGCCATCACCGTCTCTGATATACCCTTCCAGGTAAGTTGAAGCATTAAGAAAATAATAATCGTCGAGTATAAGGTTATGATTACGACCTTTTATAAGGACTTCCTTTCCTACCTCAGGACCACAGTACTTTTTAGAGTTCAATTATATGCTGACACTTTTTCAAGGGGATGATCAGACCATTAAACTGAACAACTTTCTCTATGGGACCAACATCGAAATCGCGGAAAAAAAATCAACTGCTCCATATAAAACTGCAAACCTACTTTAGCTAAATGTATGAGACCGATGATTTTTTTTTTGCGATTTCGATGTTGGTAACATAGTGAAAGTTGTTCGGTTTGACAGTCTGATCATCCCCTTAAAAACGTGTCAGGATATTAAGTTGGACCCTGTATAAAACGTCTCAAGGAAAGACTAAAATTCGTTTTACTGCGTGGTCCTTGGATCACCGTTGTTGAGGGCCTCGACCTTCAAGACGGGTTTTGATTTGAAAAATAATGTTTTTATATTTTACTCGAAGATCACGTCACTAAATTTCCTTTCTAGTTTCACTTGTAGTTTTTGCATGAAACTAGAAGTCGGACTGAGCGAAAACTGGTATAATTTTCTCAAAGAAAAATATGTCTTCATGATAAAATCTAAATTTCGACGTTGGAACATAATAGAGAAATGTGTCTCGTTTACATAGTAGTACCAGCTCGCTATGAAAGCATTCTACAAATGCTCAGCCCGCTCGTTCATTTGTCTTTGGCATAATTCGGGTATGTCATGTTTTTTTTTTTTTGCTTTATTTTATATTTTTACGGATAGGCAACATCATTTAAATTTTAATAAACTAATTTCATTTTGTTTGAGATTCATCGAGTTTATCAGATATTTTACACTCAATTTTATTTATTAAAAAATCTGAAATCCTTTCATTTTAAAATCTCTGGCATAGAAAATATTGTTATTGAAACAATTATCTCGAAATGGTTTTCGATTCCAAAGCCAAATTCAGCCCTCCAAAAAACATGACATACCGAATTCGTCCTTACCAAGTCCTTACCTATAATTTTGAATAACTCAGCTGTCTCATGGTTTCTGCTGGGGGCCTCCCCCCTGAGTTAGAGATTAGGGGGTAACTTCTGAATTTTTGCTGGGTAACAAACATCTTCAAGCACCTTTCAACTAAGTAACTAACTCATAACTTTTCTATTCATAGGCTATATTCTGCGTGATCTACGTGGTGATAGTGTACCTGCTGACGTCACAGCCGCTCGTGTGGTTCCGTTTCTCCATGTTCCTGTCCTCGTGCCTGCTCATCTCCTTCGTGGCGCAGAGCGTCGGCCTCGTCGTCGGTGCTGCCATGAACGTGCAGGTGTGTAGATAAGTGTTGCCAGGCAGACGTCACAGAACAAACACCACTTTTTAATCGTCAATGCGACAAGTTATTTTAGAATTTTACTAGTCTTGGAAAATGCTTCATTTGTTCGTGACCCGCCCATAACGGATGGTTGCACATATGTCGTCTGCAAAACGCGCATATGCTTTAGGCAACGATATTAATGTACTAGTACTATATAAGGTGATTAGTAGGAACTGCATGCTACACTGGAATACGGTTCCCGTACCGCATTGATGTTACCAAGTTCTCTTCGTTCGTATGGCAATGACAGACCGCAATGTGTCGATTTCTTTGACTATTTATATGTGGACTGGTTACACATGTAATTCTACTAACGAACATTTCTGCCACTTTTTGCGGGGGGCGAGGTAACATGAAATCCGCAACTTTGAATTTTATTCCCCATAACTTTAGATTCTAATTTTGAATGTTAAAAATCATGAAAAGTAGTCTCGTATGCGAAGTTATTATTTCGCAATGATAGGCTGTCTCGTTTAGTGATAAGGTGTAAAATTGAATGTAAATGCACAAGATCAATTGTGCTTAAACCGTGGCAGAGGGGAAATGCTACCGCAAGGCAAGTCCTTATAATAATTAGTCAAAGGTCGATTTGTGTTGTTTTGTGTGGCATGTTGTTTCTATGAACGTGCTTGTTTATCGTTAAGAGTGTAAGTCAATGGCTTCAGGTGACATGAATGTGTTAATGGACAGTGGGCATAACAGAACGCACTCGTCGTTTCCTCACGATGTATTCCTTCAACGAAAACCTTGTGGTTTTACAACTAATACATAACCGTGTCGCCTCTTTAGTGGAAGGCGAGGCCACTGGCCACTAAACCAACACGGCTAATTATATTAATAACTAACTGTATATTGTGCATTCCTTCCACAGAACGGTGTATTCCTCGCGCCTGTGATGTCAGTTCCGTTCCTGCTATTCAGCGGTTTCTTCGTGTCGTTCAACGCTATCCCGGTCTATCTGAGATGGATCACGTATCTCTCCTACATCAGATACGGGTTCGAGGGCACCGCGCTTGCTACATACTCGTTCGACAGACCAAAGTTACAGTGTCATCAGGTCAGTTCTATTGTCTTTCTTCGTGTTCAACGCGATCCTAGTCTATCTGAGATGGATCACGTATGTCTCTAACATCAGAGACGGTCGGACTCAGTCTGTCTATGGATGGGTGACTGTTTGACACCTATCACATAAGCGATTTTCGCAACTACAACGCCGGGACATCGCCACTGGATTGCCACGATTTTTTCAGGACACCCTGCGGTTCCGCCGCGACAATGATTAATCTCATCATTTCGTTAACGCCTACGCTCAAAAATAGCTTGTGTGAAACGGCCCTATTTGTGGTATTTCATCAGGAGCATCTTCGTGCTTCATAATGCTCGTGTTCCTGTTTTATTGTATTTCGGTGTGAAATAAATATATTTTTAATTCTCTTCCCAGTCATACTGCCACTTCAAGAATCCGGAGACGACTCTCGAGGAGCTCGACATGAAGGACGCAGACATAACCCTCGACATCGCGGCTCTCTGTCTCATCTTCCTCGTTCTGCGTGTATCTGCCTTCCTTTTCTTGCGCTGGAAGTTGAAGTCTACCAGATAAGTTGTCTCTCTTTACACTTGGTGCAGACTTTTGTAATTTTGTTTGGACTTTGTCATATAGGATTGTGTAGTTTGATGCAGGATAGGTGTTTTACGACCTTTTACCACTTGACGTGAAGCCCTAAATCATATGCTATAAGTGAGTTTTACAAAGAATATGTACAGGAGAGCCCCATTAAATAAACATGACGATTGTAATTTAAAATGTCAATTCTGGGCACATTGCTGGTTGTTAATGACGTTAAGGATGCAGTAGGTAACATTAAATCTGTTACATTCTCAGCCATGAACTGTATTGTCGTTCTAAACTACTATTGGCACCTTTCGGACAGTGGTATAGTCCAGTCTTACTTTCTCTTTAAACTCTAACAATTTTGCATGAGCTTACCTTTTATTATTATTGCGAGCCCGGTTTTATTAAATGTCTGGGGTGTGATATTGGATTCGTCAGAGAATTGATTAACTATCACATAAATATGCTAATGGTATCAAGAAGCCAAGCTATATTTAATACAAGATATAAGACACTATTTGTTCAAGATAAAAACAATGACCTTATCATGTCATGGCATTGGTAAACAAATTGTTACAGCATCAAAGTCCTAAGTGACAAAGTTCAAATGTTTCTAGTTAGTTAAGTTACAGTTTTACGCAGTTATTGTGATAAATTATGTATTGGTTCGAATAAAGAGAAGTAGTTAATTGGTTACTAAAAAAGACGAACAAAACAAATAAGTGAATTGGCCAAATATTGTGTAACAGTTGACAGTTGTGTTAACAGAACTGCTACTTTTTGTGTTATTCCAAATGAAAATGTCTTTTAAAATTTTTAATCTCTGTATTCTATGATGATGATGACGACGATGATGATAATGATGATCACATAAGAGAGAACCCGTCTCTGCCTTAATAGAAGTGTTACAAAATCAGTCAGGTATACATGATATACAGGGAGTAACAAAAAGTTATGGCCATATTTTAAGGGGGTAGATCGTCAAACTAAACTCAACGATGGTAGTAAATCTGAAATCGCTATAAAATCTGTACTCAAATGTATGAATAAATACAAATATGACCACACTTTTCTGTATTTAAGATAAGTGTGTGCTTTAAACACAGATGCACTCTCTCGTCTTCACCCTCCTGAATCTGATGGGACGGGAAACCGATATGATCAGAGTTGAGGTCGGATGGTAATCTCATATACAGGATATTAGGGTAAACAGTTGCATAACTTTAAGGTGTGATTGTACCCCTGATACTGAACAACTTTCTCCAAGAAACCGATAATATATTCGCAAAAAAATAATTTTGTTCATACAAACGTTCGATCAGCTGGCATTTAGTATGGAAAGTCGACGAATTTTTTTGTGAATTTTGTATATGTTTCTTTTGAAAAGTTGTACAGTATCATGGGTACAATCACCCCTTAAAGTAATGCAACGGTTTACCCTAACATCCTGTAGAGATACCGACCTTAGTAAAGAGCGCAATAAGGTACTTTTTCATTTGGAATAATACATATTTCTCTCGAAAATGACAATATCAAAATAGATTGTAATATTTCGTTTCTTACTTGAAGATCGTAACTTATTTATCATGACAATTTATATTATTTTAAGACTTTCATATACCATTTTCATATATTTCTATTAAAAAATGATGTGCCTTTTTATTAAAAACGAGAGAAAGAAAAGATATGACCGGTGTTCAACATTAGTTTCGAGATTGTGATAATTTGTTGTGATAAAATAATTTCACAAAGATTGTGGGACTGGTTTACCCTAGTGTTTATTAATATTTTAAAAAGTTACATTTTCAACAACTTTCTGATAATCTTTTCTATGATATTTTACATTCCTTTCAAATTTAATATTGTATGTTCTTTGATACCTGCAGGGTCGTATATATCTATAGTATCTTATCTTATAGTCTATAGTTTTATATTGTACAGAGCGCCTTAATTTCTTTAAAAAAATTATTAATTAAATTACGTATCTATAGGTGTAACAAAAAGGAGAAATAATATTGCATTATGTATTTTCTAAGCTTATTCCAGAAATATTGGAGATCGCTTTACTTCACGTCTTATTAATTCACCTTTTTGTTATACTGTAAATTTACTAAAACTGTGTCTGTACTTATGAAACATAACTGGAAAAAGCTACCTACTTCAAGTACTCCTAAGATCTGAGATTTAATACCTACTTTAGGAGTTGGCTTCGTTAAAATACACGAATGGCTGTGGTGCCACGTCTCTTTACCGCCAAATATTTAACTTTTTACCATATAAACTTGAAAATACATGGAGATAGAGACTACAGGTCGACTCCTATTTCGACCTGGAAACTCCTTTTTCGAATCCACGACATTTAAAAGCGTGCAGTCCAATATTATTAGCAAAAAGTCCTTAGTACTCTTTTAGCTTAATATTGAACATTTTACAAATTTGCCTTTTTGAGAATGATACCTTTTGCTAATTAAGTCTTTTTGAGAATAATAACATTAACTAATTAGTCTTTTTGTGAATGAGACACAATGACAGGACTGCTTGACTGATAGGTTTTGTGAATGTGACATCTTAATACGAGACTCCACCTTTTGCGACCTTTTGCGAATATGACCCTTCAAAGTCGAAGTCGATTTTGAGTTTACTTTTACTTTGGTACCTTTCGCGAATATGAACATTTGCTATTTCTAGATAAATATCGACGGATAACATGTTTCCTTAGTGACATTTTCTAAATTTCCCGCCACGATTAACCACTGCAGAAAGCTAGTTACATCAAACTATATGAAAAGGGTGTATTTAAATGTATGTATCTATAAAACATTTTCATGATGTGGCGCGGTTGATCCTTTTTGCTCATATTTCTTGCCTTATTGGCTTGCCTTTGCATCGTTTGTGAAGACTTAGCCTTAATTTTACATGTACAAAATGTGGAACGGTAATGATAATTGTGAGTACGGTAATAAATTAAATACATGATAAAGCTTTTTTCGATGTATTTATAGAGAACGTTTTTGCTAATTTGTACACAATTACAAGATTAGTTTACTGACATTTCACTCGTTTTAGCGCCTTTTTTGTATTCAATTTCATCATTACCGTTCGCATTAAATGTTAGACTTATCAAGGGATCATGGTAATTTCTATTGTACTTAGTTTTGTATGTAATCGATAGGTAGATAAATATTATGGTCCAATAGTGTTTATGTGGTTAGTCTTAATGGTTCTAGAATTAATAATAAATGATGTTTTATATAATTTTTAAAATAAATGGTTTATGAAATTTTAATATAATTATTTTCTTTTATTTTCTATTGTTACGCTTTCCTCTTTCATATTCCTTTTCTTATTCATATTGTTCATATTCTGGGAACCCAAACTACGAAACAGTCAATTATAGTTTACAGGATATTTTTTTTAGTCATTGCGGAAAGCAATCTATCGCCAAGCTGAACAACTTTATGGATCCAAATTAGAAATCGTGAAAGAAAAAAAAACAGTGACACACTTGAGTTGATAGGAAGAACTGCAGTTTTATATGGAAAAGCAATATCATATTTTTTTCTGCGATTTCGAAATTGGCTTCTTTGTCAAAGTTGTTCAGTTTGGTGAGTAGAATGCATGCTTAAAGTATCCGCACTGACTAACAACAGTTCCTATAGTTAAAGACCGGACAAGAGCGTGTCGGAGTCGCCCATGATAGGGTTCCGTAGCCATTGTGTAAGTAGATTAAAGATAAAGATAACCCACCTGTTTATCTTACTAAGATACATTTTTAAAACAACGATAGCGCGATTTAACTTCGTGCAACGACATCTACTTTTTTGTTAGAAATTCAATCAGATTGCATTTTCCAGTTTCGGAAAAAAACAAAAAATATTACTGGTTTTTTCCGAAACTGGATAGTTTCTATAATATATATTTTTGGGTTGGTGGGGCATGCAGACCGACAGACAGAATAGACGAAAGTATAAGGGTTCCTTTTTTGACTACGGAACCCTAAAAACCATGTAGATGTAGGTAATGTTTAAGTTATCCGTTTATTTAACACGTATTAACCATCATGCCTTTAAACAGGTCAAGGAGTCAGTACGTCTTAGTAAAACACATAGCGACTACATAAAGTAAACATAATGTATGTCAGTTACAGTCCTTTCTCGCTAACTTGCCCACTAACATGCGTATCACGATGCTGCGTGCTACAATATTAAGTGGCGGTACCGTAATTGAATGTTTATGTCTTAATTATGGACGTTTTGTTTAGCCCAATATACAGGGTGTAAGGAAAAGTATCATTAACCTTTAAACTACTCTACCCATCAAACTGAATAACTTTTATTATGGGAGCGAACCTGTCATAACAAAATAATATTAGCTGTCCCAAACTGCAATACCTACTCGATTCAAACGTATGGGACAGATGAGATTTTTTTTTTCTGACAGGTTTTCTCCCGTAGTAAAAGTTTTTCAGTTTGATGGGTAGAGTATTTGGTTTAAAGGTTGATGATACTTTTCCTTACACCCTGTAGACTTTGTTTTTAGGACTAAAGACTGGAAAATAACAAAACCTTTTCTCCAATGGACATCTGAAAAAGGTTTTGATGTGTAAAATAACCGGCATCCGCCGCAGAATTAAATTTGAACGCGAAAGCGCTAATGTGCACACCCGTCACTTTAGCATATACTACGTTATATCGGAAATGCGTAAGAGAAAGGGCATAGCATTAACGTTATGTTGGAGCGAGATAGATAGATGAGAACAATTCTCGAACACGCTATGAGCCTGTATGGCCCTAGCGTCAGTTGTCAACGGAACGAATCCCGCTTTTATATCGCAATTTTTTTGGTCTCACCTTGGATAATCCGTAACGTAGTATATGCTAAATCTATGCCCGTCACCCTCTCCCCATTGATCAAATTGTTTGCCTCGCAGTAGTATATCAGATTGTTAATTGTTATATTTTCTTCCATTTTACATCCTAATTATTGCTACAGTCTGTGCAATTTATTAATGTAATATTTATTTATATCTATTTATGATTTTGCATAAGCATTAGTGTAGGGACACACCTGCTGATCATCCGGTTGAAATCCGCGTCTACTAGGAATATAGATGTAAAAAAAACCGGTTTAAAACGTTTTAAACCAAATTTTGCCGTTTTAAACCGGTTTTAAATTCGCCTACAAAAATCTAAGAACTGTGTTTTACACTTCATTGTGGGCGATTTTTGGTCACCTGACGTCATGTTTCGTTTGAATTAGTTTATAGAAAGTACCTACCTACATTACCTACTAACGAAAATGTATTACTCGCGACAGTTTATGTATGTGCGTGTGTGTGTAGGGTAGGCGAGCTGGCAACGTTGCGTCGATTCACCAACGAGAGTGCGAAAGTGTGAGTTTGGTTTTAAACCGTTTAAAACGATTTATTTGGAGTTTAAAACAGCAACATTTTATTTAAAAAGTTTTAAATTGTTGTTTCACATCTATATCATATCCCTATCGGTAAAATCAAGAAAATGTAGTTATAATTAAGAAAAACAGAGTCACCAACAACAACGGTTTTAAACCGAAAAAAAATGGTTTATTTCGGTTTTAAGCCGTTTTTTTCGTGTTAAACTGATTGGTTTGATTGGTTTTAAACCGGCCTTACATCTATACTCCAGACCTACGGCAAAGATAGTTCCGGAGCCAGGGCTACATTGTACTATTTCTAAGCTAATTACCTATTTAATTTAAATATTTAAATTCAAAATTTTAATCCATTTAAATTCATAATTTAATCAAAGAACTTGAGCTAGCTGTAGGTAAGAGTGAAACCACTAGATCTCAATTCTATAATAGGCGAGGCCAACCAAGTATTTACAAGGGTTTTTTCTCTTAAGGTTAAAGCCTGAGCCAACGTATGGTTGTCGACATTATGGGACACTGTCTAGGTCCCACTTTAACTACAGACCTAAAATACAATTTCCTGTTTTATTTCATTCAATCGCCACAACTTTTTAATAGTAAATATCTACGAATAAAGAGGTAAATATCGAATAATGCACACAATAACACAACTGTGATAATATTTAATCCCTATTGTAAATGTCTTATACTGTTGGTTGACATTGCAGGCTGAATCACCTGATTGTCTGAAAACAAAGCTGATTCGTGCTTCGGATGGCACGTTAAGCTGTTGGTCCCGGCTTCTATCTCTGGTGGTAGTTGTCGTTACATAAAAACCACGTCAGAGGCCGTAAGGCGGTCTGAAAAAACTGATACCAGGTTGCGTTTTTTGAAACTCATTCGTTGAACTCAGCAGATGAAATATTACTCAATATTACTTTGGAGATAGGCATCTTTCTACTGCTGATTTGACTTCCAAAAATCGCACTCCTGAAGTAGGTATGATTTTTTAAATACAAATCAGCAGTAGAAAGATCCAGAATTTGCTGCCCACACGATAAGAAGGAGAAGAATTTCTTATACTAAATTTTTACTTTTCTCACGATAACGCTTGCCCAATATTTCTAAAATAAAAATTAATGCTGAAACCACAGCACCAATGCCTATAACGTTCCACGGGACGATCATGCGGGCTTTCTTACCTGTGCCACGATATCTTTTAAAATTACCTTCATTTTGACGATGAACATATCGGGAATAATATTTCATCAACCCTACTTCTCTCACTCTCAGCGTGATACTATCAAACCTCTCATACATAGGCCATCCTTTGTACAAAAATGTTGCATAAATAACTTTATTCAACGGCCTGTGAAAATGGAATATATTATCATTTCCATTTTCATCAAAAAACAAGTATTTATTGTAATTATAAATCGACAATGGAACAATTGTGAACAATCCGTCCACTCTGCTCACTACCTCCATACCACGTACCATCGTCTTACATAGATTAACATCATCAGAAAAATTTTGATCTGCTATTGCATGTAAGAACTCGCCGAGTGCGGGACTTATGCAAGGCTTGTATTTCAAATTAACCAGATCCTCTATAGTGGAGACTTGGTAAGATTTGGCGGGATTCGTGGTTAAACTCATCAGACTTGACTGGTAGAACGCATTAACCAGGAAAGTGAACCAAATCCACGCGATCAATACTGTTTTTAACGACGATCTGCACTGATAGATGTGTCCATGTTGAAGTAGATTATCCCACAATTTTAAAAATATAACAGTCTTGTCGTTAACGCGTAATATAACTAAGAAGACTAATAAAACACAGATGAAAGCTAATGCTAATAATGTCCAAACGGTTTGATCGAATTCCATGTACATTGTTTGCCAGACAGGCACATTGCCTGCTTTTTTGACGACTGTTGTATGTTCATCGGAAAACGCGATATGCTTGTAAAGATAGTCGAAGGCGTTGGCTCTCATGCTCGATAACATCGTGAATCCAAGAAGGACATCAGTTTCATTACTCTGTATAAGCTTGAAAGATCCTGTAGCTTTCAAGTTATCGTCAAAATCGGAAAATTGTTCAGCAAAATCCATGTAAGTATAATTCACTTTGAACTCCTCCAACTGGCTCAAGATGTGGAAGGCATATTGTTCCAAGCCAAGGTGTTTTTCTCCTTGTTTCTGCCTGGAAGGGTCTATAGAATACGGTGGTAGATGTGGGGCTACAGCCCTTATCGTACATCTGCGAAATCCAGTCACCAGTTTAACAGGAAATAGGTTTTTCACGGTAGCGTTCAGGCAGTTTCCAAAATGTATGATTCGGTTGTAATATTTTCCGCACGCATAGTTTTCAAATGGATTGTACGTGTAGACGTCGAGGTCTCCGGTTCCATTGATGACTATAGCATTGATTACGTTGAGTTTTAATAATTCATTGAAAATATCTTTCAAATTGTTTTCGTCAAGGGTTTTTATGACGACGAGGAATTTATTTGATGGTTTCCAAGTAGCTTCGTTGTTTAATTTGTGGAAATTTTCAGTAAAATCTGTAGAGTTGTTGGCAACGATTAAGTATCCTAAGTGGAGAACGTCAAGCTTCACATTACTCGTCCGTGATATTAGCAGGTTGGTGCCCATCAAGTTAATCGCTTTAGTAATTTCATTGCCTCCACCATTTATATCAACATACGTTAAACTTTTCTCGTAGTATTTGCTCACAATATTGGTAACACATGTGAGTAGACTTTCACTGTTTTCTCCCTTGTAGATTACTTGGCTGTTTCCACTTGGGAGCAGAGCGAGTATGGTCAGAACGACCAACATATTCAGGATTATGATTGACTGTGATGTTTTCTTCGACAACTTGTTATGTTCATGTTATTTCGCTCATCGATCATTGTTTATCTAAACACCATGTCAGTCAGGCAGACAGTTGTTTTAATGGTGGCGCTATTTTTAAATATGGTAAAATTGGTACACTCACGAACTACAACTATCTATATGTAACTTTAATTAGTAAAAGCTAAGTTATTAAGTTGTTGTATGCGTACTCGTATGTATCCAGTGCTCAGCACTGACCTTCTGCTCTTTCAATCATTTTCGTTTCATTTTATTAGTTTGCCATTCGGTCATTCCATAATTATTTCCGCAGTTTCTTCGACGGGGCGGCCTCTGTCACGTAGAGCTAAACTTTCTACTTAGATTAAGGGTCAATTAACATTGAAAAAGCATGCATGCAAAATCAAGCATAATGTGGAGGATCACCTGGGAAGGTTCCTCCAGTGAAAAGAGAAGATCTTCCGGCTAGGCGTGAAGGCGTTTGTATTTATGTTTCGCACGAACTGTTTGAATACCTGAGATATAATTAGGAGCGCGCTCTATACAAACGAAGTCTGGTTATATTTTCAATACTAACCAATTAAAGTAAATGAAATATTTCAGAAACAATCTAGAGTCTAATCTCTATACTTGTGTCAGATTTTCGTTAAAATGTATAGTTTTAAAGTTACAGTGCCTCAAAGATATCCATACAACTCTTAAATTAATCCTAGCATTGAAACTGTACATTTTAACGAAAATCTGACACAATAAAAGCCTAGAGATTAGTTTCTTGGTAGTATCTGAAAAAAATCATTGTCTTTAATTGGTTAGTATTGAAAATATAACCAGACTTCGTTTGTATGGAGCGCGGCAAAAACTAAATGTGTTTTTCACTCAATATTAATGCAAGCAAATCCTATGCCTAAACCTAGTCTACGTTAATAAAACTTTTACGTGTTACCATCAGATTAGGTACCTATATTGTTTAATTAAGCTGTTGTTTTCATAGCTATTTATTTTATTTTAACGAAAGTAAATGACAGAAGTTAATTAGAGATTAATGCAGAGATTATACGACTTTCTATAGTCGATTAAAACACAAATCAAGGCAAGTAGAAATTCAAATCATGTGTTCGTATCACGTGGAACAAAACATAGTGACTTCGTACGCGCAGACCACTGACTTTAAATAGGTAATCATAACTTTTGATTGAATGAACCGATTGCGATGAAGTCAAGCCTAAATGTTAATTCAGAATAAGCTCTATGTTGTTGAGGAAACCCCATCCATATGAGTTTAGTCGCTTTTAAGTGATGCGTGCACAAACAAACGGACAATCAGACAAAAATTGTAAAAATGATCTTAATGCGTTCGATTATGTATCCTAAACGACCCCAATTAATATTTTTGTAAATATCCACGCCAATTTATGTATAGAAATAGAATAGATATAGATATAGGTTGGTATACAAGCGGGATTTACACGGGTCGATTTTCGCCGTCCGGCTAAGTTACGATTTGAAGTAGACAGTTGGATCAGTTTCATGCAGCAGCAGTTCAATTAATATGTATGTATGTATATGCTCACGACTATATTCCCCTAGGCGGTAGTCAGAGATGTTCTGAAACCTCAGAGCATCCACGTTTCACCAGTAGTACCGAAACTCTGTCCAGTGTGACGAGGGGTGCGCACGTCTCCTCTTAAAATGGACAGTGGGTACAATACATGCCTGGAAAGTGAAGCATGCAGGTTTCCTCACGATGTTTTCCTTCACCGAAAAGCCTGTGGTGTTACAAATCGTACATAAATTCCGAAAAAATCATTGATACAAGTCGGCCTGGACGGGGATCGAACCATCGCCTCCTGCACGGCAGGCAAGGTTACTCGCCACTGGACCACCACGGCTTCAATTCAATTAATATTCGAATGATAAACTATATAATTTGATGTTATTGCATGTTCAGAAGAAAATCTTTGCTGTTTTTTATTAAATTGTATAGATAATTAGAAGATGACTAAATTTGTAAAAATATTGTCCTTAATATATGCACGCCGCCTCGTGTGGCAGAATATGTCTTGCTTCATGATTATATATTGTACTATATTTTAGCAAATAAATGTCTTCTATTATATTCTATTCTATTCTTTTCACATAAACATGAAACAAAACAAGCTCACGCAGCAATGTACTTCAAATCGCACTTGGCCGCACGACCCTTGTAAATCCCGCTTACCGTATACAGGGTGTAAGTGACAGCCTAGCAAATACTGAAAAGGTGAATTCAGACCATCAAACCGAATAACTTTCACTATAGAGCCACCCTCAGGAAACGCGAAAAAAAACAGAGTAGTTCGGTTTCCCCCGGACACTTTTTGTTACGACCCCGACCGGACGGGACGCCTCCGGACACCCTTCAAACTAGAATCCTGGTAAATCCGGACAGATGGCAGCCAGCAGTGGGAATGACTTCACTCCTGCCATCCCAGCTCCTCCAACAAGCCCACCAGCTTGTCAATGTCACCGAAGACTTAAGACTCCGGCGATCCTAAGTGTTGTGCCCGATAGTGTGCCCTAGTGATGATGAAGACGATGTTATCTTACCGACTTTTGTCACATGGATGGACTAAATAACAAAAGGTCAATGTCGCACTGAGAAAAAAATGCTGCGTATACGTAGCCCGTCGCAGCTTATACGTAGCCCGTCGCAGCTTACGTACCACGTAGCTTACGACGCGATACTGATTACGAGTGTTGCATCAGTATTTAAGTTATCTCGTACTTCATTGTGTTAGGCTACGTGGTACGTAAGCTACGATGGACTACTCTACTCTACTCGGCCTGAGGTCGCAGTGCTTAGGCGATTATCACACTGCACCGCAGATTTTAACATTGTATGCAAGTATTTCAATTTATATAGAAAACACGCCTAGGACAACACACTGCCGACGCGTCAATGCGCGGGAAGGCGTCCCGCGCGCAGATTCTGCTAATCTGCGCGGGAGCGCGGGGCGTGCCGCGGGGTATAACACACTGGCTCCGCAGTCCCGCGCGTGATTCCGCAGTCTCTACGACGAACGAAAGCCAAGTGAACATTTGGGCGCGGGACCGTCGTACACTGCCACCCCGCGCGGAGAAGCAGATTACACCGCGCGGAGAGGCAGATCCGCGCCTCCGTCGCCGCGCGCGTGATCTGCCGCTCCGCGCACCGCGGCGGGACGCGTCGCTAGTGTGATAATCGCCTTAGTTACCTAAATGGTTTTTGGCATGTCAAAGAAAGAACATTTTAACGAGGCGTCTTCTTCCATAGAATTCATGGCCATTCTATAGAAGGTATTTCACGTTGCTAGTTATACCACATTAATTAGATACGATAAAAAAGAAATTGACGTTTAAGATTGGGCTGTATTTTTTTATCGTTAAAGTCGAATTAGGAATTACCAATTATCAACGCCCTCTGGTTACGGTTTGAAAACCGATGTTTTAGGGTACCGAGCCTATTGTGATGCCCTCAATCGATGGGATAATTTTAAATTTGGTGCGAATTCTTATGATTTTAGAATTTGACTTCCTTGGATTAAAAGGCACTGCAGTGACATAATGATGAACTAGCCAGTCAAAATAGCAGTATAAGAGATAAGAGGAATTTTGGTAACCATCAGCTGCAAAGCTGATTTAGTATTCATAGGGAGTAGAGCATCTTTGTGATGGGGATTTACCAGGTCTGCCTGCAAAACTCCAGTCGGTTTAGGAGTTACAGCCGTTCAAAGGTATGTATCAAATGAACGGTCAAGTGCAAGGCTGATCATAGGATATTATGGTAATATGCACTGTAGCTCTGGGAACAGTACAAAAACTGTCATGTTCAGTCAGTCGGGTTAGGAGATACAGCCCTTCAAAGTTCCGACCTTTGAACGGCTGAATCTCCTAAACCGACTAATAGACCATGTCAGTTTTTGTACTGTTCGCATAGCTACAGTGCATATTACAATAATACCTGCATATTCATGCATTTATTCATTATTCATTTTTAGTAACCATACCAGACCTTTGAACGGCTGTAACTCCTAGTTATGCAGGCAGACCTGGTCCATCCCCAATCACAGAGATGCTCTACACCATAAGAATACTCATACTTGCAGCTGATGGCTACCAGAATTCCTTTTATCTCTTATAGCATAGGTATACCTACTAAAATGACGTAGTTTAGTAGAGGTGAGACGGCTCTGAAAGGGTCAAGGTCGTTCAGTGGGGGATACCTCTTAAATTAAAGCCCCAAACGCTCGCATGTTCTTAAGACGCACAGGTACTTGAAAGACAATAAGCCCGGCTTGCACCAACACGTTTTTAGGTTTAAACGTATACAACGTGTTAATGAATAAGCGCAAAACCTCATACACCCCAACTGATTTATAACAAAATAATTAGATTTAAACAATAATTTCATTATTTTGATAGTTAAAATTTAAAGTTATTAGCATTTTAAGTTTTCAGCCAAAAATGATTTGTTATCATTTCAGCAATGAATGAAAGCGCTAGAGTGGTCGTGAATACATTTTAAGAATCTTGTTTTGGTAGTAAGTAGGGTGAGTGTGCCCATGTGGTGGGTTGAAATCGAGTTTATTAAATCTTAAATTTTACAAACAAATTATTTAATATTTTGAAAAAAAAATCCTATGTTGAAAACATGATAATTCGATTCTGCTCTTGATTCTAAACAAACTACTTTCTAGTTTTGCGTTAATTCATTAACACGTTGTATAGTGATAGTTCTGTCTTTCACATTGCTCATACAAATGACAGTGACGGTAAGTGACAGAAAGTAGCACCTATGACGGAAAAATTACAGAGTAATAGATTATCGTGGTATGGTCATGTAATGCGAAGAGATGAGTCTCATATTACGAGACGAGTGTTAAATATGAATGTGGATGGCTGCGGTAGGAGAGGAAGGCCGAAGAAAAGATGGATGGATTGTGTGAAAGATGATATGCGTAAGAAAGGAGTGAGTGCTGAAATAACGGCTAAGAGAGATGAATGGAAGAGGATGACATATTGCGCCGACTCCAAATAATGGGAAATGGGCAAGAGAATAATGATGAAGGCTAATAGTTTTTGGTGCAAGCCAGCCTAAAACTTATTTTGCTACGGAACCGGACCGATTTGATCGGGACGTTCTTTCGTTGCAGCCATGATAGTTGGGAGACTTCGGAGGTCGATACGGTTCATACTAGTTTTGAGTAATTGACCAATTTATAAGTAGAATTTTATACGGTGACTGGTTCATTTTTCAAGGATGCCAGTTATTATACCTAACTGTTACATAACAGCATCATTAGTGCTGTAATTTGTAAGTAAATAGAAAAATGTGTGGTTTTAAACTAAACAGGTAGATATAAGTAGGTAAATGAACCTTGATTTTGATACAAGGCAGAACTGAAGGAAAAAATCTGTCGAATATACACCATGTTAATGAATAAGCGCAAAACCTCATACACCCCAATTGATTTATAACAACATAATTAGATTGAAGCAATAGTTTCATTATTTTGATTGTTAAATTTAAAGTTATTCACATTTTAAGTTTTCAGGCAAAAATGATTTGTTATCATTTCAGCAATGAATGGAAGAGCTAGCGTTCTCGTGGATACATTTTAAGTATCTTGTTCTGGTATAAGTAGGGTGACTGTGCCCGTGCGGTGGGTTGAGATCGAATTCAGTGAATTTTAAATTTTACAAACAAATTATTTAATATTTTGAAAAAAATTACCTATGTCGAAAACATGATAATTCGAATCTGCTCTCGATTCTAAACAAACTACTTTCTAGTTTTGCGTTAATTCATTAACACGTTGTATACATATTATGTACTTATAAGTGTAAGTGACAGCCTAGCAAATACTGAAACAGCCTAGCAAATACAGGGCGAAATTTATATCATTAGCATCCTTTTAAACTAAGAGTCTTCAAACTGAACAACTTTTACTATGGGAGCAAACTGAACGGAGCAAAAAAGAAATCCGCTGTTCATATACATTTGAGTCGAGTAGGCATTGCAGTTTAGTATCAACAACACACAACAACACAACACCAACAGGTAGGTACTAGGTAGTATATAATTTAATTTAAAATATTTAAAGAGGTACCTACTTAAGTAACTACAAACTTACTTAACATTATACCTTTATTTTTCTCCAGTGTGTACATAATTTAATTTAAATTTTAAGATGCTATAGGTTCAGACGAACATTTTCTATGAGAAACGCGATTGCCCTGCCCGCCGAAAAGTGCGCGCGTGTGCCGTATTTTCGATTAAAAAGAATTAACAAAAGTGAAGATTAGAAAGATGTTTAAAGATTTATTTCACTAGATAAACTAATGGTAAATATGTAAGTAAAAATACCAAAAATTGGAAACTATTTTAATTTCTTCTAAAACGAGAAAAATGTTTAAAAACACATTAAATTACGTCATCTTTGTGACGATTCTCTATCGAGTGAAGTAATTCCAATCGTGTACTTATTCAATTTAAGATTTCACTAGATAAACTATCCAAGAATACCTACTGAGTTATGACTTTGGTTTCGGTAAATTGTAATAATCTAGTCGAGAAATGAAAAATAAAAGATGCCTCCAAGGTATTTCGTCCTACTATTGCGCCTTAAGTTAATTTTTATGCTACCTACCTACTGTCCCCACTATCTTACCGTTGTTTTTAATTAGGCTAGCATATAAACCTTGAGAAATAAATAAAGTGACGGATCCATCAAGTTTTAACTGCCTATTATGTTAATGATACATATTTTATTATTATGTACCTATACAAAATGTAATACAATGAATAAATAAATTATGAGACTCGAGAATTAATAGAAATACCTATTCTGTAGCTACACTCAATAAAACTGTAACAGAAGAGTTTCTGTACAATGAAGATATTAACAAAAACCCTAAAAAGTAGAAATAGATGATTTGAAGTCTTCAAATCATCTACTTCTATTTTTATTTCTTACCAAGGCCATAGTGTAGTTAAATTAATAGGTATAAGTAATAGGTGTTCGCGGGACTGCGGGGGACGGGTGTACCCTAACTGAACTCGCTGTTAGGGTACGCGCTCAGGCAGTGGGGGCTGGGACGCGCTCCTCCCGGACTCCGCACACCCCGCACGATTGGCCTGTTGCGACCGCTGAGCTCCACCTATGACCACTATTACTTTTTATTACACTATACTAGGGCCTCCCTGAGTGACGTACCACAGACTAGAGTACTATAATTACTCAATACCTATTTCCAGCTTCCGGACTACGACGTACTGAAAGAAGCAGAAACAGCATTTAGTACTACATACAGTACGGACACTCCCTGCCACCAATTTCTTACCTCTTCTATTTTTTCCATTTGTATGTAGTGACAGCTAAGTGTACGCCCGGCGACAGATCAACCTACCCATAGTTGAACTCTATGTTCATGGACATAAGGTCCAACTACGGGTAGGTTGATCTGTCGCCGAGCGTACACTTAGCTGTCACTACATACAAATGGAAAAAATAGAAGAGGTAAGAAATTGGTGGCGAGATCAACCTACCCATAGTTGGACCTTATGTCCATGAACATAGAGTTCAACTATGGGTAGGTTGATCTGTCGCCGTGTGTACCTATACAAGGTCACAGAATAGGTATTAGTATATAGTTTTATATGCAGAACGGTCACTCCTCGCCCCCCTCTGACTTCAGATACCCCACCTCACCTCACACTTTCTGGGAAACTTGAGGGAAGCCGAGCAAGGGAATGCAGTTAGCCGCGCGCACCCGTTGGATTTGACTACATAAAATGTGTCTTTTCAGTGCATAAAAACGTTGAAAAATAACGCTAAATTCACATTTACAATAATTCCTTAGCTAAAATACTATTTTAAATAATAGAACGAACAATTAAATGTATTGAAATGTCGATGACTTTAAATGCAAAGCGTGGCTTTCAACCCTACACGCAATTTCATGGACGGTTTGCACAAAGTGCGCATGTGCAGACGCCATTTTGAAATTCAAAAACGTTCTTTAGAGTGCCGGATCTGTGACAAGGAGACAGAATACCACAATGTTTTTTTTCGGGTATGGGCCCACCCCGCATTCCCACCGCTGTAACTCCTGTGAACCAGGATCACAAAACATCGAACATGTTTACGTATTCATGTAAATTTTTTCCATTTGTATGAAATGACTCAAGTACAAGGTGACCAACAATTTTCTAAAACCTAAGTATATTAGCCACGTACAAGTAGGTATTAGCGAATACCTATTTAAGTATCGTAGACATTACGCACTACGCCATTGGCGTGGTTCGTTGCACTCTCGCGTACCCATTCTAATGTTAACTATATTACTTTCATTTTAAACTCTCAGTCCTTAACAATAAGGTAGATTTTCAAATGAGAGATATATATTTTATGAGCATTAGTAACGTATCCTTAATTTCTTGGTCCATAGGTACAAAATCAAATAACCTCGAGTCATGTTTGGCAGTAGGTATACAGTGGCGTAGCTATCATAGGGCCAGGTGGTGCAATGCACCAGGGCCCCGGAGCTCAGGGGGCCCTCTAGCTTCAGCTTTGAAAAAAAAATGAAAAATTTAAAAAATTCAAAAAAGAAATTCTGAATCCTGTTCTTATTCCCTATCAATAATTTAGAAGGCCGATATAAGTTCAAACTACGCGGAAAGTCCCCTCTTTCCGGAGGTCCCGATTCTCTCCCTATGCACCAGGGCCCTTGCCCCCCTAGCTACGCCACTGTAGGTATATAATTAATTTATGCACATAGAAGTTCTAATCCATTGAATAAGCGTTTTCATTAAACAAAATAGTTCAGTGACACTGGAATCTGGATGAATGGCATTACAATCTTGCTGTCTGATCGGATAGTGTTGAGTGTTTCTCTTGACTCCCCAATTTTAGACAGCAATAATTGCTAGAAATTACTAATTATTAGTAATTCAAAAACCCCCAACGACAAAAACAAATACTAAATAATTTTCTAACAATTTTATTTCTACTAAACTCGCATTTCGCGACACAAAGCTTTCTTAAAAAAAAAAACGAATCAAAATAGGTCCACCCGTTTGGGAGCTACGATGCCACAGACAGACAGACAGACCGACATAGGCGTCAAACTTATAACACCCCTCTTTTTGCGTCGGGGTTAAATAAAAAGGATTATGAGGATGGCCGACTCGTACCAATAAGTTTTTCGGAATTTATGTACGATTTGTAACGCCACTGGCTTTTCGGTGAAGGAAAACATCGTGAGGAAATCCGCATGCTTCAATTTCGAGGCATGTATTGTACCCACTGTCCATTAGTCACCCCCCGTCACACTGGACAGAGTGTCGGTACTACTGGTGAATCGTGGATGTTCTGAGGTTTCAGAATATCTCTGACTCCCCCCTCGGGGAACATAGTCGTGAGCATATGCTTATGATTGCAACAATGTGAAAATCGTTTTGATACGTTCAATTTAGTCGCCTTTTTGAGCATTCAATGTTCGTGTATGTGCAACAAACTAAAAATTTTGGTGTTATGCGTATTTATGGGTAGTGAAAACTTTATCCGTTGGAAACATGATGATGAATGGTTGGTATCACCAACCGCCGAAAGCCGTGATGTTGAAGACCGTTACTATATTTTTCATAAATTTATATGTCTTTCTAATAACGAGAAGATAGCTTCTAAAAACCAGGAAAATATGGGCCAGCCCTGCGTTTACCTATGGGGATAATTTGAACGTTATTAGTTAGGTAGGTATTGCAGGCCGGACAAACCAATAACCAACAATTAGGTAGGTGTTTTAATTTTTCTTTGTCCCCGTTTGCGATACCTATCTAATAATATTCAAATTATATTTGCTCAAACAAAGTTGTTATTGTAGTGATTATAGAGCTTGTTTGTCTTATCAGTTAATAATTTGTTTTATGCTGTTTTTTGTTTCTACGTTTAATGTGACAGTTTTTTTTTCTAGTCAGGGTTCCGTAGTCAACAAGGAACCCTTATAGTTTCGCCATGTCCGTCCGTCTGTGTCCGTCTGTCCACGGTTTAGCTCAGAGACGCTTAGTACTATAAAGCTGTAATTTGACATGGGTATACATGTTAATAACGCCGATAAAGTAGTAAAATAAAATCTTGAAAAATATTTTTTAGGGTACCTCCCCTACACGAAACGTGAGGATTAATTTTTTTTCCTATCCAACGATAGGATATGTCTTTTAAAATATTGAGGGAATCCGAAAACCATTTTTCGATTTAGGGATCCGTCAGCGAAATATTAAGCTTTAAAGTGCAAATTTTTGTTAGAGCCTTCACGCTCTACATGCCATGTAGGTACCTGACCTACCAATGAGTTTTCCTAACTTATTCGCTGATCATGAAGTGATCATTTGATTAGTTAAAAATGAATTAAACCATAAACCAACAAAAAATGTTGATTTCTTATAATAACATCATCATCATCTTTGGCCTTAATAGATTAACATAAATTAATCTGACGTCGTAAGCTGGACACAGTCATGAATAAATCGGCCCTTAACCTTGTCTCTGATTCTATATGCAGATCAATGATGAATGAATGAATGAATAAAATCGTCTCATACAATAAGAGTGTAATCAATGCTCAATTGACTCCATTCACTCTAAATAACTTGTTATGTATGACTACATACATACACAATACACATGTATTTTGGTCAAGGGGTCCCTAGTCATTTTTGGCAGATACTAGTAAGTCATAAAGCATGCAGCATCTGCTCAACAAATCTTAGAATTTTTGAGAAATGTAATTAATTAAGTACAATCTTAGCATATAATTAAGATTTTCAAAATTATTTGGAAAATGTATCGAATTATGTTAAATCTTAGCATGTTCAGGGTTTTCAAGATTATTTGTGAAATTTAATTAAAATCTTAGCAGGTTTAGGGTTTTCAAGATTATTTGTGAAATTTAATTAAAATCTTAGCAGGTTTAGGGTTTTCAAGATTATTTGGGAAATTTAATTAAAATCTTAGCATGTTTAGGGGTTTTCAAGATTATTTGGGAAATTTAATTAAAATCTTAGCAGGTTTAGGGTTTACAATATTATTTGGGAATTGTAATTATAATTAATTAACACTGAATCTAGAATGTTTAGGGTTTTCAAGATCATCTGGTGCCAAGTTATGTTATAGGTATGACATACCTACTCTTTTTTATACTGTCTCCAAGTGGTGATAGTTAGATGACCTTTCTAGCACGAAAATCGTATTAAAGAAACTAATTCCATATTTTTGGGTATTGCAATTCTTAGGCTGGCTTGCACCAAAAAGTATCTAGGCTTAAACATGTTTAAATATGATGCTTTCACTGTCATTTGTATGAGTAGTGTGAAGGATAGAACTATCACTAAATACGTTTAAGCCTAAATATACATGTAGACTGACTCATAATGTCTATAGCTGTTGTAAACAAAACATAATCTCATATCTTGAAAATGCTAATTTCCTCATGAATATTGAAAGTTAGGTAATATAAATAGTTTAAACGATGTTCAGGTTTTGCTTTCGTTAATTACCTAACCTAGATGTGTAATTGATATCTTTAAAGGTTTACCCTTTCGGAAATAAGTAATATAATGTTGACATCAGTGTTGTAGTACCTACACTTATTTTTTATATCTATCAAACACGCAAGGTTGTATTGCCGAAACAATTGGTGTTGCAATAAGATTAATGCATGGTGAAATGGTGTTGTATGCCTTTGCCAGATAACAAATTGAATAAGTTACTTACTTTTTTAGGGTTTGTACTTGATTATAGAGCAAACTCTACAGTGTAATAACAAATAATAAAAACCTGCCAAGTGTGAGTCGGTCTCGCGCTAAAGGTACCAGAGAAAACAAAACTTTTTTGTAAGTTATTAAAATGTTGTGTGGTGATGGTGTGGTACGGAACCCTCGGTGTGCGAGTACCTATACTCGCACTTGTCCGATTTTTTTTCTATTGCATGTAGTAATTACTCTAATAATAGGACTTGATTGTCTAATAGGCCAGTAGTTTACTGGTAGCAATTCGTACTTTTTTCCCAGAATTGAAACATAG
This sequence comes from Agonopterix alstromeriana, assembly GCA_963924505.1. Lineage (NCBI taxonomy): Eukaryota > Metazoa > Arthropoda > Insecta > Lepidoptera > Depressariidae > Agonopterix > Agonopterix alstromeriana. Next base: position 3,518,732 of record OZ004670.1, on the reverse strand, counting down.
TGTATCAGATGCCAAAAGTGGCCACCTAATTATACGCGAACAACATATTTACTTAGTTGATGTTTTTTTAACCTATTTCGTCCCATTGTTGGGCAAAGGTCTCCCCCAAGCTTTTCCAGGCTTCTCTATCCCGTGCCATCAGTTGCCATTCTGCTTCGTGGGCATCCAAGTCGTCGCGCCATCTTTTTCTTGGTCTGCCCCGGCTCCAGCGTCCATCGTCGGGCTCCCATTGGGTCGCGATCGTTGCCCATCGCTCTGTATGCATACGATACGACAAACATGTCCGGCCCAGTTCCACTTCAGTGTTGGTGCCTTAAGGGAATATAATTCGGAGCGCGCTCCATACAAACGTACTATGGTGATATTTTCAATACTAACCAATTAAAGTCAATGAAATTTTGCTGAAACAATCTTGAAACAAATATCTATGCTTGTATGGAGTCAGATTTTCGTTAAAATATACAGTTTCAATGCTAGGATTAATTTAAGATTTATATGGAAATCTTTGAGGCACTGTAACTTTAAAACTATACATTTTAACCAAAATCGGACTCTATACAAAAAATAATACATAGGTATTTTGTATATATAGTAATTTTGATTAGTCTGCGTTCCTAACAGTCGTAACATCGCTAGGTAGAATCTAAGATTTCCTGCTTTACCACTTTTTTGTACAAGGACAGCTAAAGAAAAAATGGTTGAGACAGCATACAAAATAATTTAGATTTTTTAAACAGCAAAACTGAAACAAGTATATTCCATGGCTGGCGGCTGGACATGTTCTGAGTATCGGCTATCATTCAAGAGAGGATTGAATTTTACCATAACGACGGGCGCTAACAAGGTTAGCCTTTACCTTTCCACTTGCGTCAATTAGCTAATAGTTATCTAAATCTAAAAATAATGGATTACCAATTTAACCTGGATTTAATTGCTAACCCAGGTTGTCGCAAGTGGGGCTTAGATGTGGGCAACTACACAAGTAAATGACGTTTAGAACTTGCTTGGTAAACCCTTTTGCCCTCGTGCAACATTCTGGAATATATTCTTCTTTTCGTGTGAATGGTTCTTCAGTGGTGTTATATATTTTAGTAGCCAGGTATTCGGCAAGCCTGACAGCATCAGGTGCAGCTGTATTTAAATCCTCCCTCGTGCACAGCGGACACTCTAGCAGATGACCCATCGACTGGATATTTTCGCCGCAATCACACTGTGTTAGACCAGGATCCCTATACCCCCAATTGCACAAATTTAGTCTGCAACGGCCGACCTGAGTGCGAAGCCAATTTAAGGATTTCCACACTTGCCATTGCAGATTGTGTCCGGGAGGAAGATGTTCCTGTGGGGAAATGAACTCAGCTGGTGGGGGTATACTTTCTTTCTCGAATATAATATAGGACGATGAGTTAGACCACCAAACTCAACAACTTTTTAATACGGAGCAGTTAGAGGGTCTGAAGAAGAAATCGCGAAATAAATAATAAAGTTTTTTCGTTGCATTCCATGCCACAGATTAATATTATACTTTGGACGTTTGATAGCACATAGCTAATAATTATTTTGGTTACATGGGTCCTAAGCTAAAGAAATCCAATCCATAGCCTACCTAGCCTAGCCTAAAGTCATCGTAATTCATATTTCATGAATTTAAGAGTTAGTTTAAGATGCTATTTTGTTTTGTTTTGATTGTCCAAATAAGTTCGTAGGTAAGTATTTTATTTAGCTTAGTAAAATTACATGTATTTGGATCAGTTCCTACGTCTATAATTTTCTGTGAACTTTCTTGTGTTAGTATTTTTTGTTGGTGAGCAACAAAGTACCTATAATTGAATTGAATTTGTCGCTGAAGGTAATAGCTACCTACCTATTTTTTCTTCCGTCTTTAAACACAAAGGGCAAACTAAAGTTGTTACATTTTCGATAACAATACTAAACTGCTTAGTGCACCGGCGTCAAAGCAAGTTACTAAAGTAATTTTATAACAAAACCGCTGTTTAGGCCAGTCGGTTAGCGTTCTCTGCGGACGTTCAACGCATGCGCGGGAGTGAAGTTGTAACATTTTCAATTTTTGTACTGTTATCGTAGTTTTAACTGTGATCGTGAGTGAAAACTTTTTCTACTGACTTTTTAGAAACACATTTTTCTGGATTTGGATATTTGGTAATTATTTTAACTTGCCTAGATGGATTGACTTAATTGTTGTTGGTTAGAAATGTGTATAAGTTACCATGAATATTTCAAAGTAGGCCAAAACTTTAGTGTAGATAATCTGAGATATACCTAATTAAAGGTAGGTATACTACTTGGGTATGTACCTACCTATACTGATACTTTTATGTGCTTTTATTATACATAGCTTTTGCCCGCGACTACGTCTGCGTTAACTTAAAAAAGTCCAATGTGTTCAGAACATATTCCATTTCGTCTAAATCCATTCAGCCGCTCATGCGCGATTCAGTTACAATTCAGTTAGGAACTATAGTGAAATGGTAGATTGCTATAATTTCTACCCCCGTAAGAGAAGTTAATTCCGAATGCGTAAATGCGCGCTGCATACAAATGTAGTCTGGTGATATTTTCAATACTAACCAATTAAAGTTAATTAAATTTTTCAGAAACAATCTAGAAACTAATCTCTATGCTTTTATGAAGTCCGATTTTCGTTAAAATATACAGTTTTAGTGCTAGGATTAATTTTAGATCTTGTATCTTCAAAACTATACAAACCAAGTTTGGTAATATTTTCAATACTAACCAATTAAAGTCAATTAAATTTGTTAGACACGAGCTAGAAACCAGTATCTGTGCTTTATATTTATCAGATTTCCGTTAAAATATAAAGAGTCAATGCTAGGATTAATTTAAGAATTGTATGGAAAACTTTGATTTACGGTAACTTTGAAACTATACAGTGTAAATTTTATATTAATGCGGATAACTTCATCATGACTGTACCTTTTGTACTCATCAAACTGAACAACATTCAGTATGGAGCCAACTTTGCCGAGCTGTCCCATACATTTGAGTCGAATAGGTAAATTACCTACCTACTGCAGTTTTGTATGAAAGAGGTCGATTTTTTTTAGTGATCACGAAATTGCCTCCATATTAAAAGTTGTTCAGTTTTATGAGTAGAATACATGGTGAAAAGACCACACTGATAAAAAATTTATGTATATTTTAACACAGATATTTGTTGCTAGATCGTGTCTAAAAATTTCATTGTAGTATATTACCGTTTCCGTGCTCCATACAAATTAAACTCTGACAACATACAAAATTAGTTTCTAGATTGTTTCTGAAAAATTTCATTGACTTTAATTGCTTAGTATTGAAAATATAACTAGACTTCGTTTGTTTAGAGCGCGCGGCAAAAACTATCCTTAAAAAAAATTATGTCCACTCTGACTGACACATCGATAACCTCCAACAGTAGTCAGATATAGATATATGCTAAGTAAGTAAGTAAAATAAGATAAGATAAATTATTCTTTATTTGCACACCAAAATACACAAAAAGCAACAATATATACAACGTGTTAATGAATTAACGCAAAACTAGAAAGTAGTTTGTTTGGAATCGAGAGCAGAATCGAATTATCATGGTTTCAACATGGGTAATTTTTGTCAAAAAATTAAATAATTTGTATGCAAAATTTTTAATTTACTGAACTCGATCTCAACCCACCGCTCGGGCACTCTCATCCGTTACTTACTAACAAAACAAGATTCTTAAAATGTATCCATGAGCATGTTTGCGCTTTCGTTCATTGCTGAAATGATAGTAAATCATTTTTGCTTCAATACTTAAAATGCGAATTACTTTAAATTTTAACTATCAAAATAATGAAATTATTGTTTCAATCTAATTATTTTGTCGTAAATCAGTTGGGGTGTATGAGGTTTTGCGCTTATTCATTAACACGGTGTATATACCTACGAACAAGAAGACACTATGTGTCTAAAATACAACAATTTTTCAAAGTAAGAAGCGATACGAAACTACAATCTAGCGAGTGGATCATTATCATTAGATAGGTATGACCTGACAATTTCTCTGGTGTTTATAAAAACCGCAAGAGTTGATTTAGAGATAATTATGTACTCACGATGACTACTTGCAAATGACTTGAGCATAGAAAGACTAAAAAGTAGTCTAGACTAAGCTTCTTTTTGAGAACGAAGGTGATGTCTAGATTCATATCTACTAACCTATGATGTGAACATTTCTCTGTGGTTCATAAAAACCGCAAGAGTTGATTTAGAGACAGGTACCCACGTTGCCTACTTCCAAATGAGTTAATTAGAAAGCAGTCTAGACTAATCTTGTTTTTTAGAATGAATATGATGTCTAGATTCATAACTAGTATGATTTTTTTAATTGGATGTAGGTAGCCAGATGTAGAAAGCAGTAGTTTTTCTCCATGGAGTTCCAATTTTTTCTCTCCACCATTTTTGCATTTAGAGATTACAGATCAAAGTAATTTAAAAATTAAATTTTGATAAACTCGATTAATCGCAATAAAACTTAAGAGGATATAATTCGGAGCGCCCTCCATATAAACGTACCAATTAAACTCAATGAAATTTTTCAGAATTAATCTAAAAACAAATTTCTATGCTTGTATAGGGTCAGATTTTCGTTAAAATGTATAGTTTTAAAGTTACAGTGCCTCAAAGATGTAAATACAAATCTTAAATTAATCCTAGCATTGAAACTGTATATTTGAACGAAAATCTGACTCCATACAGGCATAGATATTTGTTTCATGATTTTTTCAGCAAATTTCAATGACTTTAATTGGTTAGTATTGAAAATATCACCATAGTACGTTTGTATGGAGCGCGCTTTGAATTATATCCCCTTAAATTGGTTTCTTAAAATTATCTCTTTTTTAAAAATATATAATGAAGACAAAAAAAAAATTGTCATTTCAAATTGATCTAAGCTTATGAACGTAAAAACGGCTTCCGAACGATTGCCAACTCGCCCTTCGTCCTTGGTCGATATTTTTCATGACATTCATTTCTAAGATATACTGGGTGTTACAAAATTTTAAACTTTCTAAGGGATTGTTTAGACCATCAAACTGAACAACTTTCACTATGGGACCAACATCGAATTCGCGAAAAAAAATTACCTGTCCCATACATTTAGCTCGAGTAGATTTGTAGTTTAGTATGGAACATCAGATTTTTTTTCGCGATTTCGATGTTGGTCCCATAGTGAAAGTTGTTCAGTTTGATGGTCTAAGCCACCCTCTTAAATGTTTATTTGTATTTTTGTAACACCTTATATACAATACACAAAATCATGACCGTAGGTATTCCCTTTCGGGTTGGTTAGAAACTTCACTACAATTACCAAGTCTACCGAACCAAGAGTAGGTATGTTACGTCAACGTAACAATCGAGGGGTAAACCACCTTCGTAAGGATTACAGTTTACTATAATTATGGCTTTTTCGTTCATATAAGTTAAGTATTTGTTTAAAAATCTTTTTACCGTGCGTCATATGAACTCAAAAGTAAGTGGTGTAGGTAAGTTTGTTTAGAATCAGTTTATCATCAAAGCCGTAGTTTATTTTATTCCCCAGTTGCCTGCCTTGTTTTCTGTGCAACGACGGGTGTGATTCCTGTCGGTCGCAGTTGTGATTTGTCTGCCAGGGGAATTCTTATTGCGTCTAGAACAAATGATATCAAAAGATAAAGTCAAAGTCAATATAATTTATTCAATATAGGAGCTTGCAGCACACTTATCAAACATCAAATCTTTTTTAAAGCTACCACCGCGTCGGAACGTGTTGTCGCTGTAGAGAAGATGCGGCCAGAAACTCTACAACATAACACGACTTAATAACTATTACAATATAAATTCTTAAGCTAAAGTTATCTATAGTCCATATCTGATCCCCATATAAGGAAAATTATTAGCAAAATAAAGAGTGTTTTTTCCTGATAACAAAAAAAAACCCATATTCAGTACCTCTCTACTGGGATTTTGTCAAGCCTTTCAAATGAAAAATCGTAGATTGGGACTATCTACGAGTTTTAAAGAATATCTATGCGATTTACGTAACACCACTGGGTTTTCGGCGAAGGAAAATATTATGAGAAAGCTTACTTGCTTCAAATTTGAGCAATACACCTATTGTCATGCAATTGTCGATGAATACAATATCGTCCAGACTTTCGTTCGTCGGGTAATTTAAGAAAATTATGGATTGAATAACATTCAGGTGGCGAACTGGATTCAAAGCCGCGTCCTACCTGTCAGGTCAATTGAATTTCAAATGTGAAATACCCAGCGGTCACTCATCCAAGAATATTTATGTTATAAAACTCGAGGTCGTTCTATTAAATAAGTAGGCATTACCTAAGATCGGGTATCAACCTAGGTCTACAGGTCTACACTTTCTTATCTAGAAGGTCAACCTTTCGTGATTTCAAGATAAGTTACCTAGATCGGGTACAACCACAAGTCGGTCTACAGAGTCTACACTTTCTTATCTATAAGGTCAACTTTTCGTAATTACAATATAAGTAGGCATTACCTAGATCGGGTAACAACCTGGGTCTGTCAAGTCAAGTCTACACATTCTTATACATAAGGTCAACTTTCGTAATTTCAGGTTATTAGGTAATGCCCACATATAGATGTGGGTTTAATAACAACCTACGTACATTCTAAACTTTCTTATCTATAAGCTATCTTTCGACATTTCAATAAGTTACTCTTAATCTACGTCTGATAACAACCTTTACGTCATTTCAAATAAGGACGAAAAAGATTTTCCAAAATCGTATTATATAGCTTTCTAGCCAATTCTGATTTGCAAATATAATTTATTTATCTAATATCCGACATATCTTGGACGTTACTAAAGTTGATCTAAGAATAAGTGAGAGGAAGGGTTGCAAATTTCTGTTTGTGTAATTCAAAACAGCCTTAAAATTTCGTTGCTATTTGAATTAGAGTGTAGGTCTACATATTTAACACTTTCTTATCTATAAGGTCAACTTTCGTCATTTCAATTCCAGCAGGGTCTGTGCCAACTGTTGCACACTAACTAATGTTTCGTTGACGATAGTTGCATAATATTCTGTTAATCATTAAAAAAAGTGCAATTATTTATGAATGTGCTAGATAGAGATCGATCAGTTTGTACCGAACTATGTATACCTAATTTTACCTAATAATTTGGTTAAAACAAAGTTCGATAGGAAACATTATTCGGTTAAATGTAAAAAAAAATATATGTGTGGAGTATTTAAAAATGTCTTACTTACAATACTAGGTAACGACATTTTGAATAAAATTTGGTGGGTACTTTGTTTCAAAAGAATTAGAACACTTGTATTATTTCAGAGACAGACAAAAAAATGTATGTTTTGTTTCACATAACATAAAAATATTTTACTTAAGGCCCGTTTATTCGAGTGCAAGCGTCTCTTTCTTACAAGCATAAGTTTGCAATTAGCCATTCCGCTTCAATTGAAGGCAGGTCCGCAAAAAAAAATGTATTTTTCATCAATATCTGTTCTCTTGGGTGGTGGGGGAAAAAACTAGCCTGAGAATAATGTAGACCATGTCATTTCCTATTTTTCAGTGTATTTTTTTTATTTGTAGTGTTAATAATGTTTAAGTAAAACTTGAAAAATAGTAATAAACTAACCTATCTTTGCATGCTTTTATGATCGAGAGAAGTAATAACTATCGTGTTTTGAGCCACAGAATAATCAAGAACAGTTCATGAACAACAACATATATTTTTTCTGGATTAAAACAACGACTATTTCATGCCTTAAAACTCAACCAAAAACAGGTCGATTTGTAAGATCCTGCCCTTAAAAACGAAGCGGACTGTACTAAAATGGGTGGTGAAAGGATAGGCCGGGCGCTTTAGAATAATATAATTAAAAGAAAACGTGAAAAAATGGTACAGCAAACCAGACGACAGACATAATACAAAAGCTGCGAAACTTTAGAAAACTAACTTTCATATATATAGAGAAACTATAAAATGAGGTCCCTATAAAAATCTGGACTATTCTAAAAATCCGTCGCGGTTCGTTGCTGGTCTCTACGAACCCATGACGCTTGTGGTTCCTTTGGATGGACGGGGTAATGCGTTGAACCAGAAACGTTCATTCAACGTCTCGAGGTTCATTGCGAAGCAAAGATCACTCCAGGGACCGACCGATCGTCTCAACTGCGAGCTGCAAGAATCAATAATTTGCCTCCATTTTTATTGTAATCCGATCCCTGTTGCTTGACATACAGGATCCTTCTTAATATGCTGACAGTTCTGTAAGGGGATGACCAGACCATCAAACTGAACAACTTTATCTATGGGACCAACATCGAAAAGGCGAAAAAAAAAAAATCTGCGGTCGCATACATTTGGGTCGAGTAGGTTTGCAGCAGCAGATTTTTTATCGCTTTTTCGATGTTGGTGCTATAGAGAAAGTTGTTCAGTTTGACGGTCTGTTCATCCCCTCAAAAAAGTGTCAGCATATTAAGAAGGACCATATATAACAGTAAACTGATGAATACAATGCGCGAAAATTTTCAAAACATTAACAAATTAATGTCATTATCATGGCCGAACTCTGACCTCCACAAATTCAGAGCTAGATATTTAGTTTGAATGACACCAATATGTTCAAAATGACCTAGTAGGCGTTTGGTACTTCCTGCAATATAAGCAAGGTCAGGGTCCAATGACCTTTAGATTTATCAAAATGTTTATCAGGATTGCAGATTTCCGCGGTCACAGTTTGAGTGACCTCACAAGACATAGATACGTTTTTTGCTTTGACTAATTATTATATGGACTGGTTACGCGTGTAATTCTACTAACAAACATTTCTGCCACTTTTTGCTGGGGCGAGGTAACATGAAATCCGCAACTTTGGATTTTATTCCCCATAACTTTAGATTCTAATTTTGAATGTTAAAAATCATGAAAAGTAGTCTCGTGTGAACCCCAAACGTTCTAAGTTCGAAGTTATTATTTCGCAATTATAGGCTGTCTCGTTTAGTGATAAGGTGTAAAATTGAATGTAAATGCACAAGATCAATTGTGCTTATACCGTGGCAGAGGGGAAATGCTACCGCAAGGCTAGTCCTTATAATAATTAGTCAAAGGTTTTTTGCCATCATATCATGCATAACTTTAGTAGGTTACCTATCATTTGTGCCTTTTTATTGATTGGAATTGGATTTTCCACAGTTTTTTTTTGTGTAAAATTTTGGTAACCAACCTTTTGCGATTTCCAAACTGCTTTGAAGCTGTGCTACGACCAGACACTAAAGTTTATAGGTCGATTTATTTAACAAAACTTTTTTCAATGTAGTTAACCTACGTGATGCAAATATGCCTACACAAAAATATCTTATAGGTTCACGTCATCAGTCATCACCTTTGCTTTGTCCTTCCATCATCATCATCATCATCTCAGCCGATGGACGTCCACTGCTGGACATAGGCCTCCCCCAAGGATTGCCACAACGACCGGTCCTGCGGTGCCCTCATCCATCCAATTTCCATTATCCCTTAAATATTACATATTTGGTAACATCTCGTTTGGTAGGAAAGTAATAGATTTATAGAAATTATCTCTTCCGCCTTTACTACCTATATACTTTTGCAGCTCTACTTGAGATTTTTACGACAGTGAATAATACTTATTCAGGAGTGCAATTTTTAAAATTTCCCGATGACTTTGAAATAATCAATTCGATTGGTAAAGTTTTATCCTGTATTTTTAAAGACGTTCCAAAGCGCAATTATGTTTTGTTTCACTCATAGAAAATAGCCAAAACCAATCTTTAATCTACAGTAAAAACTGCCAATAGAACCAGCACAGTATTAGTGTACATTGAACATAAGAAATAAAAAACCGTTGTTCGTCTGATGATGACATGACAAACTTTCTAGTGATAGTACCTATATTTTAATACGAGTGGGTCACTCGAGTCGTAAAAGTTAATATACTGGCTCAAATAACCACTAACAATCCAGAAAGTTAGATACTAAACTAACCCATTAGTGTACCCGTGTGTCTGCAAAGAAATATTATATAGGTAGATGCTTAAGTCAGTGGCGTAGCGTGGGTTTCTGCTGCCCGGGGCACAGACCAATTTAGCCGCCCCCTTATCTAAGCTAAAAAAAATAACGGAGCGAGCGAAGCGAGATCGAAATTCTTTTTGCACATCTATTCCGCTTGTGATCAGACATCTTTTGGGTTATCCATGCAAAGTAGAAACTTAGAGTGATCTCGATATTTCTCCTCAATACGAATCGGTTACAGCCAGAACTTTTTACGTACTAACCATGTGCAAAGTAACCGAAGTAAAAGCTATGGATGGAGCGAAGCAAGCTCGAAATTTTAAGCACCACGTCTTAGCTGTGGTCAGAACTCTTTAGGATTATGGATAGGCACATTAACTACAACAGAAACTTAGAGCGAGCGAAGCGAGCTCGACTTTTCTCTGCTCTACGAATTGGTTATAGACAGAGCTCAATCAATCTATATTTTTCCCGAATTTGCCGCCCCTAGTAAAATGCCGCCAGGGGCATTTGTCCCCCCTGCCCGCCCCTCGCTGCGCTACTGGCTTAAGTACCTACTTCGTTAAAGAACAAGCTTTAATATTCTGCAATATTTTTCATTTACCTTTAGAGGCTGTTGTGTGGGTGCAGAGATTTGCCAACCATAATTATAGCATTAGAATTGTATAGGTACCTATAGGTTGACATGATATAAACAGTCGAAAATTTACAACACACATCGTCAATATAAAAATAATCCAGCCAAAATGAACACTTTTACACATCGCACCCGGTTAAGGATTCCATCACAAGTAGCGTTGGCAACCGTAGCGTTGGGTGGCCAAACAGTTCTTTGAAATAGAAGGATCTCAGGAGAAGGAGAGGAGGAGAAGGGGAGGAGGAGAAGGGCAGGAGGATTCGGCGGATAAATGAGGGAGAAATTCAGAATACCCAGGTATTCTGATACTGGTTCTTTCATAATATTATGCTGATGGTTTTTAAGTGGACGAATGTGAGTAACATCGTAAATACGAAAAAAGATTACCTGTGCCATGCCATACATTTGGGTGGACAAGATTTTTTTTTAGTACTCTGTATATTTATAGGTCGCGTCTTAGCTATTATAAGACTGCCTTATTTTGTGCCTCTTGTATTTTCTCTCTTTATTTTTGTTGTTGCTTATGTTTTGATTCAAATAAAGTAGGTATATAATTTGATTGATTGATTTACTTACAGAATATCTCTAACTAGTCCCATGAAGAATTTTTATGCTATAGGTAGGTACTTTTTTATTATGCTATCAGAAACTATCTAGAAACTTGAGCGCTCAGTCTAGTCACTTAGTTGAGACAAATTGTCAACAATGTATTAAAATAATTAGTTGTTGGGTTTTCATGTTACAGTTAAGGATCTAACTTATATAATTACTCTAAACGCACTGAAAACTAGGTTGAGACTGCATTGTCATTTAGTGTTAGGTAATAAAAATGACGTACATACGGCGACACATCAAGCTATATAAAACCAACATAAGCTGGGCGCACGTAGGTTGCATACGTAAAACGTCGCGCGGCCAGCTTATTTTGGCTTTGTATAGCTTGATGTGTCGCCGTGTTTACATAGTAAGATTTCCCGATGACTAATAAATTAAGTTTTTTTAATTTATTTTGTTAGGTCAAGGGAAATATATAATTTAATCAAAGCATACATCTAATTAACACATTTTACCCAAAATGGATTCCGCCAATGTAAAAATACCTGTGTCTGTATTAAAAACAAATCGGGGCAGTGAACGGGGGATCGAATGGGATCGTCTCGTTTCGAACCCAAATTTCAGTTTAGGTGTGTCCTGTAATTTTAAATATACAAGGTTTGAGGGTAGGAAATAGCATTACTTTAATGGGTGATTGTACTTGACTCATGATACTGGACAACTTTCTTAAAGGACCAAAGGGGAATTCGCAAAAACGGTCAACGGTCGACCAGCTGATTGCATTTAGTATAAAAAGTCCAAAAATGTTTGCTACAGAGGGGAAAGTGTGGACTGTATAAAGGCAGGATCGGCTTAGTATAAAGCTTTTAATCATGAAAGAGAAAACAGGAATCCACAGAAATAAATAAAAAAGCAAAAACAGAAACGAACAGAAAAGCACCTACAAAAGCCACTCGACCCGAGCGCGCAAGTCAAAACCATAGAGCATAAAAAGTATTTACATCCGGCCTGATGGCCAGTTCGTAACAATGTTTCTGAAAATTGCTATTTGTTTCTTAGGAAAGTTGTTCAGTATCATTTGTACACTCACTCCTTAATAATGCAACTGTTTACTCTAACACCCTGAAGGTCAATAGCTATGAAAAACCTTAGTTTTATGCTCAAGTTAAATTTTTCTGGTGTCAGCGCCGGCACAACAACGTTTATTCGAAAATTTATTTTGAAAAATTACCCATTGGTCGTAGTAACAAGAAAAATCATACGTTTTTAGGAGTTTCGGAGCTCCCCGCCATTGGTGCACGGGTTAGGTACTGTGTGTGGGTGTTATTATCTGAATAGCGTGGGCTTAAGTATCGGTCAGTACTGAACTGACGGTACTGCAAGAATACTGCAATGCATTCCGTTGAGTACAAAAAAATATAAAAATTTGTTTTTCTTTTCTAACATAACATTAATGTAAAGTTTAAAATTTAAAAGATTATATAATAATTCAGTAAGTATTAATTGTAAGAAATTAGTGAGACATTTAATTTAATTTACGTAGTTTTCACTTGAACATAGAAAAAAAAGTTAGGTAAAGATTCACCGGAGCGGAGAGGTAGGTAACTACGTGCAGTTACACAAATCACGTGAACTACCCACCGTAACGATCTTTGCCATCGTAATACACTCGTTTTAGACTCTAAACATCATGCGATTAATCGCTAAAACGCACCGCAACTAAGTACCTAGATATACCTGAGTACAACATTGAAATTGAACATTTTGGTCTTTTTAATTTGATTGGCATTGATTTACTACCTATTTTTTTATTTTCCACTCAAGGATTAAATATAGGTAAATAACTGATATTCCTATATTATTCCTTTTTCCATCAGTTTGAAAGAATGAAAGAATGCCGTGGAGGTCCAGTGGCGAGTAACTCTTGCCTACCGTGTAGGAGGCGATATGGTTTGACCTCCTCGTACTCGGACTCGTACCAATGAATTTTTCGGAATTTATGTACAATTTGTAACACCACTGGCTTTTCGGTAAAGGAAAAAATCGTGAGAAAACCTGCATGCTTCAATTTCGCGGCATGCATTGTAGCGGTGTAATGCTTATTGTACCCACAGTCTATTATAAGTGGCGACGGGCTCACTCCCCGTCATACTGGACAGAGTTTCGGTACTGCTAGTGAAACAGGGATGTTCTGAGGTTTCAGAATATCTCTGACTGCGCCCTCGGGGAATATGGTCGTGAGCACATGCTATGGTATGCTATGAAAAATGTTCTTCGTCATAAACTTTCATTCCCCAGAGGGTTATCCTTTTGTGTGTGTTGTTGGTTTTGAGTATTATTTTAAACAAAGTCTAGTCAAATAGGCCGTTACATACTTGTAGCGAGTCCAACAGCAAAATATCAGCTTCCAAACATAGTATACGAGTACCTGATCTTATATTACGTTCTTAGTGATATAAAACGCAACGATTAATCGCCAGTTCGTTCGTGGCCTTAACGTTAATCGACTAAGTTTCACTAGGTAGATATACTTATAATCGAAGGTTGAATAGATTTTTTGTAATAGTAGACATTTTAAAAATTTTACTGTCGGCAGTATCGAATCGGCCATGAATTGTATTATACTATTCAAGATTTAATTCTCAATAAACCAGATGATACCATTTTTGCTAGATTATGTTTTGAAGATTGTAAGTGACAGCCTAGCAAATACTGAAACGGTGAACTGTGATCATCAAACTGAACAACTTTTACTATGGAGCCTACCTCAGGAAACGCGAAAAAAAATCGACTGTCCCATAAATTTGAATTTGGTAGGTACAGCAGTTTTGTATGAAACAGCACATTGTTAAATTTTTTCTCTATGGTTCCATAGTAAAAGTTGTTCAATTCGATAGTCTAAACCACCCCTTTACATATTACTAGGGTGTTTGGTTACAGCCTGTATAATGTAATAGGTAAGATATCGATAGGTACCTATACTATAAGGTTTATTTGAATATTATAACCGTGACATTTTAAATATTTTAATGGTGTGTGGTGATAAAATATTTGCCCTTTATTAATTAATGCATTTTATTTACAAACTTTATCAAACTTAATCGAATTCTTGACGCCAGTCATGTCATGACTGGGAACTTGCTTAAAATGAGAAATTATCTTAATAATTCAATAATAATAGTTGTGAATAAAACATTACTGAAAGATTTATTCTAAAGCTTTATTTTTTACAAAATATTTCAATTATAAGTTATGTGGATCGGAACGTAATTTTAAACACCAATCAGTGCAAAGTGATTGAAGCGATAATAACATGCGTGCGTTATAAGAGTACGGCAACATATTAATATAGTATATCATGAAAAGGAGTGACGTCACATCATGCCAGTGAACGTTTTGGCGCGAATTTTAAGTCAACTTTTGATTTGCAATAAATAAATGATTTGTGCATATTTTACCATTTTTGTTTTTGATGTAACTCTTAAAACTTTATGATACACTAAAAATATAAAACTGTGCAAGTTCCCCATTCTCATGTCTTAAAATATAAAAAAATCATATGGATGTAATCAAATCATACGTGTTCCTTATTTTTCATTCGATTATTGGTTTACTTTATTGATTGTTAATCTATGTTAAAACGAATAACTTTACTCCGAAAATTATCGACGAAACGGCCAATCTCCCACAAAATTGGGAGTTTGCTGTAGGTATGCTTGCTATCAAACTCCCTAATTTGAGAGGTCGGGAGGTCAAAATACAAAAGAATGGGGCCATGACGCGTAGAGTTCATTCGTTATAAGTACGTAGTTTTACTTATTTATAGGTATAATTGAGTTTTTGCCTGCATTGGCCGACCACTTTTAGTATAGCATATGCATGCATGCATGCATATGCTCTCGACTATATTCCCCGAAGGGGTAGTCAGACATATACTGAAACTTCAGAACATTCGCGTTTCACTAGTACAGAAACTCTGTCCCGTGTGACGGGGAGTGAGCCCGTCGCCACTTATAATGGACAGTAGGTACAATACAAGCCTCGAAATTGAAGGATGCATGTATGAGCTTCACGCATCATGAAAAGGAGTGACGTCACGTCATGGCAGTGAACGTTTTAGTCAACTTTTGATTTGCAAAAAACAAATCCTGTAAAAAAATTTAAGAGAACAAAAAGAGACATAGGTAGGTACTTAACGTTGGTATAATTATGGTGCTCTGTGGTACCTACAAAGAACGTAAGAACGTGTTTGGTTAAAAACTGAAAAACTGCGTTTTCCCGATAGAAACAAAACGACTAAAATGAATTGTGAAATTACTTTTCCATGACCTAATTGGTTGGACGCGACGCAATGCCAAGCGTTTTATGAAATTTACCAATACCAGCTGTAAAATGTACTCAACTACTACGGAACAAATCGATTTACTAACACTTGGTAAATACTTAGCTTAGCATATTTAACTACCTACATTAGGTATTACTTACACAAACTTACGTCCTTATTTCCTTTCAGGGTGGCCAGGAGACCGATTGCTAATTTAAAACATCGGAGTTCTATTCTTATCCAATTTCAGTTCTAATCGCATTGCAATCCAATTACTATTTAACTGTGCTGAATTCCGCATCGCTCTAAACTCTATGTAACTGACAGCCTTTAACGTCTGAGCGACCTGTCAAAACGGCTCTAATGGCTGTCAATAGCACTACCGCGATTAGCGCAATACCAAATGTGTCAAAAGTTATGGTTCGTATGTAGTCCAATAACGGTTCAATCTCCGAACGTTGAAGCACTTGCCCGCTATCGTTTTAGGAATGCAGTACTCTTGTCCTAGGCATAACACAACTCGGAAGAAATAGACTCTTGCTTAAAAAATATACAATCTTAATTTTCTTTTTTATAATTAGAGGTAGGTATATTTTGGATGATATTAATAGAGATAAAGTTATAGCCAGTGTAGTATCCCACTGCAGGGCAAATGCCTCCTCTCACGAGCAAGGGTGGGCCATGTTCCACCACGCCACTCTTCTCTAATATTAATAACACATACAATTTTATAAACGAAGGAGTTATATTAAACAAAACTGGTTTGTACCTACTTGAAAAGATTTACTTTAGGAACCTTTAATTATGAAATGGTGTAGGTATATCTACACCTAAAGTCAGCTCAAGGCGAAGTCTTTTTTTGGAAGGAGAATAGGTTCTTAGCTGATCTTTTTTTTCGTTGAATAGGTACCTACTAGGTTACTTTTACAAAGAGATGGCGATATAGATCGAGACGTGAATCGCAGAATCGACTAAGGGTGGATGAAACGGCGACAAGTTACGAGAATGACCTGTGACCCCCGAATCCCCCTAAAACTGAAGGGGAAAATTGTGATGTGACTGTTAAAGTGATGGATGAAAAACGACTGCTTGCAGCAGAGATGTGAATGTTGAGATGGATGTGTGGTGTTACTAGAATGAACAAGATTAGGAATGAGTAAGGCAGTTTAAAAATAGCTCCTGTGAATGAAAAACTGCGCGGTTACCGATTATCGTGGTATGGACATGTGATGAGAAGAGATAAGTATCATATTACAAGACCAGTGTTAAAAATGAATGTGAATGGCTGCATGAAGAGAGGACGACCAAAGAAAAGATGGATGGATTGTGTGAAAGATAGAAAAGGAATGAACGCTGAAATGATGGCTAAAAGAGATGAATGGAGGAAGACTACATATTGCGCCGACCCCAAGTAATGGGATAAGGACAGATGATGATGATGATGATGAATAGGTACCTATACTAATTTGTTGAAATCCAGCCAATGCCAAGGTCAAACTTAGTATGTTATTTTAATGATTTGAATAAATTAGAAGTAACTTAATGTTGGCTTTGTATCCATACAAAATATTGTATAGCAAATTAAGTAAAACGTGTTTTGTGTTCAAAATCTAACACAAAAAAGGGGCATAAAGGATTGAAGGATAAATTTATTTAAAAACATTTAAAAAATGTTATCTGGTTATTAATGATCCATGATTCATATGGAAACGATTATCTTGGAATTTGTTTTTATTTCATCAGTCGGCTCACTATACATTTATATTTAGGTATTTATTCGTTGTTTTCATTTCATGTTTCCCAACATGAAACCCATGTAGAGCAACTACAGGGTGAAATTGAAATCATTGGCATCCTTTCAAACTATACAACGTGTTAATGAATTAACGCAAAACTAGAAAGTAGTTTGTTTAGAATCGAGAGCAGAATCGAATTATCATGGTTTCAACATAGGTAATTTTTTTCAGAATATCAAAAAATTTTGTATGTTAAATTTAAAATTTACTGAACTCGATCTTAACCCACCGCACGGCACACTCACCCTACTTACTATCAAAACAAGTTTCTTAAAATGTATCAACGAGCACGCTAGAGCTTTCATTCATTGCTGAAATGATAACAAACCATTTTTGCCTGAAAACTTAAAATGCGAATAACTTTAATTTGTAACTATCAAAATAATTAAATTATTGTTTCAAACTAATTATTTTGTTATAAATCAGTTGGGGTGTATGAGGTTTTGCGCTTATTCATTAACACGTTGTATAAGAGTCTAAATATCCATCATGATTGGACACTAGCTACCATTCACTACCTACAGGGTCCTTCTTAATATGCTGACACTTTTTAAGTGGATGATCAGACTATCAAACTGAACAACTTTCTATATGGCACCAACATCTAAATCGAGAAATAAAAATCTGCTGTTCCATACAAAACTGCAAACTTACTCGAGCACAATGTATGGACAGCTGATACCGATTTCGATGTTGGTCCCACAGAGAAAGTTGACCAGTTTGACGGTCTGATCATCCCCTTAAAAAAGTGTCAGCATATTAAGAAGGACCCTGTATAGGTACTTGTACAGGATCCAACTTAATATGCTGACAGTTTTGTAAGAGGATGTTCAGACCATTAAACTGAACAACTTTCTCTATGGGATCAACATCGAAATCGCGGCGAAAAAGGTTAGCTGTCCCATATATTTGGCTCGAGAAGATTTGCAGTTTTGTATGGAAGAGCCGATATTTTTGACAGTCTGATCATCCCCTTAAAAAAGTGTCAGCATATTAAGAAGGATCCTATATGTACACACGGCGACAGATCAACCTACCCATAGTTGAACTCTATGTTCATGGATATAAGGTCCAACTATGGGTAGGTTGATCTGTCGCCGTGCGTACATAGGTACACAGAGTTGAGAAAACATGTACCTACAAATATAATAATGCAATATTTCAATATTTATTTAGAACCGAAGCTGTTATTTCGAGGAAACCTGTGTTTTTGTAAAGTTTTAAATTTTCCTGGGACCCCAATATCCAGGCTTGCCATGTGAGACCGCCTATAAATATGTCATGCCAACATTCGTTAAGATCTTGATGTAATAATTTTCAGTTATGCATGTTGAAAAAAAAACTATTGTTCATTTTCATTTCAGTTTTGTTCATCAAACTGAATAACTTTTACTATGCCGGGAGCAAACAGATCGTAGCTAAAATAAAAAAAATAAGAATAAGCAATATGTTTACTAATAAACCCGGAATAACATAAGCCTAGTATAACGTGGGCGCGGCGTAACTGTTCTGTATCATAGACAAATTTCTGTTTTTATTCTTAAGTTTATCTATGAACCGCGACGTTGCCACCAACGTAGTTACAAGTTTATAAGTAAGATATTATGATCTTCTTATTCTTAGCTTATTCGAATCATAACTATTCCTAATATCAGGATCGAATAAGTAAGTATTTATTTGTATCACAGTTAGTTTAAAAGGATGTCAATTAGAACCAGTTCTGTAAATTGTATAAATAATCAGAAGTTGAAAGAATTTTTAAAAGATAGGACATATAAATCGTGATGGTGCGTAGGCGCAGGAAAGTCGCGTCCCGGCCATAGCTATGTACAAAATTAAACAATTAAATCGAACTAACAATATGCGTAGAAAGTGGACATTGTATTTTGCACAACGCAATTTGATTGCGAAATTGCGGTTTTAATTTGAGATTTATCAACTTTGACATACATTTAACATTGATAGCGCCCATATGTTGAACATACCACTGTAACTTTATAACTTACGCAACAGTTATCTATGAATCATTCATAGATAAGATAAGTACAATAGTTTCCCGCTATTTAGGTAGGTATACATAATTTTATTTATCTTTGTTGAATTTGCTCAGGAAAGGACAGGACAGCTACCAAAAATATAGGTATGCACTATCTTCTCCCGAGTGGAATCTGTAATAAATAAGTACATTTTATAAATAAACCTTCCGGAAGAAATTATCTACAGGGTGTGACAAAACACCCTATTAATACTTAAGGGGGTGGATTAGACCATCAAACTGAACAACTTTCTCTATGGATGCTGGAGCTGTCCCATACATTTTACAGTAGTTTTGTATGGGACAGCTGATTTTTTTCGCGATTTCAAAGTTTGCTACATAGTTAAAGTTGTTCAGTTTGATGGTCTGAAACATCCCCTTAAGTATTACTAGGGTGTTTACCCTGTAAATGACAGTGAAAACCGCATTAAAATCCGTTGCGTGGTTTAGTAGAAGAAGTAAGCGGAGAAACAGAAATGATGAAGACAGACGCGGATAGTGACTATCTTTAGAGAAGAAGATTACAGAAGATAGAGATTAGAGAGTGTCAGTTAATGTTAGAGACTATACAGCCAGCTGGACGTACGTTAATTAAAGTTAATCCTCCATTAAATCTCTTGCTGTCACTTTTTCTTGTTGACGTAGTAAAAGCTAGCAAGAGCTTTAATGGAGGATTAACTGTAATGAACGTACGGGTAACTGTGTTGCACATTTACACCACTACTTTTTAATTAGCTACTAACATTCAAGGGCGTATTCAGACCATGAATCTAACAACTGTCCCTAAGGAACATGTAAAAATGAGAAAAATTTTTGTTATCGATCAGCCGATCCGCATTTTGGTATAGTTGGCCAAAAAAAATCTCGTTGTTCGACCCATGTTCCTTAGGGAAAGTTGTTTAGATATGTGGTCTGAATACACCCTTAAATTTTGTTAGTAATTAATAACTATTTGTGTAGGAAGGTACATTAAGTCATTTAAAAAAAAAAACATTGTAGTTTGTTATAGAATATTACGATTTTTATGATGTTTATAAGCAGTTCTGTGACTACCCCCTCGAGGAATATAGTCGTGAGCATATGCTTATGCTTATTAGCAGTTTATTAAATGTTTCACGAGATTACCGACCGCTACTAACTTCTAGGTTGTGTTAGTTTTAATCATTTATCAGTTTTGTAATTAATCATAATTGCATATAGTGCTGATATTATGTATATAAAATAAATTCATATCAGGATTGGTATTGAGTAACATCCCGATGATCGATCGATATCGATACCATATCTGCTCCGTCACTCGCGTTTGACAACTGCCATAAGGTACTTACGTCATTAGTTACCCCACCCCAGGCACTGGTCCGGCACTCTATAGAACGTTTTTGAATTTCGAAATGGCGTCTGTAATTACGATAAACGAAGCCTAGCGATATTTTCAATACTAACCAATTCAAGTCAACGAAATTTTGCACGAACAATCTAGAAACAAATCTCTATCCTTGTATCTTGCCAGATTTTCGTTAAAATATACAGTTTCAATGCTAGGATTAATTTAAGATTTGTATGGAAATCTTAGAGGCACTATTAAAACTATAAATTTTAATGACAATCTGACAAGATACAAGCATAGAGATTACTTTATCCTATTTATTTATTTATTTTAACACTTTATTGTATACATAACATTACAGAAAAAACAATTAAAGTAGACATGTACAAAGGGCGAGCTTATCTCTAAAGAGATTTCTTCTAGCAGACCCGCAACAGAGACAGGTCTAAGTGTGAGGCAGACATAATGTGTGTGTTTCTAGTTTGTTTCTGAAAAATGTTACTGACTTTAATTGGTTAGTATTGAAAATATAACCAGACTTCGTTTGTATGGAGCGCGCCAACAGTAATATACCCTTAATTTAAAAACATCAAATAGTTAGCGTTGCAACCGCATTGCACAATTAGGTAAGTGTACCTAAATGTTCTGTAAATGTCTGTATTGCTAATATTCCGACAGGTAGTGTCGTTTAGTTTGGCAATGTTTAGATGATTGTTTGTGAAGTTATACTTAGATGATGTTTTACGATAGCCAGTTTAATTTAAACAACGTGAAATTTCAGTAGTATAGTGCGTCCAAGATAGCTCTGTGATTTTGACAGATCGTTATAGAGCGATTATTACTAAGAGGAAGGATCTCTCTTTAAGACTAGAGTGAGCCAAACTAATTGTAAAGTGTCCACTTTTTAGACGTTTAGGTTTGAGTGTGTGGTGTCAAGTAGTATGGATAAAAGGCACCAAGTGACGTATGGCCTTATGTTTACTTGTCACTACCTTATGTCACTTTTCACACACACTAGCTCAAAAAAAAGTGGACAGCCGCATAAACAAATATCTATAGTTCCATCTCCTTCTACTATTAAAGGTACGTCATAAGACAAAAGAGACCAATTACAATCGTAAATGTATGCGGACTCTATGGAGATCCTTCTTCTTAGGATTATTATACTTTATGAAAATGTTTGAAACGTAAAACCTTTAATTTTATGTAAAATGCTAATTAATCTTGTATATTTTTAGTGTATTATAAAGTTTTTAATGGCCGTGGTGGTCCAGTGACGAGTAACCTTGCCTGCCGTGCAGGAGGCAATGGTTCGATCCCCGTCCAAGCCGACTTGTATCAATGAGTTTATCGGAATTTATGTACGATTTATAACACCACTGGCTTTTCGTTGAAGAAAAACATCGTGAGGAAACCTGCGTGCTTCAATTTCGAGGCATGTATTGTACCCACTGGCCATTACAAGTGGCGACAGGTTCACTCCCCGTCGCACTGAACAGAGTTTCGGTACTAGTGAAACGTGGATGTTCTGTGGTTTCAGAATATCTCTGACTACTCCCTCGGGGAATATAGTCGTGAGCATAATATGTTATGTGTGTGTATATTATAAAGTTTTGACTGCTCAAACAGCTTTAAAATGTACTATAAAACCTCTAAAACTGCCTGTCAAAATCACGGAGCTACCTTGGATGCACTATCGTGATACCATAACACTTTCAGTAGTACCATAGCCATAGCCACAGAAAACGTGTATGTTACCTTGATGTCAAGCTAGCCAGGAAAAAAAATTGATGTCTCGTAAAGTAGAGAGACACTATTTATTTGACCTAGGCCACCCTAGGCACTATTTACGAGTATTGGACCTAAATAATCCTATCCTGATCCCATTTATGTGTACGCTAGCTTTACGGAAACCCCTGGGATAAGGGCCAGACGATCTTCGGTTTGCGAAAAGGAAAAAATAAGATGTTTTTTTCGATGTGGCGCTATTCTATTACCTACTCGTTCTTGACCTCGCTCAAACTTGACCAAATTCCTCGTGTCAATGTCATACTTACCTAGTTTAAATAACTGTGTTGTAGGTAAAGTTATAAAACCTGCTAAATTCTACACACGTGGGTACCTACGCGGTCCGTTGGTTTTCAACAACCATAAAAATATATTATTCAAAAAAATAAATGTAATGTGTTAATGAATAAGCGCAAAACCTCATACACCCAACTGATTTAAAACAAAATAATTAGATTGAAACATTAATTTCATTATTTTGATAGTTAAAATTTGAAGTTATTCGCATTTTAAGTTTTGAGGCAAAAATTATTTGTTATTTATTTATTTATTATCATTTCAGCAATGAACGAAAGCGCTAACGTGCTCGTATACAATTTAAGAATCTTGTTTTGGTAGTAAGTAGCATGAGAGTGCTTGAGCGGTGGTTTGAGATCGAACTTAATAAATTTTAAATTTTACAAACAAAATGTTTAATATTTTGAAAAAATTTCCTAGTTTGAAACCATGATAATTCGATCCTGCTCTCGATTCTAAACAAACTGCTTTCCTTTACTTTGTTTTGCGTTAATTCATTAACACGCTG
The DNA here is from genome assembly GCA_963924505.1 of Agonopterix alstromeriana. NCBI lineage: Eukaryota > Metazoa > Arthropoda > Insecta > Lepidoptera > Depressariidae > Agonopterix > Agonopterix alstromeriana. The sequence goes on along the minus strand of OZ004670.1, from coordinate 3,495,390 downwards.
TATACTTACTTAGGGTCTGACGGTTTTTAACAGGATGATCAGATCATCAAACTGAACAACTTTCACTAAAGAGCTAACATGGAAATCGCAAAAATAAATCTATGTTCCTTAGAAAATATCTATGGCCACTCTATCCAAATCTTCTATCTTTCGCGATGATTGACGAAATGATTCTCTTTCGCGATTTCGATGTTGGCTTCATAGTGAAAGTTGCCCAGTTTGTTGGTTTGAAGCATCCCTTTTGATATGTAACGTATTTTATGTTTATACCCTGTAATACAGGGTGTTAGTATCATTAACCTTTAATATATAAGTACTCTATTCATAAAACTGAACAACTTTTAGGATGGGAGCAAAGTTGTCAGAACAAGAACGGAGAGTATGTGGTTTAAAGGTTAATTATACTTTTCCTTACACCCTGTAGAGCAATAAATAAACCTTGTGGAATCAGACTGTTATTAGCTATTACCAATTAATGACATAGTCTTGACAATGTCATTGCGTGGGAATTAAACCAGAGGCAGATAGGCCATTGTTTAGAATGTACTCTAAAAGCTTAACCATCATTGTTTTAAAGCTAATTTCTTGCAGATTAGAAGCAAAAAAGTGTTAATTGTTATTGCAAGTACAAATGGCTTATCAAAGTCATTTAACGGCAAGAAAGACGAATATCAATTACTATTATAAAACTATAAAAGAGCTAGGTATGTTTGTCTCATAAATGATACAAGCTATTTTTATCAAATACTTTTATAGGTTCTAAACATTCAACTTTTAAGAATATCGGAATTAATGTGGAAGCATAAATGTAAATCTAAAATAATTTCTATGCTTTAATTAAAACCCCATACAAATCGATTCAGTAGTATTTATTTCGAAAAAATATTTTTCTTCATAACTACTACATTTCCGTTTTTGGGTTACTGTTATTTGTCTTCATGCCAAATTTCATTCATTTCGATTCAATAGGTGCAAAAATGAGCGAGTTATTGAGGCAGATACAGACAGACAGACAGAATGGACGAAAGTATTATAAGGGTGCCTTGTTTGACTACGGAACTTTAAAAATGGTTCTTAATAGGCCGTGTTTTACTGGAATCGGGTTCCTAAGTTAGTTAGGTGAAAATCCACTAAGAATTTTTTTTTTTCGAAAAAATTGTATTTAGCAAAATTTTATATTCTTATGGTTAACATTAGTCAAATATAGTAAAAAATTTGAAAAAAAAAACTGAATTTCAACGATCAGTGAATCATTTTTGTTAGTGACTAACTCAAACTCTACTTTAAATGTCAAAGTTCAAATCATTACTTTGTTTACCCTTCAAGGCGGGCTACAGTTATATTTTGAGTCGTTAATATTTTATTAGGTTAGCAATCAACATGATTGTCTAATAAATAACGTAGAGTTGGTACAACATTCCTACTTTTTATAGGCAGCATCATAAAATAGTCTTGACATTAATTTTAAAATTACCTAATAATAATGTTACTTGCCAGGACAGGCTAGTTGCTTATAATGCGATTGGTGGAGATTAAGCATAAACATAATCACGATTATAATCCCCGAGATTTTGTATACGCTTATAAGTCCTATACAACGTGTTAATGAATTAACGCAAAACTAGAAAGTAGTTTGTTTAGAATCGAGAGCAGAATCGAATTATCATGGTTTCAACATATGCAATTTTTTTCAAAATATTATATAATTTGTCTTTAAAATTTAAAATTTACTGAACTGGATCTCAACCCACTGCTCGGGCACTCTCACCCTACTTACTACCAAAACAAGATTCTTAAAATGTATACATGAGCACGTTAGCGCTTTCATTCATTGCTAAAATGATAAAAATCATATTTGTCTCAAAACTTAAAATGCGAATAACTTTAAATTTTTAACTATCAAAATAATGAAATTATTTTTTCATTCTAATTATTTTGTTATAAATCAGTTGGGGTGTATGAGGTTTTGCGCTTATTCATTAACACGTTGTATATAGCATACTAGATTTTGCTCACGACTCCGTCTCTCGTCATCGTAGTGGGATAAAATAAGTAGTCATTTTTAAGTTTAATCATAATATGATTTGTCAAAATTGGTCCAGAAGACCGATTGCGCTAATTTAAAACATGGAAGTTCTATTCTTATCCAATTTCAGTTCTAATCACATTGCAATCCAATTACTATTCAAATGTGCTGAATTCCGCATCGCGCTGTACTCTATGTAACTGACAGTCTTTAACGTCTGAGCGAACTGTCAAAACGGCTCTAACGGCTGTCATGAGCTGTAACACGATTAGTGCAATACCAAATGTGTCAAAAGGTATGGTTCGTACGTAGTCCAGTCACGGTTCAATCACCGGATATTTTCCGCGATTGCAAACCAGTAGTTTTAAGTTAGTTTTAAGTTAGTAAACAAATAAATTGATATAATAAAAAACATCTGCGATTTGGATTCAGCCTATTTATTTTATAGCAGACTTTATTAGAACATTTTTTGTTATGAATCTACAGGGTGAAATTTATATAATTAGCATCCTTTTAAACGAAGAGTCTACCCATCAAACTGAACAACTTTAACTATGGGAGCAAACCGATCGGAGCAAAAAAAATCAACTGTTCTAAACTAAACTACATCGCCTACACAACTCAAATGTATGCAACATGCAACAGCAGATTTCTTTAGTGCTCCGATCGGTTTGCTCCCATAGTTAAAGTTGTTCAGTTTGATGGGTAGACTCTTCGTTTTGCTAATTATATCAATTTCACCCTGTATAATTCTGGTAGATTTAAATGAAATCGAGTTACGTAAGTGTAACAACAATATTTTTTAGTATAGTCTGTTAATATGTTACACATAAGTTGTAGTTGATACATATATATACTATATATGTACATAGGTATATACATAGGTAGTACTAAATATCTTTCTCCGTGTGATTTACTTATAAATGTATACAGTACAATACTCTTTATGTATATCGATCGTTGTAGTAAAAACCGACTATGAGAATTCATTAATCACTAGCGGCGCGACGACTGCGACTCCGTACGCGTAGACCCTGACTTTAAATACTCATAACTTTTGATTGAGAGAACTGATTGCGATGAAACAAAGCCTAAATGTTAATCTAAATTAAGCCCTATGATTTCGTGAAAACCCCATCGAAACAGACAAACAGTCAGGCAGGCAGACAACCAGAAAACATTTCTAAAAATGGTCTTACTGCATTCCATTACGTATCCTTAACCCCTCCAATTAGTTTTTTTGCAAATATCTTCAATGTACACACGGCGACACATCAGCTATACAAAACCACAATAAGCTGGCCGCGCGTAGGTCGAAGAACGTTTAACGTCGCGAGGCCAGCTTATGTTGGTTTGTATAGCTTGATGTGTCGCCGTGTGTACATCCACGCAAAGTTTACAATGTTGTTATACTTTGTATAGAAGAAGTATAGATAGATTTAATATAGGTACATATAGTTTAACATAGTTAAAATAGATATAAAAGTCACGTGTTTGAACTGCAATGTTGAACTGGTTGACTCTAAACCCGTGTCTAAAACCGGCTTGTATTTAGTTCGTACCTCAGGTATGCTATGCGTAACTGTAAGGCTGAGTGCACATCTGACGACTGACGGAAATTCATTTATTTATTCATCATCGTATATACACTTACAGCATTTGTGTTACGTTAGTAATTGTTATGTTAGATATGCTGGTCTAAGGAAAGGGTCTTAGATATGATATTTGTTTTCCTATCACAGGCTTAGATAATACAGGATGAAATTGATTGAAACTTGAGAATATGTATGTATGTATTTTGTAGAGTTTCTGGCTGCATTTTCTCTACAGGGACAACACATTCCGAAACGGTGCGGTAAATGGGTTTCAAGTTTATATACAGGGCGAAATTGATATCATTAGCAACCTTTAAAACTAAGAGTCTACCCACCAAACTGCACAACTTTTACGATGGGAGCAAACCAAACGGAGCAAACCAAACGGAGCAAAAAAAAATTCTGCATACGTTTGCAAAGTTGTTCAGTTTGATGGGTAGAGTATGTGGTTTGAAGGTTAATGATCTATAGACATTATTTTTCACTTTGAATCGTTCTAGCAATTATTGCTCTCCCACTGTTGGGTAAAAAGGATTAATCAATGTGGGCAACATAAAACATCTCACCCAAGACATAACAAGCAAAAGAATGCGTTGGCCGAGAATCGAACTCGGATCAACTGCTTGGAAGGCAACTATGCTGACCATTACACCACCAACGCATGTAATGAAGCGTTGGAAAGTAATATGACACTTCGTTTTAGTAGGTAAAGTAACTAACAGTATGGTTTCTTTTAGTTTTTATTTACACAAGTGCAAACTATGTACGTGATGTTTATTAAGGGTATATTACCGTTGGCGCGCTCCATACAAGCGAAGTGTGGTTATATTTTCAATACTAACCAATTAAAGTCAATGAAATTTTGCAGAAACAATCTAGAAACTAATCTCCATGCTTGTATGCTGTCCGATTTTCGTTTAAATTAAAATATACAGTTTCAATGCTAGGATTAATTTAAGATTTGTATGGAAATCATTGAGGCACTGTAATTTTAAAACTATGAATTTGAACGGAAATCTGACAATATACAAGCATAGAGATTAGTTTTTAGATTGTTTCTGAAAAATTTCATTGACTTTAATTGGTCAGTATTGAAAATATAACCACTCTTCGCTTGTACGGAGCGCGCCAATGGTAATATACCCTTAAACGTCAAAAAAATTTTGCAGAAACAATCTAGAAACTAATCTCTATGCTTGTATGCTGTCCGATTTTCGATGAAATTAAAATATGCAGTTTCAAAGCTAGGATTAATTTAAGATTTGTATGGAAATCTTTGAGGCACTGTAACTTTAAAACTATACATTTTATCGAAAATTTTACAACATAGAAGCATAGAGATTAGTTTCTAGATTGTTTCTGCGAAATATCATTGACTTTAATTGGTTAGTATTGAAAATATCACCAGACATCGTTTGTACGGAGCGCGCCAATATACCCTTAAAAAACATAACCCTCCTTCTGGCGCAGTCGGGTAAAAAGGGAGCTAGACGATGAAGAATTACATAAATAAATTGAAGATGTAACCATTGTTTTTTTTTTTCAATAAAATTATATTGTATTCTAACTATAACAGCACGATGAAACTGAATAGCAATGATCATTCAGGCCAACAGTTGCGTGTGTAGGTACAACCTGAATTAATGATTATCAACATCATTTGCAAGTTGCAACTGCATCTAGATGCACTGCATCCTATTACATTGATAAAGACATTCATTTTGTTGCGAAAAAGGGAAGTTGATTCTACACGATACCTTTACTTTGAGGTTGTTGTTTGGAAATCGATACGTTCTGACGTCGTAATTATATTGTTTCTACGTGGTTTATACCTAAATACTTTGATTTAATTAAAATAGGAAGATAGGTGACGTTCTTACATTACGTACTCGAAAAATGGGCCTGTTTTTCATGTCTCTTACGAGTGAAAAGTTATGCCGAGTGATTTGTTTTTTTCTTTTTGAATGATTTGTACAACGAGTAAAAGCACACTAGGGCATTGTGGTACCTTTATTCCGCCTGAAATCAAAAAAAGTATCTCAATCACGCAATGCCACTCAAATTACGACTAAGGAAATTAGGCGACGGGGGTTCAATTTATGCAGTCCATGCGTTCTAGACCTATCTTCCTGTTTTAATTTAATCAAAGCCTAAATATGTTGAGTTCAAAATTTGACAGGTTTTTAAAAACTGTTCTACGTTAATCACTGATGTCTAAGGACTCTATAGAAAATGTATATTTTACGTTCCATTACATACATTGCAAGCAAAAACGAAAACAAAAATTATTATTTAAATATCCCGCGAAAACGCTTTTCCTGACAATATTCGTGGCTACAAGCAGTTGACGTCACGATAACGTAAACTTTGTACGATACTCACACTCTACACGCAAATGTTTACAAGCAGTTGACGTCATCCACCATTCGGCCAATCACAGTCGTTTGCGATCACGTGACTAAAGGAGACAAAAAATATTTTCTTTGTCGATTTCTCTTAAAATATCCTGTATTTTTCTTAACTGACTAAATAGTTGGTTTCCAAAATTCATATTCAATACGGATGCCATCAATAGATCCTTTATTTTACATGCTGTCAAATACCCTATTGGTCTTCTATTGTAGACCGTACTAATACTTAGGAATTATGTTTACTCTACTTTGCTCTGAATACGAATCGATGTAATAACAGCCTAATTATCTATTTATAAATTAATTAACTACTTAGCTCCGACACGCTTCATAGTGCTTTGTACTTTATAAACAATCCAGTTATGTACAAGGTGTGAAAAAAATTTACGCATTTATAACCGAATTCTCGCTTCGCTCGCTCTAAGTTTCTGCTTTAATAAAGAGTTCTGACCACAGACCACGTGGTGCTCAATATTTTGAGCTTGCTTCGCTTCATCCATAGCTTTTACTTTGGTTACTTTACACATGTTTTTTACGTAAAAACATAACCTTCCTTCTGGCGCAGTCGGGTAAAAAGTTCTGGCTCTAACCGATTCTTATTGAGGAGAAAAGTCGAGCTCGCTCTAAGTTCCTATTTTTGCAAGGATAAACCAAATATCTAGATATCTGACCACAACCGGAATAGATATGCAAAAAAATTTCGAGCTCGCTACACTCGGTCCTTTATTTTTTTTTGGTAAAATAAGGGAGCGGCAAAATCGGTCTGTGCCCCGGGCGGCAGAAACCCACGCTCTGCAGATCCTAATTTCTAAGTGCCAAGATAAAGTTAAAAATCAAAGTTTCATTGCTGTAATAATGTTGAGTCCAAATTATCCTATTTTTCCTGTATTATAGTGAGAATAAACAAAACGTTTACAGAATCGATAACTGAAAAAATAGAAAAAACACATTTCGACTTTATAAAAGGTGTTAACTTAAATGCGTTACATATTTTAGGGGGTGGTTCAGACCATCTAACTAAACAACTTACAAAACCGTATGAAAGCATGATGAGCTCAAGTAACAGTTAAGTACCCCAGAAGGAATTAAAATAATTCCTATTTAATAAAGGAATTTGAAATGGATTAAATGATAAAATTCTTAAAGGTGGTCATATAGCTCCAACTTCAATATTATTCGATAAATTTCTATGAAAAAATGCTAAAAAAAAGGATAAAACGAAAAACTGTTCTGAAATAATCTTCTTCTTATTGTGAGGGAGCAAGATTCTCAGACAGCAAGTTGACCACTAACTTGCTTCAACCAACACGCACTGGGTCCGCGTGGTTGAGTATGGCCCACTTTTACCCTTATTCGTTAGAGGAGGCCTTTGACCAGCAGTGGGATTCTACAGGCGATAAATTATATTTTACTTATTCTCAAACTTATACCTTACTTGTATTATATCTCAGACCATACCTATTTTTTGATGCTCAAAAAAGTTAATTGTCCAAATGGTTAACTAAACCAGTTTCGGCAGATCGGACCAAGAATGGTAACTAAATTGGGCAATCTCAACTCAACATTCCAAAAATAATTCACCTTCAGAAACAATTTTTTGTTTCAGAAAAAGTAATTCGAGACTGCAAGCTTCGTCAACAATGTCACTTCAGTAACTAGTGAAGATGTCGGAAAGAATGGAAGCGTCGTTGGGCGCACCCAGGGCTCTGGGCAGGGCGCACTTGTCGCATTTGCCCCAACGACCTCCAGTCAACCTTAGCTTTCAAGATCTCACTTACACTGTGCAGAATGGAAAAAGTAAGTGCTTATTTTTTAAGGTCTCTCCTATACGGTCCTTCTTAATATGCTGACACTTTTTTAAGGGGATGATCAGACCGTCAAACTGAACAACTTTCTCTATGGTACCAACATCGAAATAGCGAAAAAAAAAAACAGATATCCCATACAAAAGTGCAAAACCTACTCGAGCCAAATGTATGGGACAGTTGATTTTTCTTTCGCGATTTCGATGTTGGTCTCATAGAGAAAGTTGTTCAGTTTGATGGTCTGAGCATCCTCTTAAAAAACTGTCAGCATATTAAGTTGGACCCTGTCTTATACCTAAATACTGTTCATTAGTAAACAAAGACCCATGTTTTTCAGGGAGAGTTGTTTTATTACATTATCTGAATATCCCCTAAAAAGACAATGCGGGTTTTTGTATGGAAGGTAGCGTTCTTTTTTCTTCTATTTTTTTGGCGCGGGCATCAACCAAACTCGAATATTTTCGTTAAGAATAAAGTAACATAAAAAACTGGTTATTGCATGTATAGGTATATCTCTAAAGTCAGTCCTAACGGAGATACCCACAGAACCTTATAAGAGGGGTTAGAAATGCAAAATAGCGCTTTTGCTTCGGAGACGGCTGTCACCATTTGTCTTCCCGCTTACGCTACTACAATTTCTCATGCCCTCTCGCTCGCACCACGCCGCGCGCCTTATGGTGTTATGCAAATCATTGCATAACCTGTGGTGACACGTTCCACGCCTACTTTGCACTTCTAACCCCTCTTATAATGTTCTGTGGAGATGCCTATAAAGGCTTGAAGTTGAAAATATATTCAATACGTTTATTTCAAGCCTTTATATCTCCGTTCGGACTGATTTCAGAGATATACTTGTACTAACAAGTTTTGTTTGTTTCTTGATTCTGAACTGAAATATTCAAGTTTGGTTGATGGCCGCGCCGAAAAAAATTACGATATAGAAAAATTTTAGCACTGGCTTTTATCTGGTAGGTAACTACAAAGTGGTGTATAATTGTAGGCATGTAGATATAACACTTAGTACTATCCTTATTCATCTGTGATCAATAATAATAGGTATAGCTTAGGTACGTCAAAGTTCAAATGTCAGCTACGATTTTAGCAAATCATTGCTATTTTTATGTTTAGTAGGAAACAACTCAACTTTTTTATTGTGTTCATAATATTTACACGCGAAAAAAAAACACGACAAAAATGTTTAAGCAATTAGCAGAGTTTTTGTTTACTATGGTAACGGACGGGTTCATGTAGCAGGGATTTCTCTCTTATAAGTGCGACAAAATAACTACCTAGTTGTTCACGTGGAGTTTAGAATACCCCTTTACGGGTCGATTAAAAAAAAAAAATGTTTTTGTCCATCCCTATATCCGCTTTAGAATATCATATAAACCAAGCCAAGTTTCATGTTTATACCTTTATAGGCTGTGCGTTATCTGTCAGTCAGTCAATCATGGAACTGTTATATTAGCAAAGAAAAAGGGTATAAGATCAGGGTTGCCAGATGTTGAAAAGTTTTCTTCGTACAAAGCAAGAGAAAAAACCTAGTACTTTGCCAGTTAAAACTCGTACATTAGTCTAAAATGCGAAAAAACTAAGAATTAGGTCAAAGTCAAAGTCAATATAATTTATTCAATATAGGAGCTTGCAGCACACTTATCAAACGTCAAATCTTTTTTAAAGCTACCACCGCGTCGGAACGTGTTGTCGCTGTAGAGAAGATGCGGCCAGAAACTCTACAACATAACACGACTTAATAACTATTACAATATAAATTCTTAAGCTAAAGCTATGTATACAATAATACGTAGTCTATTTAATAAAATAATTGATACTATACTATATGGATAGGATTGAATTAGGCACTTAACACAATTTAATTTTAGACGTTTCATAGGGCAACAAAATTATATTGTAAAAGTGATAAGAAAAGAAAGATAATAGCTGCTAATACAAGGAACAAATTGAAAGCGGTGATGGGTTTCTTGAGGATTTCCCGGCAAACTACAATCTTACCATAAACATCTTTGATAGTTAAAATGTTCATTTATTCTACAAAACAACGTCTGCAATGGAAACTCATGCCATAATTTCACTAAAAGTTACAATTTGTAACGTCCTTATTTGAAATGAAGTATAGACGAACCTCGACTCGGTGTTGCTTACGGAGTAGGTATGGAAGTTAGGCCGAGATTCAGAGACCATTTGTAAGTCATAGTTCGAACTCCCGTATGTCAAAATCCATACATTTTCGCCACGCTAAGCTCGAGCTAAGACTAAAAAAATCGTCTCTGAATCTCAGCCTTAGTGCTTGACTTCGTATCGCGAGTCAAGGGAATTTTGACTGAATGACTATGAGATGATAATAATGATGTACACACGGCGACAGATCAACCTACCCATAGTTGAACTCTATGTTCATGGACATAAGGTCCAATTATGGGTAGGTTGATCTGTCGCCGTGCGTACTTACATAACTACTCATACCAATACCGTTCTGATGGTGTGTGAAATTTCGAGCTCGCTTCGTTCGCTCCAGTCTTTGAATGGTGTTTTGAGCCTAGATAGGCTAGTGGGACTCAGTACCACCAGTTATGAGTCTAAAATGTGTACTAAACGAGGCTGACAGCATCCTCGTATCTCGTACGAGAGAACCCAAATCTCGTATTTGTACGAGGAACCACTTACGTCTGGCAACCCCGTATAAAGATATAAGATAGAGGGAGTTTGCTTGGCGCCATTACTCTTGCTGTGTTTCGTCGTATTTGAAATTCGTAAAAAAATGATTTTAGTGATATTTGTGACATAATTTCGTGCGGATTGTGTACCAAACAGTTGCGTAAAGCGACCGACGTAACAGGAATCTCAAATAAATACGATAACAGAACATACGTTTTGGTTCAAGTTAACTCGTACATGGTCATTTTGGCGGCAACGCGCGAGCTTACGAAATCGACCACAGATTCATCGTCATCTATCATCCCATCATCAAAATAAAGAATATAAAGAAAAAATAAAACGAATAGCTCAAAAGGACTAGTATCCAGAGCCGTTAAAGAAATTATAACAAAAAAAAAGATAGATTAAGGCTTTTCAACCATTTTTGTAGGTGGGCCACAATTTCAAACCAATTTTGGAGGAGGGCCACAATTTAGATCCCATGTTACCCGGCGGACCATCTAGTACCTACTTGCTCATTTAATCAACACCAAAAAGTCAAAAACGTCAGTGAGCTGCTTTTGGTGGGCAAATTCAATTGTATTGGCGGGTCATATTGTGGCCCGAGCGCCTGGGGTTGAGCAGCCTTGAGATAGATGATGGGTTTTTAATAAGAAAATGGTTGAGTCCCACTCTCAGAGGAAGGATCTCCATAGAGTCCGCATAAATTTACGATTGTAGTTAGTCTTTTTTGTCTTATGACGTACCTTTAATAGTAGAAGGAGATGGAACTATAGATATTTGTTTATGCGGCTGTCCACTTTTTTTTGAGCTAGTGTGTGTGAAAAGTGACCGTAAACATAAGGCCATATGTCACTTGGTGCCTTTTGCCCATAGTCCTTGACACCACACACTCAAACCTAAACGTCAAAAAAGTGGACACTTTACAATTGGTATGGCTCACTCTATTAGGTATAATCTCTTTGGACCCACTGGATGGATAGCGTTACAGTCTCAGATTAATTAATAGTAACAGTCTTTAAAATTTACGGGTCAGATCGATAACCTATAGGTACCCACTTTAAACCTGCTTTAAACATCAAATATTTAATTTTTTGTTTGTTATTTTTGTAAATTATCATGTTGATCTTTGTGATCTTTATTTTCTGAAGATAATTATTATGTTTGCGTTATTTTATAATGTTTCCTTCTCAAGTCTTCTCCATCATAATTGAATCTAGGGCACACGGCAACTAATTTTTAAAAGCTTTCTTTAAAAAAATGTACACAACTTTCCATGCAAAGCTGACCTTGACATATTGTACACAAAGTCAAAACAATAATATGCAATATTTTAATTGTGTCCAAAATTACTCGTACTGTCCATTAATTCGGAAGTCAACCTTGACGGCTTTAATTAATATCTACATGAATACCTGTAATTAAGTTCCAAATAAAGAAAGATGACATTTCTCGGTAGCTGTGAATAGGTTTTCAATTATATTAAATAGCTACAAACCAAATTAGCCATACGCATAAAAAAAAAATAGCTGTTCCCAGCGACTCCGTCTACGTGGACCTTTAAGGGTATATTACTGTTGGCACGCTCCATACAAACGTATTCTGGTGATATTTTCAATACTAACCAATGAAAGTCAGTGAAATTTTTCAGAAACAATCTAGAGAGTATTCTCTATGCTTGTATCTTGTCAGATTTTCGTTAAAATGTATAGTTTTAAAGTTACAGTGCCTCTAAGATTTCCATACAAATCTTAAATTAATCCTAGCATTGAAACTGTATATTTTAATGAAAATCTGACTCCATACAAGCATAGATATTTCTTTCAAGATTGTTTCAGCAAAATTTCATTGAATTTAATTGGTTAGTATTGAAAATATTACCAGACTTCGTTTGTAAGCAGCGCGCATTTACGCATTCGGAATAAACTTCTCTTAAAAAGTATCCAGAACGTATTCTAGCAGCGTGCCAAATTAAATCCAAATCCGTTTATGCGTGATAGAGTGACAAATATCTAAACATCTAAACATCCAAACTTCGAAATTTATAGAAATTAATTATTTCATTGCTTTGTTTGTGTATAATCAAAACAATAAATAGGTAGGTAGGTATACTGGGTGTTACAAAAGTAAAAATAAACATTTAAAACTTTTAAAGACCATCAAACTGAACAAATTTCACTATGGGACCAAAATCGATATAGCGAAAAAAAAAACTGCGATCCCATACATTTAGCTCGAGTCAATTTGTAGTTTAGTATGAACATCAGATTTTTTTTCGCGATTTCGGTGTTGGTCCCATAGTGAAAGTTGTTCAGTTTGATGGTCTGAACCACCCCCTTAAATGTTTATTTGTATTTTTGTAACACCTTGTATTGTAATTTAACTTCATTTAGATTTGAGTTTCTATCAAAGCCCATTTTATATGCTTTGCTTTTTACCATACTATTCAAAATATCCACCTAAAATTTGACTAGCAGAGCATTAAACGGGCGGGCAGTTGAACACAACACAAGCCTCAAAATAGATAAATGACTGAAGTTTTCTCACGATGTTTTCCTCTACTAAAAAGTGTTAAAAATCGTTAACTTCATTACTAAAAAATAATTGGGCCTCGTGTTTCTTAGGCCGAGATTCAGAGACAATTTTTTTAGTCTTAGCTCAAGCTAAGCAAGGTGAAAATGTATGGATTTTGACATTCGGGAGTTCGAACTATGACTTAAAAATCGTCTCTGAATCTCGGCCTTAGAGGCAGTCAAGCTATCGTCTTCAGTATGCAATCGAGGCTTGCCAGGACAGTATTGCGTTCATTTAACGGGTTTTTAGTACATGCATAGAGTTTAAGTGTAACCAAACGTCACAAATATTGGCCAATCTTTAGAAAGCTTGGCAGTAGGTAATATATACTTAACCGTAGTGAAGTTACTTACATGCATTTTATTATTTTATTTATCTCACCAGCGATTCAAAAATGGTAGAGTCAAAAATGACGTCAGAAAGCTATCCATGTGATATTATTTTGAATAAAACATTTTGAGTTTTGAGTTTGATTCTAAATGACTTTCAAACGGATAAGTACACAATCCAGTAACATTAAATTTTTTAAATGGATTTGTACCTATAACTCCGTGTAGTCGGGTGTAGGCTTTGACTATTTATATGTGGACTGGTTACGCGTGTAATTCTACTAACAAACATTTCTGCCACTTTTTGCGAGGGGCGAGGTAACATGAAATCCGCAACTTTGGATTTTATTCCCCATAACTTTAGATTCTAATTTTGAATGTTAAAAATCATGAAAAGTACTCTCGTGTGAACCCCAAACGTTCTAAGTTCGAAGTTATTAATTCGCAATTATAGGCTGTCTCGTTTAGTGATAAGGTGTAAAATTTAATGTAAATGCACAAGATCAATTGTGCTTATACCGTGGCAGAGGGGAAATGCTACCGCAATCCTTCCTTATAATAATTAGTCAAAGGGTGTAGGTAATGTGACATAATTCTGAACTAAGACCTGCCCCAATAATGTTTATAAACATTATACTTATCTGTAGGTATTTATAAATACGAGTATATACAACTTTAAGTAGGTACGGTACCGTACCACCCACGTAGAGACTCGACTCATCATTGTCGTCCGGTCGGTCGATTACATTTCACAACAATTTCTATTACCAATCGAAATAAATACAAGGTCCAACTTAATATGCTGACAGTTTTTTAAGAGGATGATGATACCATCAAACTGAACAATTTTCTCTATGAGACCAATATCATAATCGCAAAAAAAAAATCAGCTGTCCCATACAATTTGGTAGAGTAAGAATTCAGTTTAGTATGGAACAGCTGACTTTTTTTCCGCGATTTCGACATTGGTCCCGTAGAGAAAGTTGTTCAGTTTGACGGTCTGGATCATCCCCTTAAAAAAGTGTCAGCATATTAAGAAGGACCCTATACAACGTGTTAATGAATAAGCGCAAAACCTCATATACCCCAACTGATTTAAAGCATTTAGGCAATTAGGTTGAAACAATAATTTTATTTTTTTGATAGTTAAAATTTCAAGTTATTCGCATTTTAAGTTTTGACGCCAAAACGATTTGTTATCGTTTCAGCAATGAATAAAAGCGCTATCGTGCTCATGGATACATTTTAAGAATCTTGTTTTGGTCGTAAGTATGGTGAGTGTGAGTATATTGGACACTATTCACACATAATAATCTAGTCCTAATTGGAGGACCTACTAGAATTTGTAGTTTTATGATGACAATGAAGATAGGGATAGGGGTCGGGATAGGAAATGTGGGAAAATGTTTTATTTTACGTAGTGAGAGAAGTTACAGAAAGAACCACATTTGGTACCTATTCTCCCCTAATATCCCCACAACATACACGTGCAGTGACTGAACTTAAAAAAAAATGTATTGATAGAATAATTATGTTTATCGACAACACTAATACTGACCTGATCCCACCCCTAGCTGACACGTGACGTCCTAAATGCAATGGTTCCGCGGCGTCCGCGCACGTGAATGCACCTCAGTTCAATCACCTGCCGGCGTAGTATGAGTTGTGTCGTTTTTGCTCGCTCAGACGCATGAAGAATGATAGAGAGAGCGATATGCCGCGCGTGGATACCACTGTAACTGCCGTTTGCCGCTTGGTGCCTTTGTTGTTGTTCCTAGGTACCTATTAGGTAACCAAGATTTTAATTATTCCGGGTGTAAAATTAAATGCGTTACATATTAAATGTGGTGCTTCAGACCATCTAACTGAACACCTTACAAAACAGTATGAAAGCATGAACTCAAGGAACAGTTACCTATCCCAGAAGAAATAAAAATAATTCCTATTTAATAAAGGAATTTGAAATGGATTAAATGATAAAATTCTTATGTCATATAGCTCCAATTTCAATATTAGGGGATAATTTTCTATAATAATGTTCAAAAAAGGGTAAAATGAAAACTCTTCTGAAATAATCTTCTCCTTATCGTGTCGGCACTTTGACTATTTATATATGGACTGGTTACGCGTGTAATTCTACTAACAAACATTTCTGCCACTTTTTGCGGGGGGCGAGGTAACATGAAATCCGCAACTTTGGATTTTTTTCCCATAACTTTAGATTCTAATCTTGAATGTTAAAAATCATGAAAAAAGTCTCGTGTGAACCCCAAACGTTCTAAGTTCTAAGTTATTATTTGGCAATTATAGGCTGTCTCGTTTAGTGATAAGGTGTAAAATTGAATGTAAATGCACAAGATCAATTGTGCTTATACCGTGGCAGAGGGGAAATGCTACCGCAAGGCAAGTCCTTATAATAATTAGTCAAAGTGTCGGCAGCAAGCCCTGGTGTCAGAGTTTTTTCAGACAGCCTTACGGCCTCTGACGTGGTTTTTATGTAACGACTACTACCAACAGTCTGGCCTTGTTGTTTTTCCTAGGTACCTATTAGGTAACCAAGATTTTAATTATTCCGGGTGTAAAATTAAATACGATATATTCAATGTGGTGCTCCAGACCATCTAACTGAACAACTGTCACTATGGCCAACATCGAATTTTGTTTTGTTTTTGGAAAACGTCACTGGTACCTCGACAGATTCTTTTTTGCGATATCGATGTTGGTCCCTTAGAGACAATATTTTAGTTTGATGGTCTGATCATCTCCTTAAATCCGATAGACGCATATTCAAGACGCTATACCTTTAGTCTGTAGAATCCCACTGCAAAGGCCTTCTCTCACGAATAAAGATGAGAGGGAGTGGGCTATACTCCACCACGCGGGCCTAGTGCCTGTTGGTGGAGGCAAGTTAGATAATTTTCAAGCCGCCTTAATAGGCCTCTGACCTGGCTTAACGAATAGTTACAACGCCATGTGACGGAACTATTTGAGATCAACTGCTTAATGGAATATAATTCGGAGCTCGCTCCATACAAACGAAGTTTGGTGATATTTTCAATACTAACCAGTTAAAGTCAATTAATTTTTTTAGAAACAATCTAGAAAGTAATCTCTATGCTTGTATCTTGTCAGATTTAAAAAATGTTTAGTTTAAAAGTTACAGTGCGTCAAAGATTTCCATACAAATCTTAAATTAATCCTAGCATTGAAACTGTATATTTTAACGAAAAACGGACCAGATACAAGCATAGATATTTGTTTCTAGATTTTTTCTAAAAAGTTTCATTGACTTTAATTGGTTAGTATTGAAAATATCACCAGACTTCGTTTGTACCTATGCAGCGCGCATTTACGTATCCGGAATAAACTTCTTTTAACGTGCCTTCCGAAGCACGGAAACGCTCGAGATGATATATAAACGGTCGCCCATCCAAAGACTGACCGGACCTGACGTTGCTTAACTTCGGTGATCATTTCCAATACCGAAGCTACACTACGCCGACGAGCGCGCGGTGGTCTATTTCTATATCTTCCTATTAATCACAATTTATTTAATTACCTCCAATCACAAAACAAAAAATTAATAACTGCCATAAGTCTAATTTATTTATCCAGTCGAATATCCTGGTATCGATCATTTTATAGTTTACGATTACGGACGTCATTATGTTTTTATTTGAAAATTTTGTGCGCAGTTCGTTTTGTATCACCTTCTTGCTAATTATATTTTTATGGTAGTGCTAAAATGTAAGTTATATAGGTACCTAACGTTAAATTAACGTCTGATGTGGTCGGTGTAGTTAGTATTTAAAAAATAACCTTTTTGACTTTAGACATTCTCTTACATCATTCAGACTAAACAGAAATTAAACAGACTCATGGCCTGTGGTCAAAATTTCCTGCTAAAATAACTGGGATGTTTACCCTAGCACATTTATGTCTTAGGGTAAACATTCCAGTTATCGATGCATTGAAATGAAACACGTAATTCTATACCTAATCGCTGGGTTTGTGCTCAATTGATAGCCTAGTTGGTATGCTAAGTGGTTTTTTAAACTCTTTCCTAATTTTCAGCAGTGGTTCAGAGCAAGTTTTACCCCTGCCACACACATACGGAATTCCGATCCGGCTCAAACCTCGATAGTAGTGATGTATCAATTATTGTCACTGCTTGACTCGTCGATCTATCCTGTGAAACCTTAAATATACTAAAGTTAGCTTTGCTCTATAACTGCAAGCATCAAAAAATAGTTTTCTGACCGCCGAAAGGGAAGTCATGAGTTTATAAAATACTTACCTAATTACAATTCTTCCGAACGGCCCTTCCAGGTAACAACCTCCGGCGCTAAAACGAGCATAACAGAATCGTAACAAGCCTCGAAAGTTATTGGTTAGTATTCGTTGCATTGATAGCTGCAACATTACCGGTTTGCTTTCTGCTACAAACCTTATTGACGAGTATTCATACTGGTCAGGGACGTAGTGACTGTACCAAGGATGCTAAAGGCTCAGACTCAGAACATATAGGGTCCAACTTAATATGCTGACACTTTTTAAGGGGACGATCAGACCGTCAAACTGAACAACTTTCTCTATGGGAAATCGCGAAAAAATAATCTAATGGTCCATACATTTGGCTCAAGTAGGTTTGCAGTTTTGTATGGAAGAGCTGATTTTTTTTTCGCAATTTCGATGTTGTTCCCATAGAGAAAGCTGTTCAGTTTGACGGCCTGATCATCCCCTTAAAAAAGTGTCAGCATATTAAGAAGGACCCTGTATAATAGTGTTTTACATAGAATTGCCACTCCGTGCCCCCGAGATACTCCTACCTACAGCACCCCAGGGGCGATTTTAGAGGTGCCCAGGCTACTTATGTACGTACATTTGGGTAGAGTCGCTGTTGACATTTTCTAGGGACCAATCAAATTTTTTTCACGTTTTCAATATTGGTCCCGTAGTCGTAGTAAAAATTGTTCACCAAAGCAAAGTTGTTCAGTTGTTGTTGTGTAAAAAGTGTTTGTTGTTGTGATGGTCTGAAGCACCATGCAAGTATGTAACGAATTTAATTTTCGGTATTAGTACTCTACTTATGCTGTGTGACGATTATAGATCAACGGGAAGTATCGTATATTATAGGTTTTGATGAGAGAATTTGCGAGTGTAAAAATGTGTGACGTATACTTAAATAATAGCCATATCTTTTGAATACATTGACATATCAGCTTGCATGTTTTACACCTCCAAGGGACCGTAGACCTCAGTATTTATTATTAATTTCAACTTGATACCTCTACCCGTTCATGAGAAAAAGGGCATTGATAGAAAGACGGACTGACGGACAGCAAAGTTATCCTAAGGGTTCAGTTTGTTTTCCTTTCGAGGTACAGAACTCTAAAAAAACATTGAAAAGCATTCATTTTGATTTGTCAACAAGTCCGATAACCTTGGGTCACTGCCGAACTACGAAAAAGACAGTCATTTTGAAAATTGACCAGAACGGGGTCAGGTCCCAATCTCTATCATTATGTGGGGTAAGCGTACCGTTGTTGGCCATGAGTGCTTTAAATATCTTGATTAGTAACGAATTTACGATACATAATGCATACCTAAGTAGGTAAATAAAAACAAGTTTATTTAAATTATTTGTCTTACTACTTCCTACTCGTAATTATTAAATTTTTTGTATGGATCGACAATTGAGTTGATTTTAGAAAAATATGTTGACTTGTAACGCTCATTAAATAGAGACCTGGTCTTATCCCAACTTCCCATTATTTGGAGTCGGTGCAATATGGTGCTGGTTATCTAAAGGCGATAAAATACTCTACATCTTGTTAAATCATTAAATATGCTGACACTTTTTAAGGGGATGGTCAGACCGCCAAACTGAACAACTTTCACTATGGAGCCAAATTCGAAATTGCGAAAAAAAAAACAGCTATCCCATACATTTGAGTCGAGTTGGTACTGCAGTTTTGTGTGAAACTGTTGTTTTTGTTTTCGATATTTCGATATTGGTGCCATAGAGAAAGTTCTTCAGTTTGACAGTGTGATCATCTGCTTAAAAAAGTGTCAGCATATTAAGAAGAACCCTATATTAATGGCTAGTGGTCGAAGGGTGCAAAAAATCGACTGCGTCTCTTACTGGGATGTTTACCCTAACGCATAATATCACTGCGTTGACATGAAACATGCAATTTTCGTCCAAATAGCTGGGCAATTTAAACTTAAGCTCATACTTATATTTGGTTGTAGGTAGATGTTGAATAGATTAAAGCCGTGATTTAGAATCTTTTGAGCGTTAGGTGAGTCCAAGTAGAGTCGAAAAAGAATGAATTTCCGTTAAAATACTGCATAGTTTCAATTTAGGATTAAATTATGATTTTTATGGATATCTTTGAGCCACGGTAACTTCTAAACTATACAACGTTTAGAATCGAGAGCAGAATCGAATTATCATGGTTTCAAAGTAGGAAATTTTTTTATAAATATTAAGTACCTAATTTGTTTGTAAAATTTAAAATTTATTGAACTCGATCTCAACCCTCCGCTCGGGCACACTCACCCTACTTACTACCAAAACATGATTCTGAAAATGTATCCATGAGTACGTTAGCGCTTTCATTCATTGCTGAAATGATAACAAATCATTTTTGCCTCAAAACTTTAAATGTGAATATCTTTAAATTTTAACTATCAAAATAATTAAATTATTGTTTCAATCTAATTATTTTGTTATAAATCAGTTGGGTTATATGAGGTTTTGCGCTTATTCATTAACACGTTGTATAGGGTCCTTCTTAATATGCTGACACTTTTTTAAGGGGATGATTAGACCGTCAAACTGAACAACTTTCTCTATGGCACCAACATCGAAATCACAAAAACAATATCTGCTCTTCCATACAAAACTGCAAAATTACTCGAGCCAAATGTATGGGACAGCTGATTTTTTTTCGCGATATCGATGTTGGTCCAATAGAGAAACTTGTTCAGTTTGATGGTCTGATCATCCCCTTAAAAAGTGTCAGCATATTAAGAAGGGCCCTGTATATTTTAACGGAATTCTGACGTATTTTGTCTTGATTGAGAGACATGTTCGTTTCTTGATCGTGTTCAAAAAACTTCATTGATTTTAATAACTTAATATTGACAATAGGACGAAATTTCGTTTGAATGGAGCGCGCTGCAAGGACTATAGGTACCAATAGTAGGTATTCTCGTAGAGTTTCTGGCTGTATCTTCTCTACAAAATGGAACAACTTCCGACGCGGTGGTAGAGTCAAAAATTACGTCAGAAAGCTATCCATGTGATTTTTTTGAATGAAACATTATGAGTTTGAAGCTATTCTTGCGTAGATGTTGTGTAATTTTTTTTAAATAGCTGCTCTATAGATTTAAAAATCAATCGACAATGGTGACTATGAGGACTGATAATCGTGTTGCGATGCGACCTCCCTTGACCCTAATTCTCGGCAAATACAATAACGATTCATAAAAACTGTCCGTTTGAACTCTTGCCTGTCTATCATCCATGAGTGGTTTTTATTATTAACTGATTTTGCCCGCTGCTTCGTTCGCTTCGGCGAGATAAAATGTAAAAACAGTTTTTGGGTCTAATCGTAAGCTTTAAAAGTTTTATCAAGTAGTTTTTGCGCGATGCTTGAACAAACAACCAAACATTGATCGGTGACTGACTACAGGTCAGGGCCACCCCACCCTCCCTCGAGATTCACCCCATGTACTTGATCTCCACTCAGTCAAAAATACCCTCAACTTGACGACGTTGTAGGTTCTGACACGAGCTCTTGTATCAAGTCACGCGTCGCGTTTTTGCCTGCTACGAGGCTCCGCAATCCTCAATCTCTTCTTGTTCTTGATCAAAGACAATCCCTGGGATAGATACTCCCACAAACTACTTGACATTCGCGTAAATGCAGTGCTAACTCACAAGCAAGAGTCCATTAATAATAAATTTAAAAAATACGTTATCTGCGGGGCCAACGTTGAAATAAGGAATAAAATCCTCTGTCTCACACATTTGGGTTAAGTAGGATTGCAGTTTTGTATGAAACAGCCTAAGTCCAAGTCCCAAACATTGAATAATTCTGTATAGAACAGACAAAGCGAACAAAATCTGTGCACCACGATCAGCAGAGCGGGCGCGCACTGGGAGCGTCGCGGGGGTGCATTGAGCGCCTGGCACAGGCTGAGTGAGTAAGCTTGTGCCAATTGACCTATACGAGTGTTACAAACAATTCAGACTGGGTGTCGCCCTGGGCTATCAATCTCTGTATACCGAGGTCCCGAAATACCGAGATCTCACACGATGGTGCACGCATGATTTGCGGGATTGAAAATAGTTGCAGGCACATCCTTATCCGAAAATTGTCGGCTCATCTGCGTTGCGCGTGGTCGCCATTGTTTGATTTGATTTGAGTGTTCGTTTTTCTCGACTTCGTTTCCTTTCTTTGCAAAATTATTCTGAACTAAAGCATGCTATATGTGAATTAGTAGTAAATTTTAACCACTTTTGTCATTAAATGCGGGATCCCGTTATACCGAGATCCCCCACCATGCAAAATTTGTGATCTCGTTAATACTCGTACCGAGATCCCGCAAGGTTATGCGGGATTGGATACTGTCGCCTCTAATACCTCAATGGTCCAAAACAAAAAATTTAGTTTGATGGTCTAGAAGGAAAATATGGAAATATTTCTATATCGTTATCTAGTTGCCTAGTTATCACAATACGAGTAGTAGGTAAGTATAAGGCCGGGCTATATTCTGTTAGTTTATGTAGGACTGGATTATTTGTGTAAATGTCAAAGATATTAATGCACGTATACCTTAAACGTAGGTTTACTTAGATTACCTAGTAATTGCTAGTTACAACATAAATCTTTGTCACTGCATTTGTATGATTCATGACTCCATACCTCCTAACAAGATGTTATTCACAGGCAAAACAAGGTTGCTTGTTACGTCATCATTGTTTCATTTACAAGACAAATAAATACAAAATTATATTATTTATAATATTCTGGAAATATATACAACGTGTTAATGAATAAGCGCAAAACCTCATACACCCCAACTGATTTATGACAAAATAATTAGATTGGCACAATAATTTCATTTTGATAGTTAATATTTAAAGCTATTCGCATTTTAAGTTTTGAGGCAAAAAATATAAGCTCTAAATAGAAGCATAGAGATTAGTTTCTATATTGTTTCTGAAAAATTTCATTGTCTTTAATTGGTTTTATATTGAAAATGTCACCAGACTACGTTTGTATGAAGCGCGCATTTACGCATTCGGAATAATCTTCTCTTAAACTGGTCTTACGGATATTTGGTTATTCTGTAGATAGATAGTGTGTGAAAAACACCGCGATGTTCAGAAAACAGATTATTTTATTACAGAGCTAACTCCGTAATATTAAAAGAAAACTTTTACGCTAGGTATAAGCATAGTTATGCTTCGGAAGGAATTTATTTACAAACATTGACTCCAATGTTTACAAATGACAATTTACGGGTAAACAGAATGTTAGAAATGAAGAAAAAATTAATTACTACCTACCTTGGTTGTTAATTTTTTTGCCTGTCTTCGTCCTTTGAAGCTTACGTGAATTAATTTGACATAATTTTACGTTAATTTTATATAGGTACTTATACACAGTGTTTATAAAAATAACATTAAAATTGTGCCCGAAACATTAGTATCTCGTTCAGATGAACCAATTACTTATTTCCTCAATATACATGTACAATATCGATCGTCTAAAGTATTATAAAGGAAAAAACAACAATACACGTGTCTATGATTAATATTAATGAAGAACAATTCAAACACTTAGGTAGTTTACTACCTATACTCCATTCCAAATAGGGGCGAAAAAAGGTGAAAAGGGTTCTTTATAGTACATATTTTAAAGAAATACGAATATTGTATCAAACAACAAAATGGTGATGTTGTAAGACCTAAAGAAGCAGTGGTGTGCACAAGTGGCTCGTCTTTAAAATCATTCTGTCATCAAACACTGACATAAGTGTCTCGAATTTTATAAAATGATCACGGTCTGAAAAGGTTTCGTGTTCCTGCTTCTCTCATCTTCTTTTTTTCGTCTTTATTTGACATATAGTTATAAGCTAAGACAATAATTTTTTTCTCTTCTAAAGATAATCACTAAGATGAAAGTCACGTTTATCCTTTATTTTATCATTAGATGTAATTGAGAACTAGCAGGCAGTAGATACTAAATACATTTCAATGATGAACAATTATGTTGTACGTAGGATACAGTACAACATACGTATAATAATTATTATAAATTCAACTAAATTAACAGTCATGCCGATTGGGGTATTTTTAAAAGGTGTCTCAACTTGATCTTTTGGTGGTAATAAACAATATTATGAAGTCGGTTAGTGCCATAAAATCATTTTTTTCCGTGCGAAAATGCGTTTGTAAAAACATAAACCACGCACCGTTTCAGGACGACACGACCCTTCCATCAGTATCACAGAATAAATGTTGACATTGAAAATGTTTTTATTTGTCGCTTCAGGAGTAGTATATTCCTTGCTTCGGTATTTCAGCGGAAGTGCGACGAAGTGGTGTCGTGGGATTTGGGACTACGTGGTTGATTGACAACATTTCATTTTAAGAAAGGTACCGATATAAGAAGCCCAGTTTGAGATTATGTGATTCAAAGCTATCAAAATTATCAGATTTTTCAATCCATTATTGCTCGAGTTATTTAAAAAATACTGAAAAATATAATAGAGATTGAATGAGATTTTATTCCTTTGCTGCTTGGCTTTTCTATTGTATTTGACAGTATTTATTTTTAATGTTATTGCGGCAAGGTATCTTAGCCATAAATCCGCTTTTCAGAAAATTCTAAAGTAATTTAAAAATATAAATATCGGTCAAAAATGAAATCGGAAAAATAAGTATCTCTTATTTTTTAACCTATTTTTATATTATTTATTAAAAACAGGTGGTTAAAAAAATTTAATGTTGTCAATTGGGGTGTCAAAAGACACCCCAATTAAAAACTACAGGGCTGCAAGAAAACAAAATTGTATTATTATAACTATTTATTTTAATCGTAAAAAATTAGAAAAATGCGCTCGTTTTTCGCCCGGTTTCGTTCAGAAAAAAATGCATATATCGAAAACAAATGATATATCAAAAAATAAAAAAACACCTAGAGATATGACTTTGAACTCTACTGAACTCCCCCTCCCCTCCCTTCTCACCCTCTCTCTCACTCTCTCTCTTCTACTCATGTTTCACAAATAAATGATTCTTATTCGTCTTATTCTTATTCTGTGAACTACTTATATGAGGTCTAACAATATTAGCTGAAACTATTTTAAGGGGATGATCAGACCATCAAACTGAACTACTTTCTCTATAGGACCAATATCGTAATTGTGAAAAAAAAAACAGCTGTGCCATGCATTTGAATCGAGTTATGTTTGCAGTTTTGTACGGGACAGCTGATTTTTTTTCGCGATTTCGATATTGGTTCCATAAAGAAAGTTGTTCAGTTTTATGGTCTGATCGTCCCATTAAAATAGTGTCAGTTAATTTTGTTAGACCTTATACTTAAAATATTGGAGGTGCGTACGTGAAACCGGCCAACTTTTTTGATTTTAGGAATACTATTTGTCTGAGCGCATTGAAAACAGAACCCATTGCATTGCTCGTTATTAATAGCATAAACTGACAAAACATGGCGCTTCTCCATGCAAAAGAAGCCGAAAAAATCGCTGTCAAAGACCCGGGCAAAGTTACCTTGACTTTCGTCCAACATTGCTCACCTTTAATATCTCCTCGGAAACTATAACGTGCTAAAACACTTATGACTTTGGGAATAAGATATGTTATAGAAGGCAGTGATTTGTTGCCATCCTAAGCAAGGGAAAAATTTGTGATTATTATTATTCATAACATTGAGGGCAATGTTATACTCCACATAAGCTATGTTTTCATATAAACAAAATTGAACCTCTCACATATAATCTCACCGATCCCAGCTACCCAATCCGCCGCGTAGTCCCAGCAAAGTCAAAGTCAAGTCAATATAATTTATTCAATACAGGAGCTTGCAGCACACTTATCAAACGTCAAATCTTTTTTAAAGCTACCACCGCGTTGGAACGTGTTGTCGCTGTAGAGAAGATGCGGCCAGAAACTCTACCACATAACACGACTTAATAACTATTACAATATAAATTCTTAAGCTAAAGTTATCTATACAATAATACATAGCAACGTCCTATGCCGAGGTCCGTACCCCTCTGGGCGCCCCTAGGTCGGTTGCTTAAGTTCATTCATTTGGCTCGGTAGACCCTTCGTGGTCCCTCCAATAGTCCGCAGTAAAAAGCAGTAACTACTCCCTGAGCAACGCTGTATTAGTAATTTCCAAAAAAAAATCACACATATAATGAAGTTATGAAAAAATGCTCAGAGTAACCATGCCTACCAGGAGGCGATGGTTCGATCCCCGTGCAGGCCGACTCGTACCAATGAGTTTTCAGAATTTATGTACGATTTGTAACACCACTGGCTTTTCGGTGAAAGAAAACATCGTGAGGAAACCTGCATGCTTCAATTTCGAGGCATGTATTGTTCCCACTGTCCATTATAAGTGGCGACGGGCTCACTCCCCGTCACACTGGACAGAGTTTCAGTACTACTGGTGAAACGTGGATTTTCTGAGGTTTCAGAATATCTCTGACTACCTCCTCGGGGAATATAGTCGTGCCAACGGCAAGAAAATAAAATGTTTATACTCTTTGAAGTTTTTACTGTATTAGTTTGTCAATTTGAAATACATCTTTTCCCCTAAATTTAAAGAGGTAGGTACTTGAACATGAATTAAATAAAGAACTCTACCTATGATTGCTTATTAAAATAGTGGAATTAGACACATTATAAACGACGTCGATCCTTGGCCTCCATCCGTACAGCCATTACACTGTCACTTTAAACCTGTTCGTATATTTGAAGTCTAGGTGGCTACGAGGCTATAAGACACATTTATTTCCTAAAAATCTATCTATAAATAAATAAATATCTTGGACATTGTCACACAAATAATCTATATCGAGCTATACAGGGTCCTTCTTAATATGCTGACACTTTTTTAAGGGGATGATCAGACCATCAAACTGAACAACTTTCTCTATGGGACAAATGTCGAAATCGCGAAAAAAAATCTGCGGTTCCATAAAAAGTTGCAAACCTAACTCGATCCGAATGTATGTGCCAGCAGATATTTTTTTTCGTGATTTCGATCTTGGTCTCATAGAGAAAGTTTTTTAGTTTGATGGTCTGATCATCCCCTTAAAAAAGTTTCAGCTATTTTTGTTAGACCTTATATAGCTTATAGCTATCGAGATAGGTCTGTCGAAAACACGTTTTAGATTTCAAAAGTAGTTAATCCTCTTTTAGTTGCCATGACATTGAATTTTTAATACGTGAAGTAATTTTTTTTTCCTGTATATTGTAGCAATATTGATATTTCTATTCGGTGTCTCAGTTCCTACGTGGACGTAGTTACTAAAATGATTTAAAACTTTTAATTATGTTTGTCTACTAAATTTATACAGGGGGTTAGGGTGATTAGTATCATCACTTTAAGGGGTGATTGTACCCATGTTATTGAACAACATTCCCTAAGAAACCTATAAAAATTCGCAAAAAAATGTTTGACTTTCCCTACTAAAATTGTTTTAACGTTTGTATGAAAAGTCGAATTTGTTAATTTCGAATTTTTGTTGCGTTCTTTTGGGTAAGTTATTCAGTAATATGAGTATGTAACGTTATTTTATTAAATATTTCTTAAATTAGTACACCGCCATAGCATTTATCTCATGTAAAACTTCTTCCATCCACTGGTTGTGTGGAAGAAATCACTTTTAGTGATTTAAACCCTTTTGACCCTTCTTGTTCTCGTATATTGTTGTTGTTTTTTGTGAATTTTTGTGTGCAAATAAAGAATATTTATATTATCTTATCTTATCTTAATCCTTTCATTTTAAAATATCTAACATATAAAATATTGTTATTGAGACAATTATCTCGAAATGGGTTTCGATTCCGACCTCCCAAAAAAAACTTGACTTACTGAATTCAGCCTTAGGAACAAACCTGTTGTGTTAACCTGTTCTGGTAACCTGGGACCTGGGAGAATTGGCTTTTTGACCGCCTTATTTTATACCTTCTTATATATTTCCTGACTGAGTAGGTGCAAGAAATTGTAATAATATACTCACAAACCTTTTAATGACTTTACCAATTTTTCTCTAAAATTAGGGATTTGAGAAACAGGCTGAGAACTAAGGGTTTGACAGGCTTTTTGAGATTTTATTGCGATTCAGTAAGTTAAATTAAACTAAGAAATCGCCTCCTTGCTGGGATATCCGTCTGGGATGTAGACACCCTTCAAAGCTCTCAATAGAAGCTTATTATCTTGAAAACTAATAAACTACATAGCTACAAAACTAGAAATCAGTCCGGTCCGGTCCGTTTGGGAGAGATACGATGAGACTACAGCAAAAAGTTTGAATGGTATGGAATTGCTACATGGACTACAGACAGACAGACAAAGGCGTCCAATTTATAACACCACCATCGTCTTTTTTGCGTCGAGATATCGCAGCCGCGCTATTAAATTAAAATATCCTATTTTTTATAATATTATGGCGGTTTGAATTTTTTGCTGCTTGTGGCCTGACTTTGTTAACGTTCAGAAAGCTGGCATAGGTCAAGTTAAAGTCAAAAATAATTGTTTATACAAAATAATAGGAATTTTTACGTTTTTATTAGAATTTTATAAAAAGTTCTTTGATGTGAACTTTTTTTTTTAAAGCAGCATAACCTAACACGTCTATTTAAAGATGGAGCGCGGATAGCGTGCGTGGCGTGTTTTGTTTAACTTTCTTGTATTTTATTTTACATTTTATTTTAAACAAAGAACGACAAGTCGTTAAAGTATTAATATCCTAATGTAAATAAGAACTATGCAGGCACTCAGGTTCCACTTCACAATAAGGTAAATAAAGTCTAACCCTGACTTCATAGTTTGCTTTTATTTCTCGACAACATGTAATTTTCTCACATTTATGCTATTCTTGTTCCCAGATAAATAAAATTAAAGTTTATTATGTATTTAAATACCTGTAGGAAAATAAATACTATGAATAAAAAGTCAAAGGTTCACAGCACGTGTCATTATTTCCGTAATCCGAGCTTACATTGTAGGTTTTATGTTCTGAGAAATAGGTACCTACCTAGTAATTATTTTGCTATGAAGAATAGACTCGAGAACAATGAGGGATGACGAAGTAACAGTCACTTCTATTAGTTCTTTTTAGGGTTCCGTAGCCAAATGACAAATAAGGAACCATTATACCGGTCCTAACTAGCTGTCCGTCCGTCTGTCTGTCCGTACATCACAGATATTGACACCTTATAGATTATCAACTATTGACAATAACTTTATTAGATTTTTTTGTATCGTTCAGTTACAAGAGTGCCACCCCTAATTTAAATTGTTCATAATTTTACAACACCACTGTATATTTCTCTATTATAGTGCATAGAAAACACCTACCTTCCAAATTTTATCTAGATATAGGATGTAAACTTAAATCCGTTTCACTCTTTAGGTTAAGGGGGTGCTTTAGACCATCAAACTGAACAACTTTGAATATTAGAACAGCATTGAAACTATTTGAAACCGTGAAAGAAAAAACCGTTTCATATTATGATTTTTGTCGCGACTTTAAAGTTGTTTCCATACTAAAAGTTGTTCAGTTTGTTGGTCTGAACCACGCCTGAAAGTTTTGGAACGATAAAAAAATCATCCAGCATAGGTCTTCAAAAATAATATACAGATATTTTAAAATGACACAATTGTTTCAGGTTCGAAGCTGATCCTCAGGGGGATAACGGGAGAGTTTCGATCAGGACAGCTGACCGCCATCCTGGGTCCTTCCGGTGCTGGCAAGAGTACACTCCTCAACATATTAGCTGGATACAGGTAACTACAAGTACCACATACGTATTGACCCTCAGGGGGATAACGGGAGTGTTTCGATCGGGACAGCTGACCGCCATCCTGGGTAAATCTACAAGTATTACATACAAACTGATCCTCAGGGGGATAAAGGGAGAATTTCGATCGGGACAGCTGACCGCTATACCAAGGGGGATAACGGGCGAGTTTCCACTAGCATATTAGCTGGATATAGGCAACTCTGCATACATAAACCCACAACTGTAATACCATTATTCGTGGCCAGAAACTTTGCTACGAGAGTGCCAACTATTTACCTACTTATATTTTGAAGTGGACAGTTGTTAGCAAGTCTCAGTTTTAGCATATCCGATTCATTTGAAGTAGGTACCTACTTAATTTTTTATTTCTCTAGAAATTGTTTTTTATTTTTCAAATAATTAATTTAGGAAAATAAATATAATGCCGATTTGTATGAAAAGTCATAGCGGATCGCTTGGGTCAGCTTTCGTATGTAGGTGTGTTATGTAGATAAGAAAAGAGAAAAAAGATATATACGTTAAATGTACCTACCAGTTAAGATCTGGCATCAGTTTGGGTACATTTTAATTAAAGAGTTAGTTTGGGTTCAAAACCTTAATTTTTTAGTTTGTTATTCTGTTTTTATAATAATGTAGTTACTTTATCACATCAACACACAAGTTTTAACATAATACAACGTGTTAATGAATAAGCGCCAACCCCAACACATTTATAACAAAATAATTAGATTGAAACAATAATTGCATTATTTTGATAGTTGACATTTAAATTTATTCGCATTTTAAGTTTTCAGGAAAAAATTATTTGTTGTCATTTCAGCAATGAATGAAAGCGCTAAAGTGCTCATGGATACATTTTAAGAATCTTGTTTTAGTAGTAAGTAGGGTGAGAGTGCCCGAGCGGTGGGTTGAGATCGAGTTCAGTAAATTTTAAATTTTACAAACAAAATATTTAATATTTTGAAAAAAATTACCTATGTTGAAACCATGATAATTTGATTCTGCTCTTGATTCTTAACAAACTACTTTCTAGTTTTGCGTTTATTCATTAACACGTTGTAAGTAGGTGTAAACTGTATGGTCGGAACTTATCTCAAATATTATCCATCTCCAAAGATTAGTAAATAACTAAATATACAAAATGATTTGACTAAAACCTTCAATATTTTTACTTCAAATTAATCGTATAACAGCCCCTCGGCCTCGTTCCGGTTTTCGTCTCGCATACACAGAGCAGTTAATTAAGAGGAAAAGGCCGTTTCAAACAGATCTATGGCGGTATTTTGTCGTTGCAAACGAGGCCTGAACAATATTTACAAGACCTTTTAACTTTTAAGTGTTAGTACTTTACTAGCCTATCCTTGGAGGATATGTTTATAATTTGCGTATGATTAAAAAAACAAACAAACTTGACACTGCTGCGTGGAAATAATGTAGGAAATTTTTGTAAAATACGATTTCCTTATTTTTCTTTGTGTACATTAATTTATTAGTTACCTACTAGCTGTACCCGTGCCTTAGTACACGTAGGGCACTGAAAAATAATAATATGAGTACCAAACACACGTTATATGGTAACTTTAAAGGAGAGTGGCGGATGCACATTTCATTTCGGTCTCAGTCTTAAATGGACCGTTCATAAATGAAACATAGTAATACGTGTCTACACATATTGTTAAGAAACAAAAGAAAACGAAAAAAAGTAAATTGGTTGTAACCTGTAGAAGTTAGGGGAAATGTATTTTCTCCTTATGATATACCTTTTGAATCAAGTGAGTGAACCTCATAATCTTTCTCATTGGATAGTCCACTAAATCTTCTACGCATTAATGATTTTAATTTTAATGAAAATTCACGATAACCGTATAATATTTAGATAATCGAAACAAATAAGATCACATACACTATCATTTCAACTTAGCCAAAGAGGTTCTGTAACGACCAAAAAGTACATCAGCCCCTTGATTGCGCTAAGTTAAAACATCGAAGTTCTATTCTTATCCAATTTCAGTTCTTATCACATTGCAGTCTAATTACTATTCAACTGTGCTGAATTCCGCATTGCGCTAAACTCTAAGTAACTGACAGCCCTTAACGTCTGAGCGATCTGTCAAAACGGCTCTAACGGCTGTCAAGAGCAGTACTGCGATTAGCGCAATACCAAATGTGTCAAAAGTTATGGTACGTACGTAGTCCAATCAAGGTTCAATCACCGAATATTTACCGCGATTGCAGCCCAGGAGGGCAAATTGTGGTAAATAAATCGCAATTGAACCATGATTCGACTGCGTGTGAACCACAACTTTTAACACATTCGGTATTGCGCTATTCATTTGACAACCGTTAGAGCCGTTTTGACAGATCGCTCAGACGTTAAAGGCTCAGTCCCATAGTAAATACGTCATGTTTAGCGCGATACGGAAATAAACACAGTTGAATAGTAATTGGATTGCAATGCAATTTGATTAGAACTGAAATTGGATTAGAATTGAACATGGATGTTTTAAATTAGCGACATCGCCCTCCAGTTATAAGTAGATCATTATTTTATGAAAATGGCTATCATGGTTGCGTTTCGCTACTGGTTCTTAGATGATTTTTTCATTTTACTAGTAATTTCTACCTTTTAATCCGAACTTCTAGAGAAGTGGAAGTTTTTTAAAATATGCCTTAATTTTTTCTGTTCATAATAGTTGTGACTGCCGCCGACCTGAACGTCTTTTAAGTTTCGTATAATATGACTGCTTTAACTAATTATTATAAGGACTAGCCTTGCGGTAGCATTTCCCCTCTGTCACGGTATAAGCACAATTGATCTTGTGCATTTACATTCAATTTTACACCTTATCACTAAACGAGACAGCCTATAATTGCGAAATAATAACTTCGAACTTAGAACGTTTGGGGTTCACACGAGACTACTTTTCATGATTTTTAACATTCAAAATTAGAATCTAAAGTTATGGGAAATAAAATCCAAAGTCGCGGATTTCATGATACCTCGCCCCCCGCAAAAAGTGGCAGAAATGTTTGTTAGTAGAATTACACGCGTAACCAGTCCACATATAAATAGTCAAAGTATGACTGGTACTAAATTCGCCATCATTTTGTTTTATTTGTTCATAACTTTTTTCTTTAACACTACGTAATTAACACTAAACATGAACGTTTAACTAAATTAATCAAAAAAATTTACATTTCATTCAACTGTCAATCAAACGTAGAAAAACTATAGCTTTTAATTTGGACTCTATCGCAATGAACGTGGGTTTGATTTGGAACGTAACCAGTTATAACAATGGATGGCAAATATCACACTGTTAACATTACATTCTTGGTGGATGTCAAGGTGACATGGCAACAGGTTTGAGCTCGACTATCATCGAGATTCGAGATGCATTCGTACTCAAAATAATAGAATACTGAGGTAAATATCTGTGGGTATTCAATAAATGCATAGCATAGCATAGCATATGCTCACGACTATATTCCCCGAGGGGGTAGTCAGAGATATTCTGAAACCTCAGAACATCCACGACGACGACGACGTTCGACTATTGCTTGAAAATTAAATCACTATCTACGTTGTCACAATATCATCAACTGATGGAGTGTGCGGAGCGAGGATCTTAGAAGACAGGTGTTTGGTGACTTTCCGTCTCATAATCACTCGGTGTTGCGTGTCTTGGCTACATCTACCTCGGCTGCAGCCAACTCGCTTTATTACATTACAGGAAAATTTTCATTTTAATATCACGTAGGTACTAGTTTTATATGTCGTGAACTAGGATTTTTGCAAACGGGAGACAGCAATAAGAAAAACGCAAGGCTATTAGAGAGCCAATTCCAGATATCATTTATGGCAGAGTTGTAGACCCTCCCGCAAAAGCACCAAACATGTCGTGAACTAGGATATGTGTATCTTACAGAGCGACATAGCCAAAGGCCTAGAATCAGAAGAAAGGCTGTTTAATAACGATTATAAAAATGTGCATGGTTCCACGAAATTCTTAGGAACCATCCGTTATTGAAACCTTTACAGCAGTGGTGATAGATGGAACTAGGTAATCATTGTAGTATGGTGGTGTTGCCAGGCTATGTATGATTTTGACATATCTACACTAATATTATAAAGAGGAAAGATTTGTACCTATTTTTGTATGTTTGTAATGAATAGGCTCAAAAAGTACTGGGCCGATTTAAAAATTCTTTCACCAATAGAATGCTACATTCTTCCAATTTGACATAGGCTACATTTCATTTTGAAAAAAATTAGGGATCCTTGGTAAAATTTGAACAATGTAACCGAAGGTGTAGAAAAATGAGTCTTAAAATTTATTTGTCTACCCCGTGCGAAGCCGGGACGAGCTGCTAGTGTCAAAATATAGACGCAGCGCCCACATTATTTTCAATGATTTTTTTGCCAAACTGTACATTTACACCCTTTGTCGTTATAGGTTTTATTACTTTGATCAAAGATTGTAGGTACAATACTGTCGACTGCATAAAAAATAATTATTAATTACATAATTTTAGCCTTGTGGTTTCTATATTAGACCAGTCAATTCCTGAGACGTACGAGGCAACCGACTTAGGTTTCTTTTTGTAGTGTTTTGTCGGCGAAAGGAAATCACCATAGCCCTTTTTTGCTAAGGAAGAACTATGTTAATAAAAGTTTGTAGCAAACTTGTTTTCCTAATTCTCTTTTTCTTTGATTGATTTTGTTGCGGGTTTCAAGGCAGATCGTATAACTTCTCTGTCAAATTGTGAGGTTTTTTATTCATAACAATAACACAAAATTAATCCTACCAAATAACACAGTACCTAACCTAATCTAAACAATACATTAGACAATATTAAACGGTAAATTAAAAACTTAACTATAACTAGGTAATTGTGTGCAGTCGAAGAGCCCGCCTCGAGTCGAACCCGGTTCAAATGTGCCCATCACGCTCGTGGCGTTTCGAAGCTGTATGGCTAGAGACATGTTTTGAACCACGTATGACCCGGAGCGGGGGCCTCGGCCTCTCTCACTTAAACGACGGCCGATGTCTTTAATGAAGTTTTTGGCTTCGATACCCCAAGGCCCTGCGGTATCCTGATTGTGAGATTTGAGTGGTCTCCGCTGCCACGTCGCTGTTGATTCTGGTTTACAGGAGTACTGGTGGAGCCTACGACTAATAAGGACGATTGTAATTTTACTAAAGAAAGGTAGTACATCAGTCGTACGTTTATGTATTTTTCTCTAGTCGCTATTTGTCTAACTGAACCTATAGGTATATAGTTGCGTGTAGCATTAGCTCTATTGATTGATACTAGTTCGCCTCGTCGTTTGCTTCCTGTCAATACCTGCACATGAAGTTAATGCTCACTAGCCTTGTACCTAATTTGTATTGCCGGCATAGCTCACAGGTACTTGCAGTTAGTTACACTAATACATTGTTCACTTTGTTTTTAACTGCGGTTAGATACAATAAGATTAATTAAGTTAATTAGTCAGAAAAGGTTGTACTTACATTCATAAACACACGACCGTAATCCCTTTCTGGGATATTAGTAACATTTATTTTTAGGTTAGGGGTGTTATAAGTTGGATGCCTATGTCGGTGTGTCTGTTCGTCTGTCGGTCTATTTGTCTGTGGCATATTAGTTCCCAAACGGGTGGACCGATTTCGATGCGTTTTTTTTAGCTAAAGCTAATTTTTGCGAGAGTGTTCTTAGCTTTGTTTTATGAAAATCGGTTTAGTAGTTATCATGTAACTTTAAAAATTATGAAATAACATTAAAGAACAAATTTAAAAAAATGTTACTGCCAAAAGCAAACAATTAAAAAGTAGAAAATAGTTCGGTCACCTATTATTTTTGATGTATGAAAATGTATGTTTTACTTCTTAACTATCTTTAAGATATTCTAGGTCAATTAATATGTCGGGGACCGCAAGTATTTGTAAAAAAATCTATGGTCATTTCGTAGCGGCCCCCTACGCATTAATTGACCTAAACTATCTTAAAGAGAGTTAGTTAAAGAAGTATATGACGAATAATAGGTGACCGAATAATTTTTAACTTGTTAAATGTTTGTTTTTTAGGCACATAAAACAGATTACAGTTACAAAAATACCTAATATCGACAGATTAAAAAGCAAGCCATAATCTTAATCATATGTGCACATCATGAAATGAACAAAAGATAAACAATAAGCTTAATGTGCGTGACTCTATACATACTAAAAAGCAAAAGAAAACAAGAGAACAATTTACCAATTTTAACATAACTCCTACTGCCTACGGTGTTTTCCCAAGGTTATCTTCTAGCATGTTAAAGGTTTTAGCGTAAGAACAAATGCATAAAGTAAAGTTTGCTATAACTTCTAACTAAGGGCTGATATGTTATTGCATATATAAATAAAAACGGTGTACAGGGCTGCAATCGCGGTAAATATTCGCAAATTGAACCGTGATTCTCTACAAGGGAACACCAACATCCGACGCGGTGGTAGATTCAATAACATGACGTTAAAAAGTTATCTATGTGATATTATTTTAAATAAACAATTTTGACTTTGACTTGACTGGACTACGTACGAACCATAACTTTTACACATTTGGTATTACGCTAATTGCGGTACAGCTCATGACCGTTAGAGCCGGTTTGACAGATCGCTTAGACGTTAAGGGCTGTCAGTTACATACAGTTTAGCGCGATGAGGAATTCAACACAGTTGAATGGTAATTGGATTGCAATGTGATTAGAAATGAATTTGGATAAGAATAGAACTTCATTAGCATAAGCGTATGCTCACGACTATATTCCCCCTGGGGGTAGTCAGAGATATTCTGAAACCACAGAACATCCACGTTTCACTAGTACCGAAACTCTGCCCACTCTCTGTGTGTGTGACGGGGAGTGAGCCCGTCGCCACTTCTAAAGGACAGTGGGTACAATACAATGCCTCGAAATTGAAGCATGCAGGTTTCCTTACTATGTTTTCCTTCACCGAAAAGCCAGTGGTTTTACAAATCGTACATAAATTCCGAAAAACTCTTAATAGAACTTCGATGTTTTAAATTAGCGCAATCGGTCTCCAGGTTCTATGTCCATCTGTCAATTATCTTGTTATGCGTTGTGCAGACGCCTATGTAGACGCATAATTTACGTAGGTATTCAAGATTCAATGTACATATATTGTCAATTATGTACCTGTACTAATAGATGTCATTAGAGAACGATTAGCAGTTTTATTTGTTTTCCTATGTAATTGTTGTCAAACAGTAACACAGTATATCACTTATTAATTACTAGTGTATCAACTAATAGCACAGTCGATTATCCCCCTTTCTGACTTATTAGAATTAGGGCAATAATTTCGTAAACGGTTGCCTAGAATCACCTGGAATAGAACCTGACTGCGCTGCATTTAGAATGGGGCTAAGAAACGACTCAAAGTCAAAGTCAAAATTGTTTATTCAAAATAATATCACATAGATAACTTTCTGACGTCATGTTTTTGAATCTACCACCGCGTCGGAAGGTGTTCTGTTGTAGAGAAGATGCGGATGCAGAAACTCTACAACACACTTCTTTTAAACAAAACAAAATATACAAAGTAAAATTTCAAAAATCCAATATTAAATTACATGGTGTAACATTGTCAAGACCAGACATTTTGGTCATTCAGGACTAAGGAATAACATTTGTTGTTTCTTTTTGCGGTTTGGTTATTACTTGAGATGTAATTCCCTAATCTAAACTATGTAAATTATGACACTGTAAAAGAAGTGTGTCTGTACATTGAAGATATTTACAAGAAAATGATTACGATATGGTTTTTAGGTGTCCCGGACTCCAAAACAAAAATTTTTGCATTTATTCCTGCCTGTTTGTTTGTTCTAGCATCACGCAAAAACAACTGAACCGATTTTGATGAAACTTTTTTGTACGAAGTCGCGGGTTAAAGCTCGTGAAAGTCTAAAAATGCTTTAATCCAACTTCGCTGGAAGTGGAACATAGTTTATGACCTTTCTGTGGATAGAATAAACCTTTGAAATTTGAGAACTTTTTCGACTTTTCATACAAACTTGCAGATTAACGCAATCATATAGATTTTTGAGAAATCAAAACTGTGGTTCTGATATCGAATCTATAAATTATGTTTCGTACATTTTCCAAAACCTTATACCTAGTTACAGCCAATCTAAGACAGACAAAGACGAAAACCTACGTCAAATTACCACTGCTTTCAAAATAATTTCCAACATATCTCCATTTCCTTCCAGAGTAAACGGCTCAGGCGGACTAGTTTGTACAAATGGTGAGCCCAGGAACCTCCTGCAGTTC
This sequence comes from Agonopterix alstromeriana, assembly GCA_963924505.1. Classification (NCBI taxonomy): domain Eukaryota; kingdom Metazoa; phylum Arthropoda; class Insecta; order Lepidoptera; family Depressariidae; genus Agonopterix; species Agonopterix alstromeriana. Next base: position 3,457,552 of record OZ004670.1, on the reverse strand, counting down.
AAGAAGCTGTCCCGTTACATCATGCAGCAGGATCTGCTCCAGCCGCTCATCACAGTACAAGAGGCGATGATGATGGCGGCTGATCTCAAACTTGGCAATGCTCTTTCGAAAGAACAGAAGATTGTTGTGGTAAGGGAATTCAATTGCTTTATACAACACTATTTTTTTTCAGATATTGAAACTACATGTCCCTAAGGAATATGGGTCGAAAAACGAGATTTTTTTGGCCCTCCCAAAGAAAATCGACCCGCCATTTGTGAATGAAAGGTCTAAAAAAATGTCTCGTTCTTCGAACCATTTAGGTTTTATCTTAATCGTACATTAACGGACGAGTAGGGAAAGAGACGAGTTAAGGCACAATACCAGTTCTGAAACTGATTAGTTTTGGAAAGTGATTTATCAAGACTGCTATAATGTGACGGTTTGTCACCTCCGTTGATTAGGTAAAGTTTCATTAAATGGTAAAAAAATCCTTAAAATGTTTCCAGAAATTAAAAATAGTGGGTGTATAGTGAAATAAGGGTTTACGCATATCTATCCGCGCCGAAGGAGCCGAAGGAGGAGAAGGAAACGAATTTACTTTATATTCTTCTGACGATTCGTCGGATTCGCCGCGGATAAGTGTGCGAGGTGTCATCGAATTTCATACAAAGAACTCTAAAACTAGATTCTTTCGCCTCCTTCGGTTCGTTCGCCGCGGATAAATATTGTTGGGCGGGCTGCTATATTACAATTGCAAGTTGATTTTGGCCAGGAGCGTGCCCGAAAGACTCCGGCTTTTGTAGTTGGTACATACTTTAATGTTCAGAGTGTTTCGGCCAAGTCGTGGTATTCTACTAAAGCCACCAACTATCCCACCAAACACTACAATACCCCAATGAGTCCGGTCGAGAGTTGTTATAACATCGCTTAGAGAAATATTTTAATAGGTACCTACGTCAAGTGCTCAACACTACGTTAACACAATGCCTAGGCCAGGTTCCTGGTTAACACGGATATTACGAAGACTACAAGAAACGTCATTTCAAGAAGAAAAGATGCAAAAAGTTGTAAACGGCTTTACGTCAAACTGAATTAGAAAAAAATCTAGACAACCTTGCTACCCGGAAAAATTATATAATTTATAATTGTTAGCTAATTTACCTTGACCTATTATTCAATATATGCATATTTACTATATTTACAGCGGTTCGCAGCCGAAAAATAATAATAATAAAAATACATTTGAGTTGAGTTGAGTTGAACATTTGAGTCAAATTAGTTTTTACACTTATCAGACAGACATTTATTATTGTTCCATTGTTTTGGATTTGATTACACTAGACCTGATCTAACACGTTCGAAAATCATTTTGTATTTTTATGGGACCGACAGCAAAGACTTCATCGTCATTGTAGGAATTACACGACGAAAATTTTTGCGGATACAAAATTTCGCCGCGAGCGCTAACACGAAAAAAATCACCTTCACCACGTTACTAGTCGTTCTGCGCCAGTCTTTCGCGCAGACGTAAGTTTAAAGTGTTAGTTAGGGTTCCGTAGTCAAAAAAGGAACCCTTACACTACCGGCTGAAGTCGTACAGGGAGTAATTGAGGTGGGGGCAGACAGACAGAATGCTGTCTGTCTGCTCCCGCCTCAAATACTCCCTCATTTGTCACCTATCTGTAATCCTTTCATTTTAAAATGTCTGACATAGAAAATATTGTTATTGAGACAATAATCTCGAAATCGATTTCGATTCAGGCCTCAAAAAAAACTTGACATACCGAATCGGAGTTCTAGGAATGCATTTTAAAATAGGTACATTTATTGAATCGAAGTTTGGCATGAAGACATAACAGTAGCTCAGAAACCCCCGACGAGACCGTTTTTTGGGTATTACATACAAAATGTTCCTTTGTATAGTTTCATTATCTGTATACACCCTTAAACTTTTTATGGTAATTAAAAAATAAGGGTGTGTAGGTAATGTGTAGTGGTTGAATTGACATCAGAGTATTTTCAAGCCATGCAAGGGGATGATCCGGCTTCTGATTTGGCTTACGAACGAGTTTGACAAAACAATTTTCAAAAAATCCAATTTAATTTCAGATAGAAGAAATAGTCCAGCTACTAAGATTAGGGAAAACAAAGAACACGGCAACAGAAAAACTATCAGGAGGAGAAAGAAAACGGCTATCTATAGCTTTGGAGCTTGTCAATAACCCACCTGTCATCTTCCTCGACGAACCCACCACGTAAGTTTATAGTATAAACTTTTATAATAGCTATTTACAACATTCAATTATAGGAGGAGACAAAATGATTATGACTAAGAGTAAGGTATAGTAGGGTGTAAAGTAGATTTTTTATAAATCGCAATTTTGTCACGTCGTAACGGACATCTCTTCAAAAATTCTATTGTGTCGGGACATCTCTTCAAAAATTATATTGTGTAAGGAACACTATCTTCTAAACTATTGTGATAATCGAGGTTTTATCAATAGTCTGCTGTATTTGAAGTAATATTAAAATTAATTATGTCTGGAAATAATATTAATAGGAAAGAAAATGAAGAAGTTATTATTTGTTTTGGCAGTATTTTGTTTTTTGGCTCTACTCAAAAGTAGGGGTTTGCCACTTATGACATTTGACTACATAATACAAGGTGTTACAAAAATAACAATAAAAATTTAAGGGGGTTGTTTAGACCATCAAATTGAACAACTTTCACTATGGGACCAACATCGAAATCGCGAAAAAATAAATCAGCTCTCCCATACATTTAGCTCGAGTAGTTTGAACATCAGTTTTTTTTTTCGCGATTTCGGTATTGATCCCATAGTGAAAGTTGTTCAGTTTGATGGTCTAAACCTCCTTAAATGTTTATTTGTATTTTTGTAACACCTTGTATTATGTAGTACACGCGATGTTTGAACATCATACCAATACGCAACGTCCGACATAGCTGGTTACGTTATAATTTGCTCTGGACTGTATGCATCCATAATATCGATTAAGTACTGCATCATTAGAATTTGTTCAGGTTCTCGTAACTTCTGTCATGCTATGTAGTTAGGTGTCTTATATAATCGTACATAACAACGTCATAGGCTATGAACTTATTAACAGCAGGGCTATTGTGTAAGGTACGAGATCGATAACGTTTTATGACTGTACTAGGCAGTTTTTAGGGTTCCGTAATCAACAAGGAACCCTTATAGTTTCACCATGTCCGTCGGTAAGTCCGTCTGTCCGCGGCTTAGCTCAGAGACGCAAAGTTTGACATGGGTATACATATCAATCACGCCGATAAAATGGTAAAATAAAATCTTGAAAAAAAAAATCGTAGGATACGTGAAGACAATTTTTTTTTGTACCTATATAACGAAGTTAAAACGAAAACTATCACCGCTAAATAGGCTTTACAAGTTAACGAGTAATAGTCGTTCAAATTGTAAAATGTACTATACCTACAGGGTTTAACGGCTAATAAAGTCTATACACTTTTTTAAGGGGATGATCAGACCATCAAACTGAACAACTTTCTCTATGGGACCAAAATCGAAATCCCAAAAAAAAATCTACTGCTCTATACAAAATTGCAAACCTACTCCGAAGTCCTAGATTAACTATTGATCCTATCGTCAATATCAACCTTTCTTTCTTTACTTCCAGTGGCCTAGACGACGTAGCATCTTCAACTTGCGTATCTCTTCTCAAACGCGTGGCTCGAGGAGGTAGAACAGTGATATGTTCTCTACATACCCCATCAGCGCGACTATTCGCTGAATTCGACCATGTTTACGTCGTGGCCGGTGGGAAATGCGCCTACCAAGGAACCTCTGCGGGTGTCGTCCCATTTTTGAAGGAGCTGCAACTGCCTTGTCCGAAGACTTATAATCCTGCTGATTTTGGTAAGAAAACTTATTCAACTGAGGACTTTTTTTTGTATGTTGATGTTGTCAAGGTCATTTATCAAGGTATGGCTATTGGAAGTCCAATTCTGGATATAGGCTGTCCATATTATCTAACAGGGGATTTACCACAATCACAAATCTTGCAATCTGCCAGTTCATACATCTTTGATGTTATAAAACTTACAGCTACAACTTTCATGCCATAATAATAAATGCTTAGACGGACAAATTCCATTAGTTTTTGTTGGCCTTTCACTTTGGACCAAAAATTTATGACACGCGGTTGATATATTTTCATATCATTCCACGACAAACTTTTAGCAGCATCATTGGACAACCAGGAGAAGTTATGAGGTGACTCTATTAGCTTAGGATCCTATTTTTATTGGAGTAGCAACTGCTGCACCAATTCTAATCGTGCAGGTTTCTGTGAACATTATTTTTGAGTGAAGCTAAATTAAGAAGAAACTTATAAATTCGTTGTAAAAGTTTTTTTTTTGTTATTGTTCTAAAGCGGCTATTCGAGTCTTCTGCAGACTAGTCTCACTTCGATCGTTGTAAAAGATGGTTATTTTTAATCTTTTTTATGACAACTCGTCCTCTTTTTAAAGTCCTTGGGATTCTTCTTCTTTTTGGATGGCTACGTTATGTCCTGAATGATAACATTCCTTTGCGATTTGGCGTGTCTAGTTGCAGAAGCTTTAGCAGGAGCTTCGGGTACATTATCTTGACAACAACATAACATGGTTTTAACTTCTTTGTTTACTTTGACGTTGATATAATATACGAGTACAACTGTATTTAAAGTCTTTGATATAGCAAAATATTTTATAATTGTGCTATGCTGACTGACTGTAATGGTATCTAATCACTCCAACAGAGTTTAAGGGCGAATGCTAATAATTATAGTAATTGATTGAAACTAAGCTGACACGGTCACCTAGAAATATATCATGCCTTACCTTATATTTTATGTCGTGCTAAGGTTAATAGGCCTATTATAGACTAGTTGTTTTTATTTTGATTTGGTCTTGTTTAGACTCATTATATCCATATTAACCGCTCGATAATTACGATGCTAAGTAATAAATTATGGTTTCGTCACTGTTATGATATGTTTGTTTTGCTAAGTTAATAAAATTAGACCTTCCATAATTACCTACCTAAATCCCAAAATTAGTCTTCTTAGACTTCGAATTTCAAAACATACTTCCTAGATTTTTTTTCTGAAAAGGAACACAGTGAGTGTACCTGCATTTTGTAACTCCAGACAACTTCAGAAAAGTAGTGAAATGAGAATAACTCTAGTAGGTAGTATTATAATATGTAGTAGTAGTGTTAATTATACTGAAACATTTAATACCTTTTACATTGAAATGCGTAGCCTATTAAATATAAATAGAAAATTTAATAATCGGTGGTCTTACAGAAAGAACGATTTAGATCCATCATCATATATTTTGGCCTATTAATACCTCTATTAAAAAGAATTTAGATACGAACATTTAGGTAGACATCAAATCTAATTTACACAAAATAAACAAATAATGATCTTCACCCACAGTGATAGAAGTATCAAGCGGCGAGTACGGCCATCACGTTGACAGAATGGTATCTGCAGTAGAAAATGGCCGCTGCCAACGTTGGAGGGATTTCGCGGCAGAAGTCAGTGAGTCGAAGTTTGAAGAGATGGAGATAGAACAACTGAACACCGGAGGAGTTGAAAAGCATAACTATAAGTTCGGGAGCAGTGGCTGTCAACAATTCTCAATATTACTTAGGAGGATGCTGTTACAGACTGTTAGAAATAGGGTAAGTTGATAGTTTTAATAAATAATCAATTGTAGATGAAATTAAATCAAACAAGATTGTACCTACAACTGGAGTGCGATTTTAAAAATTCCCACGTTCAAATCAGCAGTAGTAAATGTCAAAATTACTATGGAGATATGCATCTTTCTACTGCTGATTTGACATTCAAAAATTATGCTCCAGGAGTGTGATTTTTGAACATCAAATCAGCAGTAGAAAGATGCATATCTCCATAATAATTTTTTCATTTTCAACTGTTGAGTTCAGCGAATGAGATTCAAAAATCGCACTCCTGAACGTCGTGGAGTGGTGAAAAGGAAGAGTTTGGAGATCAAAAGCATCAGCTATCTAAAGTGGTCTAAAGAGTCCAATGTTTATTAATATTACAAATATTCTTTGAAGATATTGATGATCAAGAAGAATTTATAATGACACTTGGGAATGGACTTACATAGTGCATGGAAAAAGGTTGAATTAATCTAATATTGAAGAATAGTAGCGCGGTTTTAAAATATGGTTCTTAAATCCCAAATAGGTTATAACTATTTGGGATTTAAGAACCATATATTTTAAAACCGCGCTACTATTATGCACTTTTATGTACTTTGAGGATATGGTATTTTTACAGGGTCCAACTTAACATGCTGATTGCTGACGGTTTTTTAAGAGGTTGATCAAACTATCAAACTGAACAACTTTCTCTATGGGACCAAGTTTAAAATGGGGAAGAAAAAATCCGCTGTCCCATTTTGGAGAGTGCCATTGAGAAAGTTTTTCATTATGATGGTCTGATCATCTCCTTTAAAACCGTCAGCATTATTAAGAAGGGACCTATATAGAATTATAGTTATTATCATAAAAGAACGGGAAATTCCATGGGTTGCGTGCGTGACTTTTCAGAATTGAATGAGTTTCCTCAGAAAGATCAAAGGTCCTCCTCAGTTCACCTAACTGACCTTTAACCATAGGTACAAGGTGATGTAACAATAAAAGATAAAGTCTATTGCAAGGAGTGGTCAACAGCGAGCGATGTAAGTATTCGTTTGCAAGCACACAATACAACTTTGAGCACTCGAAATTAAATCAAATTAAAGATTGAAAAATGCATTAAAGTATCGGAAGGAATTCAACCAGCTACCTACAAATCCAAGGATTCACATACAAACACAACAGCACAATGTAACAAACTCGAAATTGAACTTAATTCTCATAATGTTTCCATGCTTAAAATTTTGCATGCATATTATAGACTCGGGATCAATAATATTTTACATTCTTTCATTTTGAGATTATGCGATATTGACAGTATATGTGTTACTATAACTGATAGTTTCTACCTGGCCTTATTCTTGGCAGAAGGAAGACCTTGTACCTACACTAAATAAGTTGATAAACATAATGATGACATCTCAGAAATCAACTCGCTAACCAGCAAATCAATCGTTGTTTGTTTTAATGAACCCTCTAATTCGTGTTTGTTTACGAGCTTTATAATCTTCATTGTCTTCAGTACTCGAATGCTTTTGGCAAGGTCAAAACAAAAAGCCAGTGCCATTTTTCTAACAAATAAAAGGTTGAGACGGAGTCGGTTTTCCTTAAATAATTCAAAGTATCGTGATTTATGTAATATTTTATTTAATGTTAAAAGGTACAAATTGTCTGTATTAGCATACATTACAATTCAGTTTGTATTATCTATCTTGGAACAAAGCAAGTAATTGGTGTCCTTCAAACACTTACTAAACATTTCTCTCAGGATGCCTAAGGCATTCAAGTACATTAATAGGGCTTGTTCCTAACAGATACCTAATAGACGTTAATTCTCAATGATTAGGCCCCCATTGTCCTATGTCTCATGCCATGATCATTGATATATGAAAACAATGGAATTATCAATCGCTATGTTGAATCCATTGTTAATGTTAAGTACTTCAGGCACATCACAGGTAACAATTTGCCATTTATGTCGTAGGTAGGCTTTTTATGTAATTACGTTATTATTCTATTTTTGTAAACACGAAGCCTTGACAGCTTGGTTTTTATACAATCAAAATAAATAACTAAAGTTTTGTCGACAGTATTTAATAGTTAATATTGGGCAGGAACATTTTTAGGAGTTCCAAACTAAAACATTATATTAATAGGTAGGTGTACTATAAAATTGGGATCACAACCTTTCGGCTTAGCATCTCTTTCTCTTGGACTTGAATACCTATTACCATCAACAATATTATGATTGCCTCGTGGTTTTAACTTTTGATTTCATCCTCGACATCTTTCAATTGCAGGATTACCTTTGGCTGCGGGTCTATCTCCATCTCTTCCTCGGCATCATCATAGCACTACTCTTCAACCGGATGGGACAAGACGCCTCCAAGACTATTTTCAACTTTGGCTTCTGCTACGCTTGCATCATTGCCATGCTTTACACTACTATGATGCCCATTTTGTTGGCTTGTAAGTGTGTTATTCAAAATTTTTATAAACGTTTCTTTTGTAAAAATTTTCGGTAGACGTGGCTTAGTTTTTTGCGACCTGTTTTTGTATCGGAATCTGTGAAATATGGATAGACTTATTATCATAAATTTTGGAGCCTGAATTTATATTTCACATATTAGGGGTTTTAGGGTGGGATAATGTATCAAGCTATGACATCGGTGGCCTTTTGCCTACAACAATTATGTCTTTAAAACCTTACCGGTTAATGGCCTCGTGCACCTACGGGAAGAAATGGCTCTTCAAACTCAAACTCAGTTTTTATTCAAAATAATATCACATACCTAGACAGTCAGAAGATGTCATTGTCATTTTATGACTCTACCGCTGCGTCGGAAGGTGATCCGTTGGAGAGAAGATGCGGCCAGAACCTCTAAAATAAACATATCTTTTAAACAAAATAAAAACGCTTCTTCTACTTATCGTGTGGCAAAATGCTAAAACCATCCTAAAACAGAAAGGGGAAACGGAGGGACGTTACGGTCAGGGTTTTTAATATACCTAAATGAACCATCATCTGGTAATTCTTTTACAGTCTTATGTTTAAGTATGTATGTATGTGTACTTTCACCAAGAAAATCTTAAGAAAATAATGTAATAATTAGGAACAAAGTAATTCATCAGTTTTTTCTTCTTTTCCAGTCCCAACAGAGGTACAACTAGTAAAACGGGAATACTTTAACCGCTGGTACGGTTTGAAGCCCTACTACGCCGCTCTGGTAGTTTCCCGTACTCCAGCCACAATCTTCTTCAGTCTCATCTACTTGTCCATCACGTATCCTCTGACGTCACAGCCCATGGAACTCTCTAGGATTGCGATGTTCACGACTATTTGTATAATGGTGGCTCTGATATCCGAGAGTATGGGGACTGTTATATCTTCTACGTTGAGTGTTGTTGTAAGTCTTATTTAAATTTTTCTAGCTTATCTAAAAATTGCCTACCTCATAGGTTCGAAACTTATATTCTGGGCGGCTGCTGGAAAAGTCATAGGTTGCACTTGTATCAGCTCGAAATTCGTTGGTTAGATATTAAGTAAGGCTTAGAATTGATGTCACGATCGAAATTTACAAGGTGATCCTTTTCTGGGTCCTGATTCGGATTACATTAGCTCAATCAAGATCCATGGGCTAGATAAACTCTGTCTGTCTGAAATAAGCAGATATACTCCATAAACGGTTTGCCAAATTGTTCAAACAGCATAACATTTTAATCTAATTTTACCATCATTGTTATCGAGAAAGAAACTCTATGGGCTTCAAAATAGGATGACGTTTTAAAAATATCCCTTGAGTAATACTTGAAGGAAACTTTAAAGAGTGATGGTCTAATTTTAAGCCACGACTAAACGAAATTCCCTTTATTCCAGAACTCAGTATTCACGGGGCCATGTCTCAGCGTCCCCCTCATGCTACTAGCAGTCTACGGTATGGGGAGCGGAGATGAACCTCCCCCTCTTATCTGGAAGTTGGCCAGGTCTTGTTCCTACATGCGTTACGGCCTTGAGGGTCTGATAGCCGCTGTGTACGGACCTCCGAGAGACGACCTCGTATGTCCAGATCACATTGATTATTGCCAGTATAAGAACGTTGGGTAAGTGTTTCTTCATTGTTCTCCTTATTCTGAAGATTATCAGGTCATGTTCCTACATATGCTACGGCCTTGAGGGTCTGATTGCCGCTTTGTACGGACACCCGAGAGATGACCTCATATTATGCCCAGATCATATTATTATTGACTATTGCAATTAGAAAAATGTAATCTAAGTGTTATAAATAGCTTTTTGAAATTATCATCAAGATCTTAGTCTACAAAGTAGAAAACTTTTTGACACCCACCCAAGTTTTAATTATTATGCTTCTAATATATTTTAAGTTAAAATTCAAATATGTCATCATTAAATAAAATAACTATCAAGTCATAGTGACGACCAAATTTTTGCTCTTATTTCTGAATTGGTTTAACCCCTGTATTTAGGAAGAGAACTAGCAGCTTTACTAGGTAGCTATTTTTAGGGAGCATTTATCTTTCAAATATCTGGCTTCAAGTCAGATCTGTTGTCTAGGTTTTTCGTTAAATTTTTATCATCTTATTTACGACAGCTGTGTTTGAAGCTCTTGTTAGAGTAATTATTTCTCAATTGGAACATTTACTTTCAGTTACTTCGTTACTCTGATGGGCATGTCCGGAGTGTCATTCTGGTATGACTTCTTGATCCTCGTCATTATGCTGATCGGCATGCACATGACTGGCTACTATCTCCTCAGACAGCGGCTGTCTCCGAACTACGCCTTCAGAGCCATCAAGGTTATTGGCAGGTTTATTAAGACTAAGATGAGTATTTCTAACCATTGATAGTATTGGAGATCGGGGAAGAATAGTAATGTAGTATTTGGTTCAAAATTATGCGTGAACCTACCATGTCCATGCCTCTCATTAAACGTGGGAAAGAGTTCGCTATACATACTCCACCCCAAAGATTTCCAGTGCTCGTTGCCCAGTATTGCTTATCTCCAGTTTTGAGTAAATCATTTAAAACCACATTCACCGCGATATATAGATTCATAGGATGTGAAGCATTTTGTTTCAAAGGGTAACCAAGCTATATTTTTTTGTGATCTCTAGTTATTTTGATTAATAAAAGCTGTAATAGATGAACGTACTGGGCAAGATAGTCATTTTGTCGCAAAAAAGTTTGTCCGAAAGAAAGCAAAATTAAAAGAGATTGAAATGCATAATAACAAGTCAAAGTGATACTTGTTTATCTATCTAACGTCACGCCTCTTTCCTAGTGAGGCAGGCAGAGAGTAGGGCGCGCCATTTACTTTGTTTATCTAGTAGAACTATATACTATTACCTATTCTTTGCTATTACGCTAATATAGAAAATTGTGTATGGTCCTTTTTATTAATGGCGTTTTTTAATGCTGTAAAGATTGAAGGCAAAGGATTAATTCGATTATAAATGAAAATTATGAATCTCAAAGTGAATGGGATCATTTTGCACGCCTCGTACGATAGAAATCATGTTGATATTCTGTCTTCTATTGTATGTCCTTCTTAATGCGCAGAGGGTTTATTTAGGGTTTGATCAGATCATTAAACTGAACAACATGCACTATGGGACTATTCGACAGAAATCGCGAAAAAAAAACTGCTGTATCATAAAACACTATGCAATCGGTACTCGACCCCAATTTATGGGTCTGCTGATTTTTATTTGCAATTTCGGTGATGACCCGATCTTTCTCTAAAAACCATCAGGATATTAAGTTGGAATCTATAATTACCTTTGTATCTGAATTTTATTGTATGGATCTTCTTATCGTGTGGGCAGCAAGCCCTGGTGTCAGAGTTTTTTCAGACCGCCTTACGGCCTCTGACTTAGTTTTTATGTAATGACTACTACCAAGAGAGATAGTATTCGGGACCAACGGCTTAACGTGCCGTCCGAGGCACGAAATCATCTTTCTTTTAAGACAAAACTTTTTTTTTAAGAGCCTAATGCAACCATTAGACCACGAAGGCAGTTGTATGGATAAAATACGGTCAATAGTGAGATCAGTTTGATGTTATAAACCTGACCGTGTGATAAATCTGATTGTATCATCAATTATTTTAACAATAGTGATAGTTTAATATGTTGAAGGTTGGTTAGGTAATGACTCTGAAACATTACTGCTTCGTGCCAGCTTTTTCATGGACAACATTTCACTTTAGTTATGGTACCAAAATTCTAAAACCGTTTGGAAATTATGTCTTATAATTATAAAAAGCCTATATAAAATTATCAGTTTTTTCTATCCATTATTTCTCGAGTTATTCGAAATATTATGTTTACGGCTGAATGGGATGCATTTTCTTAATTTTACTTTTCTTTACAATTCTGTTTGCCATTTGCCATGATGCCGTCGTCGTCAACATCAGAAAATGACAAAATTTATTACAAAATAGAAATACCTAATGAATAAAAATTGAATCGAAAAAATAAGCATCGTTTATTTAACTATATTTTTTTATTGTATAAAATAAAGCGATTAAAAAAAAATCCAAATGTAGTCCATTATGCTGAACAAGTTAAAAATGAAGCAGTTAATCAATAAAGATAACTTTTCTTGTATTTAGATGTCTATCAAACCTGATTTGCTCTTTATGTTTCAAAAATTGTGGGTCCTATTAAATAATTTGTGATATTTGTATGTAATTTAAATGGTTTGGGTAGAACCTAATCGAAGTATAAATTCCCAGTTATTATATTTGTCTAAGTTATATTAATTAAGTTTTAATTTTAATAGTGATGGTCTAGACTACTTTAATTATGATAAGATTTAATGAAAATTTTAATATTATTTGAACTTCGAGAATAAGCGTTAAGACTGAAATAAATTCTTTATTAAATTGATGAAATCGTTTTATACTTTTGTACTAAACTAGAATTGTGTAGCATTTCTCTTATTTATATCTAATTAGTAAATTGTTTTTAGCGATTGAATACAAATACGAAACCTACTTAGATATTCGTAAAAAATCAACACATGCGTGTTAATTTTTTGTGATATCTGATGACAGAAATCAGTGGAGCTGTTTGGATTGGAATTAAACATGCAAGTCGAACACGAACTAAATTAGTATGATATAATAATATTATGCATCTATATTCTTCATCTGTGCATAAACGTTTTTTTTTAAACTTTTACTATTGCATGTTTAGGATATCAATGAAACCAAATGAAAACTTTTACCCAAGTGCCTAATAAAACATTAAAATATATGCTTTCAGACGGTAGGTATCTTATAATAAGGTTGTAATCAATGGCTAAAAACGTTTTCAATATTTCTGTTAATTAAAAAAACTTGTACTGTAAAGTTTTCGTTAGTTTATTGGGATGGACAAGAAAATAAAGAAGTGGAACAAATAAAAGCATTTCTTCATTATAATGTCTTTTATTTACGAAATTTTTATCTCACTAAAATAAAATCACGCATTCGCTTAAAAATCAACGTAAAAAGTAGCATTAAATATTTCAACAAAATCTGACTAGGGCAGTCAAGTCACAATGCCGTTTTAAAAACGATGGGAAAACATTTAAAAATAAAAATTTTAACAAATTTGGTTAGGAATATACAATTTTGATTTTAACTTCTACTATATCGTGCTGTTTCTAAGCATTACTTGTATGTATCTGTGCTCGCTTCTGAAACATTTCTAAGATTATTTTCTGTTTTTAATTCAAATATTATTATTAATTCTACGAATATTGTAGTTAGTCATAAGACAGTGTTGTAGTCATAAGTACATAGTACCACAGAGTACTATAATAGTACAATATTTTACAAGTAATATACCATTTTCAATATAAATATTTAGGAATGTTTAACAGTACTAATGTCCTATGAACTTGTATGTTGTCTACAAATATTTCAATCCCCCTTCTGATCAAAATGTTTTAGTTTAGGTATACCGCAATCTAAGACACTTTAAATGTCAAATGCCAAAAGTAATGCAATGATTGTTCTTAAGAGGTGAATGTAGATTCATATTAACAATTATTAATGTAATATACCTAGACGTTATTGATATCTATGGTTGATGTTGGTATATAGGAAATTGGGCTGAAATATAATGGATGAAATGAGAATATCCTATAGCCACCCACCAACCATCTTTCAAGAAGTACAAAGTAATTCTAGAAGTAAATTGACTGCTGTAAGACACATTGCAATCAGATTGTCTTAAAGGTAGCAAATAGGCCACGAATTTCTTATTTTATACCTTATAATGATAAGTTTCTTATTCTACTGACGTATCTTGCGAAGAAAGCGGCGAGAATATTTACATTTTAGATAATGCCAAAATTTTAAATTAAAAACATTTTGGGTAGGAATAATTTTAAAAATTGACAAAGTTAAGAAAATTTTTTTAGTTTTCAAGGCTCAGTTAAGGGTCAGTTATAATTCTATTAACAAAGATAATAAACAATAACAGAGCAGAAGAATGAGGAATATTATTGTTGGAAATTGCAACTGGCTCTATATAGCTTAATTATATTATGAAGCAGAAATATCTGGCAAGTGTTTTTTATGAAATGGATGTGGTTATATACGGCAGTGATAATAATATATTCGAGTCTCTATTTATGCTTATATATAGGTATGTTCGCATTTGTGACCCGCATTGGGCACGCGTGGTAGACTAACGCCCATACTTTCTCCCTGAGGGTAGGTGCCCTGCAGTGGGATGTGATATAGGCTGTGATGATGATGATAGGTATGTTGGTTTATGTAGAGCTTATGATACAGACATGTGATGTAGAAAATACTTTTTAAGCATTAAAAAATATATGGAGTTGTTAAAGTAATTCTAAATTATTATCTAAATTAAACTAAAAAGCAATATACACAAAAAAACTCAATATTTACAATAAATTAATACTTTTCCAAAAGATTTAAAATAACATTTGTAAATAAAAATTTCGAATTGAATTAAAAATAGCGAGTATTCAATATTTATCTATTCCTAAACCTAATCGGACGATAGTAAAGAATTGTAAAATAAAACTTCATAGTTAAACATTAAAACTAAATCACTGATAAATTAAAATGTTTTATAATCTACAAAGCCCTTTAAGGGCTATAAGATTCATTGTAATTGTTAATGATCGATTGTACTGTGAGTGATTTTATTGATACTACACTAAAATATATCTATAGTATAGATCCTCGATAAACTCCGCTAAATTCCATATATCTACCTACTTGAGCTGTAAAATTACAAAACTTAATCAATAGAGAAAAGATCATTTGAGACATACAACATAAAAAATAAATTGGTTCCTAGGTATTATTATAAAATAAAACAGAAGTATAATTATATACGTAATATCATCAAAAATGACTGCAAATATAAACAAAAACCTTTTCAAACGATAACAAAAAAAAAAAAAAATTTGCATTAATTATAATAAAATTTTCTGTGATTGTGTCTTTAACTAATCTAATTTAAAGTTTTAGTGTATGATTTGTGACCTTACTTGCGTTTTGAAATCGATTATTGCTGTCATCTTAAGATATTCAAATGTTATGGAACACACATAATATTTACTCTTTATTAGAAATCTCATAGATTTTGAATGGAATAGAATATTCAATTCTATACCTAAGTGAGAGGAAGAGGTGCAATCTATAATAATTATAAGTCATTCATAAGTGATTGATAATAATTCCTATTATTATATCCACATTCCACTTTCCCGGCACTTACAGCGAACTACTTATCCTATAATCATTACAATGGTAACCATATTATTATTAAATTACAATACATACATAATTGTACAATACCTAAGGTACAGGAAAATTCAAAAATCGTTATTTCTTAAAGAACATAATGATTGTTTAGTTCAATTTGATGTAAATCGCAATGAAAACAAAAAATGCATTGAAATAAATTTTATGGAATGTAAAGTTGTTCACTAATAAAATAAATTCATTTAGGTACGAAATACAAACTGGTTTTGGCACCTTTAAACTGCAAGAAGAAATATTTTAACAAAATGGTGCCATTTGAAACAAAAGAATAGAGATTGCTAATTATTCAACGATTGTTACTAAACGATAAATCTAAGTCATACTTTGTGACTAAGTACGTTTTTTTTCACACTCTCATCTTAAATGACTAAAAATTTTCAAAATCATTCATCCACAATTTGTCACCTAACTATTATTAAAGATTTATTTCCTCCGAGAACTAGGTATCTATCAACTTAAAACGTGAACTGCTGACTCGGCTTATCCTCGTCACATTGTTCTAAATACAGTGCAGGTCTATCAGAATCTAGGCAAGCGTCGAGCTTGGCATGCCTGATCATGAGGCCTCTACGCCTCCACAGCTGGCTGTCGTCCGAAGGGTCGCAAGCTGCCAGCGCTGCCGTCACCCTATCGTTAGACGAGAGGGACACGCAGAGGCTGTGGTGGCGAATCAGACCGTTGTCGAATCGCCACTCCTGATTGCCTCCTGTATTGTGGCATGGGTACATTCCTGGAAAATACAGACGCAGATGAATTAGATTGATCGTAAATTGATGTTTAATTAGTAGGCACTTCGAGATTTAACAATATTAATTAGCGAAGCTGGTTATTATCTACAGACAGATGTCAAGAGCTTCTGAAATCGGGTTGTAAGCTCATTGATGACGTATCTACTAAATATTTTATGAGGAAAACACCGTTAAAGAAGACACACAACACACATTAACTCTGTTAGAAGTCTGTCTGTATTATGTTAGCACCACAACATTTTGCCATCGAAACTTACAGAGCAAGAACAAATTAGCAACTTGTATGGTGATTGGTAGCACCAGATTCTGATTTAAGATCGGTGAGAAAATCCAGCAACCTTTAATGTGAAAAACATTCAATTTATGGCAAAATCTAACAGTCGATTCAAGAAAATTGTTTTCTCGGAGATGTAGGTGTATAAAATAAACAATGATGGGTGGTTTTAATTTATCAAAGAAAAGTTAAGCTGACTTGTATCAAATTGTTACTTAAAGCCTTCTATTAAATGTATATAAATTCGATTATATTAGAGCATTTTCTATATGGCGCGATTCCTAAAGTGGCTGGAAGGGACTGGAAGCCAAATGCACAGTACCCAGTGTGGTAGGTAGCATGTAACGGAAATATCCCACATAGTAGACACACTTACCTAATGTCCCGTCCACCAGATGTCCCATAGTGTCCATGCACCGCACGCCTTGCCTGATGGCGTGGGAGGCGCCAGCTAGCGCTGGGACCTGCAACTCAGGGTAGACATGCTCCAAGTACCACCGGAATGGCTTGCAGTGGAGCTTGTCCCGAAGAGACACACGTTCTGATATGCTGTGTGAAGAAATGACGATTTTAAGATATATTTTTAGCCTTTCAAGTACTTTTACCTCATAGGAATCCGGGATCAAATCCGCACGGAAGACATGTCAAGTACAAATGAGCTTTTCTTACTTATGTATGACTGCTCACAAACGGTGATGAAAACATCGTAAGAAAACCTGCATATGATGAAGAAGAAATTCCGTTGTGTAAGTGCAGTCTATCAATCTGCATTGGGCGCGCCCCTACACCCTCTCTGAGGGTAGGCCTGTGCCCTGCAGTGGAACTTGTAGTATACAAGGTGTTACAAAAACACAAATAAATATTTAAGGGTGGTTTAGACCATCAAACTGAACAACTTTCACTATGGGACCAATTTCGAAATCAAGAACAAAATAATTTTGCGATTTCGTTGTTGGTCCTATTGCGAAAGTTGTTCAGTTTGATGGTCTATTTTATTTTTGTAACACATTGTATAGGCTTTTGATGATAGCTCATAGGAAACTCTTATTAGGTTGGTACTAAAAATCGTGACTTACTCTCCAAACTCGACCTGCTTGGCCAACGGTTGGGACCGATAATACAGTTCCTTGTAGTCATCCATCCACACCTCCGCTGCTCTCCTGGTGTTCCTCGCGAAGACTGCTCCAGACCCTCCCGGGAATGTGTAGGGATGTCGCTTTCGGAACACGTGTCCGACTCGGGAACATGGCACAATTTCTAAGGAACCGCCGCATTGCCATACCCTGTAATGAGATACAATTTTGGTTTTATCATCGGCTTGTAACACGGCTTTCGGGCTGACCGGAGCTGAGCTGCTTCAAATCTACCCACAGAATCAAAATACAAAGCAGCTTGAGATTAAGAAAGCCTTTGAACAAAATATGCTCACCCTCACAGTTAGTACGAGTACTTCTTCTTCTTCCTGCACTTATACCATTATTTGGGGTCGGCGCAATATGTCGTCTTCCTCCATTCATCTCTTTTAGCCGTCATTTCAGCGCACACACCTTTTTTACACATATCATCTTTCACACAATCCATCCATCTTTTCTTTGGTCGTCCTCTCTTCATGCAGCCATCCACATTCATATTTAACATTCGTCTTGTAATATGCCACTCATCTCTTCTCATCACATGTCCATACCACGATAACCGATTACCGCGCAGCTTTTCTAATATACTCATTCCTAATCTTGTCCATTCTAGTAACCCCCACACATCCATCTCAACATCCATACGAGTACGTACGTACTAGTACGTACTCTGTTTTATTGTTTGGATTTTTTGTACCTACCTACCAATGTATTTCCGTGAAGGGAAAAATATCGCCTTAGCTCCGTATCCTTGAAGCCCTAGGACTTCTGTATTTAAACGAGTATCTGTCATGTCCATGTCTATCCGAGTCCTATAAATAGATTGTCCGGCTTTGTTTGCGTAGGTTAAATGGGTACACGGTTCAGCGCGGGACGAGTTTGCTAACAGGAATGCGTCTAGCTCCCATTCTATTTGAATATAATTGCAATATATTGAATACTAGCTGTTGCCCGCGACTCCGTTTGCGTAGACCTTAAAAAAGTATCCTATGTGTTAATCCAGATCATATTCTATCTGTGTGCCAAATTTCATTAAAATCCATTCAGTAGTTTTTACGTGAAAGAGTAACAAACATTCATTCATACTTACAAACTTTCGCGTTTATAATTTTAGTAGGATAGCAGCAGTCTTTAGTTGCTAGACAACCGTCGTAGGTATAAGTACATTTTTCAAAAAAGAGCTTATTCTCAGAAAATTGAGCAAAGCGAGCTTAAACATTACATTTTGACTCTATTAATTTTATATTATGTCGACTATCGTAGATATCTCCTCTTAATTCTGGGATGGGCCAGGAAGATTCTGGGGTGGGCTGGGTGCAAAACAATGCTTACAGTAGGTATACTAACTTCATCTATCTTCCAGAACCAAAACCCACAGGAATGTAACAAGCCATACGAATAATAATAATAATATATCTTTCAAAACAAACTTACCTAAAGGATATCTCCAGATTTTCCCCGCCCCACACGTCCATCCTCATGTCGTACTTGCCGAGCTTGTTGAAGTACTGCCGGTCCATGCTGAAGAGCCCCCCGGCTATCATAGGGGTCCTGATCACCTGGGTGGGGTCGCTGAGGCGCGCGCTCCGCTCTGCGTGCGAGAGGTACTCCCACTGGAAACGTTATAGGTAGCTTGTTAGAAATATATCAATTTTAAGGAGATCAAAGAAGGTTTGACAGGCAATTTTAACCCTTTATGTCCAATAAGCTTTCAGGCTAGGAACTGATTTAATTGTATTATGCTAAATGATAAATAATATCCTGCCCGTGTATGTATCCAAGATTACATACATGCGCCTACTAACTCTTGCACTGTACAATGCACTTATTTGAAACTAAGTATCTACTAAACTAAACGGTCGTATCGTATGCTACCTACTAACATACTATACGAGAAACATGGAGTGCGATTTTTGAAACTCATTCGTTGAACAGTTGAAAATGTCAAAATTACTATGTAGAAAAAATCATGGAGTGCGATTTTTGAAAGTCAAATCAGCAGTAGAAAGATGCATACCTCCATAGTAATATTGGCATTTTCAACTGCTGAGTTCAAAGAATGAGTTTCAAAAATCGCACTCCTGATATCTAAATGTACAGAATCGACGACTAAGCAACAGTATTTGAAATTAGCAGAAACACTAAAATCATTGCTAACAAAGGTGAAAAATGGGCTGGCATAACCTCTGGGTTAAAAGCCCCTATAAAAAATATATATACAACGTGTTAATGAATTAACGCAAAACTAGAAAGTAGTTTGTTCAGAATCGAGAGCAGAATCGAATTATCATGTTTTCAACATAGGTAATTTTTTTTTAAATATTAAATAATTTGGTCGTAAAATTTTAAATTTACTGTACTCGATCTCAACCCACCGCACGGGCCCACTGACCCTACTTCCTACCAAGACAAGATTCTTCAAATGTATCCACGCTTTCATTCATTGCTGAAATGATAACAAATCATTTTTGCCTGAAAACTTAAAATGCTAATAACTTTAAATTTTAAGTATCAAAATAATGAAATTATTGTTTCAATCTAATTGTTTTGTTATAAATCAGTTGGGGTGTATGAGGTTTTGCGCTTATTCATTAACACGTTGTATATATAGAATAAAAACAAAAAGTGAAAAAGTTTATGAATCCCTCATGGGCATGGGCATTAAAAAAATACCTACTTCTTTTACTTCTTATGTTCAATTTCTCACGAAAAAAGCATAATAAAGATGATAAAACTCGTGGTAATATTACGAGTAATTATGAGCAACTATCAATTAACAGAAGTTTATTCAGAATGCGTAAATGCGCGCTGCATACAAACGAAGTCTGGTGATATTTTCAATAATATCCAATTAAAGACAATGAAATTTTGCAGAAACAATCTAGAAACAAATCTCTTTGCTTGAATCTTGTCCGATTTTCGTTAAAATATACAGTTTCAATGCTAGGATTAATTTAAGATTTGTATGGAAATCTTTGAGGCACTGTAACTTTAAAACTATAATTTTAACGAAAATCTGACAAGATAAAAGCATTGCTATTACTTTCTAGATTGTTTATGAAAAATTACACTGTCTTTAATTGGTTAGTATTGATAATATAACCAGACTTCGTTTGTATGGAGCGCGCCAACAGTAATATACCTTTAAGGAACAAGGAATTTATAATTGAGAGTGAGTAAAAGATGAACAGTTTTAATTAACTGCTATATTGCAGAAGTTTACTAACGATCATGTGTGAACACAGTACATACGTGTCGAATAAATATATTGAGAGCGGTTTGCCTTGAAGACCATGTTCTGAGCTCGCTGCACTGGTTCGACAAGATCTCAAAACTTACTCGTATCTAGTCGAAATTAATCGATTGCTCATATGGGGTTTGAGCCTTGACTATGGTCCAGTTTTACAGCAATGCTCACATAATTTTTTTTTCTATTTTTTAGCTTCTGACTTGGTAAGCCATTAAACGGCAGTATCCGGAACCAACAACTTACTTACTTTTACGTTTAAGAAGTGAATATGTCGCATTCGTTGAATAATGTATTGCCCATGTACGTGATACGTTTTATACCTATCTACCTGTGCAAGAACTACTCTCACTGTCGAACACACAGGTGTAGCTTAATGTAACTAAATCTTATTTGTATGATAAATATACAGGGTGTAACTGACAGCCTAGCAAATACTGAAACGGTGAACACAGACCATCAAACTGAACAATTTTCACTATGGAGCCTACCTTAGGAAGGCGAAAAAAAATCGGCTGTCCCATACAAAACTGCTGTACCTACCCTACTCAAATGTATGGGACGGCTGATTTTTTTTCGCGTTTCCTGAGGTAGGCTACATAGTGAAAGTTGTTCAGTTTGATGGACTGAGTTCACCGTTTCAGTATTTGCTAGGCTGTCACTTACACCCTGTATATTTAAAGGGGTGGTTTACATTAAACTGAAAAACATTCACTATAGAGTCAGCGTCGATGGATGGTGGATGTTCTGAGGTTTCAGAATATCTCTGGCTACCCCCTCGGGGAATATAGTCGTGAGCATATGCTTATCTAGAAAGTAGTTTGTTTAGAATCGAGAGCAGAATCAAATTATCATTAGAATAAAATAATTTGTTTGTAATATTTAAAATTTACTGAGCTCGATCTCGACCCACCGCTCGGGCACTCTCACCCTCTTACTACTAAAACTAGATTCTTAAAATGTATCCATGAGCACGTTAGTGCTTTCATTCATTGCTGAAATGATAACAAATCAATTTTGCCTGAAAACTTAAAATGCGAATAACTTTAAATTTTAACCATTTAATGCAATTATTGTTAACACATTGTAGATGTTAGAAAAACTCATTGGTACATTTCATGTCATCCATGCAAATTCGAACGCAGACCCTCATGATTGAGTGGCCATACCAAGCCGCAAAAGTACCTATACATAATAAACGCCTTATTTAATGTCTGTTTATTTTATTTTACAACAAAATAGAGTTCGGGAAACATTTCTATTTCAAAGAATAATAAATAACCTCAAGGTGCATTTGCGATGCACATGTCCGGATGCACTTTAAGTGGTTCGTATAGATCGTGTTGAGCGAAAAAGTTTCACTCCTCGAGTGGTTTCTATGGTAGGTACCTGTATATACTTAGTTTGTGTTAAATCAACTTCTCTGACGGGTTTTTGTGTCTAATTTCTCTACAATATCCATCTATAGTGTTAGAAATTTCTAATGAGCTGTAGCTTTAACCATCAGACAAAAAAGGAAGGGAAGGGGATAATAACGCGAGCGCGCTCTACTTAAAAGAAGTTTCATTTTAAAAATATAAACCGAAAAAAAAATTTCTACCGCGGAAAGGGCAAACGGTTTTTCTGACAAACTAACGCTCAGTTACAGAAACTCTCATTAGAGTTAATCCTCCATTAAGTCTCTTGCTGTCACTTTTTGTCTTGTTGACGTAGTAAAAGCTAGCAAGATATTTAATGCAGGATTAACTCTAATAAGCATTTGTGCAACTGAGTGATAGTCGCTAAAACAATAATTTTGTAAGTAACGCCCGTCATAAGGTACCTTAGGTCTTGGACTGCACTATTATTTTAACGATTTCTCCCCGTCGCGTATAATACAATAATTCAATTTGCATAAGGGAAAAGCAATTAATATTGTTATAAACAATAGAAAAACTGTTATGGGAAAATACGGGTGAAAGCCAATATACACATATTGATGCCTGTCTCCCATTATTAGGGTATGCAGACACAGATCACCATGGCAGTTACGATTCTGATGGCAGACAGGATGTATAGTGGCAGATGTACTTTCGAGTAAGTACATTTACCTTTTTAAGTACCTGCCTACGTCACTAATTTGTTCAGTGTAGGTAAGGTACGTGAGTGATGTGGTACCCAGTGAAGAAAAACGAAGAAATCGCTGCTAGCCTTTTATCGAAACAACCTTTAAAACGGCACAAGGATCACTGAATGAAGGTAAAACTGCAAGCCGATGGATGCAAAATACACCGAGATCCATCTTTGTAGATATCATAAGGGGAGGTCTATATCCTGTGTCCAGCAGTGGCCGTCTTTCGGCTAAAATGTTAATGCAATAAAAAAAAATGTACGTATACGTAGCCCGTCGCAGCTTACGTACCACGTAGCTTACGACGCGATACGATGATTACGATGATGAATTGATTACGGGCTAAGTATAAGGGCAACGGGCTACGTATACGTAGCATTTTTTTCTCAGTGTGAAGATCTGGTAGCCCATTGTAATTTAATTTGTCAAAATTAAGTGACTTGGGTGTACTTTAAGCTATGGATCACTTGAAATGTGGCTCTCCCCATTAGGGTAAATGAGCATGAATGATGATGATGAAGAACAAGAAGAGACTTATTTACCTTAAAGACTAGATTCCAATCGAAACCACCACGCAGGTCAGCTGAAGCTCCGATGTACTGGAACGTATCCATGCTGATGACGTCTATGACCGGGCACACCACGCGGGTTGGATCCTGGAAATAATAACATTTTGTTAATGATGAATCAGAAACATGGTCCAGAACGATCATGATGTTACTCATGGATCAAAAGCATGATCCAGTACTATCATTAAGGTAAAACGCTGAGCTAAATTAACTTTGTCGACAGAACTAGAAGAATCAGTATATATAGGTAGATAGAAGCCAGTTTTTTCGGAAGATTTAGGGGGTGGTTTTTGCATTTGCATTCCTTATTTTACGTGTCTGGTGTGTGCAGTGCTGGTGAATTAACATAATTACAACATAAAGCTAACGTTTTCTGCCAGGCTAGGGAAATGCGTGTTGATTGTAAGCCATGATCTTAGTTAGTAAAAAACTTCAAAAATTACTATACTTAATTACTTCAAGTTAGAAAAGAAATATGTTCTTTTCTTTTACTTTTCTTTTACTTTTCTTTTATTTCGACATTTACTTCGCGTAGGTTGATTAGCCATGATCTTAGTTAAAAAACTTCAAAAATTACTTATACGAGTACTTAATGACTTCAAGTTGGGAAAGAGATGCGGTTCGTTTGTTTCGACATTTTACTGGAATCAGTCAGATAAATGACAAATCACATAATTTTTGAAGTAACTTACTGGTATCCTTAAGGATTTACAAAATAACATAACATAACAAAATCCCTAGTTTCATCATTTCCCTGCGACAATATTGTCTAGATAATAAGATATAGATAGACAACGACATCAAACAGTCTCGAAGAGAATGTTCAATATAATAAAATTCAAAGTAAGTTGCTCAAAGGCAAAGTTTTGTCATCAAGAAATTCTTAAAATTTCCAGTCACAAGACAACGCGTTCATTCTTCATTCTTTGTTGTTTATGTCAATAATAATAAGCCTCCGATAGACATTTTGTTGTATAATAAATCGTGTTGAATGCAAGGTTTGGACATGATTATGATTTATTTGTACAACACGAATTGACTTTGGCCTTGTATGGTAATCGATTTGATTAATTGTTGCTTCATATACGTATATTGGTGAAATAATTGGCAGGTTGTAAATCGTGATTGAATATTTTGCACTAAGGTAAATAATAATACCATGTGTACCTGACTTCTAGCAAAAAAAATTAAACTTTATTTTAATACCCTACATTTCAAATGTTGTTATAGGTCTACCAGAATCTGATGGGCAATAAGGAAATAACATTTTAGAGTAAGCAACAGGGTAATTGGATTAGGGTCCTTTACACTCTGCGACTTTTCGCAGCGCTTCTGCATCGATTTAGTGGCGATGCAGCATCGATGCAAACGCGATACAGCAGTGATGCAAACGAGATACAGCTACGACGCAAAACGTTCGTAATATTTTCATTAGTCAGTCATTCGTCGGCAGCTTTTGTCGCAATGCACACGCGCGTCTGCATCAGTACAAACAAACGTGCGAGTTTGAATACTTTGGATCGATACAGACGCCTGTTGATTGCTTGTGTAGAGATGCAATGACGCGATTGACAAACGTTTTACTTCTGCAAAAAGTCGAAGTTTGCTAAGCGCCTTCTTTGACTAGACAGATGACAGTTTGACAATTTGACACTACCATGTGAAAATCTCTAAAAGGAAGGATCTCTCTTTAAGACTAGAGTGAGCCATACCAATTGTAAAGTGTCCACTTTTTTTGACGTTTAGGTTTGAGTGTGTGGTGTCAAGTAGTATGGACAAAAGGCACCAAGTGACATATGGCCTTATGTTTACGGTCACTTTTCACACACACTAGCTCAAAAAAAAGTGGGCAGCCGCATAAACAAATATCGATAGTTACATCTCCTTCTACTATTAAAGGTACGTCATAAGACAAAAGAGACCAACTACAATCGTAAATTTATGCGGACTCTATGGAGATCCTTCCTCTTAGGAAAATCTATATTTTTAACTTTTTTATGTTACGAGATCTAAATTAAATTCACTCCTGGATTCACTTAGTAAATTAGTTGCCAAACTATACACGGCTATACAATATCACTATGAGAATGATGTGCTCATTTGGGTGAAGGCTTCTTTCACGATTTCCGTCATTGCCCGTGATCATTTGATTCTGTCCAGCGATCTTTACAATGTCATCAGCCCGCCTACCTACATTCCTTTTGCCTGCTGGTTCCTTCCACATCGTGTAGTTTGTAATGTCCACATATCACTGTAACGTGAGATATGTCCAGTCTATCGCCATTTCAATGTTAGGGCTTGTGTTATTTTATTACAGCCGCAATCCTCGTTTTTTTTCCTTCTATACAGGGTGTAAGGAAAAGTATCATTAACCTTTAAACCACATACTCTACCTATCTAACTGAACAACTTTTACTATGGGAGCAAACATGTCAGAACACAAAAAATATCATCTGTCCCAAGCTAAATTGCCATACCTACTCGATTCAAACGCATGGGACAGCTGATATTTTTTTTGGTTATGACAAGTTTGCTCCCATAGTAAAAGTTGTTCATTTTGATGGGTACAGTATGTGATTTAAAGGAATGATACTTTTCCTGACGACCTGTATAGGGTCCTTCTTAATATGCTAACCCATTTTAAGGGGATGATCAGACTGTTAAACTAAACAACTTTCTCTATATCACCAACATCAAAATAGCAAAAAAAAAATCTGGTGTTCCATACAAAAGTGCAAACCTACTCGAGCCGAATGTATGGGACAGCAGATTTTTTTTCGCGATTTCGATGTTGGTTTCATAGAAAAACTTGCTCAGTTTGATAGTCTGATATCCTTTTAAAAAACTGTCAGCATATTAAGTTGGACCTAACACAAATGAAAAACAATGGTAGCACACGGGAGAATAATTTGGCTTCGTCGTTATTCCCATACTAAAAGCAATCAGATGATCAAACGTTTGTATGAAAAGGCGAATAATTTTTTTGCGAATTTCCTATTTGTTTCTTAGGGAAAGTTGTTCAGTATCATGGGTACAATCACCCCATAAAGTAATGCAACTGTTTACCATAACACCCTGTATATGAAGTTCGCAATAGTACAAGATAAATACTGGATCCAATCGCAGAAATTACTGTAACAATAGTAGAATACATTTGTATTACATGACGGACAAATTACTATAAAATTGCACCGAATTATTTGATGCACGCTATAATTACTTGATAGAATTGCGTCAACATAGGTACTGATGGTCATTTTAGACCATGACCGATTTATGTGCTATGTATGATCATATCTATGTAGGGTTGCCATGTACACAACATTTAAAAAAAAAAAGAAAGAATATCGTATACATTAGGATGTTTTGGTTTTGCTTTATCGTACTGTATTTAGTACGTCTGGGCTTAGATCAAAGTAAAATTAATGGATATGCCCAAACCGCGTTTAGTTGAAACACACAAGTAGTACAGTTGGTCCATACAAACTAGCACACTTGTCTGTCATCTCGGTATATATTTGAAGTATACCTGTCATTTGTTTTGACTTATTTTTCTGTATTTAAATATCCGCGTAAGGCCTTTCCCTTAATTTTACTTTGATCTGAGCGTCTTGGGTTATTTACAAACATTTCGAACACTTGCGTAATTTTAAAGCAGTACCTATTAATATAGGGTGTACCTAAACTTAAATTCGTTAACATAGTTAGGGGTGCGCTTAAGACCATCAAACTGTACAATTTTTCTGAAATTTGTTGTTGAATGTCACTATGCGACCAGATTTGAAATCGCGAAAAAAAATTAAATATGCTGCTATTTCATAGAAATTTTCAATAAGGTTAAGTGCTCGACCAAAATGTATGAAACAGCAGAATTTTTGGAATTTCTATACTAAAAACCTGATTGAACGTTTGTATGTAAAGGAGACATTTTTTTTTGTGACAGCCCTACAACTATGATTATCACGAATTATGAAGCTTTCAGTTTGTCTGATTGATAAGTAGAATGTCGAAGGTTACAGAGTTGAGCAATTTGTTACACTGAAAGTGTCTGGCTGTTGAATCTGATAGACATTCTAATTTATGTGACCTATTCGTTTTATCTTACATCTAGGATTGCGATTTGTGAGATTGCACTGTGTATTCGAAATTTCGAATGTTTGTATTACTGTGGGCAAAGCAGGAGAATTAAAATCTTCCGGGGAGACGCGTGCTTTTATTGGCTGAATCTCTTAGGCACGCAGTCTGTCTCAAAGATTCAGCCAACCAAAGCACGCGTCGCTCTCCCTCGCTCAGCTACTATTCATAATCTTCCTAATAATATTATAGTGTAATAAATGTAAATAAATAATTTGTTTATTGTGTTTCTAGGATAGGTATATCTAAGAAATAGTACAATGTACCGCCTGCCTGCCGTGCAGGAGGCGATGGTTCGATCCCCGTCCAGGCCGACTCGGACCAATGAGTTTTTCGGAATTTATGTACGATTTGTAACACCACTAGCTTTTCGGTGAAGGAAAGCATCGTGAGGAAGCCTGCATATTTCAATTTCGAGGCATGTATTGTACCCACTATCTATTTACAAGTGGCGACGGGCTCACTCCCCGTCACACTGGATCTTCTTTCACTGTCTGATGCTACATACGTCAGTTAGTTATGTGGACGCTGTGACCTCTTGGATCATCCGACATTACCTCTTGGAACATAAAAGTGAGCTTTGCTATAACTGCCCGCTCAAAAAGATAGTTTGTAGATGTAGCAAAGTTTCTGATTACCCTGAAATTGATTACGGTCATTAGTTTCATCATTTGATGATGATGATTAGTTTATGTAAGTAATGCAACTGTTTACCCTAATACCCTGATTAGGGTAAACAGTTGCATTACTTTAAGGGGTGATTCTACCCATGATTCTGAACAATTTTCCTAAAGAAACTTACAGAAATTCGCAAAAACAATGTTGGACTTCGGTTGGTTGGACTCAGGTTGTCTGGAAGAAATTTTAGTGATAAGACCGCCTGTTTTGGTACCTTCTGTATTTCCTGTTTGTTTACTCTCTGTATACTTTGTTTTTTTGGTGTAAAATAAAGTATAATTGATTGATTTTCCATATTATATGCAATCAGCTGATCGTACGTTTGTATGAAAACTGGAATTGATTTTTTGCGAATTTCCCTTCTATTGAAAGTGGTAGAGTAGGTATCATGAGTAAAATCACCTGTTTACACTATAATCCTGTATTGAGTACTTAAATCGGTTTATACCTAGCATGACTTCATTAATTTGTTTACACGCGCCCAAGCACCTCTCGTTGTGGCAAGGTGTCGTGTCTAAGTATGTATCTCTTCACTACAATCTTGTCTACACTTGACCTACGTCTGAAGTGCAGGGTTCCGCATCTTCCGCTGATTACATTATTATGACGCATTATTTTATTTTGCTGTTTTCCGTGCCGTGTTTGTAAATAATAAATAAAGATGGGGGAACCCCCCAGACCAATGAACTGGCGTCCTAAGACAAGTTTCTGGTAGCTACTGGATGAGGAAGGCCAAGAACAGAGTTTTGTGTCATGCCTCGGGAAAGAATTTTATGTTCAGCAGTGGCTAATGTGATGTTGACGATAAATATTTAAGTCAGTCTGATTTCGCCTCAATAACCATCGATTTAATTTGGGTTTGGGCTGGTCATGTTTGCTGATTATCAAACGCCCTACGTACCAAAACAACAGATCTCCAGATAAACCAGATTGGCAACGAGGCAGACCTCGAAGAAGGTGGCGGAACGAAATCATTGCTCTCTATATAACTGGCCTATCGAAGCGCAAAATAGGGAATTAAGCATGAAGAGAATGGAGACAGTCCTTTGCTCAACAGTGGGACACTAATGAGTCACCTATATAATTAACCAGATAATCAAAGTGAAATAAACCACAACAACCTCCTTCACCATAACAAAAAGTCTATAGCACGAACTAAATAAGTAAATACGAACTAAATGGAACTAAATAGTTCTTTCAATGATGGTGTACTATCTTCTTAAACTTTTCATTGTGAAACAAAGCTAAATCCATAAAACGTTCAAAATATTATGATAACCGAAATATAGTGAGCTCTAGAGCCTTTCATTCCTTGAGAGCATGTCAAGGCCGAAACGCGACGACTTTGAAATCACTGTGCGAATGTCACGACCAAACCGGATCTGAGATGAGCCAACACTGTGTACAGGCAATGACATAATTTTCTATAGAAATTATACAATTTGTTGTTGGCGGTAGTTCCGAGTGCCATTACTTACAAGACAGTGATTGCGGTTTTGCAGGACAGTGGCGTTATTGTGTAACTTTGCCAGTGTATCATGGATCGATGCTTGATTGAAGACTTTTGTGTTTTGACAGTTCTAAGTGATTCAGGTTGAACATTTTCACAGTAGCCGCTTCTTGGCGATTCCTTATGTATTGCCTTAGCTTTGAATTTACTTCATAGTCGATTGCACTGAGCTATCGCTTAATTTGCAAATAGTTTGTGTGTATGGGCTCTTAGGTCACCGGCATAATTATAGGCCTTTCGTGGTAGTCATGAACAAGATGCGGACTTCATTCTCCAGGGTGTGAAATTAAATGCATTACATACTTTAGTCCATCAAACTGATAAACTTTTAATACGGGCCCAACACTGGAATAGCGAAAAATAAACAGTTGTTCCATAGAAAACATCAACCGCTACTCGAACGAAATGTATGGAACAGCAGATTATTTTAGCTTTTTCGATGTTGGTCCTGTAGTCACAACGTAACGATTGACGTAAAAACTGTTCGTCATTAGGAATCATCGATGATTTGATTACACATCGAAGTTATGATCATCGTGGCAACGGGTTTCGAAATTTACTATCTACAACCCCCTGTATCCGCTCATACCTACCTACTTAAAATATTATAGGCTGATAATGATGATTTTATAAAAATTAAGAATATTGTTACACGGAAGCTGTGTGATTCCGGCTTACAATGGACCACACCATTTCTTCCCGTGGGTGTCGTACGAGGCGACTATGGGATAAGGTTTCTTGTGCATTCATTCTATTCGTGAAACCTTTAATGTGCTAAAATTGCTACATCTGCATGGTTAAAAATTTAGTTGGTAGTTGTAGTAGAGCTTCTGACCACCCCGTGAGTTTATGTATGTATGTTACAAAGACATAGCCCGGTTCTATAATTAAAAAAAAATTTCACTGTACAATAATTTTCGGCTTTTGACTATTGAGAATCTTCTGTTACCCTGCTGAGCTAATATTTATTCACAAATACTTTTTTACAAAGTTAGAAATAGAAAATCAATACATAACCAAAGAAAACATCGTAATTCTGCAGCTTAAGTAATATATCAAACACTAATCCAGCAATAAAACCGAGGGTGAAGAGAACTGCCCAGAGATGATCCATCTTGCGCAATGTGGCTGTCTTCCGCTCACTCCGCTTGGGTAACTAATGGGTGTAAGTGAGAGGGGATTAGCGGAAGAGGACCGTACTAGAGAAAAATAGTATAGGGTGTAATGTTATAGAGGGATCAAGATATAAATGTATGCGAATACCGTACACAATTTTATTCAGACTCAGATTGAAATGGTAAACTCCGACCATCAAACTGAACAACTTTTACTACGGAGCATACCTCAGCAAACGGGAAAAAAAATCTGCTGTTTCGTAAAAACTGCTGTAGTTACCTACCCGACTCAAATGTATTTTTGATAGTTGATTTTTTTCGCGTTTCCTGAGGTAGGCATAAAAATTTGTTCAGTTTGATTGCCTGAGTTCACCGTTTCAGTCTGCGGAGGGCTGTCCTTTCCACCCTCCTGAATATACAAATCGCACAGATTTATTATACAGAAAGTTTGGTACGTTTACCACCTAAATATTAGGTAAAATGGGAAGCAGCTTTAGATGATCTTTCTTAGAGACTGTATGAAAATACAAGGCCGTATTCGCTTTCTCGGTGGTCAAAACAATCACAAACATTGGTACTTTTAAGGTTAAGTACTTCTTCTTGAGCTGCCATCTCCTATCGGATGTTGGCCATCATTAGGGCTATGATTTTTTTCATATCGAACGATTCACACAGGTTCTTAATCCTGGAAGTTATGGTTAATTAAATCGGCCATAATTAATATCTTTAACTTTTAGTTAATTTCTAATATCACAAAAACATTGTAAATAAAACAGTTACCCCTCAATGCCATCACTCTGTTTAAGAAATAGGATGGACAATACTAATACCAAAACCTATTCGGCGGACTTTTACTGTGAACAACTTTAGCGATGTCATCAATGCTGAGCATCCTCTATTACCTCTACCATTAGTCTAGCATGATTTATGTTTTCTTCGCAGAGCCTAGCCACAAAAAGTTGCAAAAGTAAGCAAATGCCAGTTAAGAATTCAAAGCACAACTACAAATTAAACAACCTCTCATAACTTATTTCAAACGTCACATAAAATGCAGCGAGCTATCCGTAACTGTATGTGAGGTAACCTTTCAAACTAAATCACTTTTGCAATTTAGCCGGAGACTTGAACGCTTTTTGACTCATCACGAAGTTGTAACTCGGCGGTAACTTGACGTAATGTGTGGTAAGTTCATACTGGAATGCGTCGATACCAACCGCATACTTAAAGTTGCGTGAGAATACTATTTTATGATGTTCAGATGGTAATTGCAAACATATATTGCGGGCAAGTGATGAGGCTATTTGCTTGGACAGTAATGTTGTCTTAAGATCTCTCAGGGAGTACAAACTTAGCAACGACCTAGGCCGAAGGACAACACCGTAACATCATCACCATCTTCTTCTTAGTCGTACAGTAGTACCAGGTTAGTAAGTCTTACCGGTGTACCTGCGCAGTTGACAAATTTTAATAGCGCGCGAAATTATATTGACTAATCAGGATGTGCCACCTTTATCCTTTGCCACTATTCGCTGCTATCCGACTTTACACCCATTGATTACTAAAAATGCCTTTCGGGGATTTAAGAATTCAGGTCTGCTCTGCGCAAAAGAAGATTGAAGAGTGGAATTATTTTCCTGGTCGTGCTGTTACTTTAAGGTTAGCATGGGCATGCCTGAGAGACGTGACTTTCGTGGCCACTTGTGTCACCGCAGCTCTCCAGGGTGCTCTATCTTGTGCCCAGTATATGCTGGCCGAGCATGTTGCCTGGTTGGTAATTTCTTTAACCGCTTCCGTCCCTCTCGCGATGAAAAGACAATCTAAGTGTTGACTCTCACAGTAACATGGGAAACCCATCTCGTAGGCATGCCTCTACCTCTCTTTCCCTGCATACGGCCGGTGATCATGAGTTTTCCAAACTATCTGGTCTTCTGACCAACAGTAACATTTAGCATGCATAGCATATGCTCACGACTATATTCCCCTAGGGGGTAATCAGAGATATTCTTAAAACTCAGATTATATACGTTTCCCTAGTACCGAAACTCTGTCCAGTATGACGGGGAGTGAGCCCGCAGATTTGTAATGGATAGTGGGTACAATACATGCCTCAAAGTAACAACACAACAAGTACTACGAAAAAAATTACAGGGCTTATGCACGAACATTAAGTGAATTTAAGGGTCTATGGTGAGGTGGAGGGTGGGTGAAGTGAGGATCAGGCAGGGACGGCCAATAGGCTACAGAAGAAGTGTGTGATGGCGAGGTGACGGTTGCCCCGGTATGATAACGAAGAGCTTCTATGTCAGTACTAATGGTTTGGTGCAATTTATTTTCAACTAGTATGATAGTATTCCTCCATGCCTCCGTGGTCTACTGGTTAAGAGCATTGGGCTCTTGACACAGAGGTCGTGGGTTCGATTCCCACGGGACACCTAGTGAAATGTCACTTTGTGCGTTTTTCCCCAGTTGGTTAGGACACTGCAGGCTGAATCACCTGATTGTCTGAAAAGAAATATTTCGATTCCGTGCTTCGGTGGGCACGTTTAGCCGTTGGTACCGGCTACTATCTCTGGTGGTAGTAGTCGTTACATAAAAACCACGTCAGAGGCCGCAAGGCGGTCTGAAAAAACTCACGATAAGAAGAAGATAGTATTCTGGCCTAAATAAATAAAATAAATTGAAAGGAAATGAATAGAAATACAGAATATGAAGGAAAGTTTCTCGCGTTTGGTATTTTAACTTTCAGTTGGCGTTAAACGATGTTGCACTGGCTTTTTGTATAGGCGGTTAGCATTATGGCGCATCAGGCATACGTCCTTTCATTTTACACACATGGGTCGACGTACTGTAAGTATAGGAATCCGCTACCATATTCAACGAGAATTTCTATGCATTCAATGGAAAAATAAATCTTTTGGTCTCCTTATGAGGTAATAAGCTGAATGCATGCGTTTGAAAGGGTGTCATGTATCCTGTCTAAAGGATCTCAAGTTCAATGGTATGTTACTATTTCTAACAATATAGTGATTGCGGTGCCTATCATATAGATTGATTGTGGTGGTATATATTGCAACAGAATTATAAATTGAAACATGCGTGTCAATTGAAGTTAGAATATGACGCGTCCATAAAACCACAACATTTCTTTGTCAGATATTGCATGAAACCGCTAATTTTATAACTTGATAGGCTGTAAAATGTTTTCATAATAAATAAGTACGTACGCAAGAAACTTATGAGGTACCTTTAATAAACCTTTTACAAAACAGGACAAAATCAAAACTTGATAAAGTTTCCACAAAAATAATTATTTTTTGTAGAGATAATTTGAATAATTTTCGGAAAGACGACTTAAGGGCGCGCTTCTTGGGAGAGGCCTATGTTTTTAGTACTAGATACTCTTTCTTATACTGTGCCTATGTCCAACAGTGGGCGATGCCAGGCTGATGATGATGATAGATGTGATGAATTAAGATGTTTCATTTTATAAATCAAAAAATTTTTTACGTCGTCTTTTGGAATTGTATTAAAAGTCGAAACATGTTTTGCTAAGTTCAAAAAGGTTAATGTTTTGGTACTTGCTGGTTATTCGTTTTGCATTTCGCTGTAGGTAAAAGAGATGAATAACAATTACGATTAGATGAACGGCAAAGATTATAAAAACCTGATGCAATCCGTTGGGATTGTAACATAAATCACAATCTAAAACCCATTGAATTCAACAAAATTACTCCTAAAATGGGAACAAATTTCGAAACCCTACCAACTAAAACTCAAATTACACTAAGTGACAATAAACTATCGGTTAGAGATCACCGCATTACGAAAATGTTCGTAGTAAGATCAATAATGACAGTTTTGATACAAATTGCACAGTTATTTAGCCATCATGTACGTAACACGTCAGTTTAGTCAGATACGACAGTTTTGTGCTGAATGACTTTGTGGGTTGTTACGACAAACATCTCAGGAGACCGATTGCGCTAATTTAAAACATTGAAGTTCTATTCTTCTCCAATTTCAGTACAAATCACATTTAGTCTAGGAAAAATAAGGTTTGAGATTGCATTAAAGACACTTTAGTAAATTGTGTTTGAAATAATATTACTGTTAGTTTATAACACTTTAGTCGAGATTTCATGGTTATATTGTCTCAGGAACATGAGAAATACCTTTAAATCGATATAAATGTACAAAGGGCAAGCTTATTTCGAAAGAGATTTCTTCCAGCATACTAGCAAAAGGGAGAGTTAATTATCACAAGGCCAATTTAATGTGTACAAACAAACAGTAAATAATTTAGTTTTGAGGTTATAATTTTTGAAGACTTACAAAATATTAAATATCTAAGTACTCAAATTTACGATATTAACCGGGGATTATTATTGTTATAAGTAAAACGTATTGAACGAAGCCATCCTGTACAAAATCACCAGTTTTCCAGTTTTTGTTCACACCTAAATTTAATGTTTTGTAAATGTCTTAATTATTCTATAATACACAATAAAAAATTAAGGATTATTGATAATTTATGTTTTTCAGGTATTTATCTACTATATTCCAAATTATCACCAAAAGTGCAATTAATGCAACCTTCTCCATACAAAAATCCGTAGATTTCCCCGACTAATTGCAGTCCAATTACTATTCAACTGTTCTTAATTCCGCATCGCGCTAAACTTTATGTAACTGACTGCCTTTAATGTTTGAGCGATCTGTCAAAACGGCTCTAACGGCTGTCATGAGCTGTACCGCGATTAGCGCAATACCAAATGTGTAAAAGTTATGGTTCGAACGTAGTCCAGTCACGGTTCAATCACCGAATATTTACCGCGATTGCAGCCCAGTTGTAATTACTAACTACTACAACTACACATGGTGTATTGAATTAGTATTACTGTTGACTAGTATTACTGTTGACATTCAAGCAATACTAAAATTCGTTCCATATGAGATTAGAAAGATGGAAGAGGATGACATATTGCGCCGACCCCAAATAATGGGAAATGGGCAAGAAAATGATGATGATGATGAGATTAGAAAGATATTCGGCTTTCTGGCAAATTCTCATTCTCTCTCTCTCTCTCTTTTCCTGTTTAGCTTGCCACCCCCGAGAAAACAAGATACGAGATGTGCCTTTGTCTTTTTTGGTATACGGAATGAGCGCGTATGATGGTTTTTTCGTCGTCACTTTGTCGTTTGTGGTATGCTAGTCCTAATCTGCTGGATAATCCCATTGGGGTCAGTCTCCCTCGAGTTTGTACTGCAGAATGTATCTCAATTGCTCACAAGTCTATGCAAATGGTTTTTCTATTCTCTGACATCATACTAGGGGCAAATGCAAAGGTTGACATCATACTAGTCCTATAAAGGGGGCAAAGCAAAGTTAAAAGCGAACAAAAATGTGTTATTGGGAAAATCCTAACCATTACCTAAGAATTACTATAGGTAATTTATTATAAGAAATATAAAATAGTGTTTACAAGAGAACGCAAAACCTTAAACCATTACAGAAACGATAAATTTTAAAAAATAAGTTTGATCTCGACTTCTATAAAAACTCGATAATCGAGCACACGGCGACACATCAAGAAAAACAAAACCAACATAAGCTGGCCGCGCGACGTTATACATTTCTCTACCTACGCGCGGCCAGCTTATGATGGTTTTGTGTAGCTTGATGTGTCGCCGTATGTACATTACATTGTTAATTCTGGTGAAACGGTTTTCAGATATTGTGCCATATAAGAATGTACTTTATTAAAATAAAAATAAAACAACAATTTAACAACATGAAAATCATTAAGAGAAGTTTATTCCGAATGCGTAAATGCGCGTTGCATACAAACGAAGTCTGGTGATATTTTCAATACTAACCAATTAAACTCAATGAAATTTTGCAGAAACAATCTAAAAACCAATCTCTAAGCTTGTATCGTGTCCGATTTTCGTTAAAATATACAGTTTCAATGCTAGGATTAATTTAAGATTTATATGGACATCTTTGAGGCCTTTAACTTTAAAACTGTACATTTTAAGGAAAATCTGGCATGATACAAGCATAGAGATTTGTTTCTAGATTGTTTCTGAAAAATTTCATTGAGTTTAATTGGTTAGTATTGAAAATATCACCAGACTTCGTTTGTATGGAGCGAGCCAACCATATACCCTTAAGAAACCGTGTAACATAATCTAAGAAATTCGATGGCGCCAACATACTAACAGTTTTAAACCATCGTAAAATGAAACCGAAGTGAATGGGTGATTACGACACGACATTGGTCGTGATAGGTCTAAAAGTGTCAATTGATACTCGAATAACACTTACTTGATAGCGTGATGTCGCTCGGGCCATGATACAAGTCTATAAACTTAATTGTATGTACGACCACCCAAGAAGAGGTACTTACAGATGTTCTTAGAAATCAACGGAACGATATTGATTAGGTATGCACAGGGTGTAAACTTCAATGCCTTATACAGGGCGTTTTGTTACACCCTTTGACTAATTATTATAAGGACTAGCCTTGCGGTAGCATTTCCCCTCTGCCACGGTATAAGCACAATTGATCTTGTGCATTTACATTCAATTTTACACCTTATCACTAAACGAGACAGCCTATAATTGTGAAATAATAACTTCGAACTTAGAACGTTTGGGGTTCACACGAGACTACTTTTCATGATTTTTAACATTTAAAATTAGAATCTAAAGTTATGGGGAATAAAATCCAAAGTTGCGGATTTCATGTTACCTCGCCCCCCGCAAAAAGTGGCAGAAATGTTTATTAGTAGAATTACACGCGTAACCAGTCCACATATAAATAGTCAAAGGTTACACCCTGTATACCCTAGGAATATTTAAGGGGGGTGCTTCCGACCATCGAACTATACATTTTTTTATCCGATTTAAAACAATATCTGATAAGCAAATGTTTTATAGTTTAATTGAGTTTTTTGATGAGCATTAATAATTATTACAGACGACATAGAGTATATTATGTATATTACTTAAGGATTTTTTTGTTTGTTTTGTTATTGTATTGTAATTTTTATTGTTGAGTACAATGTAAATTCTTACTTTTAAGGAAATAATGTACATAATATACAACCTGTTAATGAATTAACGCAAAACTAGAAAGTAGTTTGTTTGGGATAGAGAACAGAATCAAATTATCATGGTTTCAACATAGGTAATTTTTTTCAAAATACTAAATATTTTTTATAAAGTTTTAAATTTACTAAACTCGACCTCAACTCACCGCACAGGTACACTCACCCTACTTACTACCAAAACAAGGTTCTTAAAATGTATCCATGAGCACGTTAACGCTTTCATTCATTGCTAAAATGACAACAAATCAATTTTTTCCTGAGAACTTTAAATGCGAATAGCTTTAAATTTTAAGTATCAAAATAATGAAATTATTGTTTCAATCTAATAATTTTTTTATAAATCAGTTGGGGTGTATGAGGTTTTGCGCTTATTCATTATAACGTTGTATATATTTGTCAAAGAGTTTTTTGCAGTGCCCATAACTTTATTTGTAACATCTGTAAAACTTGTGAATGCAATAAATGATTATGAATTATGAACCGAACAAATATCACTATGGAGACAACGTCGACAAAATTTAAAAAATCTGCTGTCCCATACATTTGAGTCGAGATGGTACTGAAGTTTTGTATGACAGAGAGGATATTGTTTTCACGATTTCGATGTTGGCTCCATAGTGAAAGTTGTTCAGTTGGACCCCCTTAAGTATTACTAGGGTGTTTTGTTGCAGCCTGTATACTTCACGGGGTGTTGCAGACCGTCAAACTGAACAACATTCACTAAGTATGGAACCAATATTCAAATTTGGATCCAGTTGGAATTAAAAAGTAGTTGGAAGTAATAACTAATCATTCCAAAAAGGTTTACCCGTGTGTTTAAGTATACAGGGTCGAACTTAATATGCTGACAGCATTTTAAGAAGATAATTATGCCATCAAACTGAACAACTTTCTCTATAAGACTAACAGCAACACCGAAATCCCGAAAATCTGCTGTCCCATACATTGTGGTCAAGTAGGATTGCAGTTTTAAATGAAACAGCAGATTTTTTTTTTGCGTTTTCGATCTTGGTCCTATAGAGAAATTTGTTCAGTTTGATGGTCTTATCATACCCTTAAAAACCGTCAGTATACAGGGTGTTAGTGTAAACAGTTGCATTACTTTAAGGGGAATCGTACCCATGATATACAAAATTTTGAGATTATGAGTTTTCATAACTTTCCCTACGAAACCTATAGGAAATTCGGAAATTTTATACGGAGACTTTTCATAGTTACAAACGCTCGATCAGCTGATTGCATTTAGTATGGAAAGTCCAAAAATATGTTTGCGAATTTCCTATAGGTTTCATAGGGAAAGTTGTTTAGTATCATGGGTTTAATCACCTATTAAAGTAATGCAACTGCACCTTAACTCCCTGTATCAAGAAGGATATCTCCTATATTGATATAGGAGAAAAGTTCAGATACAATACGTAAACTTAAAGGAGTTATATACTTTAGGGTGCTTCAGACCATCAAATTAAACAACTTTATCAACGGACGTGGCTGGCGTGGCCCCAGTATTGAAATCAAAATAAGTTGTGCAGAAAATATCAATGGCCATTCGACCTAAATCCAATGGAACAGCTTTGTTTTCCGCGATTAAGTCAAAGTCAAAGTCAAAGTCAATATAATTTATTCAATATAGGAGCTTACAGCACACTTATCAAACGTCAAATCTTTTTTAAAGCTACCACCGCGTCGGAACGTGTTGTCGCTGTAGAGAAGATGCGGCCAGAAACTCTACAACATAACACGACTTAATAACTATTACAATATAAATTCTTAAGCTAAAGTTATGTATACAATAATACATAGTCTATTTAATAAAATAATTGATACTATACAGTAAAGTAAATAAACTACAAGCTAGTGACCTCAGACCCAAGCATTTAACTTTAGCAAGATTACAATATTGGTCTCTCTATATGGGTATTCTCATTGTGAAAGTTGTTCTGTTTGATGGTCTGAAGCACCCCCATGGTGAAAGAAAAATGATCAAACCCAAGGACGAATAGAACAGAGAAGACACACATAAATGGCAAACGCTACCACGAAGCTCTCCAACAATTACAGTACCCTTCAATTAGCGAAACAACGATGCAATTTGGATTCTACCTTAAATGCTATACCCTTTAACAGATTCCTCAATTGTTCCAATAGCTAAAAATTATGCAGTTTAGTATCCACAGTGAACGTCTACGAGAATTGAATCACGATCAAACCTTGACATTACCACACCGAGCACGTACGAAGCGGCTTCTACGAAATGTCGTTCAGTATACTTGTTGCCAACGTTATTTTATTCAGTTTAAATCATTTTGTGAACGTTGTAAATGTAAAGATTTGGCTTGTAGAATTCAGGTTGAATTTTGAAGGCTAACTTGGTTGGAATGCGCAAGAGAGCTAGCAACACTAGTTGTCTCTTAACTACTCGGAGTTTGCTTGGCGCCATTGCTCTTAATTGATTTTAGTTATATTTGTGACACAATTTCGTGCGGATTGTGTACCAAACAGTTGCGTAAATCGAACGACGTAACAGGAATGACAAATAAATACGATAACAGAACATAAGTTTTGGTTCAAGTTAACTCGTACATCGTGTACACGGTCATTTTGGCAGCAACGCGTAAGCTTACGAAATCGACCACAGATTCATCGTCATCTATCATCCCATCATCAAAATAAAGAATATAAAGGAAAAAAAAACGAATGGCTCAAAAAGGACTAGTATCCAGAGCCGTTAAATACATTATATAAAAAAATTTACTACTCGTTACTACGTTAATATAAGCATTAGCATATGCTCACGAGTCACGACTATATTTCCCGAGGGGGTAGTCAGAGATATTCTGAAACCTCAGAACATCCACGTTTCACCACTAGTACCGAAACTCTGTCCAGTGTGACGGGGGGTGAGCCCGTCGCCACTTATAATGGACAGTGGGTATAATACATGCCTCGAAATTGAAGAATGCAGGTTTCCTCACGATGTTTTTCCTTCACCGAAAAGCCAGTGGTGTGTACGTAAACATAAGTTAAAATAATTGCTTATTATGTTATCATTGTTTCGAATACCTACAGAAGAGTTTGGAAAAAGTAGGATGCCACTTTATTCGAAAACTTTGTCCCAAAATAATTGTTTCCACCGGTCACCCACCACGTCAACCTCTTGATTGCAATGCTGTACGTCAATTTGCATATCACATTAAGCCCCACTTGCGTCAACCTGCGTTAAGGGTATATTACTGTTGGCGCGCTCCATACAAACGAAGTCTGGTGATATTTTCAATACTAACCGATTAAACTCAATGAAATTTTGCAGACGCAATCTAGAAACAAATCTCTATGCTTGTATCGTGTCAGATTTTCCTTAAAATGTACAGTTTTAAAGTTACAGTGCCTCAAAGATTTCCATACAAATCTTAAATTAATCCTAGCATTGAAACTGTATATTTTAACGAAAATCTGACACGATACAAGCATAGATATTTGTAACTAGATTGTTTCTGCAAAATTTCATTGCGTTTAATTGGTTAGTATTAAAAATATAACCAGACTTCGTTTGTATGCAGCGCGCATTTACGCATTCGGAATAAACTTCTCTTAACAATAAACTCCAGGTTAAGTTGGTAACCCATGATTTTTTGTACAGGAAAACAATTGTGAGAGCTTTTTTACCCGGAGTTAATTGCTAGCCCGGGTTGACGCAAGTGGGGCTTAGAGTAGCACTTCATTGGTCGTTAACGAGCTTTGACATTATGAGAGAAGGCCAAAGCAAAATAAACTGACGGTTTTGGAGCAGCTTGCTAATGTCAAGAACCTTATGTACACCCTCATAAGGTTTTTTAAATGGGCATAGGCCCACCGCACTATCCTATCAACCACTGTACCTAACTTTTATAAACCAGGATTAACAGCGGCGACCCAAGACAATGAAGTCCAGCGAGCCCGGGGATAAATCTAATCTGTCTTGGAACTCGCAATGAATTTAATTAAAGAAGATTGGAGGATAGAAAAATAAATCCTACTTGTTTATGAGGTTCACAAGCACTGTGGTTGTTGATCTGTTAGATCTAATTACGTGATTGAATGGAAGGGAAGTAAAAATTATGACGTAGCTTCTGATAGCACCACAAGATTATAGATCGTAGCTTGATCAAGTGACAAACAATAGGTAGGTACAAAAACTATGAAAATGGCATTAGACAAGCTTGCCCTTTTACTTCGTGCACAATGATTTTATAATGTGCCTTAGAGGAATTAGAAGGGAGCAGCCTTAATGGTCTGCAGTGGGTATGTTGATGATGCTTGACTTGCTGTGTAGGTGTATACAAAAAAAAATTAATATTGTTTTTTTATTATGAGAAACTTAATTGTTTGTTGCCAGAGTTCTTGGAAACGTCCCATAGGGAGAGACTCTGGTGGAGGTTTATAGGTTATTATTTCTTATTATTATTGTTGGCTGGGCTATTGCAAGCAAGAGTCGTTATGTAACACTGCGACCATTTGTGTTCGTCCCAAGCTCACCCATACATCCGAATTTTTTTTTTATTATTCTCGGGTATGCAGGTTTCCTCACGATGTTTCCTTCACCGCCGAGCTAGTGATAATGATAAATACAACCGTACATAAATTCCGAAGAACTTAGTGGTACAGGCCAGGAATCGAACCGCCGCCTCGTGATTGACTATCATCGCTCTTTATAGGTTATGGTCCCCTTTTTTAAATGTTTATTTGAATATTTATTTTTTTAGGAATAGTATTTGACGAAGCCTGTTGTAGATACGCACTATATATTTTTATTTAAAAGCAAATGGATTAATTATTTTAGCCGTCATTGCGCTACAAAGAAAATCGTAAGAATCTCAACTATTTGACTAATCGAAGCACGCTATGCCGACGTCTTTTCTACTTCCTACTTTCTAATCGATTTTATCATTAAAAACTAGAATTTTAGTTCTTCAAACAATCAGCGAGCAAATATTTATATTAACATAATTTCCCAGACTTCTACACAAAATAATAACTGCCTTTGAGTTCCGAGTATTAAATGAAAGAGATTTACTGATTAAATATCTACCTACGCTAGGAAAAAATATAAAATTCGCGCAGAACTGGCACTCTCGTCTATCCCATGGTGTGGGATAGAGGAGAGTGTACCCAAAAATTTTTTTTTTCAATATTTTATTTTACCACTTTGCCGGCTTGATTCATATATATACCCATGTCAAATTACAGCTGTCTAGTACTAAGCGTCTCTGAGCTAGGCCGCGGACAGACGGACAGACAAACGGACATGGCGAAACTATAAGGGTTCCTTGTTGACTACAGAACCCTAAAAAGTCAAACGAGATTTCAAATATGAAGTTAGTAAGCCAAGACAATATTCATTTTAGGCAGAATATTTTTGTTACTTCATTGTCAAGTAAGTAGGTAGGTAAGTGGGGAGTTACCAATCTAATTATTAAAATGGGGAAACCACAAATTGGCGCAGGTACCTTCTTATCAGGGTGTGAATAGTGTCAATTTCGAGGCATCGGGCTCACCCCCCGTCACACTGGACAGAGTTTCGGTACTACTGGTGAAACGTGGATGCTCTGAGGTTTCAGAATATCTCCGACTACCCCTTCGGGGAATATAGTTGTGAGCATATGCTTATGAATAGTGTCAAGATTTATATCATTCCGGTTTTTACATGGAAAATCAAATGTACATGTTTCCTATCGCTTGAACAAACCGCCTAAAAACCACATAATATCATCACGTTGCTTGGTTTACGTTCTTGATAGAACAGAAAAGTTCTAGATAGAAGAAAATAGAGTAAATGGAAGAAAAGAAAATGTGTAATTAGGTCATCGAATATAGGCATATTCAGCATGGCATAACATGCTAAATAGGAATATAGGTTACGTAGTTATTCAGAACATCCACATTTCAGAAGCGTACACACGTGCCTTTATTTCCAGTGTTAAGTAGACAGTTGATAGTGAACACACCATACGCCTCAAAATTTAAGCAATGGTTTCCTCAAATTCCCATCACCGATAAGACAGTTTAAAAATAAAATATCGTAATAAAAATTCATACGAACTCATTATTGATATGACATTTTTCATAATAAAATTAAAATTACCGCCTAAGTGCCAGTCGCACCTGAGGGTTCATACAAACTTAATAATGAAGGACAAACTTATCTTTGCACTAAAATGTTTATCCCAAACATCGGTCTACATTACGGTCGATGTTCCAACTGAAAACGTAAGTTTGTAATCGATGAGCTGCCTTCGGAACTTGCCTATTTCGCCATTGAGGTAGATACGTCACTGGTTAATTGTACGCAGTCGTAGGCAGCTGAAGTACCTGGAGCCAGCGAAGCGAGCTCACAAATATTTTACACCACGACAACATTTTCGCTAAAACTTCCTTTAATATTAAATTTTTGCTCCTTTTTTACGACCGACTTGTTGCCGTGATCGAAAAGAAGAAGTTCCAAGGACCTCCCAAAAAGCAGGATATGTCCTGGGAAAACAGGACGGTTGGCAACCCTAGTGTAGGGTTGGCGAGCCACAGCTCCTCCCCCCTCCACTGTCTAGTGTCTTTATTTCCATAATATAAATAACCTTAGGGAAACTCAAGGTACTGCAACAACACACAT
This sequence comes from Agonopterix alstromeriana, assembly GCA_963924505.1. Lineage (NCBI taxonomy): Eukaryota > Metazoa > Arthropoda > Insecta > Lepidoptera > Depressariidae > Agonopterix > Agonopterix alstromeriana. Next base: position 3,412,763 of record OZ004670.1, on the reverse strand, counting down.
TACAGGAAGTTTTTCTTCTGATCATTGTTTTCACAGTTTACTTACAAAATTTATTCTCAATAGGTAGCATAAGCATATGCTCACGACTATATTCCCCGGGGGGGGTAGTCAGAGGTATTTTGAAACCACGGAACGAACACCTAGTAGTACCGAAACTGTCCAGTGTGACGGGGAGTGAGCCCGTCGCCACTTGTAATGGACAGTAGGTACAATACATGCCTCGAAATTGAAACATGCAGGTTTCCTCACGATGTTTTCCTTCACCGAAAAGCCGGTGGTGTTAAAAATCGTACATAAATTCCGAAAAACTCATTGGTACGAGTCAGCCTGGACGGGGATCGAACCATCGCCTCCTGCACGGCAGGCAAGGTTACTCGCCACTGGACCACCACGGCTTATTCTCAGTAGGTAATTGTTAAAATTAAAATTTGGTTCATTATGTGGATATAAAGTTGAAATCACATAATAAAAATCCTGTAACATATTATTTTATTGCATAAGCATATGCTCACGACTATATTCCCCGACGGGGTAGTCAGAGATATTCTGAAACCTCAGAACATCTACGCTTCCTCGTTTCGTTATTTTATTGGTATTAGGTTATTCAGAGAACCACGAAAAGTCGTCGGACCCCGCCAAAGAAAAAGAAACCGAAATGTACTGTCAAATGTGTGCAGCTCGTAAACACACTAACGGCAGTGCCGGCGTGGACACCGGTGACCATCTGAGAAAAAAAAACGCGTAAGTTCTCTTACCGAATATTTCTTTTTTTTTGGCCGGCGAACTTTCATTTTTGGACCAAAATGGATGATGTCTTTTTTGCACTGTGATGATTCATTTATTGTCTCTTTTGCGAGTCTAATGGACGAAACATCTTTAGAAATTAGCTTGCCCTTTGTACATTTATAGTAAGTAAAGTAGTAAAGTGATTTTAATTTTTTAGGTATTTCTCAGGGTCCTCATCCTATATAACCACGAAATCTCGAAAAAATTGTAATAAAATAACAAGAGTATTATCTATTTACGGTCGGAAGCCGACGGCCTCTGGGCCCATACGTAACGACGTAATAAAAAACCCGAGTGAGTCTCATGTGACTCCTTCAACACCTGTGACTTCCAGGTGTCCAGTATTTAACAGGTACTTGAAACCTTAACCGCGAATAAAGGAGTGCTGTTTTTTTAATACTATGCGTTTTAATACATACCTGAACATGACGTAAAATCAATGAATTTCATATCTGTGACTGTGTGTTCCGACTGAGCTCCGGGCATAATTTCTCTGCTTTGACTATTTTTATGTGGACTGGTTACGCGTGTAATTCTACTAACAAACATTTCTGCCACTTTTTGCGGGGGGCGAGGTAACATGAAATCTGCAACTTTGGTTTTCATTCCCCATAACTTTAGATTCTAATTTTGAATGTTAAAAATCATGAAAAGTAGTCTCGTGTGAACCCCAAACGTTCTAAGTTCGAAGTTATTATTTCGCAATTATAGGCTGTCTCGTTTAGTGATAAGGTGTAAAATTGAATGTAAATGCTCAAGATCAATTGTGCTTATACCGTGGCAGAGGGGAAATGCTACCGCAAGGCTAGTCCTTATAATAATTAGTCAAAGCCTGAACATGACGTAAAATCAATGAATTTCATATCTGTGACTGTTTTCCGACTGAGCTCCGGCCATAATTTCTCTGTGGCTCTGACCATGTCGTATTTGAATGTCATCTCACGAAAGTTTGACTTTTGTAATGTCATAGACGTCAACATGTTTTTCTTGGAGTCGCGTTGCAATTCTGGCGGAGTACGGACGCTTGCGTATCGACGCGTCGGGATTGCACGTGGCTCCACCATTTTGTGAACTCTTTTGTGTTTTAACCTTAAAACAATCACTTGAGATTATAACCTACTTACATTGGCAAAACTGCCACTCTAGACTTAATAAATACCACTGATCATTTTCCTTCATATAATATCCACATAACGAGACATTGGCTGAATTGTGATAACGCATCGGATGCCACTAAACAAAAATTGAATTGAATTGAAATGTTTTTCTTTTTTCGACGTTAATTTACGCCATTATTTAGGCGGTATCCCACCAGACACGAGCTTGACCGTTGTCCGTTTATGTCGCAACAGGAATTGACCGCAACCAGCCACCCAGGGGAGTTAGCGGATCGCCAACACCCTTTAGACTCATAAGGACAACTTCCCAAAAGGATCAAAAGGACCACTACCTCAAAGGACCGCCTCCGAAAAGGACAATTCTCAAAAGGACCACGTCTCAAAACATTTTCGACAAATTTCCTACAACTTGGCCAAGATCACCCAAGATGCAAAGAACACCATTAAACTTTAGTAATTATTATTTATTATTCGCTATTACCAAAGATAATATAATACTAACCGTGGCGGTCTCCTAGATTAGCTTAGGTTCCTATTACTTTCCTTTATTTTTAAACTAGCAGCCCGTCCCGGCTTCGCACGGGGTAGACAAATAAATTTTAAGACTCATTTTTCTACACCTTCGGTTACATTGTTCAAATTTTACCAAGGATCCCTAATTTTTTTCAAAATGAAATGTAGCCTATGTCAAATTGGAAGAATGTAGCATTCTATTGGTGAAAGAATTTTTTAAATCGGCCCAGTACTTTTTGAGCCTATTCATTACAAACATACAAACATACAAAAATAGGTACAAATCTTTCCTCTTTATAATATTAGTGTAGATGTAGATTACTAATCTTGTGTATTCAATTGTTTTTTATAATTTAAAATGTACTTTTCTAAATAAATTTATGTAAGTACCTCTCTATGAATTTAATAAATACATTATTAAAAATAAATTATTTAAGATTGAAAACAATAAAACTGGCCAAGAGCGTGTCGGCCTAGCCCGTGTCAGGGTTCCGCAGCCATGCACAGTCGGTCGGTTCGAAGAGGTGATTCGGACGGATGGAAGGAAACTAGCAAGAATTGATCAAGAAACATATTTAACAATGGTGGTCAGGAGCATCGAGCCATTAGGAGGCCATCTAGTGAACCCATCATTAAAATCCAAGGAAACAAAACAATTTTTAACGGGGGGGATTTTGTTACCAAAGTGATGATTGAGAAAGTTGTTCAGTTTGATGGTCCGATTATCGACTTAAGAACCGTCAGCATATTAAAGTGGGTCAGAAAACATCGAAATCGCGAAAATAAAATCAGCTGTCCCATACATTTGTGAAGGTTTGTACTTTTGTATAGAAAAACTGTTTTTTTTTCGCGATTTCGATGTTGGTGTCATAGATAAAGTTGTTCAGTTTGACAGTCTGATCAATTACATAGGTACAGCCTAAACTCTACTCTCATTATACAACGTGTTAATGAATTAACGCAAAACTAGAAAGTAGTTTGTTTGGAATCGAGAGCAGAATCGAATTATCATATTTTCAACATAGGTAATTTTTTTCAAAATAGTAAATAATTTGTTTGTGAAATTTTAAATTTACTGAACTAGATCTCAACCCACCGCACGGCCACACTCACCCTACTTACTACCAAAACAAGATTCTTAAAAATGTATCCATAAGCACGTTAGCGCTTTCATTGCTTGCTGAAATAATAATAAATCATTTTTGCCTGATAACTTAAATTGCGAATAACTTTAAATTTTAACTATAAAAATGTTGACATTATTGTTTCAATCTAATTATTTTGTTATAAAGCAGTTGGGGTGTATGAGGTTTTGCGCTTATTCATTAACACGTTGTATACACCTCACTTAAATATACCATTTAGGTAATTATGTTGTATCTACAACATTATTACGAAGAACAACTATTGTAACATGTAATGCCAAATAACAACAGACATTTCGTGATAACTATATTACAGCGAGTAGTTTGACCTAACATGCCACAACTCGGCAATCTGTGGCGAACACGAGTCTTGGCACCTCATAATGTTATAGTCAATCCACTCACTCCTTGTTTGGATGTAAGTTTAAATTGTGACGGAGTTGTTTGAAGAGCTTTTGCTCAGGCATTAACCTGAAATTAAAACTTATTTGAAACGTGATTTTCTTCTTTTTGCCTGCCCTGGTGTCAGATTTCAAATCGCATTACGGCATCTGACTTTTTTGGCCGGGACCAACGTGACATCTGAAGCACGGAATCATCTTTCTTTTCAGACAAACAGGTGATTCAGCCTGCAATGAAGAAACCAACTGGGGAAAATCGGACTAAGTAACATTTCACTAGGTGTCCAGTTTTAATCGAACCCATTACCTCCGTGTCCAGAGCCCAATAGACCACGGAGGCAGTTGGAATCGTGATGATAAATGTTAAGGGTCATTTTACAGTTCAGTGGCGCCCTCATCACAATATTTATGATTTCTAAATAAAAATAGATTACTAAAGACTAAACGAAGTAAAAGAAAACCGGAAACCATTTTATAGGACGACATGCCTTTCCTGCGCGCATTTGTACGATACTAATCGAAACATTATTACACCAAAAGATAAACAGAGAAATAAATACAAGAGGCACAAGCATAAGCATATGCTCACGACTATAATCCCCAAGGGGGTAGTCAGAGATATTCTGAAACCACAGAAAATCCACGTTTCACTAGTAGTACCGAAACTCTGTCCAGTGTGACGGGGAGTGAGCCCGTCGCCACTTATAATGGACAGTGGGTACAATACATGCCTAGAAATTTAAGCATGCAGGTTTCCTCACGATGTTTTCCTTCACCGAAAAGGCAGTGGTGTTACAAATCGTACATACATTTCGAAAAAGTCATTGGTACTAGTCGGCCTGGACGAGAATTGATCGTTACTCGCCACTGGACCACCACGGAATTCACCAGAGGCACAATATAAGGCGGTTTTATCGCTAAGAAGCGATTTCTTCCACACAACCATAAACAAAGTCGATTACAAAAAAAACAATACCCTTTGTCTGACAACTCTTCAAAATAGATGAGACAAAATTGTATCATTACAAGAATAACATACATAAACATATGCTAACATTTACATATGTAATATGTAATTTGTTTCTAGGCGCCTCATAATATCATAATGAATGATTAGTTTAGGCGCATTAATATGTAAATATGTATATCCGTTATTGCGTCTATTACCAACACTAATAGCGATGCAGATTGCATATTCTAATGATGTGATTGATGGGTTAGTTATGCAGCTGAAATGTTAATTGGACAATTATTTTTGATCCTGATTTGTTTGACACTTGAAGAAAGAAAACGGAAAGGTATAGGTAGATCTAGACGGTCGGAATTACAATCTTTTAGAACTATACTATTATTTAGAACTAGAGTTTTCCCGCGACTTCGTCCGCACAAACTATAAACCAGATTTTAAGTGAGATCAATAAATCAGTTAACTGCCCCCCAAGATACGATAGCAGAATGTTGTCTATATGTCTGTGTTGTTTGCGTAATATTGAATCGATCTGGATGGAGTTTTCAGAAAAACGTAGAAGGGCTTATTTTGGAGTCACATTTTTAATTCATCTAAATTAAATACCTACCGTCCACCTACCTACTGTCCATTAAAAGTGGCGACGGGCTCCCTCCCCGTCACACTAGACAGAGTTTCGGTGCTATTGAAACGTGGTTATTCTGTGATTTCAGAATATCTCTGAATACCCCCTCGAGGAATATAGTCGTAAGAATATGCTATTAAATGTTATGCTTTAATTAAAGTTGTCCACACCATCCGACGTGGCGGTAGATTCAAAAACATGACGTCATTAAGTTATCTATGTTGAATTTTGAATTGTTTTGAAAATAAAAATTGACTTTTGAATTTTTTTGACCACTACGTATTTCGGTGAACGAAGACTCAGGTGGTTAGACTAAAATTATGTCAATAAATACAGTAGCTAGATTAATCTTCTTACAACATAATTCGTAGCTATTTCGTTCTTACTATGCTACTACAAACAGTAAGTACCAATCTAAACTCAGTTTTTGCCTCGTCTACTAAGACAATAGGATTACATAAGACATATTTCTTGTCCTTTTCTCACAACAGGGCAAAGGGCAGTCCCATTATTGTCTAGAATACATAAGTTTCTCCGTCTCATATTTATGTTTCAGTGCACGCAAGATGTTATATAAACCTAAAGATTTATCGGTAGCTATACTCCATTTCAAATAGCAACGAAATTTAAAGGCTATTTTGGATTACAGAAACAGAGATTTTGAAACTCTTCCTCTCACTTATTCTTAAAACAGCTTTAGTAACGTCCAAGATATGTCGGATAGTATATCTTTCTGATAAATAAATTATATTTGCAAATATGATTTGTTCAGAAAGCTATATAGGAAACGGAAAATCTTTTCGTCCTTATTTGAAATAAAGTATAGTTAGATTACGAGTTTAGTTTTAGTACTCGTACTGAAGTGCGAAAAGAATCAATCAATATATCCTAAAGTTGAGCCTTGCTACATTCGGAGCGCGCTCCATACAAACGAAGTCTGGTATATTTTCAATACTATAAGCAATTAAAGTCAATAAAATTTTCAGAAACAATCTAGAAACAAATCTCAATGTTGGTATGAAGTCAGATTTTCGTTAAAATATACAGTTTTACTGATAGGAAGTTGAAGTTATTGTGCCTAGATCACAGATCTACTCTAATGCCCATGTACCCTGGGCGTTATTCTCACGCCTGCCCAATACGGGTTCGTGGACATCACACACGAATCATACTTCTTTCTTCATCGTATGCACACACAATGCTTTTTTCACCGTTTGAGAGCAGTTAACGTGTCTATGTATGTTAGAAAACCAGAACAAACCTCTTTGATCCGCTGCAGCAGAGGTTCCAGCCAGTGCACGTTGCATTCCACGTGTGAGTCGAGGAAGGTAAGCACTGGAGCGGTGGCAGCATCAGCTCCCTTCACCCGCGACCTCATCAGACCCTCGCGCTTGGTGTTCCTGATGACCCGCACCTTGCGGATCGATCGGAGAGCAGCACCGTCTTCCGCTGTTGGAACAAGATCACCATCAATATCAACCAGAGAATTATAGGCATTATCTTTATTACTTTGTTGTCTAAACTCCACGTGCTAGTCTCCAATGATTGCTACGTAAGTGAAGAATTTATACTCTGCTCTGGGTATCGCAGGCGGATAGTTTCTTTTGCAGTGTTGAAATTATTTTGTATTAAAGTAAAAAGCGAACATTGCTTCATTTATAAAGTTTCAACGGATATGTGTGTATGTATGTATGTATGCAGAGTTTATAGATTGTTATACACAACAGTTATATATTCTTAATAATTATTCGAATGGTTTTAGGCTTTGACTGTTTATATGTGGACTGGTTACGCGTGTAATTCTACTAACAAACATTTCTGCCACTTTTTGCGGGGGGCAATAAAATCCAAAGTTGCGGATTTCATGTTACCTCGTAACATGAAATCCGCAACTTTGGATTTTATTCCCCATAACTTAAGATTCTAATTTTGAATGTCTAAAATCATGAAAAGTAGTCTCGTGTGAGCCCCAAACGTTCTAAGTTCGAAGTTATTATTTCGCAATTATAGGCTGTCTCGTTTAGTGATAAGGTGTAAAATTGAATGTAAATGCACAAGATCAATTGTGCTTATACCGTGGCAGAGGGGAAATGCTACTGCAAGGCTAGTCCTTATAATAATTAGTCAAAGGTTTTAGGTGATGATTAAACTGACAAACTAAACAATTTTCTCTACTGACATAAAAGACGTTTTTGCGTAGAGTTATAAATAGGTTTACAGTTTTGAAACAACCAACTTTTTTGGAATCGATTGTATATTTTTTACGGACATCATTTTAGGAAACTAATTTTTTTTTTGCTATTCATTGAGTTAATTTAATGTTTAAGTTAAATTGATTTGTGATCTCTAAACACAAAAGTGGTCGCGCGAAAATCATTGGAACTTCATTGAGAATAACCTAAGAAAAACCTATGCTTAATTTAAAAAAAAAATACACATGCCTACTCTTTCTAACTCCATGCTAGAAACAGAAACGGCAACATAAAATGTCAAATTCTGACATTGTGAATGTAGATTAAGCATAGAAATATTAATTTACGAAGTGAAGAGAGACGATGTTATTTGATTATAAATATCTGTACTTTATCCTTTTTTTAATATCTCTAACATGTAATATATTGTTATTGAGACAATTATCTCAAAATGGTTTTAAATTCTGCCAAAAAAAAAATGACATACCGAAATATTTCCTATAGGTACAACATACCGAGATATTTCGTATACGCGTATACACGTATACACTATCGCGAAAGTCGTAGTCAAGTTTATCGGCAACCATTAGAAAATCTAATACAAACAAAAAACCACTAGTGAGCATTTAACGTCGATCGAACTATATAATTATCGTGTAATTAATTAGAAATTAATATCGTATTATAAAATTAATGATCTGTGACCTGTGAATTATTTATCCATTGAATAGCTGTATACTGTTATATTTATTTAATGGAAATGTGGTCAGTAGGTTTCAATTTGTTTATGGGCATAGAACATGCTTTATTTTCTAATCTACAGGGTGCGACAAAATATGATAGTTACATTTGAAGGGGTGGTTTAGTTAGAACATCAAACTGAACAATTTATTTGGATTTCATAATCCAGATAGAGAGATTTTTTCATAGAAAAAATTCGCTATCTCATACATTTGAGTCGAGTAGGTTCTGCAGTTTTGTATGAAACAGTAGATTTTTAATTTTTTTCGGTGTTGTGTTCTATATTGAAAATGTTCAGTTTGATAGTCTAAACCACGTGTTTCAATATTACTAGCTTGGTTTTTACATCCTGCATAGTAGAAAATAAAGCATTTTTCTTTCCGCCCATGTAGGGTCCTTACTAATATGCTGACACTTTTTTAAGAGGATAATCAGACCATGAAACTGAACAACTTTCTCCATGGGACCAATGTCGAAATCGAGAAAATAAAATCAGCTGTTCCATACTAAACTTACTCGACCCAATTGTATGGGACAGCTGATTTCTTTTGACGCAATTTCGACATTGGTCTCATAGAGAAATTTGTTCAGTTTGATGGTCTGATCATCCTCTTAGAAAACTGTCAGCATATTAAGTTGGACCCTGTAGAACACAATTTGACAAATTTCGAATTTTTCTTCTATTGGCTGATATAAACTTGACACTAATAATTTCAAAATATTTGTTAAATTCCAGTTACGTGATTAACTACCTAATGCATCCGAAATCTATTTAAAATGCGAAAGCTCGAATTGCCCTACAAAAACATTTAGAAAAAATATCTCTGTAAGATAAATTTTATGAATTTCTAACCTTTCTGAATTTATTTTCTATCTAGAAAGCTATTCTAGCCATCTGAGACCCGCCTAATGGTTAGCACTAACGACTCCTTATTTAACAATCAGTGGAATCAAAGGTAAAAGTTGTTTGTCGATGCTTATCTTCAATTAACTGGACATTAGATTCATTGAAATACTGTTCACTGTAGTTAACCTGCCAATTGATCGGGTACTAGATTACTAGCAATTAACCCGAGCGTCGTAGAGTAGGTACTTAGTAAACATTTTATTAAAACTGAAAGCAGACAGTAAATATGAAATATTTTTCTAGAGAAGATTTCTACTGCAAACAAAACAATCCTGAAATGGTAAGAATTTCTAAAGTAGCTCTATATTTTGATTTACTTTAGTTGAGTTAATGGCTTATAAAACATAATTGATAATCGTTGTCTATCCTGCTATACTACTAATATTATAAATATGTAAGTTTGATGTTTGGACCTTTGTGACTGAATGACCAAAATGTCTGATCTTGATAATGTTGCGCTATGGAATTCAATATTGTAGGTATTCGTTTCGTAATTGTACTTTGTAAACTTTTAATTGTTTCAAAGATATGTGTTGTAGAGTTTCTGGCCAAAATCGGGGGCAGCAACTAGTTACCTATACTTCATATCAAATAAGGACGAAAAGATTTTCCAATTCCTATATAGCTTTCGGGCCAATTCTGATTTGCATATTTGAAATTTATTTATCAGAAATATATACTATCCGACATATCTTGGACGTTACTAAAGCTGTTCTAAGAAGAAGAAGTGTTTCAAATCAATGTTTCTGTCATTTAAAATAGCCTTAAAATTTCGTTGCTATTTGAAATGGAGTAAACATAATATAAACCGTATTAAATACCGTAGGTACTAAATTTTTGTAACAGAACCTTCACTTAAAATGACCAGACCACAAGCTGACTGACATTGTGTCGACATTAAGTTCACATTTTACTAACGTTTCTCAATTTAAGTGTGTGAAGTAAATTTAGGAGCAAATTGTTCTATTGTGTCTATTTATTTCTTGCGAAAAATCTAACTGGAGAATATAATTGAGTCTAAAACAAAGGTAGGTTTTAATTCACACTTTTTATTGTCTAGGCAAAAAGATCTAGATTATCTCTCACTCGTTTTCTTTTCTGTCTTCACACATTGTTCCGACCTCAAACTTAGACTAGAAGGTATTCATTATGAGAACTAGAAACTAACTGCATAATACAAGGTTAACAATTTAAAGCAAAACCTGTAAACTGTTCTGTACTAAACTATATTAAACTATAACGGAATATTTTGTTTAACTTTTAAGTACACTTTTAAAACTGTTGCGACTGATTTGTAAGAACGAAAGACAGACTTTTTCGTAGGACGAATTACAATAAGTATAAATGTACCTGTGTTCATTCCTGAACCGAGTCGTCAAAATAGTGATGAAATTATGCAATTAAAACCATTTTCAGAAACGCTTAGAAGAGTCTGATAGACAAATAGGTACCTTTTATCTACAACAGACTCACTTAATCTCACGTCTATAATCTCATTCGGGAAAATGCCTAAGATCTCTGGAGTACATTAATCAAAATTGAACTAAAGAAATAAAAGTCATTTGAAATGTGACGTGTGAATGTGTGTGTAGGTAAGTATAGCGGCGTTCATACTTACGATTGTCACTGAAGTCATCGACGAGGATGATTTCTTTAATGAGATGTTCCGGACTTCTGTTCAGCACACTGTAATAGAAATATATATATTAAGTCCTTGTACCTATGCTTTGACACTAATGGGGGGATTTTCTGATAGCCAATTGAAAAGAAAAAATAGATCAAAATGTCTCGATCAGGAACCTGGAATAGATATTGTCTATACCTGGAGAGCTGACTGCCTTACAAGCGGTGAAACATGAAAATACTCCTTGGCGGGCGGTAATGTTCGTCCTTTCGCAAATTTCCCGTCGTTGTTTCTCACGTCAACTTCATCCCTATCTAATCCAAAAACAAAAATTGATAGAAAAAGACAAACGTGAAATCAGAAATATCGACGACGGACACGTACGAAAGAAGTACGAAAGAAGGACGAACATTACCGATCGCCATGGTCAATTTTCGTGTTTCCATGCTTGTAAGGAGGTTATGGATCCATTGGTTACAAATCCACGGTCTAGATACATGACGTTGACGGGAGATGGTAAATGACCATGCTTTGCTGTTGATAAAATACAAATTAATAAAATATATGTTAAACTAGCTGTCAGAAAATCCCCCATGGTACCAGAGATTGGTATCTTTTAAATTACGGTAATTTAAAAGATACCTATACAATGTAAGAGAATAATCTTGGTTTTGTACCAAAATTTGCATGCTTCATGAGATCTGATAACTTTTTGACAGTGCGAGCCATATGGTCTCGCCTTGGCAACATTTTACATGAAAATGTTTTTGGTGGGATAAGTTATCCCATAGAGTCACGTTGCAGGTTCTGACCCGATCACTTTTCTCGCGTGGTTTTCGCGCGTCGCGTTTTTGCCTGCCACGAGGCTCCGCCATCCTCAATCTCTTCTTGTTCTTGATCAAAAGCAATCCCTGAGATTGGGATAGATACTCCCACAAACTACTTGACACTGGCGGAAATGCAGTACTAACGCACAAGCATGAGTCGATTAATTATAAATAAAAAAAAGTAATTCTATGTTTTTTCTTTTTAAATTTTATTTTTTTTAAATCTTCGTTGAACTACGCACGTGTTACGAATCTACTCATACATATAAAAGCTTTCATTCATAGAAGAGCTTACGTAATAGATGTCAAAATAATTCAAAGTCATGGTGATGTGTTTGTATTACCTGACAATGGTGCGCAGGAGTGTTGATCTCGCCTCGTTGTGGAATGTGATAATGACACTCGTCTGAGCAAGGTCATCGTCGTATTTCTTTAGGCGGCACCTGTTAAAAAAGTTTTATTAATTATTTATTGTGAAGTAGTTATTGACGGTTAAAATGATGTATAGTTATGAACAATATAGCAATTGTTTGCCTGTTGCAGATTTTATACAGTGTAGCGACACAGTGTATATTTAATATCTGTTTATTCTGTAGTTTTACATTAGTCCGACCGACTGTACCGGCAGGTCAATCATGTAGTTCAGAAATAAGTGCACTTAATTATATATGTTCAAAATCAAGAAGACTTTTCATCCCTACAACAACAGCTGTTACCCCCTAAATACAGCACTGTTTTATAAACCAGCAAATTTTAAGGGTGCATTCAGATAATGAAACTAAAAACTTTCCCTTATGTTCCATGAGTCGAAAAATGAGCAAAATGTTTTGGCCTTCCATACAAAAGTGCGGGTCAACTGATAGATTTTTTATTAGAGGTCCAAAAAAATATATCGTACAAATGCTCCTTAGGGAAAGGTTATCTATTGTTAAACCTTTTTCAACCCCAGTTTTGATTGTTTCTGCGATATTTTGAACCTACTTACATGAATAAACGATCATCGGATGACAAAATGTAACACGTCAAAATCAAAACCCACAAAACTTTGTACACTTAGTTTATCCCATAGTCATCTCATCTCATCCCAAGTGAAGAAATATGAGTCTATTTTAAGCCGACTCCAGGGCATAATTAAATCATTAGATTAAAATTGTCACAGTATCCGTGAACACAGGATGCTCGGTTTTACGGGTAATAATTATGAGCTATCAATCACTAGAAGTACTATCAATTAGAGTTAAGTCCCGTTATGTTAACAAGCCTGTTATAAGATGTTAGATGTTTCTATAAAGATGCGTCTACCTACAAGGTGTAAAACTAAATACTTTACATACTTTAGGGCGAGCTTCAGACCATTAAACTGAACAACCTGAGATAGGTACCTACTTAAAATTTTTAAAATACAGAAAAATGTTCATTACTTAGGACACACTATTACTTAGCACTAATATAGCCGAATTGTGAGAATTTTGAGTAAACCTTTCAAAAACAATTACCTATCTACTTTCTATCACATGACGGTTTATGATGGTTTTTAGAGTGCTGTTATCACGCAGGTATCAACAATTTTAGTGGTATTTCATCTCAAGCGTGTCCATGCTTTGAAAGACGCGTTAAGCGGTTGGTGCTGAACAGTATTCAGATGGCGGTGAACTTAACCTGGCTTAAAAAATTATCTTATAAATTTCCCACCCTCCACCATAGCGCCTGCGTGGTCCATTCCCTCTTAACATTAGTCCTGAGAGGAGGCCCTTGCCTGCCTGCAGTGGGATCCTATATAATCTATAATTTAACTATTTGTTAAAACTCTGACTTGGGGACCTACCAGGACGCGCAAGGAGAAATAATTAAGAAAAATAATGGTATTCAGATGAATTTATAATTAAGTGCATTTAAAATCAACCAAACGGACACCAATCGAACTGTTTTTTTTTAGTTGAGAGAGTACAGTTAACAAGCAAAAACACTGCTTAAAAAATTCACATAAAATTTGTCATTGATAAATTTAAAAAAAATTTTTTCCAAGAAAGCGATAATTAAAAAATATCTTGTAATCGGGTGCGGTAACCGATTTTTTTCCTGGTCCCCAAGTGAAAAAAAGTTATATCCATCTGGTCTGGACCACCCTGTATGTACTTAGGTATTACAATAAGTATAGTTGGTCGTATAAATTGTATGGAATCTCCAAATGAAGCCACCGATTTTGGTCTAGACTTGTGTAATGCTCATGACATCAATTTTGCATATAGTCTTCGAAAGTGCGATTATATTCAGTATGTCTTGAGTTAATAAGTGCTATTATGACCTTAACACGGTCTCGGATAATTAATCGACCTCACTTGCTACCTTGTTAACCTCTGACCATTCGTTCGTGCTCCTACATAATTCTATGGAAAAGTAAAAGTCAATTTGTATTCAAATAAAACACATGCTGATATTTCAATTTGGATTCAAATGATACCCGCTTATGACTGTGGGGAGGAAATCCAATCAGTTCGCCATAGGCGAGGAGTGCCCAATTAGGAAATACCCTGGGGACAGAAAGACCTTAAAGACCTTGTCGAGCTGCCTAAAGATGGTAGAAAAACTAGGACTAAATAAATAATCATGTTGATAAGTTTACATGGTACTCATGAGTAAAATTAAGTGACTCGACCAGCTCCAGATTTTGCAAAGTAAGTAAGTTATAGCCACGAATCTCACGAATAATGATGAGAAGGAGTGGGCCCATACTCCACCACGCGGGCCCTGTTTGTGTTGGTGGAGGCAAGTTAGTGGTCAACTTTCTGTCAGAACATTTTAAGGCCGCCTTTAAGGCCTCTGACCTGGCTTAACGAATAGTAACAACGCCATCTGACGGAACTATCCGAGACCAAATGCTTAACATGCCTTCCGAAGCACGGAAACGCTCGAGATGAAATACCACTGGACCGGACCTGGCGTTGCTTAACTTCGGTGATCGTTTCCAATACCGAAGCTCCACTACGCCAACGAGCGCTTCTCCAAACGCGCAACTTGCAAAGAGGAGATGGAAATTTCCCTGCATCTTCTGTGAGGGAAGCCCACTGATGTACAAACGTAGTATTCTAGGTAGACAAGTATTGGCACCAGATGAGATAGAAACCCTCCCTGTTAGAAACCTACTGCCATTCCTGACTGCAGTGGGATGTAATAAGGAACTGTATTCACAAAAGACCAGCAGTTCGCATTGGCACAGGCACAAGTCTGTCAACGCCCCCAACTCTTGAGTGATAATAGAAAATGGACCTTGGTTAGTTCCTTCATAGACTATTTAGATCATCCAGGCGTTGTCGATACGACCAGCGACTTGTCCTATCTGTTTTAGCCTCCTTATCTAGACCCTGCGTTTAATACTGATGGTCCTCGGCTGGGTTTTTGTTCGGTTGTTCTTAGTTTAGACTAATTCATTCAGGAAATTCATTTACTCCAAGACCTGAGCACGCTAGGCTTTAAGATTGGTCTTGGGGCTTAGCATGCTCAGGTCTTGGAGTAAATGAATGGTCAAATTTTGCAATATTGAGTCAAAAAACGAGGTCAACATTTAATTTCATGTTAAAAAGATGTTTAATTACGAAGGCCAGAGAAGAAAAGAACCCACGTACGCACGGCGACAGATCAACCTACCCATAGTTGGACCTTATGTCCATGAACATAGAGTTCAACTATGGGTAGGTTGATCTGTCGCCGTGTGTACGTAGTTGAAGATGAATCGATCCTATTTAAATAATAGCAATACCATTTTAAGATACATTTTATTACTGTTTATAATTGTTTAGAATTCATTTATTTACGTTGTGTAACATTGTATTTTAGCACTTTGTAAGTTGTGTAATGTTAACCTCTGACCATTCCTACATAATATGCCTAAGGAAAAGAAATAATATTGTTTGGTTGATTTGATCTTCTTCTATCGAGTCGATGGCATGTCATTTGATATTTTTCCTGCCCAGTATTTTGCGACTCTGATATCACCACCGGCAGCTTCCATAAGCTCTAGCGTGCAGGTGCCACGGGCAGTAAGGGCAGGACATAAGATAGGCCATAGTTTGAGAGGCAACACAAAACTCACACCTGAGGTCCGATCTGTCGATGAAACTCCACTTTGACCGGTTTTAATTGAAGATATGCAAATAGGCCTGGGCAGTTCGTATACAGGGAATATTGTAATTTTTAACAAAAAAAAATATTGATTCCCCCTTTTTTTTTAATTCGTAGACGCCATCTTAAAATAATATACCCTATGTCACTCTCACGATTTTTACGAATCCAATGACACCTCACACGTTAAAATCCATCAAGCCGTTTAGGCTGTAGGCCGTGCCAAAGAAATAGACATACAAACATACATACATACATACATACACACATACATACATTCATACATACATACGCTCGAAAAACATAACCCTCCTTTTGGCGCAGTCGGGTAAAAAGGCTCGGTTTGAAGGTTAATTTGATACCCTCGTGTTTCATTCATTACATAATTATACAAAAAAAATTACAGGGTGAAATTGACATCATTAGCATTCTTTTAAATCGATCGGAGCAAAACAAAATCTGTTGTTGCATAAATTTGATCCATTAGGCATTGCAGTTTAGTATGGAACAGCTGTTTTTATGCTCTGATCGTTTTACCCCCATAGTGAAAGTTGTTCAGTTTGATGGGTAGACTCTTAGTTTAAAATTATGCTAATGATATCAATTTCACCCTGAGTATGAGTAGTCAGAAAAAATAGACTAACATAGAGGCAATTGCAGAAAGGAGACAGGATTGGGGAATGCTTCATCGACAAAAGGCACAAATGCGAAGCTTTTAATAAGGATAACAATCAAACAACACTCAAGCCTAGACCAAGAGAATCTAAAATGACAGTTAATAAGTGAAAAGAAGACCTCGAACTTCAAATAGAGTCGATTTTTTTTCCGAAAATTGAACTAAACGTGCGTAAGCAGTTAATATTGTACAGATGATTTTTGCACATTTGATACTATAATAATTCGTTATAGAACGCATACTCGACCTAAATGATAAGCCCTGAATAACATTCATTAGATAATTAATTATAGAGAGCCGTTTATAATGAGATTGTGGATGACACATGCAACTGTTGCATCACTGCGTCATTGTGTTACTTAATAACCCATTAAGTTATACATATCTGGTGACAGAACTGCTATTATTCAACTCGTAGGTCTACTGGAGAGCGATTGCGCTAATTTAAAACTTCCAAGTTCAATCCTAATCCAATTTCAGTTCTAATCACATTGTAATTACTATTCAACTTTGCTGAATTCGTATCGCGATAATCTTGACTTATTTACTATGTAACTGACGGCCTTTAACGTCTGTCAAACGGCTGTCAAATTAAAGAATGTGTTAAAAGTTGTGGTTCGCGGTCCAATAATGGTTCAGTTGCGATTTATTTAGCGCGATTGCTCTCTTGGAGTAGAATAGTGATAACTTTGCAGTAATGCCTATCGCAGTTTCGTTATTACATTTTATTTCATTTATCTTTATTGGTCAACAAAGCAAATTACTTAATCGCTACAACAACGAAAATTAAATTTTATATCGCCATTTGCCCTTGAATACCGAACCGACAATCTGATCAGACAATCAAACTGAACAACATTCTCTATAGGAACAACATTGAAATCGCGAAAATAAATTAGCTCTTCCATACATTTGGGACGAATATTAATTGATATTTTCTATGGAACAACCTATTTTTTTCGCGATTTCAATGTAGGTCCCATGGTAAAATATAGAAATGTACTCGCAATTGTAGGAGTGTACTGACCGCCTCCGCATACTTGAATAATGCTGTTTTTCAGGGCTGCCAGTACATTTGTTACAAATATTCAGCCATGCCCCTGAAATTATACAAGCCTGTCTCGCATGATACATACAGGAGTAAAAACTTTTAAAATTGTGTTTTTCCTGATTATTCGTCCCGTAATTTGACCCTAATTCGTTTTTTTTTTAATTTTGTAATTTAGGTATTCAGTATTTTGTTGGTTCAACCGAGAGAGACGAGTTGAACGAAGCACTCTTTTGCGATTTTTGGACTCCAGCAGAGCTTTTCAGTTCATTAAAATTAATGTTTTTTGTTTTGTATCCAATTAATTGTTTTGTAAACAGCCACCCAATTATAAAGTTTTTGTATCCAATTATAGAAACTGGCAGCCCTGCTGTTTATACCCGACTGCGCGACGCAAACGCCAGGTAATGTGTTTATTATGGTAGGATATATCTATTTTGTGGTACTGCCGTCCTCGCCCCCCAGATGACCATGAGGTTTAAGCCTCACAAAAGAAGCCCGAAAAGACGTATAAAGCATTTCTAGTTTAGGGCCATTTTTATAATGGGGAACTTACACAGTTTTATATTTTTTATGTAGCATAAAGTTTTAGGACTTAGATAAAAATACCAAAAATGATAAAATATGCAAAAATCATTTATTTATTGCAAATCAAAAGTTGACTTTTCAAATTCCGCGCCAAAACGCTAACTGCCATGACGTAACGTCTCATTACGTCACTCCTTTTCATGACGCGTGAAGCTCATCACAAATCATCCGCTATAATATCTTGCCGTACTCTTTTAACGCTTGCAAGTTGCTAATCGCTTCGACACCTGGTGCAGATTGGTGTTTGAAATTACGTTCCGATCCACGTAACTTATAATTGCAATATTTTGTAAAATAAAATCTTCAGAATAATTCTTTGAGTAATGCTCTGAATTATTAAGATCATTTCTCATTATAATGTTGGTGCAAGTTTCCATTCAAGAAAAGTGCTAGCGCTGCTATCGATCTTCTCTAGCATTATCTCCTATAGAATCATGCTAACTATTTTTAATTGAAGAGGACAAAGGGATCCTCGTATTCCAGTCCTCTATATTGTGTCGTACATCTTTATTATATAAAACTATTAGTTCTCATTCCTGCACCCAGCTAAGTAATGTAAGGACTTAGTAGAGCTAGAGCTTTCGATTTATAGCCCAGTCATTTTACGGTTTGACTCGGACTATTTAGGAATAGAATATTTTGTCGAAAAAGCCTGATGGTAAATTTGTTTTTCACCGTTTAAGGCTTTACATTATATACACTTCAAACACGGACTAAATAATTTGTCTCCTTAGAAAGCTTTTTAAATTTCGTTGGTTATTTTATTGCTCAAAAGTCATTTATACTGTTGAATCTAATTAAAATGAGTGCATTGTTATTAAGATTATTAAGTTCTTTCCTCCTTGGAGATACAATTTTGATTTCTATATTGCGTAGCGAAATAATTAAATATGTTTTCAGTCCTTTTGTCAGTAAATGGTGCCGGTTACAGTTTAAAAGTCCCATTTATTTACTTCCCACCCCTTCTAACCAAACTCAGTAATATGACTGGGCTATTATTCCACTCTTGCCGATGCAATCCGTATCCCTGACCTACGATATTGCATTCCATTCCACCACTATGTAGTAATGTTTTTATCCATTCATTCTTGACACAATGTAGTAGCGCGATTAGATCGTAATCGTCATTGCAATTCAATGGACAGCTGTTTTTTAAACTAAGATAACGAGTAATAC
This sequence comes from Agonopterix alstromeriana, assembly GCA_963924505.1. Taxonomy (NCBI): domain Eukaryota; kingdom Metazoa; phylum Arthropoda; class Insecta; order Lepidoptera; family Depressariidae; genus Agonopterix; species Agonopterix alstromeriana. The sequence continues at coordinate 3,393,310 of OZ004670.1, read as the reverse complement.
GAGTAAAATATGTGTCAATGGAATAACTTTGTGTCCTTGGGACCATTACATACAACGTGTTAATGAATAAGCGCAAAACCTCATACACCCCAACTGATTTATAACAAAATAATTAGATTGAAATAATAATTTCATTATTTTTATAATTATAAAGTTATTCGTGTAGGGAACGTGGCCTACCGGTGTTTTATTCGGCTCCGCTGGAGAGGTTTTAGTGAACTGTAGTTGTTCTTCTGGTGGCAGGAGTGGTTCGATGTGAAGGAAAGTCTTGTTTGCAGCACTGGAGGTTTATTTTAGTGATTTTTACACCAGAGTTAGTTACACGCGCAAGCACCGTACCAATATGGAAGGTGAAAGCGTAAATACAACTTTTTAATTACTACATTTTATGTTGGTGTTGCCAACAATTCGCATTTTAAGTTTTCAAGCAAAAATGATTTGTTATCATTTCAGCAATGAATGAAAGCGCTAACGTGCTCATGGATAAATTTTAAGAATCTTGTTTTGGTGTGCCCGTTGGAGTTCGGTTGTAGTGTGCCCGTACGATGGGTTGAGATCGAGTTCAATTTAAAATTTTACAAACAAAATTAATTAATATTTTGAAAAAAGTTACCTATGTTGAAAACATGATAACTCGGATTCTGCTCTCGATTCTAAACAAACTACTTTCAAGTTTTGCGTTTATTCATTAACACGTTGTATAAAGAAACATGTAAACTAGCTGATTTAAAACAAGAAATCTTATTATTAGACGGCCCGATAGCACAGTCGGTAGTGAACCTGCCTGCTGTGCCAAGGGTCGCGGGTTCGAATCCCGTAAGGAACAAATATTTGTATGATGAATATGAATATTTGCACCCGAGTCATGGTTGTTTGTATCTATATTTTATTTTATTTTATTTATTTATTAGGTGCAGTAACAGGCAACAGATTACAACAATAAAAAATTTACAGTATAAGTGAACAGACATTACTTAATCTGAAGCCCAATTAAAACTGTACACAGCTTACTTAATGCTTCATATATCCATAAACAGTTTAAAAGGATTACACTTATATGAGTATGATATTAACAGACAGCCAAAAATACAAATAGATAACTAAATTTTTTTTACACATTTAGACAACACATCAAGGCGCAAGGTACACATCAGAAGAGAATACAAATTTTCATCACAAAGAAAGACAAACAGATAAACACATTAAACACACTAAATCATATCCAAACAGTATATGTATTATATATAGTGTATATGTATTATATATCGTTGTCTAGTCATCATAATACAAGTCCAGGCTCGATTCTGGTACTTTAAATGTGACTAGATAATTTGTGTGACAATGTCCAAGATATTTATTTATTTATATTTATTACCGTTTTTGAGAGTTACTCGGTTCTTACCGTGGTAAGAACCCGTTAAAATGTTTGATTCCAGATTAAGAAATCTTAATACTTTAGGTAACTTATTGTAACCTTCGAAAATGTAGAATGTAAAATAAAAAGAAATAAAGGATGTGATACAACCCACCAAAGTTAAATGGACACCTGCTGGCTCGGATGATGTCATAGCGAAATTTTATTGTCCAGATTTATTAATTTTAATTTCAAGAAACGAAATGTATACAGGGTAATGTAACAAAATACCCAGATAATATTATATAAAGCGATGGTTTAGACAGACCATCAAACTTAACAACTTTCACTATAGAGCCAACATCTATAAAAATAAAAAATATCTCCTGTTTGAAACAATGAAGTCGAGTTCAGTTCGATAGTTTTGAAACAGCAGAATTTTTATTGTATTTCGATGTTGTCTTCGTAGTAAATGTTGTTCAGTTTATTGGTCTAAAGTTTAGACCATAGTAGGTACTAGAGTTTTTTGTTTCACCTTGTATTTTCCGGCGGGACAGTCAGAGATATCTAACCTTATCAAATACAAAATATCCATAAACATACTCACTTACCCACATACCATACCCATCACAACTTTCACTTTCAATCTAGCCAAAGCAAAAACTCACATAGCATTCCTAGTGTCAGGAACCGGCCGGTTACTAGGCAGATTATCAGACGCCGCCTGGTTGAATCGGTTCCTGAGGTAGGGGTCGTTGTCCCGCGCCCCTCCCGCCACGTACCCCCCCTCGTCGAAGTACGCCCGCCCCGTACTGCCGGTCCCATAGGAATCTTCTGGGGGAGGGCTACTTTCGGCTTCTTCTACGTCTGAGTGTTGCTTTATCAGTCGGAGAGCTATGTTTTCTTCCTGTAACAAAATATATTTGGGTTTAGTACACACGATATAATTATATATTAAATAGATGTATCAATTATTTTATTAAATAGACTATGTATTATTGTATACATAACTTTAGTTTAAAAATTTATATTGTAATAGTTATTAAGTCGTGTTATGTTGTAGAGTTTCTGGCCGCATCTTCTTTACAGCGACAACACGCGGTTCCGACGCGGTGGTAGCTTTAAAAAAGATTTGACGTTTGATAAGTGTGCTGCAAGCTCCTATATTGAATAAATTATATTGACTTTGACTTTGAAATATTACCTTACAACCTTACATACTCATAGCCTACGCTGAAGAAGAAATTCTGATGCGTATGTCAAGTCTAACCAATCCGCGTGGTGGACTAACAACCTCCTTGAGGGTAGGCCTGTGCCCTGCAATGGGACGTTTATTGGTTTATGATGATGATGATTTGTTACCTTAATAGTAATAGGGCGCTTATAATTGTGCCGCGTTACAGATGTCACGCTCGTTGCATTGCTTGACGAGGACTATTGGAAAAAGACCCAATTGGGTCATTTTCGAGTCTTTACTTTGCACGCGCTAGTAACATGTCTGATCGGGTGATTTTTGATAATTTGTAAGATTTTGGGTTTGCCAAAAAACCAATCAATCAATCAATCAATTATACTTTATTTTACACCAAAAAACATAGTATACAGAGAGTTAATTAACAAGAAATACAGACGGTACAAAAATAGGCGGTCCATCCAACCAAAAACCATCTTCTCTTAAATGTAAGTACGGTGATTTTACCGCTGGGCGTTATACAAGATGTATAAGGTGTCTTTTACAACGCTTTTAGTCTAAAGGCTATCATTACTTGACCCGTCTAGCTTTACATCATGAAATCCTAAGTGACTCTATCCATAGCTGATTGGTAAAATCATACAGTCAAACTGAAAAAAACAAACAACGCAAATAAAGATAAAGTTCTCTACAGACCACTGTAATGTAAACGTTTATCTAACAGAATTTAGAAGACGCAGTGAAACAAACTCAACAATTTATACGTAATCAGGGTTAAAATTCCGGTCACCACCGTAATTTTTAAACTATTAATATTTTTGCACATAAACTTTCTATTATATATTTAATTGTATTTTTCTTCTCGTATACTAACATACTAACCCCCTCCCCCACTAAACTCACACACACACGCACGCACACACACACACACACACACACACACACACACACACACACACACACACACAAGAACGCATTGGCGCGTGAACTGCGCACTCATAATGTAAAACAGATCTCTCTGCGTACCCTCTGGCCTTATGGCGAATACTGTTCTATCTATAAGGAAGCTAATGCTTAGATTACAGTTTTACTTTTTTAAGCATTAGCAGCAACGATTGTTCTTATAAAGTCAAACTTTTAGTTTATTTACGATAAGAGCTCGATGTAATACATTAACTGCAAATAAAGATTTTTATTATTATTATTATTTTTCAACTATAACTTTGTGAAATCTAATCACAGAAACACGTACAAATTAAACATTCTCCTGAATATGTCTGACGACAGAACAATGAAGGTAATAACTTCCACACGAGAGAAGCTCACGCATATCTAATTAGACGATTTAATAAAGTCACCGGCAGGAAGGCTTTGTAATACTACCTCCTATGAATACTAAATGCATGATCCCTGTGGTTGCAAAAGATGAACGGAAGTTTATTATCATCGTTGCATCGCAGTGGTCTTTGGAGGCAAACCATGGCACGTTACTAATGGTAGTTAGACTAAAACAAACATTTAAAAAGTGAAAAATAATTCGGTCACCTTATTGCTTTTGATGTTGTGCATATGCATATGCTCACGACTATATTCCCCGAGGGGGTAGTCAGAGATATTCTGAAACCTCAGAACATCCACGTTTCACCAGTCCAGTGTGACGGGGTGTGAGCCCGTCGCCTCCTGCACGGCAGGCAAGGTTACCGCCACTGGACCACCACGGACGGCTTTTGAACGCGTGACTTTCAAAAATCGCACTCCTGGAGTGACCGAGTCTTGGAATGCGATTTTTGATGTAAGCAAATGTTTGTTTTATTTTTAACTCTCTTTAAGATAGTTTAGGTCAATTAATGCGTAGGGAACCGCTATAACATTGACTCTAGATTATTTTATTCGACAATCACTTGCGGTACCCGACACATTAATTGACCTAAAATATCTTAAAGAGAGTTAAAAAGTAAAAAATAAATTTGCTAGCATTAAAACATCAAAAGTATTGCTTTTGACCGAATTATTTGTCACTTTATAAATGTTTGTTTTTGGCATTGGGGGTTTTTAAAATTTGTAATTTAATGTTATTTTTAAAGTTACTAGAAAACTGCTAAACCGATTTTCATGAAACAAAGCTAAGAACAGTCTCGCAAAAGTTAGCTTTCTATTGAAAAAAAAAGGAATTGAAATCGGTCCATCCATTTGGGAGCTAGCCACAGACTGACAGACCGACAGACAGATCGACATAGGCATCAAACATATAACACCCCTCTTTTTCCGTCGTGGGTTAAAAGTAGGAAACATGCTCAGAAAACTTTGCGATGGTTATAGAGGTACGGAAACGACAAGCAGACAGAGTTAGCCCAAAACGAGCTTTAGCACATTAGCGTGATGAATAAATTAGGAGAGACACAGGCGGATTTGCTCACTCGTGTAGAAATAATCTATTCGGAAAATTTTATTTTTATCTAACAATTAACTGGATGTACCAACATAATTAATTATTTATTCTATGGTTCCAACCAGTCGGGAAAGATTTGAGTTGCGGCGAAAAGACAATATAGTTTGGTTAGGTGACGGCCATAGACGGCTAACGTCTAGGAAAGTCATTTAAACACATAATTAGACCGTTTATTACTCTTTATTTGTTTCTGCAGTGTAGCTTGGCGATTGTACATAATTTGTACCTATGGCAGCTTCCTGTTTGTATCCTCTGTTTTGACAAAATTGAAAATAATGAAAAAAAAAATGTAATTTGCACACCGCGGTTCCGAATTTGATCTAATGATAATGTCTACGCCACAGAAAATTATAAGAGGGGTTAGAAATTCAAAGTAGCGCTTGGAGACGACAGTCGCTACTTGTCTTCCCGCTCACGCTGCTACAATTACTCGTGCCCTCTCTCTCACACCACGCCGCGCGCCTTATGGTGTTATGCAAATCATTGCATAACCTGTGGCGACACGTTCCACGCCTACTTTGCACTTCTAACCCCTCTTATAATGTTATGTGGTCTACGCCTTTGAGGTAGCTTGGAACAGTTACCTAGTTAGTTTTTCCTAAAGAGGATTTAAAAAATTCAAAAACCACAAAACGTTTTACCTAAAAGGTCGTAATAAAATGATGGTACCTTATAGGGAAAGTAAGCGAAAAACATTAATATTGCGCAAACAGCCTTGTTAAAATTTAATTTGATATGAGATGACCCTTAGTTGGCTAACATAAATTCCGATGCTCTTACTAACACGTTACGGCATCATTTAAATTAATACCATGTTACGCTATTTTACAGAATTCAACCAAAGTTTGTTAACACTTTTGGCATAAAGTAAGACGTTTTAGACAAAAGTTTCGCAGTTGCAGAATAACTTTTGCTGCTCGCTGCTCTTGTCAGTTATTCAAGTAACAGCGGACCAGCCAGAATTTATGAGGTTCCAGAGTTTGCATAATTAATTAATGTTTGTTTTTTGCTTGTATTCAGCGTGGATTTATGCTTGAATGGAAAAGTAAGAGTGGTGTTGGATTCTTTTGAAAATAATGTGTGTAGGTAAAAACGAAATCTTAACAAAATATGGCAACGTTGTGAAATGCAGTCTTTGTTTTTTCTTAGTCATATTTTACCCGCAATTCGGTATGTCAAGTTTTTTTTGTCCTAATTTTATATTTTTTACGGATAGAAGATATAATTTTAAGCAACTAATTTAATTTTTATTGCTATTCATCGAGTTTATCAATATAAATTAAATTTTTAAATTCCTTAAAAATGTATTAACACAAAACAAATAAATGTAGGTAAATTAAAAATATAGAGAACTTATAACCTAAAAATTAGTTTGATCTGTAATCTCTAGAAATGCAAAAATCGTGGAGAGAAAATAATTCGAACTCCATGGAGAAAAACTAATGCTTCGTTAAAAAAAAATCCTGCCTTCTCTTTCTAACCCTATGTTGGAAACAGAAACGGCAACATCAAATGTCAAATTCTGACATTGTGAATGTATTTTTTTTTCTTAATTGCCAGTTATTTTAAGTTGATTTTAAGTTTACCGAGGAGTTCACAGGTGTTCCAGTGACGTCACTGGAACACCTGTGAACTCAGCCCTCCAAAAAAAAAACTTGTCATACCGAATTAAAATGAGGAAGGTACAGAATAGAGTTTTGTGCCCCGCTTTGGGAGAGATCTATGTTGAAATGGATGAAGATGGTGATATTTTATCAGGGTAATTATACCTTGTGACGTGTGACGAAATCCTTAAAAATGCTCCTCTACATTTAATCCTTTTTCTAAAGATGGTTGGAGTTTTAGAAAATTTTCTGACTTCCCGAAGGGAAAGCGTTCGTGAGTGTGTATGTACCTACGTATTTAAATTCGAACACTGGTAATAAACGTGGTATAAAAAGTTATACCAAGAATAAACTAAGAATAAGCAAAATGTCTAATAATAAACCCGGAATAACATAAACCTAGTATAACGTAGGCGTAAACTGTTCTGTATCATAGACACATTTCTGGTTTATCTATGAACCGTGAATGTCTGGTCTTGACAATGTTACACTAGGTATGTAATTCAATATTGTATTTTGTAAGTGTACTTTACTTTGCATATTTTGTTTTTTTTAAAAGATGTGTGTTGTAGAGTTTCTGGTCGCATCTTCTCTACAACGGAACACCTTCCGACGCGGTGGTAGAGTCAAAAATGACGTCAAAAAGTTATCTATGTGATATTATTTTAAACAAAATATTTTGAATTAAGTTGCGTTGAGTTGTGACGTAGCCACCAACATAGTTACGAGTTTATAAGTAGGAATTTTATGATCTCCTTATTCTTAGCTTATTCTATTCCTAAGAATCAGTACGTTTTTATTTATACCAGTCAAAAGTTTATCTCAGCATGCTAATTTATGGAAACTAGAACACCAGTTGGAGATACAATGATTGTGAATAACCTATTCGTTTAGTATAATTTATAACCTTGACATATTGAGTATCAAAATATACATAATGTAAATAAATGTAAATAAACTAGTCTTAGGTATGAATGCCACCAAATATTTTGTAATAGTCTATCGAAATTCGACTCTATAACAAACGACATAGAACATGCGTGATTTATAGTATTCAAATTACTTTATTAAGTAGCAAATTTTTGCAATTTGGTCTACAAATGTCAGGAGATGATTAAGTTTTAATAAGTAAATTAAAACCATGGTTGAATGTGTTTGAATGCATTAATAATTTTATTTCTGTTGTGTTTTGAGCTTACAAAAGTCACTAAGAAATTGTCAAACAGGGTTTTTCATATGCTGATAGTTTTTAAAGGGATGATCAGACCATCAAACTGAACAACTTTCTATATTGGACCAACATCGAAATCGCGAAAAAAATTCAGTTGCCCCATAAATTTGGGTCGAGTAAGTTTGTAGTTTTATTTGGAACAGCAGATTTTTTTATCACGATTTCGATATTAGTTAGTTAGTAGTTGTGAGAAGAGGTATTTTATGGTCAGAATGAACCTGATCAAATTGATCATCCCACCGAAGAAACAATAAGTATACACTGTTGTACTGTTTCAGTTGAAAAGAGATGATCTTTCTCCAGAATCGTTGTCAAAGTCAAAGCGTTGAAGCCTGTTGAAGCACACTTATTAAACGTCAATTCTTTTTTTAAGCTACCGCGTCGGAACTTGTTGTCGCTGTAGAGAAGATGCGGCCAGAAACTCTACAACATAGCACGACTCAATGACTAATACAATATACATTCTTAGGCTACTGTTATGTATACAGTAATACATAGATGATAACTGAATTCCTGCTTTGATCTAAACGGATTGTCCGTTCGAAGACATGTTTTTTTTTTCTTAAAAGCGCATGTAGCTAAATACTTATTTGACACTGTCTTCATAACAAACTAACAATCCTGCTCTTACACTGTTATGTACCTTGGAAATCGTCCTATCATTATATTCGTTGTAAATTGACTGTGATTTTAAACCAGTTCGAACAAAGCAAACAGATGAAACAAATGCAGAAGATGCGGGATGCTGATACATTGCGTTGCGTTAGCAAAAATTTTTTCAGTTCAATTTAAGTCATGAAGCTACTCGCGCACCGAAGGTTCCGTACCACACAACTACAAAACATATTAACTTACAAAAAAGTTTTGTTTTCTCCGGGACCTTTAACGCGAGACCGACTCACACTTGACCGGTTTTTGTTATTTGTTGTTATACAGCAGAGTTTGTTCTATAATCACACCAAGTTTGACGCTTTTATGTATTACCGTTTTTACGATACAGCGAGAAGAAAAAACGTTCATAAAAACTAGTTTCATGTCTGAGGACTCTGCTTACTGCTTGAGTAAGCGAGTGCTGTTTCTTCCCCTTTTTGGTTACATAATAAACGTAACAGTAACCACAATTGAGAGCATATTAGTCACACTCTTATAAAGATACCGGGATATGACAACTTAGATGATTTTACGCTAGCATGAATAAGCTGAAATTTCGGTAGTTTCTTACAATCAGTTGCGGTAGTGATCAGTGAAGATCTAAGTAGGTTTAGAACGACATAGCTATTAGGTTTAGTCTTCATAGCATAAATACCTTATTCCTTCAACTTATTTAACTCGGATACTCGTGATTGAGTTCTCTCCGCAACGTGAAAACGGGACCCTATTCCTAATCTACGTTGCCCGTCCGTGCGTCCGTCCGTCCTAGCTTCAGAGGGCTGTATCAGCTGAACCGTAAAAGGTTGTAATTTTCACAGAATTTGTCTAATTTTATTTGATGACAAAAAATGTCTTATTTTATTTGATTTGATGACAAATAATTAAAAATTTAAAGGCACTTGCGGCAAGATTTTGCTAGGCAATCCGGCGGCTGCGTTGTATGAACCTCTGTATAAACGTTCGCTAAAATCACATATCGTTCACCAAATAAATAGGTGCATATTTTGCGGTCGGATCTCGTACCAAAACGCCCATAAACGCTCCTTGAAGGTAGGCCTGTTTGCAGTGAGGCGTATACCGGCTGATGATGATGAGAATGCAAATATGTTACATTATCTGGAACTGATAGGTAAATAAAACTAACATAATTTTATATTAATACGGGAGCTATTTAACTACCAGGTAGTTAATTAGTGATTACATTTAATGGAGTCATTTTTATTAGGTAACCGTGTAATGCAATCCAATTGAAATAAGTCGTAAATTCATGAAGAAAATTTACTTGGTGTTGTTCGAATGTTTGAAAAAGTTGGATGAACCTTCCCGCTTACTTCCAAAACCCAGTTATACTCACCAAAAATATACTAGGCCCTAGAGCGGTTATGGACGCAGTTTTAGACCCTACGACCCTTTAGTCCCTATTAGTCTAGGCATTTAGCTGTGTACCGTCAATCACGTTTGACAGTTACGAGAAGAACCTACGACGCCGCGTGTCGCACGCGATACAAGCTGTCGCGCATTGACATAAGGCGCATTTTAGTTCGTCGTTCCTGAAACGCAAAGTTCGTAAATCGAAAAAAGCGTACGAAATCGGGAGAATGCGGTATCTGTTACAGTTCCTAGTAACTATTGAATAATCTGTGCCTCTAGGGTCATCTAAAGTCAAAGTCAATATAATTTATTCAATATAGGAGCTTGAAGCACACTTATCAAACGTTAAACCTTTTTAAAACTACCACCGCGTCGGAACGTGTTGTCGTTGTAGAGAAGATATTTTTTTCTCTGTATTTTACTGTTTAGGTTTTTATGTATAATAAAGTATATTTGACTGATTGATTGATTGAAAACGCACAACTAACACGACTCCCCAATAAACCCACTAGCCATTATAATGTTAATCTTATTCAACAATTTCAAAAACATTTTATGGTTTTAAAAATTAATGTCCATCCTCGATATGCATCAACACCTTAATTAGTACAAAACATGCGGAAATCGATCGGTTTTTCCGATTTCCTTTTAAACTGACAGGTAAACAAATCATTCGTTCACATGCAATCCATTCATTCATTTGCTATTGACCATCCCACCGATGGTGTTGAAAAGCTCTTTAAAATCCATATCCGATACAATATCGGATATTAGAAAAACTCTCTGTGTTAACTAAATATCTACAGCTACTAACAGAAGACAGAACCATGTTAAAGAGATGTAGTTTATCTGAATAAAGATAATCATTGACACGTTTTTAATTTTTCAATTCAATTCAATTTTATTGCGCAAAAAGAAAGTCAATTAGGTACTACAAAAAAGGTAATTTGTTCGCTAAAGAGCGATGTCGTCCACACAAAAAGAAAAATAGATAAAATGAGGATAAAATTGACGCCTTTCAAATTGAATGTCCATAAAAATAACAGCTAATTTATGGAGTATGGATAAAGAAAATTTTAATTTCTCGTTTCTTACAACGACGTCATTGAGACGTGGTATTACTAGAAAGACACCAATATACTCCTTCAAAATAGAATCTAATGGAATAGAAGAGAGACTTTACCCAGGGGCCTGGTCAGGTCAACTTACGCTGACAAAAACGTAAAAAACAACAGATTTGAAACAACGAATTAGTTACGTCCGTATCCGAAATTTCAGATCCAGCACATCCCTAGATGTTATAGCTTCTTTCCTGTTTTCCTATAATTGTAGTTCTATCGACAGTAACAAGTTTTAAAAGCTTTCTCGATGCATATCTAATGAGATTTTCGTACTCCCAACCAGTTAAGTGAAAGTAAGTGCAGATATGCGTGGTTGTACATTATTTATCGTTCAAGTGTAGTAACCCTTCGATTTACTGTGACATTAGAATGTAGTTTGTTTTGAATAACATACTTGTGAAATTGTTACAAGTTTACTTACGAAAGGTTTGAAAGAGAATTCCAATACCGAAGTATAAATTAAGGGAAGTTTATTCCGAATGCGTAAATGCGCGTTGCATACAAACGAAGTCTGGTGATATTTTCAATACTAATCAATTAAGGTCAATGAAATTTTGCAGAAACCATCTAGAAGAAAATCTCTATGCTTGTATCTTGTCCGATTTTCGTTAAAATTTACAGTTTCAATGCTAGGATTAATTTAAAATGTGTATGGAAATCTTTGAGGTACTGTAACTTAAAAACTATACATTTTAACGAAAATCTGACTCTATACAAGCATAGAGATTTGTTTCTATATTGTTTCTGCAAAATTTTATTGACTTTAATTGGTTAGTATTGAAAATATCACCATAGTACGTTTGTATGGAGCGCGCTCCGAATTATATCCTCTTAAGTGATGAAAGCAGATTTTCAGAACCCTAGTGTGTGGCGGGCCTTAGACTCTGCCTACTCCCATGGAACAATCATCATCATCATCTCAGCCAATAGACGTCCACTGCTGAACATATGCCTTCCCCAAGGATCGCCACAACGACCGGACTTCCACTGCCCTCATCCAACGGACTCCCGCCGCTTTTACCAGGTCGTCAGTCCATCTTGTTGGGGCCTACTCACGTTACCCCATGGGTCAGTACAATTTCAGCATAATGGAGGTCGAATGAAAAAAAAATAGAGCGTCGGTGACGCGTCGCGGATAGATATGGAACCTCAATCATGACGGACCGAGTGGTTCCAATGAGTTTTTTAAACTTCTGTACGCAATATTGACTGCTTTGTTCTCTTAAACGGCAAAGAAAAACATCGAGAGGAAACCTGCATACGCTGAACAAGAAATTCTGATGCGTATTATGTCTACCGATCCGCATTGGGCACGCGTGGTGGACTACCATACACCCTTCTTGAAGGTAGGCCTGTGCCCTGCAGCGGAAAGTTTATAGGCTGATGATGATGAATGAATCAGCAGCACTGTATATACAAGAACGGAATCTACGGATTTTTCGTTCCTATAGTAAAATCAAATTATTTCTGCCGATCGATCTACGCCGGGTCACACCCACCGGGACTTTTCTGTATTGTTTTCATCCCGTATTCCCAGCGCAATGTTGCGAAACTTTTCTGTTATGATCCTCGATTTATCTTTTACAATAAGTTTTATCAAACCGCAAGTCGAGTTGAGAGCATTACATGATATTACGATAAAACGTAATCTGTAAGTCCGTACGTGCGTGAGAGACCGCAGCTAGCAGGCTATTTACTGTAGAGATCGTGATGCGGTTTACACCTTATAGCATTGTTTTGTAATAAGATTGATGGTATAAAACCTTCTATTTCTGATAAAAAACCCGATAATTGCAGTGTTACCCAAAAAGTGCCGTAGGCGCGGTTTATACAGAAGAGACGTGTAGCGGTAGCAGATAGTCAAAGTAACACAATTATAAACCTTATAGTACGTAGCATATCGTAGTTTGGAGAATTACGCTCGCGCCTCCAAGCGACGTCACCTGGAGGCGCGGGCACGATTCTCCTTTACGACAAAAACGACGCTATTCTACGTACTATAAGGTTTATATTGTGTTACTTAGATTATCCGCCATCGCCACACGTCTCTTCTGAATAAACCGTAGCAAAGACAGTGAATATCTGAGGGCAACAAGTCAACTCTTCTTCATCGGGCTCCTCTCAATTACTGGAGGTTAGCAGTCAGCTCTGCATATCTATGCCTATCTCTCGCCAAACGAAACAGCTCTTCAACCCTAGCGATGCCTGTCCATTCGAGCCATGACATTCGTTTCGTGTCATGTCAACTCGTACAAAAATTTGTAAGCGTTTACAGTAGATTGGGTATTTTTAGTTTTCATTAGGGACAAAAGCTGATGATGATGAAAGATAATTAAAACAATTATCCTTCATCATCATCATCATCATCAGCTTTTGTTCACGCACTGCATGGTATAAGCCTCTATCCCATTATGCCACTCTTTCCTATCTTGTGCCAGTCCAACCGTCTTCGCATTATCATCAGCCCATCAGGCTCCTCTGCTCCTCTCTTGCCTGAAGTCGCCACCACTCAGCCAAGGCTTTGCAAATTTATTTATTAAATCACCTCTTACGACTCCCATCTTGGTTAGATCCATCCTATTCTAAAAGCAGGACATGAAAAGGGATTTCTGTCTCTGTTCCCATTATCTCTGAAATGGGCTTGTCGAAAATCCTATTTAAGACAGGATGTGGAACGAGGGAAACGAGAGCTTCGTCGTCGATTCAGAGAAATCTTCATAGATTTCTCTCAACAAAAACATGGAAAAGACCACAGACAGACCTTATGAGATAGAAAGCGGTTCTATGAAGACCCGCTCCCATATCGTGCGGACTAAGAAGCTATTTAGTCTATCATTATCACAGTCTTCACCGTTTAAGTTCAATGTCGAATATAAAAACGTTTAAGTAATAACATCACTACATGTTCGAAATTGAGCTGCTTATTTAAGTAGCCAACCAAGCGAATCTTTCTTTAACACCTCACCTCACATTCCTTAGTAAATGCAACAAATTCGGAAGCAAAATCAGTGATGCACTCGAAAGTACAAGTGTGTGGGTATGGTGTGGAACACAATACACGGCTAATGTCAGTTGAGGACGCAAGCGAGCGTGACGGATGCGCTGGCGCATGCCGTGGGACAGTAAAAGGTACTTGGGAAATGGATAATTCGGTATTGTTTTGGCAGGTTATTGTCGTATTGTGTGCTTGATGGAGGAATTACGGAATTAATCGAGATAGTCGAGATATATTTGAGAAAAAAGTTGTATATTATATGACTTATCAAAACTCCTTATCGTCCTGTCCATATCCATAGATAAAATAGGTCTCTGCCATCATCACTGTCATAATTATCTGTTAGTCATTTCAGTGCTAACGACTCTCTTACACTTGCCGTTTTCTACGCGATCCATCTGTCTTCATCTCCTCATGAAGCCATCAACATTAAACTATAAGTAATCTCAAGATTATCTTTCCTATACCTAGCACTACTCTTGTTATAATTATGACACATTATATTTCTCCTCAGTAACATGATAAACGGATTTTCATCAAGGATTCAACTCTTTCTCTCTCTTGCTGACCAGTAAATCTGGTGGTCGAGCCTTATCCTCGTTTTTTCTGTCCACTTCGCTCTATTTAAAATATCGTCTTCAGAAACATTGCACTCAGTCTTAATTACTGCGAACTTTGTTCATCCATTCAAGTAGTTTTGGAAATCCTCTGTCCAGGAATTGACAATTATAGTGTTATATTGCCTACACATGAAGACAGGCAACTTTGTAAGAATTAAAATTTAAAAATTGCGAAGGGCTGACTGTCAATGCCAACGCACACACTTACATCCAACAACTACCTATACATGTTTTGACGCGTTCGAGACGAAGGAACTTGACGCAATGCTAAAAAACGTCCTTGAGATGCAGTATCAGTAGGTAGAATTTATAATACTGATACTAATTTCGCGTCTAAACTGTAACCACATTGATCAACCCACATTGATAACTGGACCATAATGACGTCAGACAAATCCGATAACGTAACAACGGTATGTGATAGTGAAAGTGTAGTGGCCACGGGCGACCTTGAAGCACTTACGACATTTAGATCCGGCTTCGGAGGACCAACTTTTTATAGGCTTAAACAATGGACGTAGGAATGAGAGGTTTTATTGTTTTACTTTCGTTGCGAAGGTAATGAGGTAGGTAGTTAAGGTTATATCATGTGTCGTTGGTATTTTAAAGTTGGATTTTATGTGGTACAATGTGTATAAAGTACAAATAGTTCTTGATATTGACTGTAGGTTAGAAGTTACTTTGTGCTGCGAAAATGTGGACAAACGGGGTAGTCAGAAACCTTGCTACAGCTACGATATATCGTTTAAAGCGTGTAGATATAGCAGTGCAGGTATGCAGGATGGACATGACAAATTATGATAGGAGGCCAGCCTTTCGCCCACAAAAAAATTATACAAGAAACTTTTTCCCTTAGTTGCCTCGATCGAGATCGGGTGATCCATTTCGAAGCTGAAGCGAAAGATATTCCACCTTTACCTTTATGCAATGCTCCTGACCCTGGTCCTGGTGTTAATGCTATTCCAAGCCATACACCACACGAGTCAAATTAATTCGCAAAGTTTTGGGATCTCTCGCGGAATCAAACACTGTTCACTTGGATACCACACAGCCAACATTATCATCATCAGATAGTTTAAGCTGCGCCTGGGTCGCATCTTCCATTGTCGATTTAACTATGCGGAATTTGGTATCACGTTAAATTTGAGGTATTTTCGTGATTTTCAGCGGTAACGACCGGCCTGTCTCACTCCACAGTTCAGGTACGCTTGACGGCGATCCCCACCGAGTGGTGAATGGCAATAGGTTAGGTATACCGTGTAAACTTCTTGGTCAAATCTCATTAGACTTGCCGCCATTTTGTGAGTAGTCAATGCGAGACTTGAAAACCCTAGCGATGCCGCACTGCAAGCACGGGAAAGAATGAAAATGGGAGACTATGTAAAGGAAGCTTTCATGTCTAATGACTCGGTCAATTTTTGCTTGCACGCGTGTCGTTGTGACGGTTGGTAGGTTTTCGCGAATTGTACGATAAGACGGGTGCGAATAACTTTGCACCTTATTGCCGTGCAGAGAGAGTCGCTATTTATTTAAATGTGTTTTCGAAGTGATTCTTCTGAACCGGTAATTATTTATTCTGTGGTAACGAGTCTATGTAGTCATGACAAATCTTGCTGTCAAATAATTAGCTCGATGCCGAATGTGCAAATACTTGTGATACAGTAGCGGTTCAGTACGATTTAGTCGACATCTATTTAGTGCTATCGGACCTGCTATATCTATATAGACTAAACACAACTGCTCTCGAATTGCATCCCAGCAACACCGGACGTGTTTATTCTTAATTCCGCAACTCTGTGTTGCCATTATCTGTGAAACCGTTGCATGGAGGAGATTTCACGCTAGCTTCATGTAAATAGCTATAATTATGTGTTTAGGTGTGTGGGCGGCAGTGAATTACTCTCTCACAAATCACTCTGAAGTGATAACGCCGCCTTTTATACCTTTCTCATTCATGAATTCACATTATGTGAATAAAGAATTATGTGTTAGGATAAACAGTTGCATTACTTTAACGGGCGATTATACCCATGATACTAGACAACTTTCCCTAAGAAACCTTTAGGAAATTCGCAAAAAAAATTTGGACTTTCCATACTAAATGCCATCAACTGATAGAACATTTAAGATAAGATAAGATAAATATTCTTTATTTGCACACCAAGAATAGAAAAATACAATTTAAAACAAGAATGAGAAGGGTACAAAGGGCGGTCTTATCACTAAAAGCGATTTCTTCCAGACAACTATTGGATGGAAGAACTATTTACAGAGACAAATGCTACGGCGCGGCGGTGCACTATTAGGTACCTATGTACCTGTCTACATATATAGAGTAAATATAATTTATACATACATACACACAAATATAAATATATTAATACATATAATATACATATAATTATGATGTTAAATATAAAATACAGTTACCCGTCGCACCGAACAGAGAGTGGTGTGGAACAGAGGTGTGGAAGTGTTTAGGGAAGACCTTTGCCCAGCAGTGGGGCATGTTAATGTTATGTTATTATTCAGAGTTGTATTTTGTTAGAGGAACTTCTGAATCTGTGTTGAGTTAGCCGCGTGTATTTATAATGCATGGGTGGGTGTATATTTCAACTAAATTTGACTACCCCTCGGGGAATGAAATCGTGAACATAATATGCACGCTTGTAATAAATCAGACATTATTAAACACTGTTATTATACCTATTGTTAAACAGTAATTTGATAGTAAACTTTCAAAATGATACCTGGGAAAAAGATATAGCGTTCTTGATTTTGTGTTCGTGTCAAAAGTACAAATTAAAGTTTCATAAAAACTGATCTTCTTAATAAATCCAACATAATCAAATTAAATTGCAATTTGATTGCCACCAATGCGCTTTCAAAATGAAACCGATTTGTTATGCAATTCAACACTTCAGTTAGTCTCGAATAAAGAAGAATTATGCATGCTTTATGGCGTGTTAGATGTTTATGATATGTAGACTTCTAAGGCAAGTATATATACCTATGTATATAACAGATAGTAAAAACAGTAGCCAATCTCGTAACGGGTACCTAATTGTTGTGTGATTAATTACTAATGTTGATATTCTAAAAATAGTACCTACCTATACAGGGTCCTTCATAATATTCTGACATTTTTTTAAGGGGATGATCAGACCATCAAACTGAACAACTTCCTCTATGGGACCAAAATCGAAATAAAAAAAATCTGCTATTCCATATAAAAAATGCAAACCTACTTCAGCCAAATGTTTGGGACAACTGATTTTTTTTTTCGCGTTTTCGATGTTCGTGCCACAGAGAAAGTTTTTCAGTTTGATGGTCTGACCATCCCCTTAAAAAAGTATCAGCATATTAAGAAGGACTCTGTATATTTACTCTGTATCTGATATAAACGTCACGAGACCTGAATGATCTTTGTAGCAAAAAATGAAAAGCGGGATTGGATCTAACAAAGACATCAATTATAATCATGCACTAAAGTGATGGAAAAGAATCCAAAGTTGCGGATTTCATACAAACTACCTCGCCTCCCGCAAAAAGTGGTAAATAAGTTTGTTTGTAGAATTATACACGTAAGTCGTCCATCGTTATATTGTCTAAGCTAAACAGTAGTAGTAGTTGACAACATAAAATATATTTTAGTTTTAACTGCTCAGTAAATAAACCGTTTGGAAATAACGCTTAACTCACATTTTCAGTTATGCTGTTGCTTGAATACTATTTTTAATAACTGGATAAACTATAAAAAGTGTCAAAAAGACTACGAAAAACAGTGACGTCACTTTTAAATTTTTAGTATAATATTTCATACAGAGCACGCGTTTTGACGTTTGATAAAGAGTTGTTAATTTGACTAGTTGAAACTCGCGGATTATGCTCATGCTTGTCAAACCCTTAGACAATATAACTATGGATTTTATACTACCTCGTAGTCTTGGAAAAAATCATAAACCAGTCAATTTAAAACATTCTAAATATAGAAACAAACTGATGGAGGTTCTTCGTAACTGAAATATGATAGTGTCCTAGACGAAGCTCGGACGGGTAATAAATTTGATATCCTAGTCAGGTCCCAAGAGGCGCCGGCGATACTATTTTTAGATCAGGCTGTAGACGAACTATTGCATTACTTTAGCTTAGTAGCAGGCTACTGGCATTTCGAAAGTATATCGAATGTAGCAAAAAAGTGGCAATATACAGGGTCCTTCTTAATATGCTGACACTTTTTAAGGGGATGATCAGACCATCAAACTGAACAACTTTCTCTATGGGACCAACATCGAAATAACGAAAAAAAATCAGCTGTTCTATGCAAAACTGCTAACCTACTCGAGCCAAATGTATGGGACCGCTGATAATTTTTACGTGATTTCGATGTTGGTCGCATAGTTGTTCAGTTTGACAGTCTGATCATCCCCTTAAAAGAGTGTCAGCATATTAAGAAGGACCTTATATATGAAAAAGTTTATAATAAAAACATTGACGTAGAATACTATGGACGCCGGGTCTAGTACAAAATTCTCGAAAAAAGTGTCCGTGACTAAACTACACAAACCTAAGCAGGTACGTGGAGTAATATAAACCAAATTGAAAATGCTGAAATTCTTTTGCACCACACCGCCCCATCGCGGCACGGTGCGCGCCACGTGCCCGCGCGTGTTCGTAGTATTTGGGTCTATACTTCATTCCAAATAAGGACGACGAGATTTTCCGATTCCTATTTAACTTTCTGGCTAATTCTGATTACCAAATGTAATTAATTTCTTGGATACATACACTATCCGACATATCTTGGATGCTACTAAAGCTGTTCTAAGAATAAGTGAGAGGAAGTGTTTCTCTAATCTGTTTCTGTAATGCAAAAAATAGCCTTAAAGTTACGTTGCTATTTTGAATGGAGTACAGTAGAATTGCAGTTTTTCCGACAGAAAAACCGTCATTACCTAAATATTATGTATGACCAGTGGCGGATTTACAGTCTTGGCCGCCCTAGGCCCCAGACCATGAATTATGTACCAGCCGCCCTTTTCTCAGCACCCATCATATAGAGACTACATAATTAATTTACTTTATTGCCAACTTTTATCGAAATTGATTCAGAAATTTTAATAATCTGCGCGAGCCTTTAGAATAATTAGGTACTTAGAGTTATTTCTTGTTATCATTAGTGAAATTTTTGTCACAATTGGCTATTTGACAGTTTTCGGAAAGATATTTTAAATTATACGTAGGTTTATTTTATACCTCTTTCAATTATCTTTTTCTTAAAAAAGCGTTATTTATTCGAAAAAAAACAATATTTTTCATTCAGTAATTTAAGATTCGCACGAAAACTGTCGATCAGGTGGCACTTCTGGCTGTGACGTCATAATTCAATAAACAAAGTAAAGCTAACTACGACGCTTCAACTCACATGACGTTTAATTGTTTGAAATATGACGTCACACGATACTCAATCATGGCCGCCCGCGTTTCAGTTTTTGAAATCCACCGATAAAAAACTAATTTATTTTTCAAAAATATTCACAAATTACTTTAATGCAAAAAACATATTGTATGGTTATTGTGAACCTATAAGCTACTATATCTAATATACAGGGTCCAACTTAATATGCTGACAGTTTTTTAAGAGGATGATCAGATCACCAGGGACCAATGTCGAAATCGCGAAAAAGAAATCAGCTGTCCCATACAATTGGGACCAGTAAGATTTCAATTTACTATGGAACAGCAGATTTTATTTTCGCGATTTCGACATTAATAAATAATAATAATAAATATCTTGGACATTGTCACAAAAATTATCTAGCCACATTTAAAGTATCAGAATCTAGCCTGAACTTGTGTTATGATGACTAGACAACGATATAGAATACATATATAGATACAAACATCCATGACTCTGGTACAAATATTCATATTCATCATACAAATATTTGTCCCTTACGGGATTCGAACCCGCGACCCTCAGCACAGCAGGCAGGATCACTACCGTCTGCGCTATCGGGCCGACATTGGCCCCATAGAGAAAGTTCTTCAGTTTGTTGGTCTGATCATCCTCTTAAAAAAGTATCATTTTTTAAGAGGATGATCACATTTAATGTTTTACCGTTACAATTTTCAAATAGCCAATTGGCCTCCCCTAATATCCTACTGGGCCTTACGGCAAATCCGCCACTGTGTATGACTTTCTCATTCCACATTAGCAGTCTACAGCTTATTGATCTTTGCTGATCATGGTTTCGATACCGGTTCAGCGTACAAGCAATATTTTCAAAGTCACCTATCTATTCCAATCCACTAGTTTCACCACATATGAAGTCTGCTAACATGCCTCTTAATACTGTCTTTTAAGACTGAAAATTGCTCGATTTGCAGGATATCGGATTTATAACAAATTCTAGCAGAAATGGCTCGGATTTTATTAAACTAGTTTGGAAAGTTCGCCTGTACCAGTCACGATCCTGCATTGGATAGGCTTTAGATTTGCTTTGTAATTTGTGTTTTATTTCGTTGTGTTTAGGTTTAGTTTTAGATAAGGCTTTTGGGTCACGAAGCTTACGTCTGGAGGAAGCCTGATGCAGGAGATTAAAATACCTATTATCTGTGTGGAATAGGGATGAGCTATTTTCGAGAGGAACTATTTCGAATTATTCAAATGATTGTTAGGTAGGTTTAGCAATTTCGGTCGATACTGCGTTGAAGAGACCAGACTGCCCATTTAAAGTGGTATTAAATTGAGGTCCAGTAGGAAGGAGAGAAAAACGTTTCCAGTGACGTTCACAGATATTATAATACAAGTACCTAACGTAAGTTAATTGGTATCGGTGACCGGAGTTATACAGTGACTGTAATGAAACTAATGAACCATAACATAGTGTGTATGGAATTGGTAATAGAATATGGATGGATTTTTTTTTCTAACTAGGCAAGTCTCCTTGTCAAATCAATTGCTTTCAGCAACATGAATATTGAATAATGTTCATAATTTAGCTGTTACCCGCGACTTTGTATGCGTAGAAAGTCCTTCCCCAGGGTTTAGAATATATTTCAACCACGTTTCTTCAAAATCGATTCAGCGGGTTAGCCGAGAAAAGGTAATAAACAGAATGAAAGAGGTACTTTTGCATTTATACACCGTGTAAGGAAAAGTATCATTAAGCTTTAAACCACATACTGAACCCATCAAACTGAACAACTTTTTCTATGGGAGAAAACCTATCAGAACAAAAAAATATCTGCTGTCCCATACTACACTACAAAACCTACACGATTCAAACGTATGGGGACAGCAGATTTTATTTATTCTGACACGTTTGATCCCATAGTAAAAGTTGTTTCGTTCGATGGGTAGAGTGTGTGAAAGGTTAATAAAATTAAAAAAATAAAAAACTACTTATTTCAGAAAAATGTCCATAGCATTGTTAGATAAAACATTTATGACCTAAAACTATTCCTTAATGATATTCCTTACACCCTGTATTGCACTATTGCACTATTATTCAATTTTCCGTCGAATTTACCAACTGCTCATTCTATGCGCCAAAAAGCATTTATATTCTGCTCATTCTCATATGAATACCCAAATTGCATCCTAAATTCGAAATTACACACTAAAATAGACCAGATTTACTTAGACAGGTACATTTACATTAGCATTCCAATCAAGTTTAGTTAAACAAGGCTTAAAACAACACATATACGTTTACGTAATACGTAATGACCTGAGATCGGTTCATCTAACGTAACAGTAACAAAAAGTAAAAGCACGCCAATTATGAGGTCAAGACAGTGTCTGGTTTATTAAATTTACAACAGTACAGATGCTCTTTTGTACGTGCTGACATTTTTTACTATGATTAGTGAAAATTTTTGATTAGATCAAATGCTAACTATTATTAGGCTAAACGCCATGGTCCAGTGGCGAGTAACCTTGCCTGCCGTGCAGGAGGCGATGGTTCGATGCCCGTCCAGGCCGACATGATAACAAATCATTTTTGCCTCAAAACTTAAAATGCGAATAACTTTAAATGTGAACTATCATAATAATGAAATTATTGTTTCAATCTAATTATTTTGTTAAAAATCAGTTGGGGTGTATGAGGTTTTGCGCTTATTCATTAACACGTTGTATATTGCTATGATCCCAAACGTAAGCAACTAGGGTTTTAATATGGAAACCATACAACGACACCAATATTGTATCATCCATCACCGAACCGAGATTCGAACCCAGCACCTCAGGTTTGGCAGTCCGGCGTGGTAACCATTCAACTGGGTGCATTAAAACAACTTAACATGGACAGATTGTTATAACAGCTTTTATTATCGTTCTCTAACTGTTTATTACAAACAGGGTTAGTTGTGATCTGAGAAAACAATCACTGTAGTGATGTTGATAAACAGTTTCACAGTCTGCGGTCGAAACACAGACCATCTTCCTTATGGACTTCTAATGGGCTGGCTTTTTTCTTGCTCAACGGATCAGCGAGGAAATGCCGCCAGCGTTTTGTGACATGGAACGAAGCTGCACCACATCCTAGGCTAGTTTAGTTTTAGGTCTCTTTATTTGTTATTTAATGTCCCTATACAGGGTCCAACTAAATATGCTGACAGTTTTTTAAGAGGATGATCAGACCATGAAATTGAACAACTTTCTCTATGGGACTAAGATCGAAATCGCGAAAAAAAATCAGCAGTCCCATACAATTGGGTCGAGTAAGATTTCAGTTTACTATGGAACAGCAGATTTTTTTTTCGAGATTTCGACATTGGTCCCATAGAGAAAGTGGTTCAGTTTGATGGTCTGATCATTTCCTTAAAAAGTGTCAGCATATTAAGAAGGAACCTGTATATTTTATTTATTTGTTGTAATAAAGTCTTATTCACACTTTTAATAAAAAGTGTGTTTCTACAAATTAAAATTACTCTATAAGAAACATCAACTTAATAAACGATCAGTAAATTAAAATAAAGTTATCCTAAAAAAATGTAGTGCAATTTGGGAGGCAGATCCAAGAGATTCGTGTTTTAACTTTTGAACACGAATTCGATGATTTATTTTTTAAATAGGTCAGCCAGCTGGAAGCTTCCAGTGTGTTCATATTGACTGCAACAATTTTACCGCACATAGGCCGATGACAATTACTCAATGCAATAATGTAGAAAGATGTCATGGATTGTGAACATTTGTATCATGAAACTTACACGTAAATGACTCCAATTGTTTTACATTGATTTAGTTTCCAGTAAAAGTCAGTGTAATAGTAGTCTATACGCTAGGTAGTATGTGGCCGATATACTCGTAAACAGGGCGGCAGAGAATAGGTCACAAAGTCAAACGCAAGTGTAAAATTATTATGTCATTGTGTTGTGTTGTAAACTTTATAATATTAAATTGTATTTTTAGATGAGTATCGACAACGCTACGCCGAGATATAGGTAATGTGTTTAGAACAATTATACTTTATTTGAGTAATTATAATGTCTTCTTTTTTATAACTTTATATATGATCGATATAGATGTCCAATGTTTTCTCAATATTTTTGACGCATACACCGTGTCGGAAGGTGTAGAGAAGATGCGGCCAGAAACTCTACAGCACACATCTTTTACACAAAACAAAATATACAAAGTACAAATACAAAATAAATACTATATTGAATTACATAACATTACTGTCAAGGTCGTTTTAAAGAGGTCTTCATAAGTAGTAGATAATAATAAACTCTGGAGCGTATTTCCTCTTGGGGTAATCAGTAAGATTACATACTAACTACCTTTATATGCATGTAGCTTGGTTATATTTAGCCTTTGACTATTTATATGTGGACTGGGTACGCGTGTAATTCTACTAACAAACATTTCTGCCACTTTTTGCGGGAGGAGAGGTAACATGAAATCCGCAACTTTGGATTTTATTCCCCATAACTTTAGATTCTAATTTTGAATGTTAAAAATCATGAAAAGTAGTCTCGTGTGAACCCCAAACGTTCTAAGTTCGAAGTTATTATTTCGCAATTATAGGCTGTCTCGTTTAGTGATAAGATGTAAAATTGAATGTAAATGCACAGGATCAATTGTGCTTATACCGTGGCAGAGGGGAAATGCTACCGCAAGGCTAGTCCTTATAATAATTAGTCAAAGTATTTAGCATATTATTAAAGGTTTCAGGATGGACTAACGGCACAGATTAAATACTTGCTAACGGGTTCCGTTTTGACAATTATGTTACGAAACACTAAAATGATACACATACAAACTCGTTAATGTTTTTGACGTGAGTTCTAGTTTCAGACAATACCTTTTCCAGCTTCCTGAGTTTCAGATACTCTATGTCAACTTGTCAACTATACTACCTACTAGGAAGCTGGTAAAAGTATTCTCTATTACCTATTCTGTGTCACACACTGATTTGTAGCACCACTGGCTTTTCGGTGAAGGAAAACATCGTGAGGAAACCTGCATGCTTCAATTTCGAGGCATGTATTGTACCCACTGTCCATTACAAGTGGCGACGGGCTCACCCTCCGGCACACTGGACAGAGTTTCGGTACTATTGGTGAAACGTGGATGTTCTGAGGTTTCAGAATATCTCTGACTACCCCCTCGGGGAATATAGTCGTGAGCATATGCTTATGCTTATGCTATTCTGTGTCTAGTTAGTTATAGCCCGTAGAATCTTATTGCAGGGCAAATAAAGGCCTCCTCTTACGAATAAGGGTAGAGGGAGTTCATACTCCACCACGCGGGCCCAGTGCGTGTTGGTGGAGGCAAGGAGGTGGTCAACTTGCTGTCAGAGAATTTTCAAGCCGCCTTAATAGGCCTCTGACCTGGCTTAACGAATAGTTACAACGCTATTTCACGGACTATCCGAGATCAACTGCTCAGCGTGCCTGCCGAAGAACGAAAATGCTCGAGATGAAATACCACTAAACGGTCACCCATCCAAAGACTGACCGGACCTGGCATTGCTTAACTTCGGTGATCGTTTCCAATGCCGAGGCTCCACTACGCCAACGAGCGCTTCATATTAAGTGTCTATGTTTTAAAAACATATCCTATTAGAAATATTATTTCATGATTATGACCACAGAGGCTGTAGGGTTGACAAGGTAATCGAGACTACATTCCAATACCTGCTTAGTTTAGGCTTAGAACATAAATTGCTCTAAAATACAGAACAATGTATAGGTTATTTACTCTTTCATATTATTACTGAGCAAATACAGATTTAAAAATATTATTGGTAGTTACATCTTCCTAAAGATTTGCATAGCATGCATATGCTCACGACTATATTCCCCGAGGGGGTAGTCGGAGATATTCTGAAACCTCAGAACATCCACGTTTCACCAGTAGTACCGAAACTCTGTCCAGTGTAATGGGGGGTGAGCCCGTCGCCACTTATAATGGACAGTGGGTAAATACATTCCTCGAAATTGAAGCATGCAGGTTTCCTCACGATATTCCTTAAGATTTGAACCTGCGTAAATATGTATAAAAGTAAAGGTATAGCCTTTTATTTATTTGTAAAATTAAAATGTTAAAAACAAGACGTGAAACAGTGCACTGATTAAAATTCCACAACACCTTTCGTACCTATACGAAGCTAAATTATGTTCAGGCAATTGATGGTGGATCGTACATCGAAGTTTAATTGTCTCTGACTATCCCAATACACTAATAAATTCTAATAAGTTATTATTCAAGCAACGCAAAATAAGGAAGTCCATAAACCACTAATAGAAGGTGTAAAATATTGAACGTCCTTATTCGTCTGGGCACCAATTAGAGAGTAGACGTTAACCAAACGATAGTGAAAGTCAGTTGAGACTTTAAAACTATTTTATAGAGCACTCTAGTCGTAATCGTTACATTTATTTTATAGAGACACTTCAATAAGGTACAATTAATTTATTTGAAAGCTGTAAGTGGGGTTTAAAGTTTTATTATACAATGATCTTCTAGCGGATTCGTTCTGGTTGGGTTTAGACTGTAGGGAAAGCATTCTGTATCGAATGCAACGATTTTTACCTTTCATCCACCTTGATAAATGTGTTTGATAACTAGTTACGAAAGAAGACTACCTGAGCCTCGAAAAAAAACGTAGTTTAGATGCAATCTATAACGACGATAACCTTACAGATAATAAGCTTAAGTGATTCAGAGAAATACATTTAATGGACGGCGGTTTTTGCCGAATGATTGTTTACCTAATCGTTCGAATCAGAACAATATCAAAATGAGAATCAATTGCCAAACAAAAATACAACCAGTCAAATGCGAGTCGGGCTATGTGCGCACCGAGGGCTCCGCACCACACCACCACACAACCTTTCAAAAAAGTTTTGTTTTCTCTGGGACCTTTAGCGCGAGACCGACTCACACTAGGCCGGTTTTTATTATCTTTTGTTCTATTGTAGAGTTTGCCGTATAATCACACCAAGTTTGACGCTTGTATGTATTACCGTTTTTGGGGTAGAGCGAGAAGAAAAAACGTTGATAAAAACTAGTTTTTTGTATGAGTAATTAATTTAATAATTTTTTGACTTTTTTATTATTTGTTAGCAAATCCGCCATATTAAAACATTCTGTGAAAATGTCAAGTTACAACCCTAAATAGGTAGGACGGACGGACAGCGTAGGCTTATGAATAGGGTCCCGTTTTCACTCTTTGGGTACGGTGGTGAGAATGTGTATGCCCGTTTCAAAAAGCTGCGTCTGGGAAGATAGCTAGGTATGTATAAATCAACAAAAAAATTAAGTAGAATATCGAACAAACGGCGACACGTCACGCAAAACAAACATAAGCTGGCCGTGTGACGTTATGCATTACTCTAGCCAGCTTATTTTCGTTTTGCGTAGCTTGATGTGTCGCCGTGTGTACCTACATAGGTAGATAAACAGTTTCAGGGTGTAATAAAGAAAATTTAATAAATGTTGGATCTTATTTTAGGCAAATTTTCTTATTGGAGAAACAAATATACCAAATATACCTATATACCTTCCTCTTAGGTCATAACCTAAGAGGAAGGATCTCCATAGAGTCCGCATAAATTTACGATTGTAGTTGGTCTCTTTTGACCTTTAATAGTAGAAGGAGATGGAACTATAGATATTTGTTTATGCGGCTGTCCACTTTTTTTTTAGCTAGTGTGTGTGTAAAGTGACCGTAAACATAAGGCCATATGTCACTTGGTGCCTTTTGTCCATACTACTTGACACCCCACACTCAAACCTAAACGTCAAAAAAGTGGACACTTTACAATTGGTATGGCTCACTCTAGTCTTAAAGAGAGATCCTTCCTCTTAGATTATGGCATAGACTTTATGTCTGGTGCTTCTATAACTTGACCTAAAATTACGCAATCTTATACAGCCTCTAACTACCTATACAGCCCACATATCTAATTAAATGATACAATAGCTGAACAACAGGAAAGTGGATACCACTGCCCGTTAATGTTAATAGAGCAGTGTCGCAAGTAACCCCTTTGTTGTTGCAGACAATGTAAGTATTTGTCGGTTACGCCACTTTACGTTTACAAGTATCGATAACATCTCGATTATTCGAGTTTCACACCACTAGTGGGTGCATTTTGATTACATGGTAGGTAATGTTTGTTGAAAATGTAGGTTACATGCATATACTCACGACTATATTCCCCGAGGGGGTAGTCAGAGATATTCTGAAAGGTTACATATGTTTGATAAATTAAATGCTTTCCTATCGAGTCGATGATTCTATGCTATTGAGTTTAGACTTGCCATTGCCATCGTGGTGAAAAGATTTGCAAATAAGTTTTAGAGTAGGGTTGCTGAATGCCCACGGAAGTCTAGGCATATTAAGGGTATATTACTGTTGGCGTGCTCCATACAAACGAAGTCTGGTGATATTTTCAATACTAACCAATTAAACTCAATGAAATTTTGCAGAAACAATCTAAAAACAAATCTCTATGCTTGTATCGTGTAAAATTTTCCTTAAAATGTACAGTTTTAAAGTTACAGTGCTTCAAAGATTTCCATACAAATCTTAAATTAATCCTAGCATTGAACTCTATATTTTAACGAAAATCGGACACGATACAAGCATAGAGATTTGTTCCTAGATCGTTTCTGCAAAATTTCATTGAGTTTAATTGGTTAGTATTGAAAATATCACCAGACTTCGTTTGTATGCAGCTTTCATTTACGCATTCGGAATAAACTTCTCTAAATATGTTCCTATAGCATTTTATTAATAGAGCTGTAGATAATTTCTTTAAATTGAAACATTATTATGGAATCGAAAGATTCAAATCTTGATTTTCTTACCTAACTAACCTATATTGGTATTAAAATAAACATAATAAGAAAGGTCCTACTTGAATGGAAACGTACATCATAACATGTAGATTTAGGACCATTTTCATCGTGGATTGGGTTGTCTTATTCTTATTATAGTGTGGGCAGCAGGCCCTGGTGTCAGAGTTTTTTCAGACCGCCTTACGGCCTCTGACGTGGTTTTTATTGTAACGACTACTACCACCAGATGTAGAAGCCGGGACCAACGGCTTAACGTGCCATCCGAAGCATGGAATCAGCATTCTTTTTCAGACAATCAGGTGATTCAGCCTGCAATGTCCTAACCAACTGGGGAAAAACGCACAGAGTGACATATCACTAGATGTCCCCGTGGGAATCGAACCCACGACCTCCGTGTCAAGAGCCCAATGCTCTTAGCCATTAGATCACGGAGCGGAGGCAGGTATTTATTATGACATTTATAACTCGAAAAATGGTTTATAAAGCATAGTTTACTTGAGAATTTATCAATCAACATTTGCGGCTAGTTAATTATAAAATACGAGTTCATTCATTATTCCACTGTACCCCTTACTGCGATAAACAATTTAAAAGTTCATTCATCAAAAGTAATGATTCATAAAATTAAAAATTACAATGGGTAGAGCTTTCCAAACTAATTCTCGCCAATTTATCAGCTTTTATTAAAACATTTAAGTTTATTAGGGTAGTGAATAGTGATATAATAACAACAAAATTTTATATTAATTTATAAGTCTTGTGTAGTATTACAAAATATTTATTTCCGATTGCTCAGTCAGTAGTGAATCTACCAGCTGTGCCGAAGGTCGCGGGTTCGAATCCCGTATGAGTCAATTATTTGTACCTATAATGAATATGAATAATTGAACGCGAGTCATGGATGTTTGTATCTATAATAATATGTGTTACTTTACTACTTGTGCCCGCGACTTCGTGCATGCAGACTACTGAAATGATGTAAAGAGGAAGAAAAAAAGATATGAAATATAAAAAGCAAAAGAAAAAAAACATTATTTTCCATATAACCTACCCATCCGAATAAAAATTCAAATGGTGGCCATGCATAAGATTCACTTGTTATTGAAATAAAATTATAAGTTCAAAAATAAACTAAAAGCTTGGAAACCTCTCCAGAACCAGAATCGACAACTGAACAAAAATCTATGTTCTGCTATCCAAAACACCGATCAATCCACACTTTCTAATCAAACTATGGAACACTCTCTTAAACCAAAATAGGTAGTTTTGTTAATTATTTTAAACCACTGTACGGGCTTGAGCACACTGACCTTTTTAAAAGAAACAATTTATTTTTCTACGGCTTTTCTACTATAAAAATAGATCGTATTATATATTTTTCGCAAAACTTCTGCAACTTAAAAAAAATCGCGCTCAGCCCCGCCCAGCTCAGCGCCCAGGCGCAGACCGGGGATCCAAGGGCTGGCGGTTTCCTCGCTCAACGGATCAGTTTAGCCGTTCAGCGAGGAAACGCTGCCAGCATCTTGGCTACCCTCCCGCGCGGCCCAAACCTGCACCATATTTTAGGTTAAGAGAAGTTTATTCCGAATGCGTAAATGCGCGCTGCATAGAAACGTAGTCTGGTGATATTTTCAATACTAACCAATTAAACTCAATGAAAACCAATTAATCTCTCTTTTGCAGAAACAATCTAGGAACAAATCTCTATGCTTGTATCGTGTCCGATTTTCGTTAAAATATACAGTTTCAATGCAATGATTAATTTAAGATTTGTATGGAAATCATTTAGGCACTGTAACTTTAAAACTGTACATTTTAAGGAAAATCTGGCGCGATACAAGCATAGAGATTTGTTTCTAGATTGTTTCTGCAAAATTTCATTGAGTTTAATTGGTTAGTATTGAAAATATCACCAGACTTCGTTTGTATGGAGCGTGCCAACAGTAATATACCCTTAAGTTAGTTATAATTCCTTAATATTTTTCAATTATTTTTTAATGTACCTACCTTTATTTGTTTTATGTTAATCTAAAGTGTAAAAAGAAAAAATCTGAGAATACATTAATAAGACAAAATTAGTTCTGTTAATTCTTCGAAGATTTTTAATTTGTTGAAATGCTGAATTTCATTGCCAAATAATTACAAATAAAATATCGTTCATATTTTGTTCCCATACAAAAGGTTTTCTGGTTTTGCTTTTTGTTTATTGACAATGAGCATGCAACTCAAACGTATTGCAATTGTAATGCTGCGGTCTAGACGAGACTAAAATAGACTTGTAAATGCAAATCTGTGCATTGTCACAATGTTTTGTTTATCATCTACAAACTGTCTTGAGACGTCTCGATTATTTGCATGTTCTATTGACTTAGAAACAAAGCCACTTGAATAAGCTGCAGATAAGCCGGTATTTCGCGTTTAGTTCTACAAAAGTTTTCGACTGGGTAACAAACATAAATTCACTGTTTAGTACTGTTATTTATTTCTGAGAGCTAGCTCACCTAGTACTAAGTAGAGTGCTAACTCTATAGGGTTAATACTTCTAAGGTACAGTCGCCATCAGATATATCATAGCAAATAAGGACAAAAAATCAGAACGCCTAGAACATACAATCTTGAATCTATGCAGTCAGGGTGATCATAAACATCTGAGCAGTTTAGGAAAAAAGACTTTAATCCGTTGTTATAAATTTCAATTTTAAATAACGTTGCATATAAATTATTGAAAATTTTGATGTTCACATATTTATGAGACGTTTCGATATAATTGGTAACATAGACTGTAAAGAATTTATTGAAATGCTCTGCTCAGAAATATTTGAACACCTAGTTGCTACGATATATCTGATGGACTGTACTAAGATTGGCTAATCCGTTAAATTTGCAAACATTCGATTCGATTTAGAAAAATCGTTGATAAGATCAAAATCTATAAGAAAGCGATTTAAGTGATAAATTGGCTGTTATTTTTCATGTTCAAATAAATTTCGTGTTAATGCGTCGGAACGGGAATAAAATAAATAGGTACATACTTACAATTTTATTCGTACTTAGTATACAGGGTTTAAAAGTATCATTAAAAGCAAACCTGTCAGAAAAAAAATTATGATGACAGGCTTGCTCCCATAGTAAAAGTTGTTCAGTTTGATGGGTAGAGTATGTGGTTTAATGGTTAATTATACATTTCCTTACACCCTGTATACTGTAAACTGTAACACCTAAGGAAAAGTCTTGCGACGGAATTTCCACCACGGTACTACTGAACATAAATCAATGATCCTGTGTACTTATTGCTAGTAGCCTAAAGCCAAAATATTAAATTAACAAGCGCCGTTGTGAACGAAGGCTAACATGTCAAATTAAATCAGCCCGATCACTCACAGGTTGAGCAGGTCAGTAATCACGATCAGATGATCTGCGAAACGAAAGTTTATTACGCTTACGTAAAGACGAGCGTAATGCCATGTGTGATATAGTAGGTATGCCTTTCAATCATTTTGTTATACTTAGATTACGTTTTTTCTCGTTTTTTTCTGTCGGAGATTGGTTTGGAGAGGATAGAGTGTTAATGGGTTGTATTTTTAGCGGAGAGCGTCGTCTGTGGAGATTTGCGGTAAGGTATGGCCCAACTAACATTTAGGCGCTAAGATATGAGTTACAATGGATGCATAGCAGCGCTAACGAAATCTTCAAGTCATAAAGCAGCGCTAAACTCGAGTTACAGCCACCGCTGTACCACCACCGTATAAAGGTGCTTAATACCGTTATACCCCCGAATTGGGCATAACTTGGGTACCGCCTTAGGTTCATTAATGGCGATACAATAGAGTTGGGTACCGCCTTAGGTTTAAAGTCTTAGTATAGGTCTGAAATGGCGATAATGACTTTTTTATGAGTTATAAGGCTTCAGTGATGAAAGATTTTAACTATCACGGAGTTGCTTTTATCTGTATTTCTTGAAAATAACTCTCCTTAGGCTATAGAAAGTGTCTATGTCAAAAATAATTTATATTATGGTAATATGGAGGACAAATTCTCGACAAAATGGAAAGTAATTAAAAATTACCATTATCGACATAGTTTTCATGTTTCTGATGTGAAATATTAGATGTGAATTTCTTGTAAATATAAATATGGTTTTACAACTTAATTTCAATGCGCCTTGAATATACAGAAATTTAATAAAAAAATTATAAGATAAATTAATAGTGCATTGATTTTTAAAATTGTTTTTGAATTGAATGTCAAGAGTGCCGATTTGTTGATAAGGGCTTGTCTAAAAATATGTGAATTAAATACTTTTTATCAATATAAATATTGTTTAATTCAATATCTCTTTATTTATTTAGAGGTTATTAGGAGGATAAAAACAATGGCGTTGTTTCTTTAAAGCCTAAGCCTTTTTTTAACTCACTAATAACATACCCAGCTCTATAATATATGTAGTTAGCGTTATTGTGCAGTCTTTGGTTATACAATCATCTCAAGTATTTTATTGTACAGCTAAAGGTGATTTAAGAGAGTTTTGTGTGTCTTGAAGCATGAAAAATATAACTTTAAGTTCTAAATAGGAAATAATAAGCTCTTGTAGTTGTACAATAATAACAAATGTCAGAGGTTCTATAATGGTGCTAATGAAATCTCTTTTAACGTCAGATATCTGGCGTTAGAAGATACTAAGTTAAGTCGTTATATCGCGCCTTTTCTGTCGCTCTGTTACGCGCTAAGTGAAAGAGAATCGCGCTGCCAATATCCCAAAGCCTCGTATGATTTCTATAATTGCGCGCGACGCACCTAAGAAAATGACACCTTCCCACTCTTTTCAAAAAGCGAACGGTCGCGGCAACCGCGACAAGTAGTATGAAAAAAAGCAAAGTCTAGTACTAGAGGGGCTGGTCATCCCTCCATCTCTTCCTGGTTGACCCCTGCGGCGAAGACTATCCTCCGGTATCCAGGGTAGATATTTCAACGTAAATTACTGAATCAACACGATATACCTAAGTGCCCAGTTTTTTCTGTTTTCGTTATGCGATGTTATCGTCTGCGATGGTCCTAAAAGCTAAGTGGAACTCATCCAAAATCAATAAGTCGGTTCGGTTCCTCAAAGTGCGAACTTAATCCGAGCCTCGTTCGGATCTCTTTTGTTTTACGCTAAAACCCTTATTACGGGTAGTACTAGTATTTATTCTGTGCTCTTATTAAGGGCAAGTGTTTTCCAGCACGGCTAGCATGCCACCCAAGACAAAGTGTTTAAACGAGAAAACCGTCATACGCGCTCTTTTTGGCATACGTAAAATAATAAAGATGGAGGCACGTCTCGATTTTTATCGTTTTCTCGGGGGTGGCATGCGAGGCCTACTGATTGTGTTGTTTATACAGGGTCCTTCTTAATATACTGACACGTTTTTGAGGGGATGATCAGACCATCATACTGAATAACTTTCTCTATGGCACTAATGTCGAAATCGCGAAAAAAAAAACAGCTGTTGCATACAAAACTGCAAACCTACTGGAGCCAAATTGTATGGGACCTCTTTTTTAATTTGCGATTTCGATGTTGGTCCCATAGAGAAAGTTGTTCAATTTGATGGTCTGATCATCCTCTTAAAAAACTGTCAGCATATTAATTTCGACCCTGTATTAACTGTTGACTGACTTTTCCCACGAGTGGTTTGTTTTCGGGATAACACGTATTCTTTCGACTGTCTTCACGCCATAGGACTATTTTTATAACGAGGAACAAGAATAAACTAACAAACACACTCACTTCCATATCATCATATAGAAGAGGGTGACGGGACGAAATTAAAGAATGTCCTATCAAAATCGAAGCGAAAACCGGGACGCATGGAGCGAACGGAGGAAGGCCTTTGCCCAACAGTGGAACAACGACGGCTGATTTATTAATAATAGGGTATTTTACACCATGTAAGAAAAAATATAAAAATGCATTTTTACGATAGATTTCGAAAAATTTAACGAGAAACGTCGATATTTATTCGTAAAAATGCAGTGTACATTTTATAATTCAATTTTAAAATCTGTTTTTCAAATGTCTAAAATGCCATTCGTAAAAGTGCAGTGTACATTTTATAATTCAATTTTAAAATCTGTTTTTCAAATGTCTAAAATGCCATTCGCCATTTCTGATTCCGACGTGACGTCACTCCGATAGTGACACTTCACAAATCTTGTTACTTTGGTCTTTCGCAAACGTATTGTTTACTAACGGCGTTACGTCACGAGCGGGACTGCATGGCGGCTGGCGTTTCCGCGCGAAAATTCCAACTTAATAATGAAAAATTGTTTTAAATCATTTTTCGGCTTTATAAAATTAAAATTCTACTTACGATCTCAGAATTACTTTAAAACAGTTTTCAAAAAAGGTGTAATACCCTATTGTGCGAAAAATGTCAAATACGTTGCATCGAGTGTAGTGTTGGTATAGTGTTCTATCGACAGATATAAAAAAATACAGTGATATTCATGAATGTAACAGTATTTTATTCATTCA
This sequence comes from Agonopterix alstromeriana, assembly GCA_963924505.1. Taxonomy (NCBI): domain Eukaryota; kingdom Metazoa; phylum Arthropoda; class Insecta; order Lepidoptera; family Depressariidae; genus Agonopterix; species Agonopterix alstromeriana. The sequence goes on along the minus strand of OZ004670.1, from coordinate 3,357,885 downwards.
AATCTTATTCACTGTCATGAGAATTTTTGCAATTACTTATGTTATAATAGCTAAGAAGGAAATAACTTAAATTATAATTTTGTGAACGGACACAGTAAGTAATAAAATTAGGAAGTGGACAATAGTGTGAAACGTCATGATGACTTTCAAATCCTATTGTTGGATATAATTTGAGTTATGGCTCTTAAAGCTTAGAGATTCATGCCAAGGACGTTTAGAAATAAGATACTTTTTTTAAATATGTCGTGAAATACTCGTAGCACCAACCCAAAAAGGCGTCTAATCTCTTCAGGGTAAATATTCGATGATTGAACCGTGACTGCACTACGTATGAACCATAACTTTTGACACATTTGGTATTGCGCTAATCGCGGTACAGCTCATGACAGCCGTTAGAGCCGTTTTGACAGATCGCTCAGACGTTAAAGACTGTCAGTTACATCGAGTTTAGCGCGATGCGGAATTCAGCACAGTTGAATAGTCATTGGATTGCAATGTGACTAGAATTGAAACTGGATAAGAATAGAACTTCGATGTTTTAAATTAGCGCAATCGGCCTCCAGGCCTCGTCAACTTAGACATCTATTTGTGTCCAAATCATGTGGCTCTAGCTACCGAGTAGAGTTACTGCATCCGACCCATCACTTTCAGAAGGCTACGGACGAGAGAGTGCCTCTCTGTGTTTATCGCACACGGCACAAAACACACTCATACACATAAATAATAGTATCTTCTGTATGTACCTGACTGCTTTTCTAGTCAATCAGTCACTTAGCATTAGCACTATATAGTCGAAATCGTCCAGCTGAGTATTTTTGTCTGTTTTTGCGTAATGTTTTATTATAATAAAATAAAAGTTAAACGCTTGAGATTAGTAGGTATCAATTTAAGCGAAAGTTCAACGAGTTTAGCACGTCATTAGATTTAACTTTATGAGCAATTAATATTTTTATTAATTGCTTGTTTTAAAATCTTTTATTGCTGTTATGTAATGTTTGATTATTATCTCATTTAGAAAATACTATGTTTTATATCTGAACTGCTGTTTTATTTGGTACTAATGGCTTGCCCGTAGCTCTGAGGTTAAAACATATACATTTATTTAATTCCAACTGTGTCAATGAGTTTTTAAATAACTTGACTCCTTTCGCAATTCGTTGTAATTATAAAATAGTTTTATAGTATTCAGATTAAAATTAATATACAGGGTGAAACTGATATCATTAGCATCCTTTTAAACTAAGATAATTATATCAATGTCCCGTACAGAAAGTTGTTGAGTTTGATGGTCTGATCATCTCCATAAAAAAGAGTCAGCATATTAAGTTGGACCCTATATTTTGAATTTGTACTGATTGTTCGAGAATCACGTTCAGACGAAAACTAAGACACTTACTAAATCAGTAGAGTTAATGTGTAAGTTTTCGATTTTAATTAACTAAATATTTAGAAGGACAATCGCTAAGAACTGCCGAATAACACTATGTCGACTTGATACCGATGGAATCGGTTAGTTTTTACACAATAAAACCACAGCGTCCACTTTTTCTTCTTGTCGTGTGGGCAGCAAGATCTGGTGTCAGAGTTTTTTCAGACCGCCTTACGGCCATTGACGGTTCCACTGATCGAAAGGATTTACTCGACTGCGAAAAACATCTTGCAATTTTAATGTACCTACTGAGGATTGAGTATAACATGAAAGTCTTTGAATTAAGTAATTAGTCAATAAAAATAACATAGAAAAACAGTAGGTACTCCAATTATAAGCAAAGGGAAGTAACAGCGAAAGTTTATTGCGGAAGTTCTACCTTCACCTTTCCCATGACTCTTAGTCTCGACCTGACCATAGACAACTTAGCAACGTGTCTATAGAGTAAAGACTATGTTTAGCCATTTCAACTTTACGTAGATAGTGGTCATATTGGATTTTAATTTTTCCTGTAAACTTTGATCAACGGCCCCGAGTCCGCAAGATGACTGTAATCTGCCTTCGATTTCATAAAAAAAAAAGGAGTTGTAGCAAAAACAAATTTTCGATTTTCCTCTAATCTTCTTCTTCTATCGAGTACACGGAAAAAAAGATCTAGTATAGTGTGTCCAAGATAGCTCCGTGATTTTGACAGGCGGTTTTAGAGATTTTATTTTACTTCTTAAAGCTGTTTGAGCAGTAAAAACTTTATAGTGCACTAAAAATAAAAAATTAAAGGGTTTACAGCTCAAACATTTTCAGAAAGCAAAATAATCGCTCTAAAACGATCTGTCACAATCACGGAGCTACTCGTGTCGTGTCGTGTTGTTTTTTATATTCTTTATATATATTTTTTCTACTCGTGTCTTGGACGAAAGTATATGACAACTATTTACATTATCAAACTTTACTAGAAAATGCAATTTTCTAATAAAGTCTACTAAAACACATAGCTATCACATATAACTTTACTACTAGATATAGGTATTTATCTCCGGGGGACACCTAGAGATATGTCTCTTTGTGCATTTTTCCCCAGTTGGCTAGTACATTGCAGGCTGAATCACCCGATTGTTTGAAAAGAAAGATGATTCCGTGTTCCGGATGACATTTTAAGCCGTTGGTCCCGGCTACTATCTCTGGTGGTAGTAGTCGATACATAAAAACCACGTCAGAGGCCGTAAGGCGGTCTGAAAAAACACTGACACCAGCGCCGCGGCATGGTGCCTCGATAAACGTTTTATCGCGCCTGCTAATTTGTTCGTTCGCGCGTAAAAAGAATGGGAGCTAGGGCGCGATAGAGGTTTATCGCGCCATCATGCCGCGGGCGCAAGGCTTGCTGCCCACACGATAAGAAGAAGAAGACTAGATATTTATCTTCGTATCGCATTCTGCTCGGTTACTCCGGCGTGTTAACTCGTATCACATCAAATGTTAAGAAACTTTGGCCACCAAAAAGTAAATTTTCGAACAATAAGCGTAATTTTGATCAATTCACACGAAAAGTGAGGTAATGTAACTGTGAATCCTGAGTGCAGGCTTTCACTGTTTAGAGCACCGAGTTCCCAACCTTACTGAACTCACTTTCTACTATTGTCGTGTCAACGCTGATTGATGGTATCATTTCAAACGTTTTTGGTAACTTAGTGTTTGACCAAAAATGCCAGGAAAAAAATAACCGGTAGACGGGAATTTATGACAAGATGTATGAATTTAGAGAAAAGAAGAGAAGTTTATTATTGTCAGAACCATTCAATATAATGATACATAGTCTCTGCCTTCTCGTCTAGGAATAAGGCGTGAGTTTGTGTGCATGTGTTTGTAAGGAGTTATTGACTGATCGTGTGGCTTCCGACTCAAAACAGACCACCGTGTTTCTTTCAGTGGTCGTCTTAGGAGGTGATTATAAGATAACGTTTCTTTTGGATAAAAGGCTATCCATCACCAAATGACAGATAATTTCGTCCTGAAAAATGGGTATTCTGAATAAATGCAATATTTCGAGCAGAATTCGGTTTCTCTAGCCACATCCAAGCTCACGCCAGGTACCAATGAGGCGCTGTCGATGGAAACCTACGAAGTGGAGGACATCATATTTTGAAAAATCCTTTCTTAGTCCAGCCCTATATCATAGTACAAACAAGAAAGAGCACCTATCTATGTCCTCTGTAAAATGTAATTAATATTTTCCAAATGTCATTAAGATAGCATAGCATTAAACATACGATTACTTCAACGAGAGGGTAGTCAGAGATATTCTGAAGCCTCAGAACATCCACGTTTCACTTTTAGTACCGAAACTCTGTCTAGTGTGACGGGGAGTGAGCCCGTCGCCACTTGTAATGGTCAGTGGGTACAATACATGCCTCGAAATTGAAGCATGTAGATTTCCTCACGATGTTTTCCTTCACCGAAAAGCCAGTGGTGTTACAAATCGTACATAAATTCCGAAAGACTCTTTGGTACGAGTCAGCCTGGACGGGGATCGAACCATCGATCGCGTCCTGCACGGCAGGTAAGGTTACTCGCCACAGGACCACCGCGGCTAAATGAAGATATAACCATGGGAATATGTCTAATATATTTCACAGAGTATGTAGCGATCCAGTGTAAATAAAATGTAATTCCTTTCATGTTGTTATCTTCAGAGGTTTAGGCTGTGCTTTGTTTGTCAGTCAGTCAGCCACGAAACTGACTAGGTACCCTCTTGGAGAATACAGTCGTGAGCATATTAAATGCTATGTATTTTATCAGTCAGCACTTTCCCCTACAACCAAACAACTTCTAAAAATAAATCACTTTTCTCAATTACAACAGGTCAATCAACTTTTTATCGTAAAACCGGATTTTTTGCCGACAATTTTAATTATGCATTTATCAAGCAGTTGATTATTCGTAAGCTGTGAAATATTATGTAAGATTAAATTGTTTCATGGTTAAAACATGGCATAAATAAAAAGTAAGTATATTTACTAACCGATTACAAAAAAGGGAGGTTATGTGTTTGATCCGTACGTACAGTCAACCGATCTGAAATGTGACCCACCTTCGAACCATGTCACCGCAAAGTTTTTTTAAATTGGGTGACTACAGTACTATACCTATATAACGTGTTAATGAATAAGCGCAAAACCTCATACACCCCAACTGATTTATAACAAAATAATTAGATTGAAACAATAATTTCATTATTTTGTTAGTTAAAATTTAAAGTTGTATTTAAGTTTTGAGGCAAAAGTGAGGTGCTTTCATTTCAGCAATGAATGAAACCGCTAACATGCTCATGGATACATTTTAAGATCTCTTATATCTTGTTTTGGTAGTAACTAGGGTGAGTGTGCCCGTTTGGTGGGTTGAGATTGAGTATCCACATTTTACTTCCCAATCTCACTTCATTTCACTAACTTACATAACACTAACTCACTTATCTCACTACAGATACAGTTTGCGCACTACGCGAAACACCTATAGAGATTGAAAATATAAACGGTGTTCACAAACAAAGGCAAAACCTAAAAATCGATTCACCGAAATAGGTCATAAAACTTTTTTTTAATGTACTTATTCATAATCATCATCAGCCTCTATATTTCTATGTAACGTTTTGAAATTCGCAATAACTATCAGCGTCTTATTATCCTGTTAAAATCGAAAAAGTCGAACTAACCAGTAAATAAACAGTTAAATTGCACAATGGTAACAAAATGAACACTGAAGTAGGAGTTAGAAAGTATCGCTCGACATTTTTGGGTGCACAAACAGTACTTAAAACCACCGTTAGTCACCTAGTATTGATTGGAGGCACTTGGGACCACACTTGAGTGTCTTCATCATTTATGTAAAAGATAAGATAAATACTCTATTTGCGCACCAAGAATAGAAAAATACAATTTAAAACAAGACTAAAACAACCTCCCAACCAACCCAACCTGTAAAACTAGCTGGTAGTAGTGGTAGCCGGGTAAAACGATCCTATGTGTTAATGCAGAATATATTCTATCTGCGTGCCAATTTTTATCCAAATCCGTTCAGCCGTTTGTGTGTGATTGAGTGACAAACATCTTAACATCCAAACATCCAAACTTTGACATTTATAATATTAGTGAGATGAGATAATACTCATAGTGTCGGTGGCGTATTGCGGAGAGGTATGTACACTCAATCATGAGGGTCCGGAGGGTTCGAATCCACACGGATGACATGCCATGCACTAATGAGTTTTTCTGACTGTACCTTCGTAATACCGACTGCTCTCAAACGCTGAAGGAAAACATCATGAAACCTGCATACGCTGAATAAGAATTTTAGAAGAATTTTTTCGAAGAAATTCTGATGCGTATGTGAATCTACCGATCTGAAATCTGCACGCGTGGCAGACTAACGCCAAGACACCCTCCCTGAGGGAAGGACTTTGCCACGTGGGACTTTGGGACGTATACAAGGTATTTCCAAAATACAAGTACACATTTAAGGGGGTGGTTTAGACCATCAAACTGAACAACGTTCACTATGGAGCCAACATCATGATGATGATGGATGATGGATGATGGAGGATGACATATTACAAACGGGCTCTCACTGACTTAAAAAGGTAAGCACCATGGTATTCTTAGTGAGTGGAAGAGTACGAGGAAGAAAGGAAAATGATGAAGATCTTGCTATTATTGGATTCAGCTCGCCTGATGGAAGGTGAGGATAAAGCCGAGGGTGCAACGCACTCACCCAGAAAAAACCAAATAACTCTTCTTTTAAAATATCCTGTTTGTATTTGCCGTGGTTTGCCGTGCCGTAAAAAAGCCGTGGTGGTCCAGTGGCGAGTAACCTTGCCTGCCGTGCAGGAGGCGATAGTTCGATCCCCGTCCAGGCTGACTCGTACCAATGAGTTTTTCTGAATTTATGTACGATTTGTAACACCACTGGCTTTTCGGTGAAGGAAAACATAGTGAAGAAACCTGCAAACTTCAATTTCGAGGCATGTATTGTACCCACTGCCCATTATAAGTGGCGACGGGCTCACCCCCCGTTACACTGGACAGAGTTTCGGTACTACTGGTGAAACGTGGATGCTCTGAGATTTCAGAACATCTCTGACTACCCCCTCGGGGAATATAGTCGTGAGCATATACATATTTGCTTGGACAAACAGAAATACTGGGACACCACAACTGGTCCCGTTACCACCGAGAGGGTGAGGTCAAAACTAGTCGAGGGCAGAGATTGTCCGTACTGTAGATACGTTGTGCTCTCTCTTATGCTGTGACTTTTTGATTGTTCTTATGAAAATTTGGTAACGCTACTTCAATATGGGAATACCTAAAAACTCCCACGCACATATCGAAATTCAACACGCTAATTATCCACTAATAAAAAATTGTTTCTAAACATTTAGGTGCTTTGACTGCAAGAAAACGGATTAGAATAGATTTCTAAACCAATGTCACACGATACAGACCTCGTATGAAATTCTATTACAGTTGAACAATGACTGCACCCTCTTTTTTACCGGCTGCGCATTGGCCCGTTTCCCATGCGCTTGCGATTGCATTTGTAACTATACTGACTTTCAGTGTCGAAGAACGAAAACAAGTAGGAAAACGTCGTAAAGAAACTAAGATACTTCAATTTTCTAATTCTTACGAGTATCTTAAAATTGTGGCTCCTTCATGGTGTCGACGATTTTGACAATATCTCTATTACCTTATAATAAGCAAATGAGCTTGGGTGATCATGGATTGTTTTTTTACAAAAACACACGCTTGAGCCATAACAAAATGTTTGTGGCAGGCTGAAAAGCAGGCAACTGCCACGTAACCGCCTAGTAACAGACCCGCAACGCGACGCCCCCTTCAATTTTGATGCATGTATTGTTTTCATTGAGATTAAAACCTGTCACACAGGATAGAGTTCGGGAAATACTAGTAAAATGTGAAATGTGCCTAGGAGAATAAATCTCTGACTACCCGAATTTGGCAATAGCCTTGTGAAAATTAATTGTCACTAAACGTCAAAATGTTAGTAAGATGGTAGCATTGGAAGTGCATATTCTTCTGATTGGCATATATGCCGCAGAGGAAGTAAGCGGGCGGTAGTGTCCACCTAACGATTTTGGCAGTTCCAAGTAAATCGTAAAAAAAAATTTGTTACTAGCATTTTAGTAGGTATTTAAAGAAAGCAAGTGTTTTATTGTAACGAATACGACAGATTTTATATGCGATTTGGTCGTAGGTCCATTGACAGATTGACCCAATAATAATTAGTTAATCATTCTCGTGTGTAAATAATGAGTTAAGATACAATTATGCAAGTTACCGATAAAGTAGGAACTGAGTAATAAATATGGAATGTAATTTATGCAATGAATAATACCTAAGTACTTATTATTTACCCGGTTGGTTGTTATGAAGATACAACAAACAACTTATGTAGCATATTTTATCTTGCTTTTTCAAACCCATAAGTCTCTGCATGCACTCTCCGTTCGTTTCGGGTAGAACCGTTTTGTAGCGAAGTAAAAAGTCAGAAGGGACTGCCACTAAAACGTGAAGGAAATCTTATTTCGTTCCTTTCCTCATATTTATGAGCCCCTTCAAATGTTCCACTCATATTGATATCTGTATAGATTAGGCCTTTGATTAAATTAAAACCGGAAGATAGGTAACGTCCTTGCATTACATACTCGAAAAATGGACCTGTTTTTCATGTATCTTACGAGTGAAAAGTAATGCCATGTGATTTGTTTTTTCTTTTTGAATGATTTGTACAACGAGTAAAAGCACACGAAGACATTGTGGTACCTTTATTGCGCCTAAAATAAAAAATAAAACTCAATTACGCAATGCCGCTCGTATTGCAACTAAGGAAATTAGACCCATCTTCCTGCTTTAATTTATTTAAAGGGTTAGGCTGTCTGATATCATCATTGTCAACCTACATACATCCCACTGCAGAGCACAGGCCTAGCCTCAAGTAGGTTGTATGGGTGTTAGTCCACTATGCGTGCCCAATGTGGGTTGGTAGACTTCACATACATACAAATATAAATGCAGGTTTCCTCACAATGTTTTTAGTCAGAGCAGTCGGTATTACATACTTACATAAAGTAGAAAAGTCATTGGTCAAGCCGTTAGTGCGGATTCGAATTCAAACGAATAAACAGATGGTTATCATGGTCATTGTTAATAGCGTCCCACTGCAGGACACAGGCCTACCCTCAGGGAGGGGGTATGGATGGGCGTTGGGCGGAAAACATCGTGAGGAAACCGGCATACGCTGAACAATAAATTCTGATGCCGTATGTGAAGTCTACCAATCCGGATTGGAACTGCGTGGTGGATTATTTATATAGTGTTAGTTAATTAATTATATAGAATACATAAATATATATTACACAGACATAGCATAGGATATGCTCACAACTATATTCCCTGAGGGGGTAGTCAGAGATATTCTGAAACCACAGAACATCCACGTTTCACTAGTACCGAAACTCTGTCCAGTTTGACGGGGGGTGAGCCCCTAGCCACTTGTAATGAACAGTGGGTACAATACATGCCTCGAAATTGAAGCATGCAGGTTTCCTCACGATGTTTTCCTTTGCCGAAAAGCCAGTGGTGTTACAAATCGTACATAAATTCCGAAAAACTCATTCGTACGAGTCGACCTGGACTGGGATCGAACCATCGCCTCCTGCACGGCAGGCAAGGTTACTCGACACTGGACCACCACGGTTTATTACACAGACATAAACATCCATAAATTGAGTGTGTTAGATAAATTCTAGATTAGCTTAGGCACTATAGTTCATAAAACTAAAGCCGATCGATCTTTATCGATCGCCAAAGTAAATTTTATTGTCACTTTTAAACTTTTTACTGGAAAACTTTTAATTACAGTGAAACTAGAGTTCACAGCGTGGGGCAAACTGCTAACTGTGACAATCGTTTCCACACTTTCCCCATAGCTTTCGATATTGAAACAAATGAGCCTTATAGCCTATCATTGTGAAGTGAACGAAAGTGATTGTTCTAGACATTACCTTTAGATTGTAAGGCTGTGGTCGGTAATGTGTGCAATTGGTGCTTACTGTGTGGTAAGTTTCAAGTTAAGTAATGTAAGGGTGATCAGTATTGTGCAATCATTGAAATGGCCTGTCGAGAACAATGTAAGTTGCCTGTATGGACTGACTGAATAACTTTCATTAAATATAATTTAACTCTGATACTGGCGGCTAATAAGGCTGACTTATAACAAAAATAGTAATTATTTTTAAATAAGAATAAATTCTAGTAATTATTATACACCTAAAAACCCTTTGACTATTTATATGTGGACTGGTTACGCGTGTAATTCTACTAACAAACATTTCTACCACTTTTTGCGGGGGGCGAGGTAACATGAAATCCGCAACTTTGGATTTTATTCCCCATAACTTTAGATTCTAATTTTGAATGTTAAAAATCATGAAAAGTAGTCTCGTGTGAACCCCAAACGTTCTAAGTTCGAAGTTATTATTTCGCAATTATAGGCTGTCTCGTACAAGATCAATTGTGCTTATACCGTGGCAGAGGGGAAATGCTACCGCAAGGCTAGTCCTTATAATAATTAGTCAAAGCCTAAACCTGATAAGTTATGGATACATCATCTACGCTCTTGTCAGTGGAGCATTCGCCAATCCTGTCTCTTCTCCGCTAATGTCTTGAGTTCTTGATACGACACGACATCAACCTTTTTCATTCACTTGGGCTAGATAGTCTAGATACCTCTGTGTAGGCCTTCCTCTCTTCCCCTCTATCTTCCCTTCCAGTATGGTTTTAAAGAAATTGTCGTTTCGTATCAAATGTCCCATCATTTTTCCTCTCCGATTTTCTATTGTTTTTAGAATATTTCTATGGAGATACAATATAAGAATGTTTTAAAATATTTTATCAACCTGTAGCTATGCAATAACTTTGACTTTAATACTGTTTACAGATCTCTATGTGAATGTAAATTCGGTGTTGTTCCACAGACTATGGTCTATCTTGTATACCGCCCTTCCTGTCCGGACACCTGCACGCGAATGCAGTTTATGGACGCTGCCGGCGCAGTGCTATTCTGGCTGGAAATAAAAATGACTTCTCATCGACTCTATCTTGACAAACATGTAATGGGTTTTTGATTTGTGTAAACAAGATACCTACCTACTTCTAATTAATTATTTTCGTTGGCGTAGTGGAGCTTCGGTATTGGGAAAGATCACCGAAGTTAAGCAACTTCCGGTCCGCTCAGTCTTTGGATTAGTGACCTTTTAGTGGTATTTCATCTCGAGAATTTCCGTGCTTCAGAAGGCACGTTAAGCAGTTGGTCTCGGATAGTTCCGTTAGATAGCGTTGTAACTATTCGTTAAGTCAGGTCAGAGGCCTATTAAGGCGGCTTAAAAATATTCTGACAGTAAAAGTTGACCACTTACTTGCCTTGGGCCCGCGTGGTGGAGTATGGCCCACTCCCTCTCACCCTTATTCGTGAGAGGATGCCTTTGCCCTGCAGTGGGATTCTATAGGCTATAACCTACTTTACTCTTTCTAGCATTTTATTTATTAAATTTTTAGCATTTTATTTACACCACTTTTACTAAAATGTAAGTCAGTAGTTCAATACCCTTATTAAATAGCAATAGGAAACCGTTCAATATTCAAATAAACAACATTGATAGATCGATTTGTTCCACTCAGTAGAATCTGATGAACCTCTCAAACTTAACGGGTCATTGCTTATTCAAACCTTACGACATCCAAGTAGAGAAATTTTGGTTTTATTTGTTCCGCTCTGCTAACTTCTCATTGTTTAAATTATTGATTAAAAAGATACGGGCTCTAGATCACTGCAAATTATTCGGATGCTAAAACATTACAGCTGCAACATAAGTCTCAACGAGACGAGGTTAAGAGAATATTCCAGCTAGCGAGTCCGAGTGTGCTGCATACAAACGAAGTTTCATCCTACTTTTAACATTAACCAATTAAAGTCAATAAATGTTGACAGTTAATTTTTTTACACACCCCTAAAATCTAATCTCTTCGTCTATGGTGTGTCCGATTTTCGGTATAGTATATAAAATCAATGCTAGAATTAATTTAAGATTTGTATGGAAATCTTTGAACCACTGTAACTTTGAAACTAGGTAACATTTTAACTAAAATCAGACAAACCACAGACATAAATGTTAGTTCCTACGCAGTAATATTAAGTTTATTTATTTGATTTTATTTTATGGTTTCTACAGTGTTTAAAATTTGTATTGAATTAAATTGGTTAAAAATAGAATTGAACTTCGTGAAGGAAAAAATATACATAAAATCATTCTGATACAAATCTCTATTATCATTAGAACAAATTATTCGAAATTAAATTCTGTGTTAGAAGAGGTTATCAATAAAGTAGATTTTTTTTTAAACATTAATTTAGGTATGTGTACTCGGTCTGTGGTTCATTTATCATGTAAGCTTAACAACTTGTGACATACGGTGGCCTACATTTGAAATTGGTTGACTGTACCTATTAAGGGCAGGATCTTCCAAATTGAAGCGGGATGGCTAATTACAAACTTATGCTTGTAAAAACGAGGCGCTTGCACTCCATTAACCGGGCCTTAAAATCTAGGCAAAGATGCAAAAATTATAGCCCAGTATTTATTTTTATGACTCCAAAATTGTTAAAAACATACGTAATATTCATAACAACAAATGAAAGTAGGTTCAAATATCTCGATTCACTTTATAGCATACTTAGTTTTTTTGCAAATTGGGTAACAAGCGAATTATAGCTATTGTAATAGCACTTAGATCTATCTTGTGAAGTATACATTCTGTCTGTAAGTATTATGTAAGGAGTCGAGACTGAATTTGGTGCAATGAGGATGCAAACTTAGTTATTATGTAGGTGTACTATGTTTGGTGAGTTTGGATACAACTTTTATTGGTTTTGTGTACTTATTTGTAGGATCAGGAAGTCTGGGTATAATGATTGTACCTAGTTGTATTATTATAGCAGGAAAGGATCTTATCACACTTGTCACTGTGTGGCAAAATATTGGGCTGGAATTGAGAAAAAAACACGCCCTATTTTTGACTTGAGCGCAAATATCTCGAGACAGAAGCATTATATCGATTTAGATTCTACGGGAGTTTTGTTCCACTGGTCAAGAGCTATCCAACAATACATTATTCGATTTAAAAAAAAAAATCCAACCCCTCTTTCAATGCATGGGACAAGGGTTCGAAAAAAATTGTTTTCTTCATAATTACTAATTTTCTATTTTTCGGTTACTGTTATCTGTCTTCATGCCAAATTTCGATGCAAAAATGAGCGAGTTAGTAGACGAAAGTATAAGGGTTCCTTGTTTGACTACGGTACTCTAAAAACTTGGTTGGCCGTGGCGCAGCGTGGCAAGTTTACTGGTGTGAAGGAAAAAGTGAATCCCTGGTAAACCAACATTTTACCTCATCGAATTAAAGGACGGAACTAGTCTGTTGGTCTAAAAACAGCTATTCCATACAATGTGTGTCGCGTAGCCCTTGGAAGGAGTAGCCATTAATATTTTAGTCAATGGAACAAACAACAAATATTTTTTTGAGATTTCCATTTTGGCTCCATAGTGAATGTTCTTCAGTTCGATGATCTGAAGCATAATTTGACCCCCTTTTATATGTAACACATTAAATTTTACGCCATTTTGAAATAAATCATTCGACGTCCAAACATATTCTGTCCACGGACCGGAAGTACCAGAGCCTTGAATAACTTATTCCGACAACGTAGACCCTAAATACCGATTATTTTGACCCACTACATTCCGTTCCAAGCACGTAGTCTCGCTAATCAGGCAATTTTGTTACTTAAGACGAAGTATTAAGAGTTACATTAGGAGTATTGTTATGTGGAATTTGATTCATGACTCAATTAGTTGTGAATATGGAACATTTAGTTAACACTCTATAGTAGGAAGTGTTAATTTTCTGGACTATAATTTCAGAGAAACATTTCGAATCTTATAGTAACGGCTTTAGAGTTCAAATTGGTTTAAAAACTTCAGTTGATTATGGGTGGCATTTGGACTACTGAAAATGATTTGATCAAATAATTTATTTTGAGAAAACTTGCTAAGTGACGGTTGGTGACAGAATTCTTATCTCTTAGAATTTCACTTGTTGTGACTGGAAATGATAATAAACCGTATTGTACATTTATTTACTTTATTTATTTATTTTTGAGATTGCCGTGGTGGTCCAGTGGCGAGTAACCTTGCCTGCCGTGCAGGAGGCGATGGTTCGATCCCCGTCCAGGCCGACTCGTACGAATGAGTTTTTCGGAATTTATGTACGATTTGTAACACCACTGGCTTTTCGGTGAAGGAAAACATTGTGAGGAAACCTGCATGCTTCAATTTCGAGGCATGTGTTGTACCCACTGTCCATTATAAGTGGCGACGGGCTCATCCCCCGTCACACTGGACAGAGATTCGGTACTACTGGTGAAACGTGGATATTCTGAGGTTTCAGAACATCTCTGACTACCCCCTCGGGGAATATAGTCGTGAGCATATACATACATACATACATACAATTTATTTATTATTACAGATAACCCCATTACGCTATGAACATACTACAGTCAACCAATTTTGAAATGCTGGCGACCTTAGAACCTTATTATTAGTTGACATACATTTATTTATACAGGGTATTTTGTAACATGTCACATTCTTACGAGTACACTAATATTTTACTTATGACGCTCCCCATAGGTAAACGCGGGACCGGGCCATATTTTGCTGGTTTTTAGAAGCTATCCTCTCGTTATTTGAAAATAACTACTATATTTGAAAAAGTCTGTATTATGTGCATCTACTTTACAAGTTGAAGTCACCTTTACCTGCGACACACACCATTTAGTAGACAATATTAAGATCTAAAAATGCTATAAAGCAATTTTTTAAAGACCTACAATATATATTTAATGAGTATTAGATAAATTAAATATTTGATGGGAATTCTTATGATTTTAGAATTTAATTTCCTTGGATTAGACGGCACCACAGTGACATAATTAAGGACAAACCAGTCAAAAATAGGCATACCTAATAAAACTATGTAGGATAGTAGAGGCGAGGCGGCTCTGAAAGGGAAAAGGTCGGTTGGTCGGGGATACCTCTTAAGAGAAGTTTATTCCGAATGCGTAAATGCGCGCTTCATACTAACGAAGTCTGGTGATATTTCCAATACTAACCAATTAAACTCAATGAAATTTTGCAGAAACAATCTAGGAACAAATTTCAATGCTTGTATCGTGTCCGATTTTAGTTAAAATATACAGTTTCAATGCTAGGATTAATTTAAGATTTGTATGGAAATCTTTGAGGCACGGTAACTTTAAAACTGTATATTTTAAGGAAAATTTGACACGATACAAGCATAGAGATTTGCTTCTAGATTGTTTCTGCAAAATTTCATTGAGTTTAATCGGTTAGTATTTAAAATATCACCAGACTTCGTTTGTATGGAGCGCGCCAACATTAATATACCCTTAAAATGTCAATTAATAACATGATCGTCAGATTGTATAAAGTAGAATCAAAACTAAAACTGAATGCAATTCAACTGATCGAGCGATTAGTTCAGCGTGTAGTCTTGTATGGTAAATGATTATACAGGGTGATCACGTACCGCCGGGGAACGCTCTGCTCTGCGTGATACGATTTCAAATGGCTTCGAGAGAAAAAATCGTCGAGACTGTACATGTTTTTAGTCAGTTTTGAGGACAGTTCGAATTGTTGGTTCACATCAATAGTGAATGATGATGCTAAATAAAAAATGTTCTTGATAAGCTGCAGGTAATATTTAATACAAATTATTTAATTGATGATACATACATTTAAAAATAAAGTATCTTTCCTCGTTAGTTGCACTTTCTTACTTATTCTATAATAAATACGGTTTTTAATCGCATCTTCTCTACAACGAAATAACTTTCGACGCGGTGGTAGAGTCAAAAAAATTACTCAAAAAGCTATACATGTGATATTTTAATGATAATTTTTTTTTTTTTTTGGTATCAGAGATGTTGACGAAGCCAGTATGCCAGTATCACCGCACCATCAGTTTACACTGTAGTAAACTAGAGTAGTTTTACTGTATTGTGTGAATTAGTTTTCAACGTATCCACTAAAGCCACTATTAAAAAAAAAATTAAAAAATATAGAATAAAAGAAAAATTAAAAACGTATCCACTAGTAAACGACAGTAGCGCTCCTAGTGGATACGTTGAAAACTAATTCTATCATACAAAATTGGCGCCGCAACTACAGGTATAGTCTAGGAAAAATAAGGTTTGAGATTGCATTAAAGACACTTTAGTAAATTGTGTTTGAAATAATATTACTGTTAGTTTATAACACTTTTGTCGAGATTTCGTGGTTATATAGGCTCAGGAACCTGAGAAATACCTTAAAATCGATATTAATGTACAAATGGCAAGCTTATTTCTAAAAATATTTCGACCAGCGTACCAGCAATAGAGACAGTTAATTATAAATAGGCAAATGTAATGTGTAAAAACAAACAGTAAATAATGTTGTTTTGAGGTTATAATTTTTGAATACTTACAATATATTAAATATCTACCCAAATGAACGATATTAACCGTGGATTATTATTGTTATAAGTAAAACGTATTGAACGAAGCCATCCTGTACAAAATCACCAGTTTTCCATTTTTTGTTCACACCTAAATTTAATGTTTTGTAAATGTCTTAATTATTCAATAATACAACATAAAAAATCGGGGATTATTGAGAATTTATGTTTTTCAGGTATGTATCTACTATATTCCAAATTTTCACCAAAAGTGCAATTAATGCAACCTACTTCATACAAAAATCCGTAGATTTCCCCGACTAACAGTGAAAACTCATGGTATGCCTTTTGATTTGATTAGTCGTCTCTCACGTAATAATATATCGTTGACGACACCCGGCTTCGTGCTATTCGATTTCCTTCGTAATTGTTTTTCCTATAAAGTTTCATTTAAAGTAGCATTTGATACAATACAATAAAGGTTGCGGTATAACATTTAAATAACGTCCAAGAATATTAAAGGAGCAAGGTGCATTCGATTGTGAAGTTAACAATGGGAACTTGCACATCCTTCTATTTGCGACGTTTGTATAAAATCTTGAAACCCAAGTGTTAATATCTAGTAGCTGATACTAGACAAGTGCTTGTACATTTCTTGTCTTGATTCTGTTGTAAGATAAGATCATTTTATTGCGGCGATTTTAGCAGCAGTAAAATTTTTGTGTTTTTTTTATTTTAATTTTTTGGCACCTCCTCGGGGAATATAGTCGTGACCATATGCTATGCTATGCTATTAATTCAATTCATTTATTTTGTGTCAGATCATAGATCCATAGAGGTGTTAGTAACAATGACTTAAGATATATGTTAGTGACAAAAATTATACATTTACATTTATTTAACATTAACAAAAGCGGGCCTAGAGGCCCTATGCAGGCTATTCTAATGCCCAATGATGGGACACTGGAACCGCTCTGTAATGGGTTTGAGGAGGGTATTGGTGCTGACCCGTACCCTGCGCAGGAGGGAGGCGGCTCGTTTGCGTATGATGGCTACGAAGCTATCTACTCGCGCCGCCGCAAACATGCACGATGCGCTGCAGAAACGAGGCAGCCCCAACAACATCCTCAGAATATCAGACATCTAAAATTGAGAATATTAGACATCTAATAATGATCTAAATGTCTATGTTTAAATCGGATTTGATTCAGCACACACGGTATCTCTTTTCCTCGCAGCGATTTCAGAATTGCATTAGTAACGCGGCGCGTTGTCTTTCCATATTAGTCAACATCGAAAAATAAAATCACGAAAAAAAACCGCTGTTCCGAACAAAACTGCAAACCTACTCGGGCCAAATGTATGGGAAAGCTGATTTTTTTTCGCGATTTCGGTGTTGGTCCTATAGAAAAAGTTGTTCAGTTTGACGGTATGGTCATCCCCTATAAAAAAATTAAGAAGGACCTTGTATTATGAATCTTGACACCATGGTCTTCTTTTGACTGAAATTAAACGTTGTTCAAATTTTTTTCACTAACTGTACCGAATTTAGTATTCGATACCGTTTGATACTTTCAAGATGGTATCCGACCGGCATAGAAAATTTACATAAAACAATACCACGTAGTATTTCTCCTTGGGATCGGAGGAGTACAACCCGTTATTTGCGGGTAAAGTTTATACCTAATTATTATATTTTATGTAAGTAAAAATTTATGTACGGCTTTTCGGTGAAGGAAAACATCGTGAGGAAACCTGCATGCTTCAATTTCGAGGCATGCATCGTACACTGTCCATTATAAGTGGCGACGGGCTCACTCCCCGTCACACTGGACATAGTTTCGGTACTACAGGTGAAACGTGGAAGTTCTGAGGTTTCAGAATATCTCTGACTACCCCCTCGGGGAATATAGTCGTGAGCATATGCTTATGTAAGAAACGTTTCATGTGCGAATGAAAAAGAAGATATCCAACATTATATCGAACTAGCTACTATCTCGTTAGCTCTCTACGAAAGAAACCAATCAGTGTTAGCAACTGTTTTATTTTTTTATTTCCTAGGATTCATCGGATCCAATTCCGTACGATGTTTTTGTAGCCTTATTTATGGTAGAGCAGGGCTATTACTTTGATAATACTATACGGTTTCATAGAAATCGTTTATAAGTATACAAAAATAAGATAAGATCCGACAGCAAAATTATACACCCATTTGTTTGGTGAACGAAATGTGATTTGAGTGAAAATTTATACACGGGTTTATACAATGCCGCCGGATTGTCTAGCAAAATCTTGCCGCTAGTGACTTTACCACCCGTACCGTGCCTTTGATTTATGGTACTATTTTTTCACCGATCTGTTTGGGAAGTACGATTAAATGAGATGCCATCTGAAGGAGACCAATCAATCTCAAGAACTGGAAAAACTAGGGTTGCCCCCTCTCAGTCTGCTACAACTTCATAACGCTAGGGTTAAAAATGACTTCTTTGAACCTGGTAACCCTAGAGTTGCGGCAGACTGAGAGGTGGCAACCCTAGTTTTTCCAGTTCTTTACATCCGCCTACTTCAGATGGCACCTCAATTACTTCCCCAACCAGAATGGTGGAAAAAATGGTACCATAAATCATCATGGTAAAGGTACTTGCGGCAAGATTTTGCTAGGCAACCCGGCGGCGTTGTATGAACCCCTGTATAAACTTTCACTTAAATCACATTTCGTTCACCAAACAAATGAGTGCATAATTTTGCGGTCGGATCTTGATATATTAGTCTTTTAGATTATGAAGGAAATTTATTCGCAAGTTTTTCATAACACGCAACTGCAATTTGTTATAATATCTAGACTAGATAGGTATGCCATACGATATGATGATGATGATAGCTAAGTATAACAATATCCTTTGTGCAAGCAATCTTTGCTAATAAGGGTTTTTATCGCATGTTTTGTAACGTTTATCGATTCAGTCGTTTCCTTTTGTATAATGGTCTTAAACACCCTTTTCCTGCGTCCTGTATCTAAGCATATAATTATTATTATTATGTACAGACACGGATGACCATATTTCTGTTCGAGGCCACACTTGCAGTGAGGTTCACCGTATAGGCATTATTTACGGATTCATAAGCATATACTCATGACTATATTCCCCAAGGTGGTAGTGGTGGAGATATTCCGTAACCTCAGAACATCCGAGTTTCACTAGAAGTACCGAAGCTCTAGTCTAGTGTGACGGGGAGTGAGCCCGTCATTTAGTCATTGACAGTTTCTATGGAACAAGCTTTTTTTTAAGATTCAATATTGGTCCCTTAGTAAAAGATATTCAGTTTGATGGTCTGAATCACCCCCTTAAGTATATAGATAACGTAATTAAGTTAACACCATGTATTTATAAATAGTTTATACTCATCTTTCTCCTAGACTTTGCGCATCATTGATCCAGCTCAATAACACAATAGCACTTTTTGTAAGTCGGTAAACGGTCATCGACACTGTGACAAAATGGAGCCGACAAAAAGTCAATGCGGCAAATTGCGGCACATGAAGTACAAGTACATTTTGTTCCTAATCGTGAGATTCGTGAGTAGTGACCATGATATAGTTGTTTTGTCGGATAATTATATTGTTTCATCACTTGGTTTGGGATTTTTAATGTCAATTCCTGAAGCTAGGATTGTTTAGCTTCCTAAGCTTAATTTTGTGAGTTCTGTGTCAAACTGACAGTTACGTACTTTTATTTTTTAATCACAATAACATAATCTTTATATTCGATATATAGGATCCTTTATAATATGCTGACACTTTTTTAAGGGAATGATCAGACCTTCATGTTGAACAACTATCTCTATGGGACCAACATCGAAATCGCGGAAAAAAAATCTGCTGTTCCATACAGAGCTGCAAACCTACTCGAGCAAAATGTATGGAACAGATGATTTGTTTTGCGATTTCTATGTTGGTTTTATAGAAGAAGATGTTTAGTTTGATGGTCTGATCATCCCCTTAAAAAAGTGTCAGCATATTAAGAAGGACCCTGTATGTACGTTCATTCAAGCCTATTGGATGAATATTGGATGAACAGAAAATTGTTATTAATAGTGACTTCTTGAATTTCGAGTGTATGAAACGAAGCCAAGGTTATACTGGTTCGAGGTCATGTTCCTATCCATATTATTACTGGGAAACAATACGAATATATTCGGTTACTATTTTATACGTACTCACAACCATATCCTTTTCAAGGTTGTCAGAAACCTGGCTATAATTTATTGTGGAAATAAACGCTATGCGCTATTATATTAAGATAGCAGAAGATATTCTAAACTTGCCAGACAAAAAGTTCAAGTCGTATGTTAAGCAAATCCTCTGTAAAAAAAGGTTATAAGTCGATGACAAAAATGTCTGGGCTGCAATCGCGGTAAATGTTTGGTATTTCGCTAATCGCGGTACTGCTCTTGACCGCCGTTAGAGCAGTTTGACAGATCGCTCAGACGTTAAAGGCTGTCAGTTACATGTTAGCGCGATGCGGAATACAGCACAGTTGAATAGTAATTGAATTGCAATGTGATTAGAACTGAAATTGGATAAGAATAGAATTTCGATGTTTTAAATTAGCGCAATCGGGCTCCAGGTCTTCTTCATCTTCAAAATTTTATTTGCATATTTTGTTTTTTTAATAAATGATGATGATGAATAATGTATGTTGTAGAGTTTCTAGCCGCATCTTCTCTACAACGGAACACCTTCCAACGCGGTGGTAGAGTCAAAAATAACGTCATAAACCTATCCATGTTATATTATTTTCAATAAAACATTTTGAGTTGAGTTGAGTTGGAAGAGCTAACATTTAGACCCCAAGATTACAGGATGGAATGACGCGTCAGGTGGTTATAAGAGGCATGCCTTTCGGTGAAAATACTGCTTAGAAAATTGCTTAGAAGCCTAAAAAAGCGCCAGCGAAAGGCAGCAGCAGGCTGTGGCAGTTTGACAGTAAATATTAGTATTGTATGATATTCTCAATCCTTTCGAGCCCCTCAAACAGTACTATTTGAAACTGCGTTGCCAGCCGCCTACCACTTTAGTGTAAATTGAGACTTACTTTTAGACGACTCTTCCGATATCCTCGGGGAAAATGGGATAGCATTACTAAGCCGTAACCCTGTTTTGTTCTGAACATGAAAATGTAATAGTTTTTTCTTGTATTCAAAACAGAGCTTCTGACCGCATATTTTCTACAACGGAACATCTTCCGACGCGGAGGTAGAGTCAAAAATGACGTCAGAAAGCTATCCATGTGATATTATTTTGAATAAAGCTAAGTATGTAGGTACTGGAAATTTCTTGTAGTTTGTATTATTTCAGTCTCAACTATCTATGTTATAACAAGCGATACGCATGTTTGGTGCTGTACTGCATCTTTCTTTCTTTTTAGTTTGATGTATATTAGCGAGGACCTTTAATTGGCCTTCTGTTACTTATATAATACTGTTTAATGTATTGCATTGTGCTGTTGGTCTTCCAAAAACAAGAAAATAAAAAGAAAACATTTAGAGTTTGAGTTGTTTTCCCAGCTATGTGACGAATATTGACCTTGGCAACTAAGTTCTGTTCGTGACTTGATTCAGAGTTAAAACTTTCTTATTCGTGTTGTGAATTAAGTTCACAACCGTTGAAGGAAATAAAGACATTTTTAGTGACATAAAGACATCCTGTTTGACGTTTTGCTACTCTCACTTGATCTCATTTTAGGTACATACAGGTGAAATTTTGTGTATGTCATTTCTGTTTTTATTTCGTCCTTTACAACGTGTTAATGAATAAGCGCATAAACTCATACACCCCAACTGATTTGCAACAAAATAATTAGATTGAGACAATAATTTCATTATTTTGATAGTTAAAATTTAAAGTTATTCGCATTTTAAGTTTTGAGGCAAAAATGATTTGTTGTCATTTCAGCAATGAATGAAAGCGCTAACGTGCTCATGGATACATTTTAAGAATCTTGTTTTGGTAGTAAGTAAGAGTGCCCGAGCGGTGGGTTGAGATCGAGTTCAGTAATTTTTTAATTTACTAACAAATAATTTAATATGTTTAAAAAAAATACCTGTGTTGAAAACATAATAATTCGATTCTGCTCTCGATTCTTGACAAACTACTTTCTAGTTTTGCGTTAATTCATTAACACGTTGTATATCAATTTTCTAGGCGATATCTATTTAGACAAATTGATTTGGTAAAATTTTTGGAAAACTGTGTATACAAACAAGTCGTGGGCGCCCTTTGGTTACGGAGCCCTAAAAATTACGAATATAAGACAGAAGTATCTGACCAGAAAGGGTCAGCTAGATTTCCACAGACCACGACTTGTTTGTGTCCCGATCAATATAGCTAAAGGGGATGTTTAGGTAGGGTGTGCGAGCGAGATAGCTAGTTATTACACACTTCATCCATTATTGTCTAGTTGGAAAAGTAAATGTTTTGGAGCAAGAAATTATGTTTGAATCATTTGCACTGGAAAAATTAGTTTTCTAACATCGCAAAAATTTGTCTGTTAAGTTATGGTATGTGATATTTCGTGTTAAACTGAAATTGGGTTAGAAACTGACCTTCCTCAATTAATTTCTATATCCGGATGATAGCATTAGCATCCTTTTAAACTACCCATCAATCTGAACAACTTTTACTATGGGAGCAAACAGATCGGATCAAAAAAAGAATCAGCTGTTCCATACTAAACTGCAATGCCAACTCGACTCAAATGTAAGCAACAGCAGTTTTTTTTTTGCTCCGATCCGTTTGCTCCCATAGTAAAAGTTGTTCAATTTGATGGGTAGACTCTTAGTTTGAAAGGATGCTAATGATATCAAATTCACGCTGTATTATATTACATTAATAAATAAGAAACAGAAAGTTGGTAGGTAGTTGTAGCCATTTTTGACCACCCAGATAGGCATTTTCCAAAAACTTGTATTTTTTTTTAAATTATTGGTAAACCATAAATTCATCAGAAAAGATACTTTTATCGCTAAGAAGTAATTGATACTACCACAGAGTACTATAATATACTACTTACGTTATTACGTTACGTTATTTCGTGGGTTATTCTTATTACTGATTATTTACTAAGTCTAAGTATTAAAATAAGTCAAATAGCGAACTATAGAATCGGAATACTTATTAAAAGTTCTTATTAAATAGTTCAAATACCTTTTGTTATCCCATTCTTATCTCTTGCATTATTTTACAGTTGTATGTTAGGTTCATTGAACATAAGACACATATATGAAAAAAAGTACCAGGTTATGTACTACAAAAAGAAAACTTAAACGATTTTCTAAAAAGAAAAAAAAGTTTTTGAAAAACGTTGATCAATGGTAGTACTAATATTATGTCAAAGCTTAGTGTCAAAGTAAGCGAAATGTTCTGTAAAAACCTTTATAACAATGCTAGTTTTAGTTATTACAAAAAATCATGACATAAATTAAAATACAGTAATTCAACGTGATCTAAAAAATGTTTTTGAAGTCAATGCGCGTGGCGTTCGCGCGGTTCGCGTTTTTTCTTGCCACGAGGCTCCGCAATCCGCAATGTTTGTTCTTGATCAAAAACAATCCCTGAGATTGAGATAGATACTCCCACAAACTAACACTGTCATAAATTCAGTGCTAAGCAATAAGTCCATTGACAATACTTTTTAAACATTATTGCGCTTGGCTTCAGCGGATAGAAAATGTGAAGACTGTTCAATAAAATGCACTATTTTTAATTGAGAAAATCTTCTATGTCAATCTTCTGTCAAACCAACACGAGGTTCCTAATCAAACAAGTGAGATAACGTTTCGGGAGCGCACTCGGCTAATGTAAACAGTTCTCTAAATATATAGATAACGCGTTACATCACGTCCAATGATAGGATGACAAGACGTGACGTAGTTTATGGGATATTATCCGTTCCTTGACTACGGTAAATACCTACATGTCTTTGACTAATTATTATAAAGACTAGCCTAGCGGTAGCATTTCCCCTCTGCCACGGTATAAGCACAATTGATCTTGTGCATTTACATTCAATTTTACACCTTATCACTAAACGAGACAGCCTATAATTGCGAAATAATAACTTCGAACTTAGAACGTTTGGGGTTCACACGAGACTACTTTTCATGATTTTTAACATTCAAAATTAGAATCTAAAGTTATGGGGAATAAAATCCAAAGTTGCGGATTTCATGTTACCTCGCCCCCCGCAAAAAGTGGCATACATATAAATAGTCAAAGCTACATGTTTATGTTTATATTTTTCCTGCAGTGTGTTCCGTCAAAGTCAAAAAAAATTCTGAAAATACACCTAGACGAATAACTGATAACCTACGCCAGGTTATCAGTTTGTGAAATTAAATGTATTTATTGTATGTTTTTAGGGTTCCGTAGTCAACAAGGAACCCTTACAGTTTCTTCCGCGGCTTAGCTCAGAGACGCTTAGTACTATTAAGCTGTAATTTGACATGTGCGTACATATTTACCACGCCGACAAAGTGGTAAAATAAAATCGTGAAAAAAAAAATGTTTAGGGTTTCCTACACAAAAAGTTCGATTTAGGGATCCGTTAGTGAAATATTAAGCTTTAAAGTGAAAATTTTTGTTAGAGTCAAGTGTTCCACTGCCAGCTAAACGGATGTTTCTGGATAAGTGAAAAAATTTACGGCAGTAGTAGTGTATATAACGAAGTTAAAAGGATAACTATCACCGCTAAGTAGGCTTTACAAGTTAACGAGTAATAGTCGACCAACATGTAAAATGTATGTCCGTATATTGTGACGGGCAACTACGGAACCCTACCCTGCGCGTGGCCCGACACGCACTTGGCCGGTTTATTTTTTGTTATCATCTAGGTATGTATATTTCGCCACAACTTTGGCATTTCGAACCAATTGTTGAATCCCAATTCAATTCGCTAAAGATCAGAAGTAGCGCTTCAGAATGTCTGGAATTCCTCAACGGTTGACAGCAAACCGTCGGTGATTGAACTAATTGTTTCGTGTCGATATACCACTTCCTGTAACTAATATCCGAGTCAAACTATACAGGGTCCTTCTTAATATACTGACACTTTTTAAGGGGATGACCAGACCATAAAACTGAACAACTTTTCTCTATGGGATCAACATCGAAATCGCGAAAAAAAATCCGCCGTCTCATACATTTGGCTCGAGTATTTTTTCAGTTTTGTATGGGACAGCTGATTTTTTTTAGCGATTTCAATGTTGGTCCCATAGAGAAAGTTGTTCATTTTGATGGTCTGATCATCCTCTCGAAAAATTGTCAGCATATTAAGTTGGACCCTGTATGTTTAACAAAGAAAAGATGTAAACTGAGTTCAAAACGAAAAGGTTAAAAATTATAATGCAGCCGATGACATTCACAATAATTTGTAATTAATCATACGACATTTTTAAAAAGACAGTCTTACTAATACAGCATGACTGATTTTCGATAAGACTGACATACCTATAGCATTAATACTTAATGACCAGATTTCCTTGTTGATTCCTCATTAAAAGATCACGCGATCGAATCCGCATACTAAAGCTATAATACAGTCAAATATACTATAGCATAAATATACGTACTAATTTAGATATAATTAAAAACCACAGAATGAGGAAAACTCCATATTTCAGGAAACTGTCCACGGTAACAGAGTCCATAAGCATGGTATTGAGCTGTACTTATTATTGTGGTGAAGAGATTTGTCAGCCAGCATTTAGAGAGTCTTGCCTTCGTCCTCAACTTTGCTCAGTCTTGGATACTTGAGAGCACTTCTTCAACGATATTCAAGACTTAAAGATCTTCGAAGAAGAACTCGCAACTGTCCATATCCTTTTTGACAACATCAGACCATCTGAGTTTTTTCCTTAATTTTTGGCGTGACTATTTGCTGCTTATTTTTCAAAGTATTTTCCAATAAAATTCACAAAATTTAAAAAAACAAATTTTTTTTTTGTTCTCTGAAAAAACAGGAATATTATAATTACTAATTAGAACAAAATATTAAGACATTACGGTTTTGTATTGTGAAGATCGAAGCCTGACTCAAGTTTTCAAAGAAGTTTGTCATGCCTTAGGTTACCAGGTCTCCACCTCAAGGACAAGTCCAGCCCCCCCCCCCCCCCCCCCCCCCTCCCAGTACGAGCGATGCAACACATTATACAACGGTGTCCCCTTCGAGCTTACCTGGCCGTCCTGAGGACCTGACACACCTGACAACTTAGGCCCTTCGATGGCTTTAGACGCTGGATGTAGACTTATGACCTTATACCTACAAACCAAATTCGCCATACGCATAAATAAATAAGTAAGAGCAATACGAGGACTAAAATATAAACACAAAAACGAGGATGAAATTAAATTAGGTAATCTTTAATACATCCAAAAGTACTCTCCTTAAAAGTAAAAGAATCAAATTAAATACCGATGAACTGAAAAACATTGCTCCAAAAAAGCACTTTAAAAGACATAACGGATGATGTAAAAAATAAATGAAGATTCGAAAAGTGAATGTGCTGATTGCGTGAATCCGCCACAGAGTCTTGGGTTCGAATCCGGCAAGGCTGACGAAGATATTAAATGGATGGAAGTGCTTTTGTTTGACAAGCTTTTTGCATTTTTAACAAGGTGGATATTTAATTAACTGATGCAGGTTTTACATAATACAGGATGAAATTAAAAACATTTGACAATCTGTTAGTGGTGGTTACTAACACACGAAATACAAATTTTTACTATCATTACAAAAACCTCAAATATCATCTTATTAATAGATCAATCCCATTTTAGATTCACCTGTACTATTAGTACTAAATATTCGTAGTATTAAATATTCGTTTTGTTAAAAATGTCCTGTTTACATATAAAACTCTGTAAGTAGGTATATTGAATATTTTATTTGCATCAAAATTCATACCAACATCTTTCAGCGTAAAGTTGTACACCAAGGTTTCTAGTTCCAATTTATAGTTTCAGGTTGAAGAGACGCAATTAATAGCTTAGTTTTAACAAGGCAGTTAAACGTTTTCTATAGGTATACCTAGGTAGAATTAGCCGGGAAAATTCAAACGTAAAAACGCATACTTGATTGACAGTTGTGATAAAATAAAAAAGTATTTTTTGTAAAGATATGCATGCAATGGCAACGGGAAGTTAACATGGAAGAGGCAAAACTAGTGTCTAAATCACTGCAGGTGAAACATATCAAACGCTCACGACTATATTCTCCGATAATCAGGGCAAATCTTAAAATATTTAGAAAATAAATATGAGGTTACTTTTTTATCTTGTTCCCTCTATTGGTGTTAGAAAGAAATGTTTTCCCCATAATGTTTCATTCTAAAGTCCGGCCGCTGAAAGATTGCGTTTGACAGTTACCATAAAATTGTAAAAAACTGAATGAAAATATTGTTTACCTGTGCTCACTCTAGTACACAGGGCACTAGCTGCCCTTTTAAGTTCAAAAAGCTACTAAATATTGATCGGCATTTATAGTTTTCATCAGTTTTTTACAATTTTATGGTAACTGTCAAACGCAATCTTTCAGCAGCCGGACTTTAGTGTCTAAATCACTGCAGGTGGAACATATCAAACGCTCACGACTATATTCTCCGATAATCAGGGCAAATCTTAAAATATCAGATTTAGAAAATAAATATGAGGTTACTTTTTATCTTGTTCCCTCTATTGGTATTAGAAAGAAATGTTTTCCCCATAATGTTTCATTCTAGTAGATTTAAATATTGTGTTTAGGTAAGGTACAGCTAGTCGGGGAAATCTACGGATTTTTAAATGGAGTAGGTTGCATTAATTGCACTTTTGGTGAAAATTTTGAATATAGTAGATACATACCTGAAAAACATAAATTCTCAATAATCCCCGATTTTTTATGTTGTATTATTGAATAATTAAGACATTTACAAAACATTAAATTTAGGTGTGAACAAAAAATGGAAAACTGGTGATTTTGTATAGGATGGCTTCGTTCAACTGGATAGAGTTTCAGTACTACTGGTGAAACGTGGATGTTCTGAGGTTTCATAATATCTCTGACTACCCCCTCGGGGAATATAGTCGTGAGCATATGCTATGCTTATGCTTCGTTCAATACGTTTTACTTATAACAATAATAATCCACGGTTAATATCGTTCATTTGGGTAGATATTTAATATTTTGTAAGTATTCAAAAATTATAACCTCAAAACAGCATTATTTACTGTTTGTTTTTACATATTAAATTTGCCAATTGATAATTAACTGTCCTATTGCTGGTATGCTGGTCGAAATATTTTTAGAAATAAGCTTGCCATTTGTACATTAATATCGATTTTAAAGTATTTCTCAGGTTCCTGAGCCTATATAACCACGAAATCTCGACAAAAGTGTTATAAACTAACAGTAATATTATTTCAAACACAATTTACTAAAGTGTCTTTAATGCAATCTCAAACCTTATTTTTCCTAGACTAAGCGTCAAACTAGCTTTTAAAAGTAAAATTTTTAGGGACTGCGTCTTTTCAGGCATCGATCGTTACGATCACAGAAGAGAGACGACTCGCCTTAATAGAAGTAGCATGCAGGTGCAGTTCCCGAGCCACTGATATGGTTGATATACCGTATCTGTTCATACATTTCGTGCACGAGTATGCCATAAGTCACTCTGACAACTTTACGAGATGTAGTCATATAAGACTTATGAAGATTGGGTTGAATTTAATTCGTTTATAAGGTTTTTTTTGGTCTCGCTAGTTCTCGAATTCAAAGTCATCATTGTCTTCTCGCTCTATCGTAAAAACGGTCATACATACAAGCGTCAAACTTGTGTGATTATAGAGCAAGTTCTACAGTATAACAACAAATAATAAAAACCGGCCAAGTGTGAGTCGGTCTTGCACTAAAGGTCCCGTAGGAAAAAAGATGTTTTTCTAAGTCAATATGTTATGGCTGGTGTGATACGGAACCCTCGGTGCGCGAGTAGCCCGACTCTCCCCTTTTACCGGTTTTTGTTTATTTAAAGCAGTCTGTATTGTTGAAATCTACTTTAAGCATAGAGGATTTCATCATCACCTTTAACCTCAGATGATACGTATATAAACCTATCTAGTGTTACGTATTACTTTGTTATACTGCACGCAATCGCTCTATAAGTAGTTAGAAGACATAAGAGAGTTAATGACATTTTAATGAGAGTGTTTTTGGCAAACAAATAGTCGGTTACACTTTTACATCCCGATGTTGTAATAATACTTAATCTCTCTTAGCTACATCTGCATGCTAAGTTCGTAGTTGTACCAGAGTTTTTGACCGCCATGAAAGGACAAACAAAATTCGCTTAAACAATTTAAGGTTATTATCAGACCAAAAACTGAACAACTTTTTCTATGGGACCAACAAAGAAATCGAGAAAAAAATCGACTGTCCCATAAATTCGGGTCCTGCAAATGTACTCGAGGTTTGCAGTTTTGTATGAAACAGCGTCATTAAAGACTGGAAGAAGGTAATAGTTCTGTTTCCGGTTCAAAATGTCGCACACCCAGCTACTGCTATGCTCAAAGTGACTTGCTACAACTGATGCTTAAGGGAATATAATACGGAGCGCGCTCTATACAAACGAAGTCTGGTTATATTTTCAATACTAACCAATTAAAGTCAATCAAAATTTTCAGAAACTATCTAGAAACTAATCTCTATGCTTGTATGTTGTCAGATTTTCGTTAAAATGTTTTATGGTAATGTTACAGTGCCTCAAAGATTTTCATACAAATCTTATATTAATCCTAGCATTGAAACTGTATATTTTAACGAAAATCTGACAACATACAAGCATAGAGATTTGTTTCTAGATTATTTCTACAAAATTTCATTGACATTAATTGTTTAGTATTGAAAATATAACCAGACTTCGTTTGTATGCAGCGCACATAACCGTGTTCGGAATAAACTTCTCTTACGACTGCATGAGGTTTCTGATCACCTTCCAAGAGATTATGATCGTGACTTTATAAATTTATATACTATGTATATAAAGGTATAATTTTAGAACCTACCTAATAAAAATTCTAATGGCATTGAAGTTTTGCATCAACAGAATATGAATTATTTATCAAGTGAGTAATGAATAAATACTTAACAGCATAGTGTTATTCAACAAAAGTTTTTTCATCTATCACAATTAAAAGTACCTTCGAGGCCATGATATTAAACCTAACATGCAAAGGTTAAAGTCGCGGTCCAAATTTAAAAAAATAGAGAGGCAACCACGAACTTCGCAAAAACAAGAATAGCGTGACAAAAAAACCGGTGTCATAATGATGTAACTCCTAATTTAGACATTTATTACTTTGGGCAACGAAATTATTTAATAGTTTTAATGATTTTATTACTCTTTAACTTAAATTAGATACTAGATTTGTACTTATACAATAATAAGTCGTACAATAATTAGGACAAAGTACCAGGTCAAAGTATTAGGTCAGTTTCGACCAATCATATTTTTCATAAAAATGCAAGCAGCCTCTATTTAGATAGAATCATTTTAGTTTTCCTTTATTTTACTTTATTTTAGAATCTTCGGAGAGTATCTATTAGAAACAAGCAATTTATAAGTATTATTTTATTTTCTCAGAATAGAGAAACATACAGCTATGTGATAAATTCAGTTCCTACATATAATTCTCATGCTTTTCCGCAATTGCCGAAATGAGAGCAATTCAGCTTACAAAACAATTATCCACATTTCAGGTCAAGGTGAACAAAATTGTGTCTAAAATAAAACGTAGAGAACGCTTTCACTATCAAATTGACTTCAAAGTTCCAGTTTATATTTGCTTCAAATGTAGTGGAATAAAAACAGAGTCATTGCAGTTATCGCATCGCGTGGGTAGATTCGATCATGCGCACTGCACTCCAGCCGACGCAGGTTGCAGAGGTCCCTAACCTAACAGCTGATCCTTCTAAACAACGTTCCAACTGGCACACGTCCAGAAAAACCAAACAAAAAATATTCAAAAACTCACCTTCGATTGTGCAGAATCAGGTTGCATGTAATAAAATAGGAAAAACATCCACACGGCCCCAACAAGGAACAAAATTTTGACGTTACGCCGCATTTTTGCAGAAACTTAAAATTAGAACCTGTCACTAAAATATTTACACTTGTTTTGTGAACGTCAAATGCGTTCGATACACTCGATGCGCGTTTGTTTTTATTTGTTTAATATTCTCGATACGGCTTGCGGCGCGCGGCCGCGCTTCGGGCAGCGGCGTACGGACTGAACCTAGTACACAGAATAATGCTGGCAGATAGGCCGGTCATGCGCGTATCGGTCCTCGACACCTCGCTCGAAAATAGAACTTACGCAGTTGTGATACTATTGCACTGAGCTGTGCGTAACGCAGGGCAGCTTTGATTTTGCCACTGCATTGTTTTCACGCGTGCGGTGTTCAAAGCTTTTGTTTTGACTAAAGTTTGCAATTAATTGAAACGCAAATTAGGTTGGTTACTGTAACGCATTGGATCTCTTTTGTTAGTGAGACTCTCTTTTTAGATTTAACTAGAGTTTACCCGTGACTTTTTCCGCACAAATTATATACCAGATTTAAATCAGATCATAAGCTATCAAACAAAACAAGTTTCAACAAATTTGGTTCAGTAGTTTTTGCGTGATGCTGTTACAAACAAACAAACAAACAGACTAGAAGACAGACAAAAAATCTAAAAAAAGTTGATTTGGAGTCAGGAATATCTAAAAATCATATCGTAACTTTTTTTTGTTAATGTCTTAAATGTCAGACACACTTCTGTTACAGTTTTATAATAGTTAAGGGGATATAATTCGCAGCGCGCTCCATACAAACGTACTATGGTGATATTTTCAATACTAACCAATGAAAGTCAATGACATTTTGCTGAAACAATCTTGAAACAAATTTCTACGCTCGTATGGAGTCAGATTTTCGTTAAAATATACAGTTTCAATTCTAGGATTAATTTAAGATTTGTATGGAAATCTTTGAGGCACTGTAACTTTAAAACTATAAATTTTAACGAAAATCGGACTCTATACGAGCATAGAAATTTGTTTTTAGATTGAGTCTGAAAAATTTCATTGAGTTTAATTGGTTAGTATTGAAAATATCACCATAGTACGTTTGTATGGAGCGCGCTCCGAATTATATCCTCTTAAGATTAATAATACCACAGGCACGACCTGTATGTTACTCCATCTCATACTTTCGAATTAGGAGGCCTTTGCCCTGCAGTAGGATCCTAAATGGCATAAATTAAACTGACTGATACGAGTATTTCTCGCGGTGAATTTAGTTTTTATTGGTGTAGAGCTTTTCCTTTTAGAATAGAATATAATCTAATTTTCAGTAAGTATTTTCAGTTTTACGTGCCTATTATAGACATAGGTATCCAAGTGAACAGCTTTCTCTATATCGAATTCGAGAAAAAAATCTGTCCATTTTGGTCGAGTCATCATCATCATTATCGTCCACTGCTGAACATAGGCCTCTCCCAAGGCGCGCCACAAAACTCTGTCCTCGGCTTTCCTCATCTAGTCGCTCCCCGCCAGGGCGTCCCACACTACGCCTACCAGTTCGCGGTCTCCACTCTTAGAACTCTAAACCCCATCGGTTGTCAATTCTTCGGCAGATATGATCAGCCCATTGTCACTTCATTTTTCTGAGCTATGTCAACCACTTTAGTTCTCTGACGTATTACTTCATTTCTGATGTGATCTCTCAGAGAAGCACCGAGCATAGCTCTCTCCCTAGCTCGCTGAGCGACCTTGTCTTGATAAACTAGTCCTATCGTCAGGGTCCACGTTTCCGCACCATAGGTCATCACTGGCAACATGCACTGAATGAACACCTTCGTTTTGAGGTATTGTGATAGGGCCGAGGAGAATATTTGACGGAGTTTCCCGAAAGCAGCCCATCCTAGTTGGATACGCCTAGCGGCCTCCTTGTCGAAGTTGTTTCTACGGTTTCTACCTAGTCTTATAGTCTGTACAAGGTAGACATAATCTTGCACAACTTCACAAGAACGACCTGTAGAGTGAGAGGAGTTATGTAGAGCTCTTTGTGACGCATCTAAGTCACCTAATTAATAATTATAGCAAAAGCAAAATGCAAATAGCAAAAAAATATGATGGTGATGCCACTCACCAACAGCTCGCCACAAGCTGCCGTGTCCGTGCCTGATATTATTTTCATCGTAAAAAAAAGGAAATGAAAATTCTAATTAAAAACCTTTTTAATAAAACCGAAACAAGAAAATTAATTATTCAGTTGTTTCGCAAACATTGAACAACGAGGAAATAATTATGGAAAAAATTGCGTAACGGAAACAAATTGTCCGTAAGTAAATTAATCTGTAGTTAGAGTCATTTACTGAGTGAGTAGGTACCGTCTAAGAAAAGATTACTTCATTTTCTGCCGTGTTATGCGAGGCGCCTATACAGGGCGTAAACTTATATGCGTTACATACAGGGGTGCTTCAGAATATCAAACTAAATAACTGTTACTATATGGGACTAACTTTGAAATCGAGAAAAAAATCTACGTTTTCATCATTTTGGTCGACTAGCGTGTTACAATTTTCTATTGAACAGCTGACATTTTTTTCGCGATTTCAAAAAAAAGTTGATCAGTTTTATGGTCTGAAGCAGCCCCTTAAGTATGTAACGCAATTAAGTTTACACCCTGTATCAGGGATATATTTTATTTGGAGTAATGTCTCTCTAATCTGAAGTTAGTGAGAGGAAGGAAGTGTCCATCCTAAATGGAGGACCTACTACATACTATACAGGATGTAAGGAAAAGTATCATTAACCTTTAAACAACATACTCTACCTATCAAACTGAACAACTTTTACTGTGGGAGTAAACCGATCAGAACAAAAAAGAATCAACTGTTCCATATTAAACTGCAGCGCCTACATGACTCAAATGTTTGGGACAGCACTTTTTTTTTTGCGCTGACAGCTTTGCTCCCATAGTAAAAGTTGTTCAGTCTGATGGGTTGAGTATGTGGTTTAAAGGTTACAACTTACACCCGGTATTATCTATTCTGTACCTATCCTGTATAGCGTCTGTGTTTCCCGATAATAAGAACTTATTTCTTCTTTCGTTTCAGCATGAGCTATATCACATGAAAATCACTCAATGCTGAAGTGTTATAAGATTAACCAGACGGCAATGGTCGTATTGAGGCTGACTGCCCAGGGTGCGCCGGACGAACGCAGATTTCGTCACTCGGGGAGGCCCTTTCCTTGCCCTTCATTTGCCTTGCCTAGCCTTTCATTAGTACATATACTATATTAGTATATTAACTTTAAAGTTAATATGCTTCCCGGCCCGGTCCACCTTCGATCACATCGACGCTACCCTTGAAGATCGTGGTCTCCTGCCTGCCTATTATGGATCTTTCTTCCATATAGATAATCCTGCAACATGCACTTGTAGTGAACACTGGCGATTAGGTATTCTTAAAATATGTTGATAAAGAGTTACTATACAGAGTGTAAGGTAAAGTAAACCTTTAAACCGCATACAGCTAACTATTTACCCTAACTATATAAACTAACTATATAACCCATCAAACTGAACAACTTTTACTATGGGAGCAAACCTGTCAGAACAAAAAAAATATCAGCTGTCCCATACTAAACTGCAATACCTATTCGATTCAAACGTATGGGACAGCTGATATATTTTTGTTCTGACACGTTTGCTTCCATAGTAAAAGTTGTTTAGTTTGATGGGTATAATAGTATGTGGTTTAAAGGTTAATGATAAAATTGGAAAGGAAATAAGGGAAGAGACGCAATGGAAGACCTAGACAGAGTTAATCTAGTACAGGCGAAAGAAAAGGTTGATGTCGTGTCGTAGGTATTAGGAGCTCAAGGCGCTTGTGCAAAAAAAGAGACAGGAATGGCAAATATTCCACTGACAAGAGCATAGCTGGACATATTACATTCCCACCGCTGTAACTCCTGTAAACCAGGATCAACAGCGACAACCATTCATAACACTAGACAATGAAGTCCAGCGAGCCAAGGGGATGACTCTAATCTCCAGAGGAACTGTTGGAATCAACAATGAAGTTAATCAAAGAAGATATGAAGAGTAGGAAACATAAATACTACTGACTTCCCTCCGTCCGTTGCAAACGGGATCTCGTAAAAAATTGTTTTGACAAAAAATGTATTACGACCGACAGCTGAAAAGAGAAATCCGCGAGCAACTTTTTGGTAACCACTAATAGTTATAATAAGAAGAACTAATATTTGATAACACTATAACATTTTACTTTACTTTATATTTGAAACTATTACCAATTACATGATGCTATGTAACTTATAGCCGTTATATAAACACTAATTGAGCAAACAGACTGACGAATTTGCGATTGAAACGTAGCTCAGTCGGTATTGAACTGCCTGCATTGTTGAGGGTCGCGGGTATGAACCCCCGCAAGGGGCAAATATCGTTCCTCGCATGACTTATTCTCTTATCTCATTTTTGAGTTTTTATTTTTCAACTGGCTAAAAGCCATAAATTGAGATACGATACTTAAGGGTCTTTTTCACCACTTCTTGATAAGTTCTTGTTAGCTTATATGACAGATTAATTGACATATATTTCATACGAAATATGTCAAACGATCTATCAAAGAAGCTAACAATGACTTATCCAGAAGTGATGAAACAGGCCCTTAGTAAAAATGTGTTTTTTTTTTATTTTTTTTATTCTATATATATATATCTTTAGAACTAATCTACATACAGACACGACTTGAGGTAGTGGAAATCACAGAGAACGACGTCAGGTAGTCAGTGGTGGTCCTAACCTAACGCAAATGGTCAAAACTGAAATAGGAGAGTTACTTAGTCATGTGAGGGACGATATTCGTTTGGTGTTGGATTACGAATATTTGCTATGGAGTAACCAATTTGTTTTGCGAATACAATTATTGGTCCTATGGTGAAAGTTGTTCAGTTTGATGGTCTGAAGCACCCCTAAAGTATGTGACGCATTTAAATTACACCATGTATAACGAACTAGCTGCCACCTAGCGTCAGCGACTCAAAATACTTCAACGTAGGTTAGCCACTGGTGAACGTTGATTGTATCTAACTTCCAACAGTTCCAACAGAGTTTTAGAGAGGGCAGCACTATAGCGTAACAATTTTGTGTTTTAAAATAAGTAGAGTGTACCTTAATTATGTTAAAACTTTGACTATTTATATGTGGACTGGTTACGCGTGTAATTCTACTAACAAACAGTGTCTGCCACTTTTTGCGGGGGGCGAGGTAACATGCAATCCGCAACTTTGGATTTTATTCCCCATAACTTTAGATTCTAATTTTGATTGTTAAAAATCATGAAAAGTAGTCTCGTGTGAACCCCAAACGTTCTAAGTTCGAAGTTATTATTTCGCAATTATAGGCTGTCTCGTTTAGAGATAAGGTGTAAAATTGAATGTCAAGATCAATTGTGCTTATACCGTGGCAGAGGGGAAATGCTACCGCAAGGCTAGTCCTTATAATAATTAGTCAAAGTGTTATAAGTATAATTTGAGTATAATAAAATAAAGAGCAGCTTAAATGATAAGATCCCATTCGGAGGTACCCTTTATTTTGCTTTTTTTGTTAATTTTATGTTATTTCTAATGTCTGAAGTTATGTTATGTTTTAAAGAACACTAAAAAGCAATGACAGACATTCAAATTAATTGAACATTAAAAAAAAATCGTCTCACTCCCTAGCTGGTACTAATATACTATGCACTACACTAGTTACTTTGTAAAATACACTTCCTATATTCTATTACGATGTTCTGTAAATTAACTATAGTTTAACCTTTAAAATAAATGTAACTACTTCTTACTTCTGGCGGGAGAAGACCTGGTGACTTGAAGTACAAGTATGTGTACACAAGTACACATAATTGCAGTGTCCACCTACAAACTCTTGTACTTAAGAGGATAGATTTTTCTGCGTGCTCCATACAAACGAAGTTTGGTTATGTTTTTAATTTTTCAGAAACAATCTAGAAACTAATATCTTTGACTCTATTTCTCTCTGTTCTCTGTATAGTTTTAAGGGTATATTACTGTTGGCGCGCTCCATACAAACGAAGTCTGGTGATATTTTTAATACTAACCAATTAACCTCAATGAAATTTTGCAGAAACAATCTAGAAACAAATCTCTATGCTTGTATCGTGTCAGATTTTCCTTAATATGTATAGCTTTAAAGTTACAGTGCCTCAAAGATTTCCATACAAATCTTAAATTAATCGTAGCATTGAAACTGTATATTTTAACGAAAATCGGACACGATACAAGCATAGAGATTTGTTTCTAGATTGTTTCTGCAAAATTTCATTGAGTTTAATTGATTAGTATTGAAAATATCACCAGACTTCGTTTGTATGCAGCGCGCATACGCATTCGGAATAAACTTCTCTTAAAGTTACAGTGCCTCAAAGATTTCTATACAAATCTTAAATGAATCCTAGCATTTAAACTGTATACAACCCAACTGATTTATAACAAAATAATTAGATTGCAACAATAATTTCATTATTTAGATAGTTTAAAATTAAAGTTATTCGCATTTTAAGTTTTCAGGCAAAAATAATTGATGACAACATACAAGCATAGAGATTAGTTTCTAGATTATTTCTGATTATGATTTCATTGACTTTAATTGGTTGGTATTAAAAATATAACCAAACTTCGGTTGAAAAAACAATAATTTTTGCGCAGCAAAAATTATCATCTTATTAATATTTTTAATTTGTTTTTTTTTTATTTTGTTTTTGTCGTGAGAAAATTAAATAATTTTTTATTTTGTATGTGTAGTATTTTGTAATATTTTATTAGTTATGCAATCATAATAGTAGGACAAAAGTACCTAGGTGCTAAATTGGTAAATTTCAAAACCTGGTAACTATTTCCAACGTTCCTAATTCTTATCATACCTGAACATTTTCCCTAGTTTACGCTCCAGATTCCCGTGATTCATGTGATTCCTGTCACCTCAAATTCCCGTCGATCCCGCATCATCCCGGCAGATTCCGCGCGCTTTTCGGCGGGAGCGCGCGTCCCTTCGGTCCGTAAGACCGTGTTCGATCGTTCGCTAACTTACATCGATGTTTTCAGAATAAGACTGTTTTTGAAGTTTGAAAGAATTTGAATCTAGAATAATTAATTTTAAGTGCGTGATGTGATCGTGTTTTGTTCAAAAAAGTTAAAACGTTATTTTTTTAAGGTGAGTTAAAAATCTTTAATACAGGGTCCTTCTTAATATGGTGACACTTTTTAAGGGGATGATCAAACCGTCAAATTGAACAACTTTCTCTATAGGACCAACATTGAAATGCAGTTTTGTATGAAACAGCAGATTTTTTATTCCCGATGTCGATGTCGATGCCATAGAGAAAGTTGTTCAGTTTGAGACGGTCTGATCATCCCCTTAAAAAAGTGTCAGCATATTAAAAAGAACTTGAATATTATTTAAGGTATACGTACTTAAATATTAAATTAAGTATCACTAATTAAGTAACTAAAAAGCCGTGGTGGTCCAGTGGCGAGTAACCTTGCCGGCCGTTCAGGAGGTGATGGTTCGATTCGTCCAAGCCGACTCGTACTCGAGTTTTTCGGAATTTATGTACCTACGATTCGTAACACCACTGGCTTTTCGGTGAAGGAAAACATCGTGAGGAAACCTGCATGCTTCAATTTCGAGGCATGTATTGTACCCACTGTCCATTATAAGTGGCGTCGGGCTCACCCCCCGTCACACTGGACAGAGTTTCGGTACTACTGGTGAAACGTGGATATTCTGAGGTTTCAGAATATTTCTGTCTACCGCCTCGGGGAATATAGTCGTGAGCATATGCAATTAAGTATAATTAGTTTAAGTCCACAATTTTTAGCTCTATCACTCTTACTATTAATTTCTTTCTAATATTATATAGGGTCCTTCTTAATATGCTGACACTTTTTTAAGGGGATGATATGATGGTGACATTTGGCTCGAGTAGGTTTTCAGTTTTGTATGGAACAGCGGATATTTTTTTCGCGATTTTGACGTTGCTGTCATAGAGAAAGTTTTTCAGTTTCACGGTCTGATCATCCCCTTTAAAAAAGTTTCAGCAAATTAAGAAAGACCCTATAAATATGTAATCTAAGTACGATACGATAGGTATTTCTGAAGTTGATGTTTGTTTAATATTCAGGTGGAGGATGTATATCCCATACATCATAATAAATACGTAGATATCTATCCTAACCAGTCATCTGTTTGACCCACGCATACCACTAGATTGTTTTAGATTTATACGCGAGGGTGCGTGTATTCGACAACCCTATTTTAAATCTCCATTCAAAGTCCCACTAATCAACCCATTGTCAATCCTATGTTATCGGAATAAGAGTGCTATGACGGGACTCTCAGTGTGAAAGTAAATGAGAGCGAGGGTGCAGCATTATTAGTATTACTAGCTACCCTTAGCCGACTGTGACGACCTGCCGATGAAATATTTATAACGAATAGAGATTACTTTAACTGTTTTTTGCATTTGTAATTTAGTTTTGATGACCATGTTTGATATTCATTATGTCAAGAGACCTGGTTGTTTGACTTGGTTAGACTTAGGGCCTAATTCACTATGTGTTTAGTGTACTGTGAGATAAACGATGAAGAATTTATCAAGAAGGGTGGGAGTCAGGTTGCAGGTTCTGACCCGAGCACTTGTCGCAACCCTCAATCTCATAGTCATAATAGTTTATTGCTTCATTGCTCTTGTTCTAGATCAAAAACAATCTCTAAAATTGGGATAGATACTTCCATAAACTACTTGACACTGGCGGAAATGCAATGCTAACGCACAAGCAAGAGTCCATTAATATTTAAAAAAAAAAGGTTGAAAAAGGTGGGTAAGTAGATATGTAAGGTACAACAAAATTAGCTGAAACTAAATTAAGGAGAGACCAAATCAAATCAAATCAAATTTATTTTGCATGCTAAGTGTACATTTAAGTTCTTAAATAATGTTACATTGCACTTAAAACTTAGCCACCCTTAAGGTATTACAAAAGGAGTTAAGGAAAGAGGACAGTATTCCAATAACAAAATTGATCAAACTAAACGACTTTCTCTATGGAAACAATGTCGAAATAGAGAAAAAAAAAATGCTGTTCCATATAAAACTGAAAACTTACGATCGATCTGTAGTAGTATTTTTAAAAGTCACACGTTCAAATCAGCAGTAGTAAAAGAAAAAATTACTATGCATCATTCGATCATGATTTTGAACGTTTTTCTTTCAAAAATATCACTCCTAAATGTATGAGACAGCTGACATTTGTTAGAACTTGTGTCTTGTATCTGTGACTACCCCCTCGGTGAATAAAGGCTTGAGTATATTCTATGCGTGGTATGGTACCCTTGTTTGTGCCTTATAAATTACATTCCACAAACGAAATACTTAACTCAAAGTTTAGTGTAACAAATTGACCGCCCAGACAGGCCTAAATCATTTAATTAAAAGTTAAGATTAATATTGCGTGATGAAAACAATCGACCGTTTGCCATTCTTTTTAATTTCTGGATATTATTGCTTGCTTCGCTTTCAATTAAGGATTGAGGTCACAAATACAATCTAGGATTTTCGGTAATTTTTTCGTTATTACGGACCATAGATAGACACCCAGATAGAAAAAAGCTGGAAAAAAGATTTGAAAAAAAAACTCAATTTAGAATCCATTTTATTCTAATTTTAAAGTGCCAATACTTATCGAAATCGCTAAAGAAAAAAGTGTTTCCACGGTTTGTCTCATAGTAAAATTCAACCAGTTTGATGTTCTGACACACCCATTCGTCGAACTCAGCAGTTGAAAATGGCAAAATTACTATGGAGATATGCATCTTTTTACTGCAGATTTAACTTTGAAAATCGCACTCCTTATGATTTTTTTAAAGTAAAATCAGCAGTAGAAAGATACATATCTCCAAAGTAATATTGACATTTTCAACGGCTGAGTTCAAAGTATGAGTTTCAAAAATCGCACTCGCATCGCATCTACTTCTGTACTAATATAGAAAAATTTTGATATTTCCATTTGAGGAATGAAGAGTGTCTCAAATAATAAAGGCTAATGGAATGTATAACTAAACATAAGCCATTTGGGGTAGTATAATATTGTGTAGCAAATTCTCCACTATCATTAGGGTTGTTACAGGACCATGAAATTGTAGAAAAGTCACGGATTTTACGACAAAAGCGATGTTATCTGGGGAATGGTACCTTAAATTCGGTAGATAATTACGACATTTTTGGCAGCATATATTAACGGGCATATTACCCACCACTGTACCTCGTGTTAACCAGGATCAACAGCGGTGACCATTCACAACATTAGACAATGAAGTCCAGCGAGCCCGGGGGATGACTCTAATCCGTCTTGGAACACGCAATGAATTTATCCAGTTCATCTGCATCTACGTTTCGCATAAAAACAACTACGCCCTGTATTCAGATAATGAAACTAAACAACATTCCCTTAGGTATAATGGGTCGAAAAAAGAGAAAAAAAATAGCCTTCCACACAAAAGTGCGGAGTATTTGTGTAGGAAATAATGTTTCAGTCAGTCACCACGCGTGCCTATTGCAGATTCTTCCGAAATAAGCTCAGAATTACTTTTTCAGTGTATGCAGGGTTCCCTGTTCGGTCATGATGCTTTCCTTGACCGTTAGAGAGTTTTGAGACCAATGTTTCAATCTAGGAAATTCGTAATTTTGAAGAGACTTTACGAGAGAGAGTTTATGATGGACTTAAATAAACTATTTTGATAATACAATTTGTACTAAAACAAATCATAGTTTTTTCGATATTAGGAGTACTTAACTAAATCCTTTTTTATTTTATGTGTCTTTACCTAAGTTATCCCTCCCAGTATGATATAAACTTTTCTAAAATTAGTGCAGTGCTAAATATTGAAGGCCGTAACCTGATGCTCATAAAGTCGTGTATACACGCAATTTGGTGGGGCTGAAGTGTAGTGTGGCGAATTCACCACTCCCTAGGGTTGCTAGATGACCGTAAATCGGGGGAGAGTACCAGAATATTATTTGTAAGTATATTTATAAACTCATTGCCATTTCTTTATTTTGAGCTACACCGCCGGTTCACTGATTTGGACGCAGGGACATCTAAACACTTTTTTTTAAGTTTCAATGTAGAGACACACTTGTTTAAATTAATTAGGTCATCATTATGATCCTTTATATATCCCACTGCAGGGCATAGGCCTACCCTCAGGGGCACGCAACCTGTATGGACGTAAGTCCACCACGCGTGCACAATGCGGATTGGTACACTTCAGATACGCATCAGAATTTCTTCTTCAGCGTATGCAGGTTTCCTCACGATGTTTTCCTTCACCGTTTGAGAGCAGTCGGTATTGCGTAAATAAGATAGAAAAACTCACGGTATGTCGTCCGTGCGGATTCGAACCAGGACCTCAAGATTGAGTTTCCATACCTCTCCTCAACATGCCACCGACGCTTACACGAAAGATATATATAGTGCTAATGTGAGTGGAAGTGTCGGCCCTCGTAGGACGTATTCTGATCAAATCGGTTGCGTCTTACAAAAAGGGGAGGTGCGGAGTACTCAAAACCGACAGGCATGTATGAAGAGATACGTATGGATGTGAGGCAAAAGAGGTTTGTAAGGATCGTAGTCGATGGCGCGCCCTGGTCTCTAGCTACCCCACTAGGAAAGAGGCGTGACGTGATAGATAGATAAATATATAGTTGTATAATAGTGTAGATAAGCCGTGGTGGTCCAGTAGCGAGTAACCTTGCCTGCCGTGCAGGAGGCGATGATTCGATCCCCATCCAGACCGACTCGTACCAATGAGTTTTTCGGAATTTATGTACGGTTTGTAACACCACTAGCTTTTCGGTGAAGGAAAACATCGTGAGGAAACCTGGCATGAATTGGCAGAAATTTCGAGGCATGTATTGTACCCACTGTCCATTACAAGTGGCGACGGGCTCATCCCCCGTCACACTGGACAGAGTTTCGGTACTACTGGTGAAACGTGGATGTTCTGAGGTTTCAGAATATCTCTGACTACCCCCTCGGGGAATATAGTCGTGAGCATATGCTTCTAATGCTATGCTAATAGTGTAGAACTCTCCAACTCCAACTAACAACTACCACTCATATTCTTGATAAATTATGTTTCTTTAGATTATTTTTTCTCTAGTTGCCGTATTTAACTTCATGTGCAGTGGAGAGTTAATTTAAGGGGATATAATTCGGAGCGCGCTCCATACAAACGTAC
Organism: Agonopterix alstromeriana; assembly: GCA_963924505.1. Classification (NCBI taxonomy): domain Eukaryota; kingdom Metazoa; phylum Arthropoda; class Insecta; order Lepidoptera; family Depressariidae; genus Agonopterix; species Agonopterix alstromeriana. The sequence goes on along the minus strand of OZ004670.1, from coordinate 3,314,383 downwards.
TATGGTGATATTTTCAATACTAACCAATTAAAGTCAATGAAATTTTGCTGAAACAATCTTGATACAAATATCTATGCTTGTATGGAGTCAGATTTTCGTTAAAATATACAGTTTCAATGCTAGGATTAATTTTATATTTGTATGGAAATCTTTGAGGCACTGTAACTTTAAAACTATACATTTTAACGAAAATCTGACTCGATACAAGCATAAAAATTTGTTTTTAGATTTATTCTGAAAAATTTCATTGAGTTTAATTGGTTAGTATTGAAAATATCACCATAGTACGTTTGTATGGAGCTCGCTCCGAATTATATCCTCTTAAGATGTGGCAACGTGGCAACCCCACGGGTTCTGGAACAAATTAGTTTTACAGCAGGTTATTTCTCGAGGACAGTAAAACTTCATTTCATGGTTTCATGCTCACACGTTAGGTGCCCAAGGTATGTTTTATGTTGCATTTCGCGATCCAGCTTGACTGCACTTCACAAGTTCCTGTTAGGTAATGGTTGAGCTAAAATTAAACTTTATTATTGCTTGTGTTTTAAGTAGAATTTTGAATAGCATTTTTTGTTTGTGTTTAACGAAAAGATTTTTCATTGGTTTTGACTATAGCGACTACAAAAGTCAAGTAGACAAACTAAGATATTTTTAGGTGCTTGTCGATCTACGGAATAATCAGCAGTTATCAGCAGTAAATCTGGTTCACATGGTGTCAGGGATGTTGACAGTAAGTCTCTAGGGATAAGTTGCCTCTTATGACACTACACTCCCCGAGGCTATATTCCCCGAGGGGGTAGTCAGAGATATTCTGAAAACTCAGAACATCCCCGTTTCACTATTAGTACCGAAACTTCTGTAATAGCTAGTCGATTAAAATGTATGAAACAAGTCATTTATTCTTGCGATTTCAAAGTTGGTCCCATAATAAAAGTACATTTTGTAGTTCATTTTGATAGTCTGAATTAAGCACTCCATACACTTGTAACGCATTTAAGTTTTCACCTGTATATGGATACTTTATACAACGTGTTAATGAATAAACACAAAACTAGAAAATAGTTTGTTTAGAATCGAGAGTAGAATCGAATTATCAAGAATTCATTCAATATAGGTTACATTTTTTCAAAATATTAAATAATTTGTTCGTAGGTATAATTTAAAATTTACTGAAATCGATGCCACCGCACAGGCACACTCACCATATTTACTAACAAAACAAGATTCTTAAAATGTATCCATGAGCACGCTAGCGCTTTCATTCATTGCTGAAATAATTACAAATCATTTTTGCATGCAAATTTAAAATGCGTAAAACTTTAAATATTTCGTTTGTCATTTCAATGCAATTATTTCGTTATAAATCAGTTGGGGTGTATGAGCTTTTGCGCTTATTTATTAACACGTTGTATAGTACGTATTGCAGTCCATAGTCAACATACTAAATAAATACAAAATATATTTATGATAGCAATTGATGGGATGAACTAGGTAGACCGTAAATAAACGATTAATGTACTTTAAACCTACAAACCAAATACCAACGAAACGTTTTGCAAATAAATTTGATACGTAAACTGAAGGACATAGAGTTACGAATCGTCTGTTAAAATCATTTTAACAAGCTTTTATTTTTCATGATGTTCGAATTGATACTCTTTCTGTGGTACTATTGAAATAGTTTTTTAGATCAAATCGCTTAGGTAATTAAATCGCACTGAGAAAAAAATGCTACGTATTCTTAGCCCGTCGCAGCTTACGTACCACGTAGTTTACGACGCGTACTGAGGTGCGTTCAGAACTTACGCCCAGAGTGCACTCCGAGTGCAACTTTTCGCACTAACGCCGTTCCGAGCCTCGGTGAAAAAACGCTCTTTGCAACTCGGTTGTCACAACTCAACGGTTCCGAACCTCTGACGGGTTGCAATTTTTAACCATCAAATTCGATGGTTAAAAAACAGTGACGTTTTGATTATCTGTGGTTACTTGACTTTTTGCTAATTTTGAATAAAAGTTAGTTTTTTTCAAATTTTTTTATTCACTTTTTGATTCTCTAGCATGGAAGATGAGTTTTTATTGTATTTGGAAATGATGGAAGCCTGGAAGACCTGGAAGCCCATATTACTGTCAAAATCAAAATTTTAGGTTATAAAACAACCGGGATCGTTCCGTACCTTATTGCGAGTTGAAAAACAACTGTTCGTTCCGTACCTTAGATTGAAAAACAACCAAACAACCGCACCCGTAGGTTCTGAACGCAGACCTGATTACAAGTGTTGCATCAGTATTTGAAGTTGTCTCGTACTTCATAATGAAGCTTCATTATGAAGTACGAGACAACCTAAATACTGTTGCAACACTCGTAATCAGTATCGCGTCGTAAACTACGTGGTAGGTAAGCTGCGACGGGCTACGTATACTTTTAACTACTACTATTTTTGACTCAGTACAGGTTGGTAATGAGTTAATAACGATTAAATCAATTTATTATACTTTCGGCTATTGATACCAGCATCTACATTAAGATTGTAAATCTTGTTTTGTAATGAATTCATTACCATAATTATATTGCAATTTAATCTGTAGGTACGTTTCAGTCAGTGCCTTTTTAAGTTATTTCAAACAAGATGAATTTTGTATCTGTTTATAAAATTTTGTATCAACTCTACTTAAAGGTAAATTTTATACCTATTTGAATTACCTACGAGAAACAGAATAACAAGTTCAAATAGGTAGGTACGCTAATATTCAGAACTTAAGATAGTATTTTCTTTGCAATTTATTTTGTGTCCTGTTCCAGCATAAATAGAGAAGAGATAAGAGTAGAGTTAAACGAATACAGATATCTCTCTCGCCTGTAAAACTTAGCACAACGTTTTATCTGCAATCTTTGTTGTTCCTTTGCTTGCTTCTTTTTGTTTTAAGTTGCTATTATCAGTGACACTCCAGATTTCCATTGATTTCTGTATACATTACGTTGTTATTTCAAAAATGCAGGCATTTACGTTGTACCTACCTATTAAACTATTTAGAAAATTGTCATGTTGAAACTAAAATTAGTTGGTATTTTTTCGAGTTCCCGATATTTCTAGCACAGTAACCGTGTAACTCTAAGATAAAATATTAATCTGTTAAATTCTCAACTATCTTTGTATTCACTTCTTTCACATTATTAATATTATTGTTTTATTGTAACACCGACCTGTTCTTTGCTATATTTCCTCTACCCTAAGGTTGTCTGGAAGAAATCACTTATTAGCGATAAGACTGTCTTATTTGTACCATAATCAGTTTTGTTTCCTATTGTGTATCGTATTTTAATGTGGTGTAAATAAAGTATATTTCATTCATTCATTATTTCCAGTTCTTTAAGTTTATTGACCAGTTTCTTTGCATTTTCTTTGCAAATGTTAAAAACGTTGAGGTTCTTCTGACTTAATTATCCAGTGCTTTGAAATAAGACCTTCTTTTTCAAGACCAAAATTACATGTTCAACAAAATTTCCTATTATTTTTATTTCTATTACTTCGTTCCAGTTTCTACTATTTAGATATAGTAGAGTATTTTACCATTAATGTAGTTTATTTTTAAAAACCGAGAGATTCCGAGTCATTCCTTTCTCGAATCAAAATGTGATCGTGGTTCCACTGCACTGGTCATTGAAATTTCATGCATGCAACAGCAGAGAAGCGGCGCACTGGGAATTTTTGAATTTTTGTTGAACGCTGAGAAAATAAAAAAAAACGTAGTTAGAGCTGTACTAAGAGGAAAAGTTTTACAGAACTGAAACATTAATGAAAATATTTAACATTATTCGTGTTTTTCCCTTGTCATGTAAAACTTTATAAGCTTCCAGGTGAATACTTGCTAATAACTATCGTATTGAATGAGGAAAACATCGTTTTTAGGGTTCCATAACTCAAAAGAAAAGAACGGACCTTATAGGATCACTTTGTTGGCGTCAGTCCGTCTGTCAAGACTCTTTATCTCACGAACGGGTAGAGTTATCAAGTTGAATTTAATATCAAATACTCAGGTCTAATGTTCCCTTGGAGGTGTAATAAATTCAAATTTCTAAGTCAATGTCACGTATTTTGACTTTTACTCAAAAGCGTATTCCTCAAAATCTATAGGGTACTTCCCCTATAAGATTTTCTTGATTGTTGTTTGCAAAAAGGAATGTAGTTTATCATTAGGAAAGTGACCTAAATTTCTATAAAATTATTGTATATTTTAAGAGCTCAATTAGCAAAAAAATTGAAAGACTACTTTTCGAGCATGGCGATACGATTAGCCTTAACAGATTAAAGTCAGATACGACCAAACGCCAGTAAATGAAGCGGAGAGAGGCCGCGGAGCGGAGAAACGAGGGAATTTTGGTCAATGGGATTGCATAAAATCTCGGAGCGGAGATTTTATACAATTGGCCAAAATTCCCTCGTTTCTCTACTCCGCAGCCTCGCTCCGCTTCAGTCCTTCATGTCTTGATTTGATTTTAAAACCACAAGTGACGTCTAAACCTAACACCTTAAAAATGTATAAACTCACATACGTACGAATTTAACGACCTCTTTCTTTAGATATTATTCCTTGTATACACTTGGATAACTCAAAGTTTGGTCGAATCCGGCCTAATTCTTATAAATGTGGGTGTTAACTATTCCGATGCGATGCCAGAACAACAGTATCTCGCTAATACATATACATAAAGTATTTGTAAGACAGATGAGTCGATAGCACGATTTGTCGAAGCAAGTCTATCAGTAGCAGAACCAAGTCACGTTCCCTCGCTATCACCGCTTTAGTTTATTCCTGACCTTGGTTCGAAGCCAGGCTTTATCTTCGAGTAATCGATCGAGACGCGAATTACAAGTTGTCGAGATAATCCTTTAGGTTGGGTTACTTGGCTTTAGAATGGTACGCGCTTGGTGGGGTTGCTTTATTCTTTTGTTTTTTTTTTATCCTTTGTAAACTTACAGCACATACATACATACATATGCTCACGACTATATTCCCCGAGATATTCTGAAACCTCAGATCATCCACGTTTCACCAGTAGTACCGAAACTCTGTCCAGTGTGACGGGGGGTGAGCCCGTCGCCACTTACAATGGACAGTGGGTACAATCCATGCCTCGAAATTGAACCATGCAGGTTTCCTCACGATGACCAGCACATGTATTGTAAAATCACACCCGGGGATTGAAAGAGTTAAAAAAAAAATCTGCTGTTTCATATAAAACTGCAGTAGGTACCGAGTCGAGTCGGTACAGAAGTATTTTTTTCGTGATTTCGATGTTAGCTCCATAGTGAAAGTTATTCAGTTTGATGGACTAGATTGTTTTGTTTCCCTGTATACGTTCCCACTGCATGGCACAGGCGTACCCTCATGGGCGTTAGTCCACCACGCGAGCCCAATGCGGATTGGTAGACTTTACATACGCATCAGAATTTCTTCCTCAGCGTATGCCGCAGTATTGCCAGACCCATGAGTTAAGAATTATCCCACATTGACATCAAAATTATCGTGTTTATATCGCATCTGAAATTCTGAAAATTAAGAAGCGACATCGACACAGCGGAGAAATATTTCTTTCTCTACTTTACTTCACTAGAACTTCAATTGTAGTAATTTTTGAACACTACTTTTCCCCATACTAAACGCCAGTATAATGTATCATTGGAATTTAAAGCAAAATTTGGTAGAAAATAGTGATTGGACACACAGATTTCAATTCATTTAAAAATAAGTTCTTTCTTTTCTTTTAGTATCATATTTTATATTTTTACTTCAGATAAATAAATAATATTTAAAAATTATCATGGATTATCGTGGAATTTTTATGAATTATCGTGCGATACCAGACTTTTATTTTCTATCGCATGCCACTCAAAAATATCGCGGATCTAGGATAATTATCGAACGTCTGGCAGCACTGGTATGCAGGATTCCTCACGCTGTTTTGCTTCACCATTTGAGAGCAGTCGGTAATTACGTACCTACATAAGTTAGAAAAACTCATTGGTACATGGCATGTTGTCTGTGCGGATTCGAACCCGAACCTCAAAATAGATTTTCCATACTTCTCCGAAGTGCGCCACCGACGCTCTACTTGCAGTAAAGCAGTACAGTTAACTTCAAAAACATAAAAAAATCACACGTAATGTTTGACAAAGACAAACGATTTGAAACGAACGTAAATAAGGGTCATTTTAAACGTATGTCAGCTACCTGCCGACACAAAATACTTTGTGCAATGTACCTCTAACGAGCCTCTCGTTAGTCTACCTGTGTAAATACTAAATACCTATCTAGCTACCTAGCTATTCCAATTTGGCCTAATAGAAAATGGAGGTAACATTTTGGGGTAGAAAAAAGTCGTTTGTCGGTAATTTTTGCTAATGAGAATTGTCAACGGGCCGCTGTTACTGGCAAACTGGACTTTTTGGAAAGATTAATTGTGGGATAATGTGAGAAAGTTATTTGTTTTAGGGAATTTTCTATTCATAGGTAATAATTGTCTAAGTAGGAAATACAAAAATTCAGTTAAATACCTAATCTGTTTTGGCGTTGGGTGGTAACAATAAACTTTGTTACGATACCTATACAGGGTATAAGGAAAAGTATCATTAACCTTTAAACCACATACTCTACCCATCAAACTGAACAATTTTTGTAAGAAGAGCAAACCTGTTAGCGCAAAAAAAATCAGTCAATAATTTTCATTACAAGTCATTTTACTGTACTTATACAGGGTGAAATTGATATCATTAGCATCCTTTTAAACTAAGAGTCTACTCATCAAACTGAACAACTTTTACTCTGGGAGTAACCAGTTAAATAGGATGACGAGGCATTGCAGTTTAGTATGGAACAGCAGATTATTTTTTTGCTGCTTTCGGTTTACTCCTATAGTAAAAGTTGTTCAGTTTGATCGTTAGACTCAATTCAATTTTTGTTTAGTGGCATCCGATGTGTTATCACAATTCAGCCAATGTCTCGTTATGTGGATAGTATATGAAGGAAAATGATCAGTAGTATTTATTAAGTCTAGAGTGGCAGTTTTGCCAATGTAAGTAGTTTATAATCTCAAGTGATTGTTTTAAGGTTAAAACACAAAAGAGTTCACAAAATGGTGGAGCCACGTGCAATCCCAACGCGCCGATACGCACGCGCGTCCGTACTCCGCCAGAATTGCAGCGCGACTCTTCGTTAGACTCTTAGTTTAATAAAAAGATGCTAATGATATCAATTTCATCCTGTATATGTAGGTTAACATTTCATTTTCAAACAAATGTTTACCTACATATATTTACTACTTAAGTAGAAACATAATCATTAACAAATTGCTGCCAGCTTTGATTTTCGCCTAAAAAAGTTTTAACAATCAAAATTTCAAGAGTCGATTGATCACGCCCCACCTATTAGAATTCTTATAAAAAATTCAAACTTCTATTAGAAGAATCCAATTTATAGTTCCTTTGTTTACTTTAAAGGAGGGTGTATTTTTTCACGAGTAGGGTCTTTAGACCCTCGGTGATTGACGGGTTAACTCGGTCGCGTGCATAGGGTTAAGGGTAGTTTGGAATGTGAAATGTTTTTTGTTACGCTAATTCAATTTCGGATGTGGTAATGAAATTAGTTACGTATAATTAATATTGAAAAAGAAACAGAGTAGCTGATATAGCCCAAAGAATTGCTGCTAAAGTGGCAGTGGGCGGGGAACATTGCTCACAGTACCGATGGCCGATGGGGTCGAAAGGTTCTCGAGTGGCGACCGCGTACCGGAAAGCGCAGCGTGGGTAGTCCCCCACAAGATGGACCGACGACGACCTGGTGAAGGCGGCGGGAACCTGTTGGATGAGGGCAGCGCAGGACCGGTCGTTGTGGCGATCCTTGGGGGAGGCATATGTCCAGCAGTGGCCGTCCATCGGCTGAGATGATGATGATGAATGAATGTTTTATTCTTTTAAGGTTCCGTTACTTATGAAACCGGGTAAAGAGAACCTTGTGGCAAGATTTCTTTGCTTGTTCCTCTGTCCGTCAATCTTCGCATCAATTTTTGTATTAATTTTTTATCAGAGCCTCTTTCTTCTTAAAACTGAACTAAAATAATAGCAAATCACTTTGTAGCGCTCGTTGGCGTAGTGGAGCTTCGGTATTGGAAATGATCACCGAAGTTAAGCAACGTCAGGTCCGGTCAGTCTTTGGATGGGTGATCGTTTAGTGGTATTTCATCTCGAGCGTTTCCGTACTGCGGAAGGCACGTTAAGCAGTTGGTCTCGGATAGTTCCGTCAGATGGCGTTGTAACTATTCGTTAAGCCAGGTCAGAGGCCTATTAAGGCTGCTTGAAGAAGCTCTGACAGCAAGTTGACCTCTAACTTGCCTCCACCAACACGCACTAGGCCCGCGTGGTGGAGTATGGCCCACTCCCTTTCACCTTCATTCGCCTTTGCCCTGCAGTGGGATTCTACAGGCTATTTACATTTACTTACACTTTGACAGACTTTTTAAAACTCATACTGAAGCTACTGATTATTAATTTATTATCATCATCATCATAAGCCCGATAAACCCTAGTTATCTGTATTCTGTATAGGCCTCATTTTTATGATGCCATTTTAAGTATAACTACCCTTCGCTATCTGCTGATAAAACAACTTTATACGTATGTACACACGACGACACATCAAGCTATACAAAACCAAAATAAGGTGGCTGCGCGACGTTACCTATACATACTTTACTCGACCTAAGCGAGGCCAGCATATTTTGGTTTTGTATAGCTTGATTGTGTTTCGCCATGTGTATCTACCTAAATGAATAAATATCTAGGTACGTTTAAATTTTTATCTTGTCATTAGAACATTAATAATTCAAAATCGTTTAGGTATCTAAAATCCCCGAATTCTACGATCATCCGTCTCTATTTGCGTACCAAAAAATGCATGTGACAATCTCTTTCGCAAACTGCACGCGAGCTGTCATGTCGACACGACAGTAGCCCGAATAAAAATGCACCAGTAGGAACGCGGCCTAACTATTGTTCTCAGCTTTCAATGGACTCTTTTGTAGTGACGTCCCTCTATCATGAGGTACCTCGTTTGAGATACGTTACTCGTGTTTCAAAGAACCACCTCAGTTCCACAAAAGATGTCTGACTCAAGCTTAAAATTAGTATATTACAAAGTTTCTTAGCCCGACAAGGAATCTTTATAAGATCGTCTAGTTCAATCAGGTACTGTACTGTCCATCCGTCCGTCCCATCCCAGTCATAGCAACATAACTTCTAAACTTATAAACCGAAATGTATTGGAATTTTGATATAGGGGGATACTTAAGTCTTCTATCTATATGTAAAAAAAAAAAATAAGAAAGAAAATCTTGATATACGGTACTCGTACCGAATTCAGTGGATTTTACACAGCCCCCGCATGGTTAAGTAGGTATCAAGCCTAACATGGGTAAGAACGAGCGAGTGACTGCATAATTATTTGTTTAGCGCACATACTTATGCACAAAATTATCTTACGTATCTGGAGACCGATTGCGCTAATTTAAAATATCGAAGTTCTATTCTTATCCAATTTCAGTTCTAATCACATTGCAATCCAATTACTATTTAACTGTGCTGAATTCCGCATCCTTTAACGTCTGAGCGATCTGTCAAAACGGCTCTAACGGCTGTCATGAGCTGTACCTCGATTAGCGCAATACCAAATGTTTCAAAAGTTATGGTTCGTACGTAGTCCAGTCACGGTTCAAACACCGAATATTTACCGCGATTACCCTGAACTGCTTTTTCCATAAGGCAGTCGATGTCATTTTTCGTTTTCATTTCCACGTCTCACCTCAAGCCTCCACAACGTAAAATGAGTTCCTCCCTCATTCTCGTTTGAAGTACGATAGCTTCCCATCACTACTCTTTTGTTGTCGACACGCCTGTTATATATACCTACTAATGGTCGCAGCAAAATATGTGGTAGCGTCAATAGTAGCGCCCAATTTCTTTTTTCTCTTTTTATTGTTTCATTGAAAAGCTGTAGATAGGTTTTGGGGTGTATCGATTAGGGGTTGGAGATGGATTTTGATGTTACATCATTATGTTCAGTCTACAGGGTGTTAGGGTAAACAGTTGCATTACTTTAAGGGGTGATTGCACCCATGATACTGAACAACTTTCCCTAAGACACCTATAGGAAATTAGAAAAAAAAATCGGCTTTCATACTAAATGCAATCGAACGTTTGTATGTGAAGTCGACATTTTTATTCTCGAATTCTTAGGGAAAGTTGTTCAGTATCAGTATCATTTCTACAGGTTTCTTAGGGAAAGTTGTTCAGTATCATGGGTAGAATCACCCCTTAGAGTAATGCAACTGTTTACTCTAACACCCTGTATAGGCAGCACTACAAACTAGGTAGCATAGTGTGATCATCTTCCTTTTGAAGACCCGATAGCACAGTCGGTAGTGAACCTGTCTGCTGTGCCGAGGGTCGCGGGTTCGAATCCCGTAAGGGACAAATATTTGTGTGATGAATTTTAATATTTGTACCCGAGTCACGGATGTTTGTATCTACATATAGTCATCATAATACAAGTCCAGGCTAGATTCTGGTACTTTAATTGTGACAATACTTCATTCCAAATAAGGGCGAAACGATTTTCCGATTCCTATTTAGCTTTCTGACCACTTCTGATTAGTAAATATAATTTATTTATTAGAAAGATATACTATCCGACGTCGAATATCTTGAAAGTTACTAAAGCTGTTCTAAGAATGTTCTAAGAAAATTCTCGATTCTAAACAAACTACTTTCTAGTTTTGCGTTAATTCATTAACACGTTGTATAACTCTATAGTGAAAGTTGTTCAGATTGATAATCTGAAGCACCCTTTTGAATATAACCACACCTTTCTGTAGCACCCATTCCTATCTCTATGGTTGCTACCCTGTATACAGGGTGTTTACATCTTACTTGGTTTAAAAGGATGCTAATCATCATTTTAATCTAAGAGTCTACCCAAAAAACTGAACTACTTTTAGTATGAGAGTTTCATAATACTAAACTGCAATGCTTACCTACTCGACTCAAATGTATGCAACAGTAGATTTTTTTTCTACTACAATTCGGTATGTCAAGTTTTTTTTGGTCTTCATTTTAATTTTCTATTTTACGGATAGAAGACATAATTTTAAGAAACCAATTTAATTTTTATTGTAATTCATCGAGTTTATCAATATAAATTTAATTTTAAAATTACTTTGATCTGTAATCTCTAAAAATTCAAAAATGATGGAGAGAAAATAATTCGAACACCATGGAGAGAAAGACGCCTTTTAAAAAAAAACTTTCCTGCCTTCTCTTTCTGACTTTATGCTGGAAACAGAAACGGCAACATCAAATGTCAAATTCGGACATTGTGAATGTATTTTTTTTCATAATGGCCAGTTATTTTAAGTTGATTTTAAGTTTACCAAGGAGTTCACAGGTTTTCCAGTGACGTCACTGGACGTACCGAAAAACGACGTTATTTTATTAAAAATACCTGTAATCCTTTCATTTTAAAATCTCTGACTTAGAAAATATTATTATGAGACAATTATCTCGAAATGGTTTTCGATTCAGCCCACCGAAAAAAAACTTGACGTAGCGAATTGGTTTGCTCCCATAATAAAAGTTGTTCAGTTTGATGGGTAGACTCTTAGTTTAAAAAGGTGCTAATGATATCAATTTCACCCATGTATGCTCAGGGTAAAGAAGATATACATTTCACTGTAGCTATGCCCAAATTCTGTGCAGTGTGACAGGTAGTGAGCCCATCGCCACTATAAATGGACATTGGGCATAATACATGCCTATAAATAGCAGCATGCAAGTCACGAATTCTATTAAAAATAAACTCGTAGACAGTATTCTATGGTCGCATTACAAAAGGTTATCATCATAAATTCATAGTTTCTCTCTTGTTCGTGCCATACTTCATACTTTTATTTTACCCTCTTTATATCCAACGAGATGAACATTGAATTTTTTCAAGAGGTTTGTCTATGATGCTGACTTTGACTATGATACTGATCTTTACCATATCGCATGCGACAAAATAAAGACTGTATGTTGAGACGATTTAGTTCAATTTGCGAATAATCAAAATAAAGATAGGCATTAAATAAATTGAGTATTTGACTACGTACAATATATTTTATTTTTATCGTCTCAATAAAAAAAAGGTTAGAAAATGACGCTAAACTCCCGTTTTCATTGAGTTTTTAGCTTGAATACAATTTTTAATAACAAGATAATCTTTAAAAAGTAATGAAATGTTGCTGACGTCACAACTCAGAATTGAGTAATTCAATTCAATTTATGTTTAGTGGCATCCGATGTGTAATCACAATTCAGCCAATGTCTCGTTATGTGGAGAGTATACGATGGAAAATGAGTAGTATTAATTAAGTCTAGCGTGGCAGTTTTGCCAATGTAAGTAGTTTATAATCTCAAGTGATTGTTTTAAGGTTAAAACACAAAAGAGTTCACAAAATGGTGGAGCCACGTGCAAGCCCAACACGCCGATACGCACGCGTCCGTACTCCGCCAGACTTCCAGCGCGACTACCAGGATTGAGTAAAAATTTCATACAAAGCGCACTTTTTGACGTCTGATAAAGAGTAGCTGATTTGACTAGTTGTCAAGTAGCCTATTGAAACGTACAAATACAGACGCTTCGTTAATAAACACGTATTTTTCACGTCTAAGAGTATCATTTGTTTCGTATAAAAATATTGCATAGTTTTAAAACCTATAAACAGAGTCCTTAATATGCTGACACTTTTTTAGGGGATGTTTACGCTCTATTTGACTTTGAGCGCAGATATCTCGAGACAGAAACATTATATCGATTTAGTTTCTATGGGAGTTAAGTTCCATTTGACAAGATCTATCCAACGACATGTCACTCTATTAAAAAACAATTTTTTTCCAACCCCTCTTTCGTTGCATGGGGAAAAAAAAAGCGAAAAAAGGGTCGAAAAAAATAGTGTTCTTCATAACTACAACTTTTCTGTTTTTGGGTTACTGTTATCTGTCTTCATGCCAAATTTCGATTCAGTAGATGCAAAAATGAGCGAGTTATTGGGGCGGGGCATACAGACAGACAGTATGGACGAAAGTATAAGGGTTCCTTGTTTGACTACGGAAACCTAAAAAGCCTTATAGTACTACTGGATAGAACTGGACTAGTACTGGATGATTATTTAAATGATCAAAATGCTTGGGTCTGAGGTCACTAGCTTATAGTTTATTTACTTTACTGTATAGTATCAATAATTTTATTAAATAGACTATGTATTATTGTATACATAACTTTAGCTTAAGAATTTATATTGTAATAGTTATTAAGTCGTGTTATGTTGTATAGTTTCTGGCCGCATCTTCTCTACAGCGACAACACGTTCCGACGCGGTGGTAGCTTTAAAAAAAGATTTAACGTTTGATAAGTATGCTGCAAGCCCCTATATTGAATAAATTATATTGACCTTGACTTTGAGTAAATGATCTTATAAGCTAAAGGTTTTATTTGATTGTTGATTACTGTATTGTGCTATACTTCGATATCGAGAAAAAAACATGCACTACATGCAATATACACACACAATGATAAACGCACACAAAACGCATGTGCAAACAATACATACATCTCAGAATGAAAACACAGTTATTAAAAAGTCCCTGACAATGCTCATTCCTCGCTTCTATGTCAAGTTAAAATTTAATAACTACTGAAAGCTAGCAAAGTATTAATTACTATCCTACTCATCCTGCAATAGTCCACAATTCCACATACAATAGAAACTAGAAGCACAATACAGTAATCAAGACGTACGAGCACTAAGCGGAGATTACCTTCGCTTAGTGCGATTTGCGCAAGTGGTCTCGTGCTTCCTGCGTAGCTCTAAATCAATCCCCAAGGAGCTGTCACAAGTCACAGTAAGTAGAGTACCTATACAAAGTATTCAGAAATAAACTCAAATCTAGGAGACTATTTATACAGAATCAAAAACATAATCATTTCAACTCCATAGAGAACAACCTTTGATTAATTTTGAAAAATGAAATCTTCTCCCTCCTCTTCCTAACTCTATGGTTTAAACAGAAACAGCAACATCAAATGTGAAATTCTGATATTGTGAATATATTTTATTCTAATGGACAGTTATTTTTAGTTGATTTTAAGTGGACCAAGGAGTTTAAACTCTTTTACTTTGTTTCTTTTAATTCTTTATCTGTATTCAAATATATGTTCTGTTTTGGTGCTCAATAAAGTATAATTGAATTGAATTGAATTGAGTTTACAGGTCCGACGAGTGACAGACATCACACTCATTGGACCGTAAAACGACGTTCTTTTATTTAAAATATCTGTAATACTTTTATTTTAAAATCTCTGACGTTGAAAATATTGTTATTGAGACAATTATCTCAAAATGGATTTCGATTCAGCTCTCCAAAAAAAAAAAATTGACATACCGAATTTTGTAATCTACGAATCCCATCTTTTGTACTAACTATTAGGTACGTAATCTGTGTCTCTTCTAGCAAGAAAGCACGGGTTCAGTTTTCAAACCTTTCAAATATTGTATCAATCATAATTATTCATAATTTGATTTTCGGTTGGGTGTTCTACTATGTTGCTATTAGAGCATTTCTTAAGAAGCCTCCGGCTAATTTTGCTTTGCTGTTGTTACTGCTTGTTTGCTATATTCGACTGGTAGCCTAATTAGTCCCACTTTCCGAGATTATCTCTACAGATTATTGCACAAAGCCCTCTGTTAGAACTCTTAATCCTTTGCAATAGTGTCAAAATCGCTAGATATGCGGGACATCGAAAGTAGCTCTTGCTAGTGAGAGGCTTCGTCGTAAAACTAGTGCAAAATTAAGTCTCATTCTGTACTTCCTTAGGGTTCAAATTGGGTAATTTATCCTTAAGGTTAAGATGGAGCGGTATCCCAAATTTCACGGTCCTGTTTTAGTGATTTTGGGTTGATGAGTTTTAATTTCTTTTATACCTAAAGTCCTCGTGTTCTGGAGGTTTTTCGCGTCCATTCTAAATTGGGTCGGACAAGGATTAGACCTTCCTGTAGCCCTAGTATGAATAGTATGATTTTTGTACACGATCGCGCCTTCGCCATTAGAGTAATTCCTTTGCCTTCGCTGCATAGAAAATTACCCCTTCGCGCGCTTTTCAATCGCGCTTGCCGCGACAACTAGAGTATGGAAAATGGCCGAGTCGCTGGTAAGTAGACAAATCATGCTAGAGGGGCTGAGAAAGTTGGCTGGGGCTAGATAAAACAAGAAGGCAGAAGATATAGTTCTGTGGCAGATGGAACACGTGATTTTTTTCGTAATTTCAATGTTGGCTCCAAAGAGAAAGTTGTTCAGTTTGATCGTCTGAAGTACCCCGTAAGATAATTTTGTTACACCTTATCATTGATAAGGACTTACAAGATTAGCCAAAACGGATGATCAGACCTTCAAACCGAACAACTTTTTCTATCGCACCAACATCGAAAAACAGATAAAAAAACTGCTTTACGTACGTACGTTTACACTTGCAGTTTTGCATGAAACAGCCAGAACATTTTTTCCTCTATTTCGACTTTGGTATTATAGAGAAAGTTGACAGTTTGATGGTCTGATCATTCTACAAAGTCAAAGCAAATATTTATTTCCTCAACCCTCGACCTCGTCACCTTCTAAATACCCACCTATTATAAAAACATGCTTAAACGCAAAAAAATAAACGCCACGAAAATACATCAACCCAGTTGTAGGATTGTAACTAAAAAACTACACCAAACCAAAAGTAAAACATACCAGACAATAATTACAAACGTACCTGAAATAAAACTTCTATACCGACTTTACATCAATCGGCGCATACGCAGCGCATCTAAACACGTGCCCGCCAGCGCCCTCTAAACACGTGCCCGCCAGCGCCCTCTGTTTACAGAAGGAACTTCATCAAGGTGCAACAATAACAGTACAGTCATTGAACCGCAGGTTACTTTGTAAAAGCCGCTAAAAGTAAACAGAATCGGTATAAAATAATGTTTATGTTTAGAGGTTTTTTCAGGAATGTGTAGAGAAAGTTTTTGTAAACGCTAGGGGAGAATGTAAAAGATATAGGGTTAGGAATGCCATCACCAAAATCGCCATCCCGGTCAAAGTCTTCAAAAACCCTGGACATTTCAGTAAATAGTAAATTTTCTACATAATTATTTCAGGGGGTGGTTCAGACCATTAAATTAAACAACTTTCAATTTGGAGCCAAAATGTAAAAATAACTGTTGTTTTATTTATCTCATTGATTAGGTACTTTCTTATCTTAAAAGATTTGCCCGCTTGTTGGGTTTAAAATAAAGCATATACTCATGACTATATTCCCCGAGGGGTAGCCAGAGATATTCTGAAACCTCAGAACATCCACGTTTCACTAGTAGTACCGAAACTCTGTCCAGTGTGACGGGGGGTGAGCCCGTCGTCACTTCTAATGGACAGTGGGTACAATACATGCTTCCAAATTGAAGTATGCAGGTTTCCTCACGATGTTTTCCTTCACTGAAAAGCCAGCGGTGTTACAAATCGTACATAAATTCCGAAAAACTCCTTGGTACGAGTCGGCATGGACGGGGATCGAACCATCGCCTCCTGCACGGCAGGCAAGGTTACTCGCCACTGGACTACCACGGCTTAAAAAAATATCTTTAAATACGAGAATTATACAGGGTCCTTCTTAATATGGAACTTCTTAATAGGAACCTTCGTAATATGCTGACACTTTTTTAAGGATGATCAGACCGTCACACTGAACAACTTTCTCTATAGCACCAACATCGAGATCGCGAAAAAAAAAACAGCTCTTCCATACAAAACTGCAAACTTACTCGAGCCAAATGTATGGGACAACAGAATTTTTTTTCGCGATTTCGATTTTGGTCCCGTAGAGAAAGTTGGTCAGCTTGATGGTCTGATCATCCCCTTAAAAAGTGTCAGCATATTACGAAGGTTCCTGTATGTAAATCCAGAACATAATTGTACCAAAATTAGTTTCGTCATTGACCTAGGCGTGATTGAGACATAAACACCCATCAAAATATTATTACAAACTTTCAGATTCATAAATTGACAACATTTCATTTCTTTAACCACCGATTTTTAATAAAAAATATAAAAATAGGTTAAAAAATAAGAGATACGTATTTTTCCGATTTTATTGTTGACCGATATTTCTATTATTAATTTACTTTTGAATTTTCTGAAAAATGTAGGATTTATGGCTAAGATACCTTGGCTGCAATAAAGTTAAAAATTAAAACTGTCAAATACAATAGAAAAGCAGAGAAAAGTCAAGCAGGCAAAGGAATAAAATCTCATTCAACCTCTAATATATTTTTCAGTATTATTCAAATAACTCGAGAAATAATGGATAGAAAAATCTGATAATTTTGATACAAGCTTTGAATCACATAATCTCCAAATGGTTTTCTTATTTTGGTACCTTTCTTAAAATGAAATGTTGTAAATTCTGACGCTCGGCTTGTGCCCTGCAGTGGGACATATAATTATAAGGCTGATGATGATGAAACGATTCCTCATTTATGTATTAGGTAAATTCATATTTACCTTCATGTTGCAAATCTGTATTTATTTGGACTGCACAAATACCAGCGTTTCATTATTTCACTGTTTAGAAAGTGCCGGCGCTTGCTCTGCATTTCCTAGTGCAAGCGATAAACGACCCTATTTGCCTATTAAATAACAACAAAGCAGCAAATTATGTGCCAAGTTTATTTACAATACTCTTTTATGTAGAATTTTAAACAAACATCAATGCAGTGGCGCTTATTGACGTCCCTATGTAAATAGAGGGGATTTATTTGCGAGGATCTAGTACAGGCGGCTTTATGTTACAAATTAAACATACTGTATAAAGGGAGGTGATGAGATATTTCGCGTGAGAGACTTTAATTTTTTCTACTTGTCTAGATAACATAAAAAATATATTATTATGATCAGAAATATACACACAAACTTTCCTCATTAATCAGTCTATTACATACAGGGTCCTTCTTAATATGCTGACACTTTTTTAAGGGGATGTTCAGACCGTCAAACTGAACAACTTTCTCTATGGCACCAACATCGAAATCACGAAAAAAAAGCACCTCTTCCACACAAAACGGCAAACCTACATGAGCCAAATGTATGGGACAGCAGATTTTTTTTCGCGATTTCGATGATTGTACCATAGAGAAAGTTGTTCAGTTTGACGGTCTGATCATTCCAAGGTTAGTACAAATAAAAACATCATAAATATAAAAAAATCATACACTGACTGTAACTACCGCACGCGCGCAGTAGATTTACAGACAGATAGAACTATCTGGTCCAACTTAATATGCTGACACTTTTTAAGGGGATGATCAGACCATCAAACTGAACAACTTTCACTATGGGACCAACATCGAAAACGCGAAAAAAAATCTGCTGTCCCATACATTTGGCTCAAGTAGGTTTGCAGTTTTGAATGGAAGAGCAGATTTTTTATTTCGCGTTTTCGATGTTGGTCCCATAGTGAAAGTTGTTCAGTTTGATGGTCTAAACAACCCCCTTAAAAGTTTTAAATGTTTATTTGTACTTTTGTAACACCCAGTATATTTGTATATATTTGTATGTAGGTAAGTATTTACCTGTATGTTACATGTATCTTTAATTAAAATGTATTTATTTGTGTTAAATACTGTTTTATTGGTTGAATGTGCACACTATGCCTGCCTCACTTTGTATGCTCTCTCTCTATCACGGGTTTGCTGGAAGAAATCTCTTTCGAGATAAGCTCGTCCTTTGTAATTGTCTATTATGCTGTTTTCATGTATATTTCCGTGTGTAAAATAAAGTATTAAAATAAAAAAATGTAATCCTGTCAATTTGGGAAAAGTATCAAAAATGTGGATAATATTACGAATATACATAGAATATCATGATCCATCCATAATTTCTATGTTCTTCCTCTCCACATACAGTTCCGTGCACCTAAAATAACAAACCAAAATAAATGCCTGTTAAAGTCGCCGCAAAGTGGCTATAGTAAACACATTTCATAACTAATTACCTATTAACGTTTAAAACTAACTTTAACTGCCAGTATTTACACTTACAACTATGTAACTAGAAGGAGTTTGAATATAACAAGTATCGAACATGCCCCCTAGAGGATGTTAAGCCATGCTTTTATGTGCATAGGAATTTGGTGCTTGAAATTTCTGTGAAGTGCAACTATGTTTGGTTTCCGGTTACTAGTTCCTTTATAATTCTGCCAAGTTTTTTTTTGGATGGCTAAATCGAAAACCATTTGGAGATAATTGTCTCAATAATAATATGTTCTATGTGTGATATTTTATAATGAAAGGATTACAGATATTTTTCATCAAATAACGTCGTTTTTCGTTCCGTCCAGTGACGTTACTGGAAAACCTGTGAACTCCTTGGTAAACTTAAAACAACTGGCCATTAAGAAAAGATACATTCACAATTTCAGAATTTGACATTTGATGTTGTCGTTTCTGTTTCCAGCATTGAGTCAGAAAGAGAAGGCAGGAAAGTTTTTATTTTTTAAATAAAGCAGTAGTTTTTCTCCATGAAATTCGTATTATTTACAGATCAAAGTAGTTTAAAATTAAATTTATAGTTGATGAATCGCAAATAAAAATTTAATTGGTTTCTTAAAATTATGTCTTCTATCTGTAAAAAATATAAAATGAAGACCAAAAAAACATAACATACTGAATTGGTGGACCTGTAAGTTTGGGTGATGTGTTGCAGAGACGTATGGGCACTCAATCGTGGGGCACTCAACGAACGAAATGCCATGTACCAAAGTTTTTCTAACTTATGGACGTAATGCCGACTGCTCTTGGAAAACATCGTGAGGAAACCTGCATACGCTGAAGAAGAAATTCTGATGCGTATGTGAAGTCTACCAATATGTATTGGGCACGCGTGGGGGACTAACGTCTATACACCCTCCCTGAGGTTAGATTTGAGCCCTGAAGTGATACGAATAATTATTCTGAATTAATATTTCGATTATTTCAAATATCTCTGGCTACTGTCTCTGGGAATATAGTCGTGAGCCAATGCTATTCTATACTGTATGCAACTTTAACTAATTAGGTAGCGGATCTTTTCTACTTTCAATATTGCTTCCAGAAGAAAAGTTGTTCAGTTTCATCATCCGCATCACCCCAGAAAATATGGCTACTAAATAAAAAACAGTAACCTGTATAAATTTCCATCAAAATTATTACAACTTCAGTGACTTTCAAAAGCGGCTTTAATGTATCCTTTTCACTTCAATTCTTCATTACCTTTGAATATCGTTATTCATCGTCCTTTTTCATTTCGCCGGGAACAAAGAGGACGGGAGATGGGGAGAGAATTAGATGCAATTTCATTGGCTAGGAACGAGGATGCCATTTCCGAAGTCTAGCTCATTTTACTGCGATATTGAAATTTTATAAGCATAAACGGTAAATCGGAACGAATAAGGACTGTAGAGTTGAAAAATGAATAGAAAGGCGTTTAATTAAAATGTATTGTGTCTATTTTTCTGCGTGGTTCTAGCTATAAATTAAAATAGACCACCCCATTTTATAAGATTTTATTTTGAAGTATTTCTCTGGGATTAGACTAACCTTTACTTTACGCGCCATCTTGCTTCCGCTTTAAGCAGTTGTAGATACATTCTGGCTATCCCGGAACACGGTCTTGACTTCCGGTTAATGTATGTATGAACGTCCTATTGGAATAATAAAACCTATGCCTAAAGAATGTAAGTGGTACCAATATTAATTTTATGAAGAATGCTTTGTCAAATAATACATTTCTCGTTATGTAATTTTTTTTAAATTCTTTCTTATTTACACTACAGACACAAATTTATTGTGTACTGAACAGACGTACACTTATTATAATATATCGTATGTATACAGGGTGTTAGGGTAAACAGTTGCATTACTTTAAGGGATGATTGTACCCATGATACTGAACAACTTTCCCTAAGAAACCTATAGGAAATTCGCAAAAAAATTTTGGACTTCCAATACTAAATGCAAGTAGCTGATCGAACGTTTGTTTGAAAAGTCGACATTTTTTTTCTCGAATTTCTTAAGGAAAGTTGTTCAGTATCATGGGTAGAATAACCCCTAAGAGCAATAGAGTAATGCAACTGTTTACCCTAACACCCCGTAGACAGATACAATGAGACAAACGTCACGATTCCAACTTGTAACATACCACATCTAACTCTTCCAAAGTCAACATTCATTAGAGATTTTCCGTCCTTTCATTTGAATTTAAAACTAGGACCAAATAAAATAAGTCTTAAAACGTGAATTTGATTCAGGACTTTAGAATTCAATCTTCGAAATAGAAGTTTCGGTTTTCAATTGGTGCAGATTCATTGGCTTCATTCGTTATTCTGGGCATAGTAAGTACTCCAGATCTTTTAAGACTACTAAAATCCAGCCAAGTGTGTGTCGGATTTCTTATAGTGTCAGGTTCCATAAGGTTAAACGATACTGCTGATAAAATGTAATATTTTACTGGGTAATTTTGTATCATTTCCCAATTACCATCAATCAGCACATCTTTAATCCGCTATTGTTAAAATCTTTATCGGTCTTTATGGTTGCGAGGCATGAACCATTAAGGAAGCTACTCGCCAGAAAGTAGAGGCTATCGATTTATGTTGTTTTACCGAAAAATTCTGCGAATTAGTTGCGTTCAACGAGTCACCAATGTGGAAGTTCTACGATGGTTCAGGAAGTCCGGGAGCTTTTGCAAACCATCTAAAGGAGGAAAATTATATTGAGATAAAGATGAGATAAAGATGCATTTATTTGTATGACATGCGTAGTTTTACAAGCAGGTGTTACAATAATTATTATGTCCTACATGTCTTACCTTACGGCTTACAAATTATTATTATGATAATGTCAGAGATGCTAATTCCAGTATTAAATTAACTCATTACAATATCTTACACTACTTAATTATAAATTCATGGCCAAGATTAGAGCATAACAATATTTGGTCATATCAATGAAATATTAAAGTAATGTCAATAAAAAGAAAACAAAAAAAAATATTTATAAAATTAAATGTCAAACGAATAAAATTATACAAGTAGTGTCTAAAACCATGCAAGAAAATAATTGTATGACCAAAAAAAAAAAAACTAAAAACATATGATAAAATGTCAGTGTAATATAATTATAAATCAAGTCAAAAATAAAAAAAAAAAAATGTGAATAATTTAGCTAATTAATTAAATTACATCATTAAAGAAATCTTGAATTGTATAATAACATTTTTCTATTAATAATTTGTTCAATTTCAATTTGAATAAATTTGTATTTAGGGATTTTATTTCACTTGGTATTTTATTGAATACTTTAGGGGCCATTGCAAAAACGCTCTTTGACATCATTGCAGTTTTTACGTGACGCAAACAAAGGCTAGTTTTATCACGCAGATTGCGGTTATGCACGACTCCTACTTGCTGAAATAGTTCAGGATTTATTTTTACGAATACCGCTACTTCGAGTATGTAGAGTGATGCCATTGTCAATATTTTATGTTTGATAAAATATGGCCTACAGCTGTCTATCCTATTTAGCCCAAACATTGCCCTGATGCACCTTTTTTGGGCTTTGAAAGCTTTGTCTTTGTCACTTGAATTGCCCCAAAAAATTATCCCGTATCTTAGGACTGAAGCAACCAAACCATGATATGCTGTCAGGACTGTTTCTGTGTTTACAATCTGCGCAAGTCTATACAGGGCATATGAGGATTTAGACAGTTTCGAGCATAACTGTTCTATATGTGTTTTCCAGGTAAGAGCCTTATCAATGTAAACACCGAGGAATTTGGTTGAGACAACCTCTTCTATTTTTAGACCTTTGTAATGAATGTTTAGGTTCGGTGTGGCTTTGCGTTGACTAAATTGCATTAACTTTGTTTTTTCTATGTTGACCTTTAGATTATTATTATTTAGCCAAGAGATGATTTTATTTAGCACAATATTTATGTCGCCTTCATAGGAGCTACATTCCTTACACTCTATTATTGCAGTGCTGTCATCTGCGAAAAGTGTCATGGGTTGGTCTGAGGTTGAGAAATGAGCTATGCCAGCTGCTCCAGACTAAAATAATGGGCAAAAGAAGTCGGTAGGTCACGAATGTCGTGGAACGCGAACCTGCAAGAGTGGACAGACATCTCAAGCATCAAAGAGCTGTTTGATCAAGGGATAGGCAGGAATATGCAGAGCTGACTGCCAACCTCTAATATTGAAAAGGAACCTATAGACGAAGAATTATTACAGCAAATTCATCACTAAACTTGCCTCCACCAATTCATGGGTCCACGTGATCCGATCAACATAATATACATTTCCTTATTTTGAGGGATCCCGCGGAGCCTGGTAGGCTACTATAGGCCTCTCCATAAAGGTCGCCATAAACTCTATCCTCGTTGTTCCTCATCCAGTTACTCCCCGCTACCTTTCTCAGGTTTTAGCGAATAAACATTTTCATTTCCTTTCGATCCAGCGGACTGGACACTACACTACACCTGCCTGTTCGTGGATTCCATAAAACGCTAAAATTAAAAAAAAATTAAAAAACCTGAAGCAGCTAACATCAGTCTAAATTCACCTACGTCTTCTTATAACCAAATACTATTATCCAATTAATTTGAAAAGTGTAGAATAGTAAACATTATGCACCGACACGTCGAGCCTTTATAAATGTCAAGCTTACCATTAATGCAACAGGGGAGGCACTCTTGAATTAACTGATGCATTAATTAAGTACGCAACTGTTTAAGATTCTATAAATATTAATAACAATCTTGAACCTGGGTGAAGTTATGAAAGGGGGTAAGCTGTTGGAAAGGATGATGATAATTATGTAAGGTAGATACCTTACTAAAAGAGTAGATAAGGCTACATTAACTGTTAAATTATTACATTTTATGCATACTAGCATGCATAGCATATGCTCACGACTATATTCCCCGAGGGGGTAGTCAGAGATATTCTGAAACTTCAGAACATCCACGTTTCACTAGTACCGAAACTCTGTCCAGTGTGACGGGGAGTGAGGCCGTCGCCACTTGTAATGGACAGTGGGTACAATACATGTCTCGAAATTGAAGCATGTAGGTTTCCTGGTTACTATAGTGAGATTTTTAAGTTGACCGAAATTCGTAATAAGATTTTCATTTACAGACATCCAAAACATCGTCACAAACTTTCAAATTTAAAATATTAGGAGGATTCAAGTAAGTAAAATAATGTTGTATAAAGTAATTTTGTTTCAATGTTTTCGATACATAGATCCTATGCTTCTCACTTGGAATGCTGATCTTCTTGGAATTTGATATAGCACAGTACGTCAAACGTTTCAAACACGACACTAATTGTTAGGCTATCGTAACTGGAGCAGATCTAAAGAGTTCCCAGCCTGTCGATATTTCTATCACTTCTGCAACTGAAAGCTAAAACTCTTTTATTTCCTCGACAAGTCGGTCAGTAAGCTAGGTCGCATCTAGATTCTAGATGGGGCTAGGTGATAAGATTCATCCATCCGTATTCAGTTGGAGCTACGTTCGTTTCGGTCCGAGTGCTACTTTACATTTTTCAATAATACCGCTTATTTCGCTGTGGGTGTTGAAATTCACATTTGAATTTTTGTTTTTGTTTATTTTGCGTTGAAATAGATTTCAGTGAAATTGAGGATCTTGGTGGCCTAGAAAGCAGCCATATTAATTGCTTTCTGGTTTGTTTCACACAAATGTAACTATTGAAGAAATTTTTAAAGGCATAGCGTAAATTATAGGTTAGTAGAGTTTTTTCGTTTCAGTAGATCCATTTGCATAAACTTTATATTCCATTCCAGATATAACTTAAAGTTTAAGTTCAAAACTAAAAATACTGTCAGCAAAATGATTTGCTGTAGTATTTTCAAAAAGTTTTGAATACCCTTTTGGGGTGGTGGAAAACTTTGCTACAAAACTAATAGAATTCCATGCGGTCCGGAACCCTCGTTTGCGTTCGTCCTTTATGCTACACCTCGAAACTAAAAACTTAATTAACGAAATATCGTTTGAAACTTACATCCAAAAGTTTCCTCCGAAGTTTATTCCACATCCTTCTGTTACTTACGACTAATAATCGTGGAGACGAGATGAATGATGAATACCAACAAAACCAAACATACATTCTTCACATGCTACCAACCTTATCTCGAAGTATTAGAGGTTATTCTTGTCTGAGGATGGTGTTCGAATTTTTGCGATATACCACAGTAGAAATCTGTCAAAGGAGTTGCAACGTTGGTGCCATTGTAATGGTCGTCAAAGCGCCTCCTGAGTTGACGGTTCCCACCAACGAATGACTGGGAAATATCGTGAGATGATGTACTGTTTGTGAAAAAACTGTGTTTTTCTTTTAATGAAGATGCTGTAATGAAGGGTTAGATGGGTCATTGAACTCATTTTGATATACCTACATAAAGCTACCTTTTAATTTGCTAAAATTCTGTCTTTATCTTTAAGCGTGTTATAGTTTTAGCAATGTTTAGCTGGATAACTTACCTATGAACTTGGTGATATTATTAAGGTAATTAAAAATGTGTTTTAAGCCGTGGTGGTCCAGTGGCGAGTAACCTTGTCTGCCGTGCAGGAGGCGATGGTTCCATCCCCGTCCAATGACCGACTCGTACCAATGAGTTTTTTGGAATTTATGTACGATTTGTAATACCACTGGCTTTTTGGTGAAGGAAAACATCGTGAGGAAACCTGCATGCTTCAATTTCGAGGCAAGTATTGTACCAACTATCCATTATGTGGCGACGAGCTCACCCCCCGTCACACTGGACAGAGTTTCGGTACTACTGGTGAAACGTGGATGTTCTGAGGATTCAGAATATCTCTGACTACTCCCTCGGGGAATATAGTCGTGAGCATATGCATGCATGCATTAAAAATGTTTTTCCTATTGTTATCTCCTATGTACAATGGAGGGAAGACTGTTTTTTTCATACAACTTATCTTCTTTTTTTTATTCGTTGCCGGTCGAGGTCTCTGGGCTTCATTATCTTTAGTGTTAAGATAAGATAAATATTCTTTATTTGCACACCAAAATACACAAAAAACAACAACAATATACGCGAACAAGAAGGGTACAAAAGGCGGCCTTATCACTGAAAGTGATTTCTTCCACACAACCAGTGGATGGAAGAAGTCTTACATGAGATAAATACTGTGTTGTGAGTGGTCGCCACTGTTAATCCTGGTTTACAGGAATTACAATGGTTACACAGGCTTAAACACTTGTGTGATTCACTGCATTTGACCTTTCGTGAGGAAACCTGCATACGCTAAAGAAGAAATTCTGATGCGTATGTGAAGTTTACCAATCCGCATTGGGCACGCGTGGTGGACTAACGCCCTCCCTGAGGGTAGCACTGTGCCATGCAGTGCACGTATACAACGTGTTAATGAATCAACACATAACTAGAAAGTAGTTTGTTTAGAATCGAGAGCTGAATCTAGTTATCATGGTTTCAACGTAGGTAATTTTTTTCAAAATATTAAATAATTTGTTTGTAAAATTTACTGAACTCGATCTCAACCCACTGCTCAGGCAATCTCACACTACTACCAAAACAAGATTCTTAAAATGTATCCATGAGCACGTTAGCGCTTTCATTCATTGCTGAAATGATATCAAATCATTTTTTTGCATCAAATCTTAAAATGCGAATAACTTTAAATACTAGTTTTTAACAGACGATGTAACTGAACAACTTTCCCTAAGGAACATGGGACAAAAACAAAAAAATTTTTGGACCTCCCATAGAAAATCGATCAGCTGATCCGTGAACATAACATAGCATGAATATTATTTATTTGCACACCAAAAACATACAGCAACAAAAACAGAATAAAAAGAACGTATAGGTACAAATGACAGTCTTATCACTAAAAGCGATTTCTTCCAGACAACCACTACTACGGCTTTGGAAAGGAAGGTCCATGAAATTTTCTCGTATTTCGACCCATGTTTCTTAAGGAAAGATTAGTCTCATCGTTTAGTTTCATCGTCTGAATACACCCTTAAAAATATGTTAGTAGTATAATATTAGTGATATTAAAATGTTTTATTTTTTATTTTCTATATACAACGTGTTAATGAATAAGCGCAAAACCTCATACACCCCAACTGATTTAAAACAAAATAATTAGATTGAAACAATAATTTCATTATTTTGATAGTTAATATTTTAAGTGATTCGCATTTTAAGTTTTGAGGCAAAAATTATTGTTATCATTTTAGCAATGAATGAAAGCGCCAGCGTGCTCGTGGATACATTTTAAGAATCTTGTTTTGGTAGTAAGTAGGGTGAGAGTGCCCGAGCGGTGGGTTGAGATCGAGTTCAGTAAATTTGAAATTTTACAAACACATTAATTAATATTAAAAAAAAAAATACCTATGTTGAAACCATGATAATTAGATTCTGCTCTCGATTCTACACAAAATACGTTCTAGTTTTGTGTTAATTCATTAAAACGTTGTATAGGGTCCTTCTTAATATGCTGACACTTTTTTAAGGAAATGGTCAGACCGTCAAACTGAACAACTTTCTCTACGACACCAACATCGAAATAGCGAAAACAAATTCAGCTTTCCCATACAAAACTACAAACCTACTCGAGCCAAATGTATGGGACAGCTTATTTTTTTTTTCGCGATTTTGATGTTGGTCCCATAGAGAATGTTGTTCAGTTTGACGGTCCGATCATCTCCTTAAAAAGTGTCAGCATATTAAGATGGACCCTGTATAAAGTATAAATGACGGAGTGACTCTCGTATCACTTACCTTTAAGAAAAAGTAGTGGGAGTTTGTTTGGCGCCATTGCTCTTGCTGTGTTTCGTCGTATTTGAAATTCGTAAAAAATTGGTTTTAGTGATATTTGTGACACAATTTCGTGCGGATTGTGTAACAAACAGTTGCGTAAAGCGACCGACGTAACAGGAATCTCAAATAAATACGATAACAGAACATAAGTTTTGGTTCAAGTTAACTCGTACATGGCCATTTTGGCGGCAACGCGCGAGCTTACGAAATCGACCACAGATTCATCGTCATTTATCATCCCATCATCAAAATAAAGAATATAAAGAAAAAAAAATAACGAGTGGCTCAAAAGGACTAGTATCCAGAGCCGTTAAAGACATTATTAAAAAAAATTGTTTTCTTTTATTCGCAAAAAAAGTTTAAATCCTGCAGCGTTTTCTTAAGAAATAAGGCTGGCGGCCGCGAAAAGGAAAAAAAAATAAACAATCTTAATTTAAATAATGATGACTCTGAATCCCTTGGCTCATCCGTTAGAGTGTCCTCAAGGTTTCTTTTTTTTTCAGCTTCAAGTTGAGGACAATTGGTGCGAGATGAGCGGGTCGAGGGGGGGACGAAGGATCCCCACTCCCATGCCTCCGCCGAAGGAAAATGTGCATTATAGCAGGTAAGATTATGTTCAGATTAAAATGCAGCTTTTAGAAACTTGTGTCCATGGATAAGAACAAAAAGTTGGAAAATGCGGTAATATTAAGAATCTCTACTGTTATGAAGCTGTAACAGAAGTGTGTCTGTACATTGAAGATATTTACAAAAAAACAAGTTACGATATGGTTTTCAGGTATCCCTGACTCCAAATCACCAATGTCTGTATTTTTGTCTGTTTGTTTGTTCACGGTAAAACTACTGGATCAAGTTTAGAGTTAAAATCTGGTGACTTCGTCCGCGTGGATTTCGAAAAACGTCAACACCCTGTTACACCCATTTAGAGATTGATTTTCAAAAATCCTTTTTTATTGTACCTACCTCTATCCTCTGTAAAGTATACAAATAATCCAACATCTTCCTATCTTCAGTGGTTTAGGCTGTGGGAACGTTGTCTGTTTGTCAGTCATTCAGTTGGTCAGCCACGGTATTTTTTTTTATATATATATACAACGTGTTAATGAATTAACGCAAAACTAGAAAGTACTTTGTTTAGAATCGAGAGCAGAATCGAATTATCATGGTTTCAACATAGGTATTTTTTTTCAAAATATTAAATAATTTGTTTGTAAAATTTAAAATTTACTGAACTCGATCTCAACCCACCGCTTGGGAGCTCTCACCCTACTTACTACCAAAACAAGATTCATAAAAAGTATCCATGAGCATGATAACGCTTTCATTCATTGCTGAAATGATAACAAATAATTTTTGCCTGAAAACTTAAAATGCTATTCACTTTAAATTTTAACTATCAAAATAATGAAACTATTGTTTCAATCTAATTATTTTGTTATAAATCAGTTTGGGTGTATGAGGTTTTGCGCTTATTCATTAACACGTTATATATATAGGTTTCAGAATTCCCATTCTTCTTCTATCTATCGGGTCTTTCTTAATATGCTGACGGTTTTTTCAGCGGATGATCAGACCATCAAACTTAACAACTTAATTTATAGGACCAACATCAAAATAGCTATAAAATAATCTGCTGTCACGTACACACGGCGACACATCAAGCTACGCAAAACCAACTTAAGCTGGCCACGCGTATGTAGAGTATTGTATAACGTCGCGCGGCCAGCTTATGTTTGTTTTGCGTAGTTTGATGTGTCGCGAGTGTACAAAATTGCAAGCCTGCTCGACCCAAATGTATGGGACTTTTAGCGATTTCAATGTGTTGGTCCCATAGATAAGGTTGTTAAATTTGATGGTCTGATCATCTGAAAAAACCGTCAGCATATTAAGAAAGACCCGATAGATAGAAGAAGATTGGGAATTCCAAAACCATAAATATTGGGTATCATTCTTAAGAGAAGTTTATTCCGAATGCGTAAATGCGCGCTGCATACAAACGAAGTCTGATCATATTTTCAATACTAACCAATTAAACTCAGTGAAATTTTGCGGAAACAATCTAGGAACAAATATCTATGCTTGTATCGTGTCCGATTTTCGTTAAAATATACAGATTCAATGCTAGGATTAATTTAAGATTTGTATGGAAATAATTGAGGCGCTGTAACTTTAAAACTGTACAATTTAAGGAAAATCTGACACGATGCAAGCATAGACATTTGTTTCTAGATTGTTTCTGCAAAATTTCATTGAGTTTAATAGGTTAGTATTAAAAATATCACCAGACTTCGTTTGTATGAAGCGCGCCAACAGTAATATACCCTTATATCATGAAGGAAAACATCGTGAGGAAACCTGCATGCTTCAATTTCGAGGCATGTATTCTACCCACTGTCCATTATAAGTGGCGACGGGCTCACCCCCCGTCACACTGGACAGAGTTTCGGTACTACTGGTGAAACGTGAATGTTCTTAAGTTTCAGAATATTTCTGACTACCCCCTCCGGGAATATAGTCGTGAGCATATGCTTATTATTAAAAAATGTTAAACATGTCAATGTCAAACAGACTATAACAGGTGACATGTTAGACGAAAACAAATGACATTCGGTAACCGATACATACTGTTTTTAAACGCTACAAGAGTATCGAATGTCTATCTATATAACAATATCACCCTAATTCCTTAAACTACACTACACACGTGGCCACTATAGTATGTTATGTATAGTCGCTAACGGTTTTTATGGAATGATTTTAGGTGGTTGCTGAATAATAATCGTTGTCTGATAGGTAAGCATATGCTCACGACATATGCTGCTATATTCCCCGAGGGGGTAGTCAGAGATATTCTGAAACCTCAGAACATCCACGTTTCACCAGTAGTACCGAAACTCTGTCCAGTTTGACGGGGGATGAGCCCGTCACCACTTGTGATGGACAGTGGGTACAATACATACCTCGAAATTGAAGCATGCAGGTTTCCTCACGATGTTTTCCTTCACCGAAAAGCCAGTGGTGTTACTAATCGTACATAAATACCGAAAAACTCATTATTACGAGTCGGTGGAGGGGGATCGAACTATCGCCTCCTGCACGGCAGGCAAGATTACTCGCCACTGGACCACCACGGCTTCTGTCTGATAGGTACTTAATAGAATAATTATCATAACAACCCACCTTTCAGAAAATTTTGTGTGATTCTTTACAGAGTGTACGTGACATCCTAGCAAATACTGAAACGGTGAGCTCAGAACATCAAAATGAACAACTTTCACTATTGAGCCTACCACAGGAAACGCGAATAAAAATCAGATATCCTATACATTTGAGTCGGGTAGGTACAGTCGCCATCACAATTATATCGTAGCATACAAGGTGGTCAAATATTTCAGAGCCGTGCTAATTTGCAATAAGTTCATTACAGTAAATTTTACCAATTCTATCTAAACGTGTATTGTGTCGTAAATATCTGAAAAGCTAATTTTCAATAATTTCTTTACAATGTTATTTCATATTGAAATGTAGTATAACGGAATAAGGTATCTTTTCCTAAGCTGCTTAGATGTTCATAATCACCTGACTGCGTAGATATATATCATTTTCTAGGCTTTCATATATTTTTGATTGGTTATGTGTAAATAAATTATTGAAAATAAGAACTGCTTAGAAATATTTGACTACCTTGTTTGCTATGATATATCTGATGGCCACTGTACAGCAGTTTTGTATGGGACATCAGATTTTTTTTCACGTTTCCTGAGGTAGGCTCCATAGTGAAAGTTGTTCAGTTTGATGGTCTAAGTTCACCGTTTCAGTATATGCTAGGCTGTCACTTACGCCCTGTATAAGGCTTATGCGTACATCATCTTGGTCAAGGGAAGTTATGTTTTCGGAACTATGCCGACAAAAATAGGTAAGTAATTACTATTCTGTACTGGAGACCGATTGCACTAATTTAAAACATCTAAGTTCTATTCTTATCCAATTTCAGTTCTAATGAAATTGCAATCCAATTACTATTCAACTGTGCTAAATTCAATTCAATTCAATTTTTGTTTAGTGGCATCCGATGCGTTATCACAATTCAGCCAATGTCTCGTTATGTGGATAGTATATGAAGGAAAATGATCAGTAGTATTTATTAAGTCTAGAGTGGCAGTTTTGCCAATTTAAGTAGGTTATAATCTCAAGTGATTGTTTTAAGGTTAAAACACAAAAGAGTTCACAAAATGGTGGAGCCACGTGCAATCCCAACGCGCCGATACGCAAGCGTCCGTACTCCGCCAGAATTGCAGCGCGACTCCACTGTGCTAAATTCCGCATCGCGCTAAACTCAATGTAACTGACAGCCTTTAAAGTCTGAGCGATCTGTCAAAACGGCTCTAACGGCTGTCATGAGCTGTACAGCGATTAGAGCAATACCAAATGTGTCAAAAGTTATGGTTCGTACGTAGTCCAGTCACAGTTCAATCACCGAATATTTACCGCGGTTGCAGCCCAGCCCCCCTAGACGAGTGACATTCTATTGGCGTAGAAAATGACAGAATGTATGGATTTAATATTAGCGATCGAAACATTTTGACGTTTGCTTTCGTCACCATACGTCAAGTCCATACATTTTTATGTTTTCTACTGTCGTTAACGCTAATCGAAAGGTACTTTGTCTAGGCCCCAGGTCTTAATTATGTCATGTGCGTTTTGTTGTGTATGCAAATAAAAATATGTACTTTCTTTATTTTCTTTCTTTCCTTATTACAAAATAAGCCTTAACAATGTAACAATAACCGTGTAAAACAAAACAAGTTACATTACGTCGTAACTGGGAACTAAAACTGGAGTTATTAACTGCACTCGTACAAGTGCATTATCGGATTACAGGGAATTTGGTCGTGTTACTATACCTATTCCACGATATTTGTTACTTATTTGGAAGAGCCAAGAGTTAATAAAAGTTTGTTAGTGTTCCGTACCAAAATTGGCGTCGGTGTCTGTTCGTCCGTCCGTCTGTCACAGGCATTTTTCTCGGAGACCATAAAACACAGGAAGCTGCAACTGGGCACAGTTACAGCAATTAAGTATATGTGAAAAAAATTGGATTCTTCAAAGCATCATATATCATGAAGTACTAACAGTAGGAGTATGATTTGCGGATATGTATAAATTGAATATATGATTGAAGTTTTGATTAGAGCCAAAACACGATTAAGAGACATTTTCTCGATAGAAAAATCAGCCAAAGTAGCCTATGTCTTTACCTATCGATAAACGCTTGGAACCGCTAAAAGGTGAATAATAGAAACACGATACTTGATTTTAAAAAAAGAGATTGATATTTTATAAAGTTTGATTAGAGCAGAAATGAACTTACATAAATAGTACAATCACAATTAAATAATGTTTGTTTTACGCATGCGTCGTTTCAGGCGCGCGCGCCGCCCCATCTCTTTCTCTCGTATCGGGCAGTAATATAAGCTATCACACGCCCAGTGTGAGGGACAGTTTTAGGGGGCAGAAAAAGATGAAAAACTAAATTTTTATTTCTACTATATCGTGTAGGGTATTAAATAAAACATTACAATAAAAACTATTTTCATAACTAAAAATATACTTATCGAAAACGTCATTTGATCACGAACAAATATCATAACATTTATCAGCATTAATATGATCTCATTTAATAACCAGGTGTTCAAACAAATGGACCAACGAGATGAAACAAAACAATATAATGTCGAAAGGGCAATAATTCTAGTATAATTTGAACCAGTATCTCTCCAGCTGGCCCTATTTATAAATAAATATTGTATAGAGGGAGTAAAAATTAAAAGTTAAAAGTCACATTAGCTGTGAAGGCACTGGAACTCGATGACAGTACAGACAAACATTAATGCACGTGTGTTAGAGGGGAGTTGGTGCAAGATTCGAGAGATTAGAGGTTTTATTCACAAGTTGGGTCAAGGTGCGTGTTTTTAGCATGTTAAAATCTATAAATTTTCGACCCTACTAAGACTGAACCTACGCTCAAAAGACGTTGAATCAAGATTCCAAGGCCTTAAAGTTAGATTCGAGTACTACGCTATCTTAAAACATTTGATTGATTGACACATATATACTGTTTTCTTGGGAAAATAGTGCAGTGTAGCTTTTGTGTGGCTGCTAAAACCTCTTACTGGAGTTCTGTGCTTTGCAATTGCAAAGCACAAATGGAATTGAATATTCCTATGTATATTCCCTAAAATATTGGTTTATAAAATGCTGAATCTAAGAATATCTTTTCAAAGCCACGGACACTTTAACTTTTAGAAATAGGAGAATGTTTTTTCCCCCATTTATTGATCGCAAATAAAATAAAATATAGTTACCTACATAGATATATTATAATGTTGGGATGATTATAAGCATAGAGGTAAGTTAGTTTAAAAATTACGTTACGTAGGTATGTTATATAACAGTTTAGCCGGTGCGGGTGTATCGTTTTGTGTTTTTATGCGACTAACGGCAAGGCAAAGAGGAGTGAGAAAATTTCCAGTCTAAAATGTTACCGCTTCACCGTCCCTTTTATTCCTCCGTGTAGCAGACATACGAAATAATAATGTAAGAAACATTTTCTGGCTTTGTTTCTCATGACTTAGACCACAAACGAATGTTGGCATTACCGTGTCATCAGCATAAAACGCATGACCGTATTTATAAATAAACCTTTCATAATTTCGACACGACTCGTCTCCCAGACGAGGACGAGCTTTTAAAACAATCATCTCGCTAACTTCCTTTTGATGCATCAAATATTCCGTACATAAACTCACGACGATAATCTCTTTCGGCGTGGTCAGAAACGTCTCTACAACTTCAAACGGTGCCGTTGTTGCATAGTATGGTTTCAAATAGATAAAAGTGGACGTTTTAGAAATGTTTGTGACAAAAGCTTTATGTCCACTAAAACACTGAAAAATCTCTTATTTACTTAGTCGCCTTGTACGGATCCCACGGAAACAAATGGCTGGGTATTTTCATGGTATTTTCTATGCCGGATACCACAGAGCAAAACTTTTTGTTTTTTCAATCGAACATCACACAAAAACTACTGGAGTGCAATTTTTGAAACTTCATACTTTGAACTCAGCAATTGAAAATGTCAAAATAACTATGGAGATATGCATCTTTCTACGGCTGATTTGACTTTAAAAAATCGCACTCCTGAAAGTATGATTTCTGAAAGTCAAATGAAATTTTCAACTGCTGAGTTCAAAGTATGAGTTTCAAATATCGCAAGCCTGGGCTGGACAAAGTATCTTTCGATTAGCGTTAACGACAGTAGAAAACATAAAAATGTATGGACTTGACGTATGGTGACGAAAGCAAACGTCAAAATGTTTCGATTGCTAATGTCAAATCCATACATTCTGTCATTTTCTACTAGCATCAACGCCAATAGAATGTCACTTTGTCTAGGGGGGCTGGACTGAATTAGATGAAACGGTTCTTAAAAACTGGTAAAAACATTTTTTCTTTCGCTTTCTAGCCAATACCGTGTTAAAAACTCTTTGGTCTCTAATTTACGCAAGGAGATTTAATTTGATTTTAGTGTGCCTACTGGCTGATTTTGTCTAAGAAAATAGACACAAATAGCCTTTTACGCAAATAAAGAAAACAATTTTATTTTTAATTCGGTATAATGGCGCTACAAAAGCCACCATTAAAAAACATCTTCGACTCCAAAGAGATTATACAACGTGTCAGTTAATGAATAAATGCAAAACTAGAAAATAATTTGAATCGAGAGCAGAATCGAATTATCATGGGTTCAACATAGGTAATTTTTTTTCAAAATATTAAATAATTTGTATGTAAAATTTAAAATTTACTGAACTCGATCTCAACCCACCGCACAATTCTTAAAATGTATCCATGAGCACGTTACCGCTTTCATTCATTGCTGAAATGATAAGAAATCATTTTAACCTCGAAACTTTAAATGCGAATAACTTTAAATTTTAACTATCCAAATAATGAAATTATTGTTTCAATCTAATTATTTTGTTGTAAATCAGTTGGGGTGTATGAGGTTTTGCGCTTATTAATTAA
Organism: Agonopterix alstromeriana; assembly: GCA_963924505.1. Lineage (NCBI taxonomy): Eukaryota > Metazoa > Arthropoda > Insecta > Lepidoptera > Depressariidae > Agonopterix > Agonopterix alstromeriana. The sequence goes on along the minus strand of OZ004670.1, from coordinate 3,278,250 downwards.
CACGTTGTATAGGTATACTAAAAAGAAACCAAAGCAATCAATAGGGAAGCAAGCCTATTAGCTCCAACTCAGACAGGCAGCTCTACATACATTGTTAGCCTCTCTTCAAAAATGTACGCGCGCTGTAGTGTGACCTCAAGTGTCGCGTTCAGCTTACTGCCAAGATATAACTGTGCTGGAAATACCAAGTAGATCTCTTCAGAGGATAAGCTCGACTTTTTACACGCTACTCTGTTATTTGTTAAATAAAATAGGTTGAGGGGTATCTCCGTGGAGGCAACGATATTAAAGATATTTTAAGTTATAATTTATTATTATGTAGAAATCAATCCAATACTACGCGAGACGTCAGTCCGTCCTACGAACCAAAGACTACAAAAAAATCGGCCAAGTGCGTGTCGGGCCACGCGCAGGGTAAGGTTCCGTAGATGCCCGTCACAACATACGGACTTAGAAAGTTTTTGTTTTTATACTACGGTTGAAAGCCTACTTAGCAGTGATAGTTTTCTTTTTAAATTCGTTAAAAGCTCGGCGTGATTAATATGTATACCCATGTCAAATTACAGCTTTCTAGTACTAAGCGTCTCTGAGCTAAGCCGCGGACAGACGGACAGACGGACGGACATGGTGAAACTATAAGGGTTCCTTGTTAACTACGGAACCTTAAAAAATAAAAAATCTGACACTATAACTAAAAAAATTACATTTACTCGTAGTTATAGTGTAGTATATTAATTATAGTTAAGTACTAAAAATTACAAATACGAAATTCAGTTGGATTCGTTAATAAAGTAGGTATCTTAATAATATTTTTAGAAACAATCTAGCAAAAAAAAATTATAAATTATTTCCTTTCGAACCGTATTTTTACTGGGCTAAGATGGACTTTGTCAAAAAGGAGGTAGAGAGTAGTATCACAAAGTACTGTGTAGTATATTTCTTTGTCTTATACCGTATCCAGTAGCTCTATCGTAAGGTCACTCATCTTGCAGCCACTGAAGCAGGCATTATGTAAGCCGTGGACAATACCAGTCTTACATTCACAGCGGAATTGTGAACACTGCTGGTATTGAACGACTTATAATGGACGCTTTTCTTTCTCTACCTACACGGACAATAAACTATAGCGAAGCTAAAAATAGTCATAAATATGTTTATTCTTAGTAAAATACCAACTGCTACAGATCGTATTGCAGGGAAACATTTTGGGGAACGAATGCCAGGTAGAAGAAACCTGTGTGAATACTGAAAAACAAAAAAACGCTGCTAAAGTAACCTTATCCCTTATTCCTTTCGTAGGTACGCAAGTTTCGCCCCATTTGTTGATAAATACAAGTAAATGCATAAATTAATGTTATAATATAAGGTCTAACAAAATTAGGTGAAACAATTTTAAGGGGATGATCAGACCATTAAACTGAACTACTTTCTCTATGGGACTAATATCGAAATCGCAAAAAAATCAGCTCTAGATACATTTGAGTCGAGTTATGTTTGCAATTTTGTATGGGACAGTTGATTTTTTTTCACAATTTCGAAATTGGTCCCATAGAGAAAGTTGTTCAGTTTGATGGTCTGATCATTCCCTTTAAATAGTTTCAGCTAATCTTGTTAGACCTTATAATATCACCTAGTTAAAGTCAATAATTATTGTAAGGAACATTGTAGTTAAAAGGAAGTCTTTGTATGGGAAGAGGACTGTCTCAAAGATGCATAACTGAGATAATGATAAGAGTAAGTGTCAAGAGTCTCGAGAAGTCGGTTATCTAGGGTTATCTGTCTTTCTGATACTGGATAAAAATAAAATAAAAACTAAAAAGATTTGTCAGAAGTGGGATTCGAACCCACGCCCACAGAAGTGGACTGCGACCTGAACGCAGCGCCTTAGACCGCTCGGCCATCCTGACCATGACAAGTCTGGCGAAATTACGCTGCAGGTTTCATAATAAAACTTTAGTCTTGGTTGATTGCTATTTTGGGAAAATCTGGGACTGAACTGCACATTTTTAATTAAATTAATTAAGTACGTTTACAAAAATAAATTAGGTACTGAAACTTAAAAATCATACAAAAACGTGTAAAACGATGCAAACACATAACATCCGTGACCAAACCGGGATTTGAACCTAGGACCTCTGGTATGGCATGGTAGTGGGTGGTTGGGGTGTTGAGTTTGACCACGAGCGCTTGGTGCGCGGTGTGGGGTGAGCTTACCACGAGGCTCCGCCATCTCGTTTCTCAGACGTGTTTTTGCTATACAGGGTCCTTCTTAATATGCTGACACTTTTTTAAAGGGATGATCAGACTATGAAACTGCACAACTTTCTCTATCGGACTAACAACGAAATCACGAAAAATTAAATCTGCTGTCCCATACATTTGGCTCGAGTAGGTTCGCAGTTATGAATGGAACAGCTGATTTTATTTCGCGATTTTGATGTTGGTCCCATAGAGAAAGTTGTTCGGTTTGACGGTCGGATCATCCCCTTAAAAAGTGTCAGCATATTCAGAAGGACCCAATAAATAGATACTCCCACAAACTACATGACATTGACAAAAATACAGAGATAGTCTCAAGAAAAACGCCATTAATAAACAGTGTCCAACTGACAAATTGCTGATGGTTTTCAGACCATCAAACTGTACAACTTTCTTTATAGAACCAACATTAAAATCACGAACAAAAAGAAACATTCTGTCCCATACATTTGGGTAAAGTAGGATTGCAGTTTTGTATGGAACGCTATTTTATACTCGCGATTTTGTCTTTGGTCCCATAGAGAAAGTTTGATATAGTCTGATCATTAGGTATTAACAAGCTGGTGGGCTTCCTGGAGGAGCTAGGGTGGCAAGAATAGTCATTCCCACCTCACGCAAAATAGGCGCCTAAGACGTCGAGTTGCGGAAAATGAGCCCGCTCAACCAATACCAATACCAATAGTCTGATCATTCCCTCAGCATAATATCTGTATTGCAGCCCACCTAAAATCCGTAAACATTCAAATAATATCCAATAAATGCAACAAAATTGTCAATATCTGCAGATTTACAATCTGGACAATATGGCGTCCGGTCTCTTTGATCCTACGCCATGTGGTTCCGGCCTCCGGCGCGTGCGAAGCGCAGACACTTGCGAATTGTACTGCTTCGGTGAAATGGATCTTATTTATAGCACGTTAACAAAGTCTTTGCACGTTAAGTGTTAACAATGGGGTCTTGTTTGCAACAATCGGTCTCTTCAGATAGTTCTGGAATTCCTAAAGGAACTGCGTTTTAGTAATAGAATACTCATGTCGATGTTTTGAAACTAATTGACAATAAAAACAAAAGGGCCAAGTGCGTGTCGGACCACGCGCAGCGTAGGGTTCCGTAGCTGCCCGTCACAAAACAAAAATGTTCATTTTAAAACTTAAAATTTCGCTAACGGATCCCTACATCGAAAAATGGTTTTTCCACAACCACAATATTTTTAAAAGACCTATCCAACGGTACCACACGCCTTGGGATAGACGAGAAAAAAAAATTACATCCCCACTTTTCGTGTAGGGGAATTTCCGTGCCATCAGAAGGAGACCGATCTATAGAACTGGAAAAACTAGGATTGCCTCCTCTCAGTCTGCCGCAACTCGAGGGTTGCCAGGTTTAAAAAAGTAACTTTGAACCTGGCAACCCTAGATTTGCGGCAGACTGAGAGGGAGTTTGCTTGGCGCCATTGCTCTTGCTGTGTTTCGTCCTATTTGAAATTCGTAAAAAAATTGTTTTAGTGATATTTGTGACATAATTTCGTGCGGATTGTGTACCAAACATTTGCGTAAAGGGACCGACGGAACAGGAATCTCAAATAAATACGATAACAGAATATAAGTTTTGGTTCAAGTTAACTCGTACATGGTCATTTTGGCGGCAACGCGCGAGCTTACGAAATCGACTACATATTCATCGTCATCTATCATCCCATCATCAAAATAAAGAATATAAAGAAAAAAATTACGAATGGCTCAAAAGGACTAGTATCCAGAGCCGTTAAAGACGTTCTATAAAAAAAGACTGAGAGGTGCAACCCTAGTTTTTCCAGCTCTATAGATAGGTCTCCCTCCGATAGCACCTAATTTACTTCCCAAACATATTGGTGGAAAAAATTGTACCAAAAATCATAATGGTAAAGGTACTACTTGCGGCAAGATTTTGCTAGGCAACCCCTGTGTAAAATCACATTTCGTTCACCAAACAAATAGGTGCATAATTTTACAGTCGGATCTCGTACTATTATCATTGACCGTTTGACATGTCCACGAAGTAAGGACCACAAAGAGGGTATTCAATTGCCGTCTCGATATCTGCGCAGACGTCATTAGTGTGTGGGCATTGTCGTGAATGATGGTTGATAGTTACATTCTTTGACTACCTAGGGCTACCAGTGAAGATACACTGACTCGCTCAGGTTTATTAAAATTATTCAGTAGCTACAGGTAAGTTACACGTTAGTTATAGCCTTGGTGGTCCAGTGGCGAGTAACCTTGCCTACCGTGCAGGAGGCGAAGGTTCGATCCCCGTCCAGGCCGACTCCTACCAATTAATTTTTCGGAATTTATATACGATTTGTAACCCCACTGGCTTTTCGCTTAAGGAAAACATTGTGAGGAAACCTGCCAGCTTCAATTTCAAGGCATGTATTTGCACTCACTGTCCATTACAAGTAGCGAAGGGCTCACTCCCCGTCACACTGGACAGAAGTGTCTGTACTCCTAGTAAAACGTGGAAGTTCTGAGTTTTTAGAATATCTCTGACTACCCGCTCGGGGAATATAGTCGTGAGCATATGCTATGCTATGCTACAAGTAAGCTACAACAATCTGAGGTTAAAATGCTCAATGCCGGTAATCATAGCCAACTTAAAGTTTAGTTTGGGTTTGACTGAAGGCCGTACAACTCACGATGAAGTCTGGTTCGAATCTCTCGCCGTAAACAAAAGACAAGATTTTTTTTTCGAATTGACAATTACTACATTGCTCAGGGAACTACTACGAACTATTAGAGGGACCACGAAGGGTCTAGCCAGTGAATGAACTTAAGCAACCGACCTAGGGGCACCCAGAACGGATCTTGGCATAGGATGTTGCTGGGGCTACGCGGCGGATAGAGTAGCGGGGATTGGTGAGAAAAGACATATGCACGAACAGCCTCCTACACCAATGAAGTGCTGTTAAAGCGGCAAGTCTTGTGTTGTCAAGTTGTGTCCAAAAAACAAAATAGACAGACTCAAACTCAAATATTTTATCTATACATAAAATAAAATCGTCAACGAAAATGTTTGAACGCTCATTACGCAAAAACCACTGAACGGATTTTGATGAAATTTGGCACACAGATAGAATATTATCTGGCTTAATACATAGGATACTTTTTTAAGGTCTACGCAGACGGAGTCGCGGGCAATAGCTAGTTCATAATAAAATCACATGTATAGCTTTCTGACGTCCATCATTTTTAACTCTACCATGCGACGCTGATTTAAACATATAGATAAGAAAGGTCATGGTGATGATGTTTAAAAATCTCTGTAGATGACATCATTAGTTTGGAATGTCGATGTAAATACTGCTTTAACACTAAAGAGAGATCTAAGAGGAAGGATCTCCATAGAGTCCGCATAAATTTACGATTGTAGTTGGTCTCTTTTGTCTTATGACGTACCTTTAATAGTAGAAGGAGATGGAGCTATAGATATTTGTTGATGCGGCTGTCCACTTTTTTATTGAGCTAGTGTGTGTCAAACGTGACCGTAAACGTAAGGCCATATGTCACTAGGTGCCTTTTGTCCATACTACTTGACACCATACACTCAAACCTAAACGTCACAAAAAGTGGGCACTTTACAATTGGTATGGCTCACTCTAGTCTTAAAGAGAGATCCTTCCTCTTAGTTTGACACCTAAAATCTTTCGTCAAGATAAGTAAAGTTCCTTTTTGTTGTGGCAGTAGGATATAGCGGTTGTTGCCACATTTTGAGAGAGATTAGTCTGATGAGCAAGTCATCTCTATGCAAGTAGATACGAACAATTTCATAGATAAAGCGAGCGTGCATGACAGTTTTCTCATTCTGTCGCTTTGTCGAGCATGCTAGCCCTACAGGACATATTATTATGAGTTTCAGATCCTTTAAATGTGGATCTCATTTTTGATACGATTAATCCTAGAAATTCTAAAGCTCTTTTCAGTATCTCAATAAGATTGAGATTTTTTTATGAGGCCCGTAGTAAAAGATCACATTTTTTTAAAACCATAATTCATCTATGGCGAGAGATGGCAACAAAAGGAAAAGAGGACCTCCAAAGAAACGATGGGTATACGACATCAGAGCAGTCACAGGTCCTCTATAGACTAGACTAACAAAAGATAGAGTGCAATGGAAGATGCTGGAGGAGGCCTACGCGTCCCTGGAAAATAAATTCATCTATGGAAACTGGACAAATGGACTTGGAGATAATGCGTAATTTCCGAACGAACGGTGCGAAGAACTTCAGATGTCTCGAAGTAACTAACTTATCTAAGAAGTATTGCAAAAACAGAAACACAAGAAATCTGTTGTTTGGTAACCTTTGAATCAATTAAAGTATTTTAGTTTTATCAATGTTGGTAACCCTAACTACCGACCAATACTTATCTGTATAGGAGATCAATTCACATAAAGACCAACCTGTGTCCATGTGAAACTGTGCATTCTAATGTGCATACAAAACTTTCCCTGCGGCTGACGCTATCTATTTTATTACCTGTAGGTACTTACTCAACTACTTGTACCTAGATACTTAATCTATTTCTGGTACTAATACGAGTTGTCGATTGAAAAACTCACGACCAAAATTCCTTTCCGATGGTCAAAAACTTTGCTACATCTACCAACCACCTTTTAAGATAGTTATTTTTAGTAGCAAGTTTCTCTTGGACAAGTTAAGTGACAATATGTAAGGCGGCTATGCTAGTGTTCCTTCTACTAAAACACCACAAAAGAAATACCGTATCCCTTAGTCATACATAGATACAAACGGAACAAAATATGATGGTCCATTCCAAGCCGGAACAACACGTTGAAACTTTCGGTAGTGAAGTAAAAATGAGTTAACAAGTTGATTGACCGGGGTGATTGGGCCCCTTGTTTTAAAAACGTACTTCGGCCGACCTCTGTAACTCCTGTAAACCAGAATTAACACTAGCCACCACTCACAAAGCTAGACAAGGAAGTCCAGCGAACCCGGGGATAACTCCGTCTTGGAACCGAAGATAAAAGGACAACAAAACATGGCACGAACTGACGAAACCTTTGTAGATTTATCCTATATTCCAAACACCCTTTCCAGATCATGTTTGCTTCCTCAAACGGCTTATCCCGGCGATCAGCACGTGCAAACTATCATTATTGTAGCCCTGACTCGACGTTTGGAGATCAAACGCTACCGGACGTGTCCGATTATCAGTTAGGTCTGGTCTGGCAATAAGCAATATGCATTAGCCATGAAGGTCTGACTAATGAAATGTGGATTTTGAGAGGCGCTTTTTGTTGCATATGGTCATAGTTGTCACTTGTCATCTTAAAAGGGGTTACGACTTTATATGGCAACTCCTTGGGTTCTATTTGGTCTTAGGTGGTTATTGACCATATCATCATCCGGAGACAGGTGGTTGTAACACTACCGAAAAATCGGGATCTCAGGTTTTGCTTGGCGCCATTGCTCTTGCTGTGTTTCGTGTTATTTGAAATTCGTAAAAAGTTGGTTTTAGTGATATTTGTGACATAATTTCGTGCGGATTGTGTACCAAACAGTTGCGTAAAGCGACCGACGTAACAAGAATCTCAAATAAATACGATAACGGAACATAGGTATTGGTTCAAGTTAACTCGTACATGGTCATTTTGGCGGCAACGCGGGAGCTTACTGAATCGACCACAGATTCATCGTCATCTATCATCCCATCATCATCAAAATAAAGAATATAAAGAAAAAAAATAACGAATGGCTCAAAAGGAATAGTATCCAGAGCCGTTAAACACATTATAAAAAATAAAAAATGTTGAAAATGTCAAAATTACTATGGATGCATGTTTCTACTGCTGATTTGACTTTCAAAAATCAGGAGTGCGATTTTTGAAAGTCAAATCTGCAGTAGAAACTTAGAAAGATGGATAAATCCCCTTCCCCTTAGTGATTTTGACATTTTCAACAGCTGAGTTCAAAGTATGAGTTCAAGGCAAGATTACTCGCTTCTGTAGTTCTAGCTTGACTACCACTTAGTAAAAAAATAAAACAGAATTTAGAAAAAGAAGACGGTCTCACTGATGTTATTCTTTGGTCTCTCTAGCCACAATAACAACCATGGATATAATACACCAATACCTATACCAGCTTACTGGTACCTATACTTCATTCCAAATAAGGACGACGAGATTTTCCGATTCCTATTTAGCTTTCTGGCCAATTCTGATTACCAAATGAAATTAATTTATTGGATACATATACTATCCGACATATCATGGACGTCACTAAAGCAGTTTTAAGAATACGTGAGAGGAAGTGCTTCAAATATCTGTTTCTGTAATGCAAAATAGCCTTAAAATGTCGCTGCTATTTTGAATGGAGTATATTTCTGTAGACTACCTATTATTCGTATTTCGACGCCCAGCAAAGTCCCTTCACGACGCAACGTCAACTGCACTCGTAAAACCGCATTCGCTTCCCCCATAATATCTCCCCAAGTGCAAGTGTATTACCCACACAGGTGCAAAGTGCATAAAGTTGCGTTCCGACACATCCTCCGGCAATTAGACGTGTATTCTCACCCTGTCCCCTGCACTTTAGTGAACTATTTGCGAGTTTTGAGGCTCGAATGAGGGAGTTTTTGAGATGGGTAACTGCTAATTTTCGGTTGAGAAGCTTTTAATATAGGTACCTACCTTATCTAGATGCACTGCTGTTTAGTGAAACGCAAGTGCAGTATTAACTATACTTACCTATGGGTTTTTAAATGCGATAAAAATGCGTTACAAACTTTTGTGGGTGCTTCAAACTGGAAAATTTTTCCTTTTAGCACTGTAGACCCGGGACTTTTTATTTCCCAAAAACATTACCGATTGCCGTTTAGATATTGTTGTAAGGTACGAAATTACTAATATAATAAAAACCTAAGTCTTACAGATCACAATACGCCGTAAAAAAAAATTGTATGTGCCTGAAATTTTTAAATTTCGAGGTTACCGTTTTTCTCATCTGTGAGAATTAATTTTTATACAAAATTCGCTGAGCTCAGCGAATGAGTTTAAAAAATCGCACTCCTATTTTATTCGAATCCAAATATAGAATCAAAAATGTCTGATTTATTCGTTAGTACTACCACACAGTACTTACTTAATATAATTACTACCTATATGTACTGCACAATTTGTTCCTAAGTGATTTAAGTTTACTAGCGTAAGTTTCGTTTGATTTAGTGTTTTTACTATTTTATTCAGTTTCTTAAAATAAAAATAAACATTTGTTGCTCACTTCAATATTAATGTTAAATTGTCATTGTTACTATCTTATTTGGTTATTATTTTCGTTACATTTCTAGAAGAAAATAATGTGCTAAGCCAAACTTTTGAAACAGTAAACAAATAAATAGTGCATCTCACAGAGACATCTAGCGAATGCGTAAAGAATGTAGCGTGGAATTTTACCGCCATCTGGCGAACTTATTTCACAAGTTCAAACCATTAGCCTGGCGAAATGTCCCAAATAGTTCGACCGAAACATACTAGATGGCGCTATTATACAGAACGAAGCAAACCTTAAAGCTTCAAATAAATTGCACTAGATGGCAGTATAAATTATGAAAAAAGTTATTTTTACATGAGCTATTTTAATTTTCATGAGTTCGCAATAGAAGTAAGTGAATGAAAAAGTTATTAAATAGGTATCTACACTTGTAAGTTAGCAATTAACGATAGATGGGCGAAAACTTTTGCGAGGATAACGTAAAGAAATGGGATGGTCTACTCTAAGCCAGAGCCACAGTAGAACATTAAACGGTCCAGTAAAACCATCAAAGTTATAATACAGTCCATTAATCGGGAGGCAACATCCATTACTTGGACCGGGAGCTAAGGAATCGTCGCAGCTAATAAATCTTTCGTCTGGTTTACTCGTAGGTATTGTACTGAAAGCTGCGAGCTCCGATGCTCGTCTGGTGTATTGTGTCTTGGATCGGTCTCATTTCTCTCACTGTCTGCAAGGATTTGTTGTGGCTTCGGTTATGGTTTATGAATGAATGATTTAGTGAAACGGCCACTACATCGTGTTATGGAACGCAAGTATCTGAAATCATCGATATCAGATCCGCTTTAGATAAGTAATAAGTACTTACCTTACCTAAATATTAGACTTTTAAACAGGCAATTTTCTAATTTTGATAAAAAAAATTACCTACACCTGCGGCCGCAACATGCTGCTCGCGATAAGGCTACATCGCGCATTTTACCACGTTCGTTCGCGCGAGAATTGCGAGTGACGTCGTATTTTGTCTACCTATCTTTTCCTGTGGAATCTTTTGGTTAATCTCAGGCTTTTCACTCTTTATGGACAGCAACAAAAAAGGGAAAAAAGCGACACGCGAAACGATAGATCGGTTAACCGAACTATTTTTACCTGACTGCGCCAGAAGGAGGGTTATGTTTTTCATGCGTATGTATGTATGTATGTATGTATGTATGTATGTATGTATGAATGTATGTATGTATGTAAGTATGTATGTATGTATGTTTGTATGTCTATTTCTTTGGCACGCCCTACAGCCTAATCGGCTTGATGGATTTTAACGTATGAGGTGTCATTAGATTCGTAAAAATTGTGAGAGTGACATAGGCTATATTATTTTAATATGGCGTCAGCGAATTAAAAAAGAAGGGGGAATAAACAATTTCGTTTTGTTAAAAATTACAATATTGGTATCAAATGAAAGCTAGTGAACACACGATTCCACTTCCAGTACGATATAAATATTGTACTACTTTTATGATACCGTTTCGAGACAAAACTAAAAATTATGAAATAAACTACATTATTAAGAAAAACAAAAAACCCGACTGCATAAAAAACCTATTAACTGAAAACAGAAAAACAAGCTCTATAATCACTAATCATCTGTAACAACTTTGTTTGAGGCAATATAATTTGAATGTTATTAGGTAGGTATTGCAGGCGGGGGGGACAAACCAGTAACCAACCAAAAATCATCTTTGTCTCCGTTTGCGGTACATACCTAATAACATTCAAATTATATTTCCTCAAACAAAGTTGTTATAGCTGATTAGTGATTATAGAGCTTGTTTTTCTCTTTCGGGCTCACCCCCCGTCACACTGAACAGATTTTCTATACTACTGGTGAAACGTGGATGTTCTGAGGTTTCAGAATATCTCTGACTACCCCCTCGGGGAATATAGTCGTGAGTATATGCTTATGCTTATGCTTTTTCTCTTTTCAGTTAATAGGTTTTTTATGCAGTCGGTTTTTTTTTTTCTAAATAATGTAGTTTTTCATGTCGCTTTTTGCCCATTCTTGAAGATAAAAAAAAAAGATGACGATATGGTTTTTATGTGTCTGACTAAAATTCAACCTTTTTTTTGGAATTGTTGTCTTGTTTGTTTGTGCGAGCATCATGTGAAAACTATTGAACCGATTTTAAAAAAACTTTATTTGTTTGATAATTTATGATTTGACATAAAATCTGGAATATAATTTGTGCGGACGAAGTCGCGGGTTAACTCTAGCAAGGTATAATCTTACTCTTGAACAGGTTCGCCCATACAACCCATGCTCCATGGTAATCGCTCATACGCGCCCCTATCTGCGGATTGTGGATCACATCTGCGGACCGATCAGCCGATATGTGAACTGTATCCATTGTTTACCTAACGTAGTACAGTTCCGGCTTAGAATAGACCATATATGTTTTGGTGTCATTTTGGTGGTAGCCACGGATTATACTGAAGAGACGTGTCGCGGTGGCGGATAATTTAAGTAACTCAAAATAAACCTTTGTCCATTATCCGCATTATAAAAGAAACCTATTCACTAAGGCGCGGTTTATACAGAAGAGACGTGTGGCGGTGGCGGATAGTCAAAGTAACACAATTATAAACCTTATAGTACGTAACATAGTGTCGTTTTTGTAGTAAAGGATAATCGCGCCCGGGTCTCCAGGTGACGTCGCCTGGAGGCGCGGGCGTGATTATCCAAACGACGCTATGCTACGTACTATAAGGTTTATAATTTTGTTACTTTGACTATCCGCCACCGTGACACGTCTCTTCTGTATAAACCGCGCCTTAATGATAAGTTTTCTTTTATAACGTGGATAATGAGGGAAATTATCACCACTATTAATAAGGTCTAACCAAATTAGCATTTCAAGGGATGGAACTGAACAACTTTCTCTATGGCACCAAAATCAAAATCGCGAAAAAAAATCAGCTCCCATACATTTGGCTCGAGTAGGTTTGTGGTTTTGTATGGAACAGCTGATTTTTTTTCGCGATTTTGATGTTGGTGCCATAGAGAAAATTTTTCAGTTTGACGAAAAGTGACAGCATATTACGTATATACTTAGTTAGATTTTTTATTAATTTTATTACCATTACGAGGCTTGCTTCGTTCAATTGCTGCTTATAAAAGTTTCATACATCCCAGAAAATTTTGATATAGAAGTATTTTTTGAAACGACAATAACAAAATTATACCGTTGTCTTATTTATCGAATTCTGTCAAACTCGTCTTTCATTCATCTCTCTCTTTGTGTTTTAGTGATATCATCTTTTTCTTCTCTAAAGTTGAGATAAAGAAATGTATTTTTTTTAAGTCGGTTCGAATTTCCGTATCTAAGTAGGTATGTCAACATTTTCGACTCTACTTAGACGAAGCTCACCCTAAAAAAACGTCGTTGAATCTCGACCTAAGTAAGTAAGTCAATCAATCAATCAATCTTTATTGCACATCAAAAACATTACAGTGGGTACCAAACCTATCTATGTAAGTAAGTATACCTACGAACGTGGCATTTATCTGGAAAATTTACTGAAAATATCACATACATACATACATATGCTCACGACTATATTCCCCGAGGGGGTAGTCAGAGATATTCTGAAACCATAGAACATCCACGTTTCACCAGTAGTACCGAAACTCTGTCCAGTGTGACGGGGGGTGAGCCCGTCGCCACTATATATAATAATGGACAGTGGGTACAACACATGCCTCGAAATTGAAGTATGCCGGTTTCCTCACGATGTTGTCTTTCACCGAAAAGCCAGTGGTGTCACAAATCGTACATAAATTCCAAAAAACTCATTGGTACGAGTCGGTCGGAAAATATCGCTCTCACCTACTTTGCTATGTTGATTAAATTTTCAGCCATATTGTCCAGTGAAAACGTACCATGCAGTATATCGCCACACTCAACAATAGCCAGCATTAAATCTAACCAATAAATTATTTAGAAACATTTGAACCGCAACATTGTTGCCATATTACCATTTTAAATATACCCCTTACTAAAAACACAATAGCATTAGTCCTTGCTATTAAAGTTGAAAGTTGAATAGCAAAGGTTTTAGTCAACGATAAAGTTAAGTTAGTTTTGGTTAGAAGGAGGTAATTCAGTATCCAGTAAGTCCATAGCATCGGCCGTCAAGACGTGTTAATGTGAGGATTTAATGTCTGTATTAACATTGACGTGAATAGATGATAATTTATCATACGAGTATTTGTTAGATATTTTCTAGACTCAGAGTGGAACTGTAGGTGGTTGGAATACGTGATAATGGTAGGTAGATGATTTAAGAAGAGATATAAACACAAGATGTAACAAAACATGCTAGTACACATAAATGTGTATACAACGTGTAAATGAATAAGCGCTAAACCTCATACACCCCAACTGATTTATAACAAAATCATTAGATTGAAACAATAATTTCATATTTAGATAGTTAAAATTTAAAGTTATTCACATTTTAAGTTTTCAGTCATAAATGATTTTTTATCATTTCATTAATGAATGAAAGCGCTAACGTGTTCATGGATACATTTTAAGAATCTTGTTTTGGTAGTAAGTAGGGTGAGTGTACCTGTGCGGTGGGTTGAGATCGAGTTCAGTAAATTTTAAATTATTTAATATTTTGAAAAAAACATTACCTTTGTTGGAACCATGATAATTCGATTCTGCTCTCCATTCTAAACAAACTACTTTCTAGTTTTGCGTTTATTCATTAACACGTTGTATACTAGCGTGTTTTGTAACGTCTTGTATTTGTTTAAATTTGAACGCATTAGAAAAAAAAATACTTTGGAGACGTCGAGAAAACAAAATCGGCATTCCCTTGAGTTGACTAGTTAAGTTAACTACTGTAGTTTTGTATGAAACAGCAGAAATTACTATATTTTTCTCGATTTTGGCTCCATACTTACTGAAAGTAGTTTGCAATAACTGCCACTGCCAGTAGATGGCGCCACGTCTCTTAAAGACGCAATAGATTGAAAATTCGTTCTGTGGTTAGTCGGCTCAGTGGCGAAATTGGAAAACGCAATTCTCCGGTTTGGAAGAGTTCGGGTTCAAGTCCCGCCCGAGACTAAATTTTTCAATATTTAATTTGATTTGAAAGTAGTTCAGTTTGTTGTTCTAAACCACCCCTTTGAATACCATTACTAGGATGTTTTGTTACACCCTATGTTATGTTTAGGACGAGATTAATACAAATAGACAGATTCTAAAAAAAATCGTCATATAGGGTGACAGATTAAAAAAAACGACTAACAGTACCTAACTACTTAGATACTGAGGTAGGTAATATTCTGATATGAAAGCCAGTCAATTTAATCTAGAATTAATCATTTAACGAGTTCTTACCGCGTTTAGGTATATTTGAGTCAATTCAGTACCAATGACACCCTATACTACACTATAATAAACAAATAAGATCTTTAAAATCCTATATCGAACACAAAATCTTCTCGACGTCGTTTTTCGTAAATCTTGCACCGCGTCCTCGTCACACATGATGTTGTAGTAAGTAAGGTGTTTTAGCTTTTAGCAGTATAAAAGTTACTGCCAGAAACTCAAAACGACACACGTAAAAACTATAGTATACAGGTGTTATAAAAGTAAACATTAAAATTTGAAACTTTTAAGGGGGTTTTTTAGACCATCTAACTGAACAACTTTCACTATAGGACAAAAATCGAAATCGCGAGAAAAAAAACAGCTGTCCCATACATTTAGCTCGAGTAGATTTGTAATTTTGTAGTTTAGTATGGAACATCCGATTTTTTTCCACGATTTCGATTTTGGTCCTATAGTGAAAGTTGTTCAGTTTGATGGTCTAAATTTGTATTTTTATAACATCTTGTAGACAGACAGGCAAGTACAAAATAAAATACATAATTGAATAACATGAAGTAACAGTCAGTAAGAAAATTAATCACTAAATCTCAACGCGGCCGCGGTATGAAATTTTATCACGACGATATCAAATCAAATGTTATCGATAACCCTAGTTTTATTATATCCCGTCCAGTAGTGATAGCCCTCACGAAGGAGTCCTCGGTGGATCATTTTGAGAATATGAGGACCTAATGCGATGGAGATATTATTATTTGAGAACTCTCCTGACCTTATTGTTTGGGTCAGATTTTGGGGTCAGTACCTATTAAGTTGGTATAATTTTTAATACAGAACTAGAGATATGATAACCGGTCATGTACACACGGTGACACATCAAGCTACGATAAACCAACATAAGTTGGCCGCGCGGATGTTGCATAACGTATAACGACGCGCGGCCAGCTTCCTTTGGTTTTGCGTAGCTTGATGTGTTTAGTAGGTTTACCTATTATTGACTGGCTTGTCCTTCATTATGCCACTGTGGTGCCTTCTAAGTCAAGAAATCCAATACAAAATCTTAAAAATTCGCACCAAATTTTCGAATTATCTAATCAACTCATTATATACAACGTGTTAATGAATTAACGCAAAACTAGAAAGTAGTTTGTTTAGAATCAAGAGGAGAATCGAATTGTCATGTTTTCAACATAGGATTTTTTTTTTAAATATTAAATAATTTGTTTGTAAAATTTCAAATTTACTGAACTCGATCTCAACTCACTAAACGGGCACACTCACCCTACTAACTACCAAAACAAGATTCTTAAAATGTGTCCACGAGTACGCTAGCGCTTTCATTCATTGCTGAAATGACAACAAATCATTTTTGGCTGAAAACTTAAAACGTGAATAACTTTAATTTTTAACTATCAAAATAATGAAATTATTTATTCAATCTAATTATTTTGTTATAAATCAGTTGGGGTGTATGAGGTTTTGCGCTTATT
The DNA here is from genome assembly GCA_963924505.1 of Agonopterix alstromeriana. Lineage (NCBI taxonomy): Eukaryota > Metazoa > Arthropoda > Insecta > Lepidoptera > Depressariidae > Agonopterix > Agonopterix alstromeriana. The sequence goes on along the minus strand of OZ004670.1, from coordinate 3,261,832 downwards.
CATTAACACGTTGTATAGGTCTTAAAAAAATTACTTCATAGCATAGCAATTTTAGATCTGAATATTGTCTACACAAATACACAATGGTGTGTCGCAAGTAAGAGTGAATTCAACTTTTAAAGTAGATGCACATAATACAGATTTTGACCAATATACAACGTGTTAATGAATAAGCGCAAAACCTCATACACCCCAACTGATTTGTGACAAAATAATTAGATTGAAACAATAATTTTTCATTATTTTGGTACTTAAAATTTAAAGTTATTCGCATTTTAAGTTTTGAGGCAAAAATGATTTGTTATCATTTCAGCAATGAATGAAAGCGTTAACGGGCACATGGATACATTTTAAGAATCGTGTTTTGGTAGTAAGTAGGATGAGAGTGCCCGAGCGGTGGGTTGAGATCGAGTTCAGTAAATTTGAAATTTTACAATAAAATATTAAATATTTTGAAAAAAAATTACCTATGTTGAAACCATGATAATTCGATTCTGCTCTCAATTCTAAACAAACCACTTTCTAGTTTTTCGTTAATTCACTAACACGTTGTATATGCTTTCCTTTGAACACAGTTTTCATAATTATGTATTTAATAGAAAAATAAAAAATATAATTATAGCAAATTAAGCCGAGATGTTGAAGATAATTGCTATATTTTTCATTAATTTGTATGTCTTTCAAATAACGAGAAGATAGCTTCTAAACACCAGCAAAATATGGCCCGGCCCTGCGTTTACCTATAAAGAGCATCTTAAATGAAATTTTTGTAATATACATCGTTTGGTTGATTGAAATCGAAGGGAATGTATGAAAAGATGTATGGACTTAGAGGAAGCAAGAGAGGTGTGTCAGAACCGTCCAAAGTGGAGATCTATAGTTTCTGCCTAAAGGTAGAGGTTTTTCCCTCTGGGAAAAAGGCGTGAGTTTATGTATGTGGTTGATTGAGTGGTTCGCACATTACCTACGTTTTTAGGGTTCCGTAGTCAAACAAGGAACCCTTATACTTTTGTCCATTATATCTGTATCATCCATAACTCGCCTCAATAACTCTCTAATTTTTGCTCCTATTCAATCAATTTTTTTTTAAGAAGTCATCTCTGAAAACTAATTAAAAATCTAACTTTAGGAAGATTAGGTAGGTACGTAGGTGCCAAATTACTATGTTATTTAGATAATACACTCGTCTCTACATGTCGAATTCTACAGCTATGATAATGTTATCAATGTTCAACTGCAAATTAATTTACCAGCTACAGTTCTAGCAGATATACCTACTAATTAATATAGATAATCAGCTGTTAATTGAATGATAATAGTAGATTATAATAACGTTGTAATTTGAGACATATGGCAGGCGGCAAAATATGGCTCATCAATATTATACTAAATTCCTCCGTGGTCTATTGGTTAGAGAGCATTGGGCTCTTGACATGGAGGTCGTGCGTTCGATTCCCATGGGGAACACCTAGTCATATGTCACTTTGTGCGTTTTTCCCCAGTTGGTTAGGACATTGCAGGCTGAATCACCTGATTATCTGAAAAGAAAGACGATTCCGTGTTTCGGATGGCACGTTAAGCCGTTGGTCCCGGCAACTATCGTGGCAGTTGTCTGATCATTTCCTTAAAAAGTGTCATATTATGAAGGACCCTGAATACACAGTCTTTACCAGCTGCTCAGTCTTGAATCTATTCCAATAACATTAAAATAAAACTAAGTTACTTGCAAGTTCCCACCAAATAACATTGGCCTACTGGGAGATAAAAAATCAAATCTGCTCCAGCCAAAACTGTTATGTTGTAAAAATAAATGTGTAGGAATCAGTGGCAAGGTCGAGCCTAATGTGAAACCGATACCATAGTGTAATAAAAACTACTAGTGGGGAAGCTCAGCGGTTGCGACAGGTCCATCGAGCGCGATATGCGAGAGCCGGTGGGAGCGCGTTTCGCTACAGCAATGCAATTCACTAATCGCAAACATCTTCACAACCTTAAATTCGTCGTTGAAACATCGACGAGCTGACAATTCGGTATTCTCTATGGTTATGTCATGTGTCAAACTCACTAAAAACTTCGACGATCTGAAGGATGCAAGAAGGAGTCGCGCTGCAAGTCTGGTGGAGTACGGACGCGTGCGTATCGGCGCGTTAGGCTTGCACGTGGCTCCGCCATTTTGTGAACTCTTTTGTGTTTTAACCTTAAAACAATCACTTGAGATTATAAACTACTTACATTGGCAAAACTGCCACGCTAGACTTAAATTATACTACTGATCATTTTTCTACGTATACTCTCCACATAACGAGACTTTGACTGTAATGTGATAACACATCGGATGCCACTACACAAAAATTGAATTGAATAGGATGCAAGAAAATTGATACATTTTTTTTTTTTTTTTTCTTAATTAATGGCCGGTTGCTTGCGTCTAGCGCGGCAATTCTGCCAATGTCAAGTAGTTTATAATCTCAAGGTATTGTTTTATGGTTAAAACACAAAAGAGCTTCACAAAATGGCGGAGCCACGTGCAAGCCTAAGAGAGGCCACCACGCACGCGTCCACCCTCAGTCAGACTTGCAGCGCGACTCATTGTTACATTTGTGAGCTCGTCTATGTTTTTGACAGCGATGTGACGCTTATTGAATTGCACTGCAATTGGCCCCGACAACCGCACACTGCGCGACCCGCCGCCGGCTGCCACGACCGCTGAGCTTCACCATTAGTAGTTTCATTACACTATGCCGATACCATGTGCGATGATATTAATAGCACAAGTCTGCGGAACCCTAATAAAATTTAACGACCTGTTGGGTAGGTGACAGATTGGTAAAGTGATATTTTAGTTTTTCGAACAACGTTACGCAGTCGTGTGAAATGAACCACCCCATTTATTCCCGTGTGGCTGTCGTACAAGGCGACTAAGGGGTAATGTTTCTAATGTTTTTGTGGGCGAAAACATTAAAAAGAGGAGGTATCTAGTACTATAATACCTTAAGTGTAAACTTTTAATAAATGTGTTACATAATGAAAGGGGTGCGTCAGATCAGACCATCACACTGAATAATATGGGATCAACTTAGAAATCGAAAAGAAAAAAAAATTTGCTGTTTCATAGAAATAGCTCCTTGTCCAAAATGATAGACCTTACGCGAACAGTTGGTAGTTGTCGCAAGGTTTCTGACCACACTAAAACGGATTAAAGCAAGAATATCTTATAATAACTTTATAATAACTTACCTTCATTTATAAAAAAGAAAACTGAGTCATTCAATCAATTTAAATACAAATTAGCTCAACATATCTTGTCTAATTGAAAACAAATAATGTGTACCTATTTTGTATTTTGTGTTATGGAGAGGCAGTTTGCTTATACTTACCTGTGTAATGTATATATTTTAAAGTGTTCTGTGCAGTGCGAATGATGACTAGTCATTTCTATTATTATTATTAAGTTTTCTTCTCATGTAAGTAACTCTTTTGTCTTTAATTGAGAATAAAGTATCTTTAAACCTAATATCTTAAAGAGAGTTAAAAAGTAAAACATACATTTGCTTACATATAAAATAATAGGTGACCGAATTTTTTTACTTTTCAAATGTTTATTTTTGGCGTTAAGGGTTTTTTAAATTTGTAATTTAATGTTATTTCATAATTTTTGAAGTTACATGAAAACTATTGAACCGATTTTCATGAAACAAAGCTAAGAACACTCTCGCAAAAATTTGCTTTCTTTTCAAAAAAAAAACCGCATCGAAATCGGTCTACCCGTTTAAGAGCTACGATGCCACAGACAGACAGACCGTCTTTTTGCATCGGGGGTTAAAAGGGGACTAAAGCAAGAATCCACACAATAAATATGTTCTTCAAAAACAAAACAAAACATTGTTTTGTCTTTCGGAAACAAAAACATTGTTTTTTTTGTAAGCAGTTAGAAACTAATGCAAAATTTTATCTTCTTTCACCAAAATATGAAATTATATTTTATCTTCCTTAGTAGCATTTTACAAATCTCAAAGATGTTTTTGACTTTCGCTCTTGGCTGTGTTCCGAGTTCCGACCGAAGCTTTAGAGGCCATAACAAATGATTCAAACTCAAAAACTCTGTAACAGACAGGTTGACTAAGTGAGCCAAAAGTCCAAAACCAACAATAGGACGTTACTTAACCTTTCACGATTTTAAAAATGAATTCCGTTTTAAGGGGATATAATTCGGAGCGCGCTCCATACAAAGGTACTATGGTGATATTTTCAATACTAACCAATATAAAGTCAATGAACAATCTAGAAACAAATCTCTGCTTGTATGGAGTCATATTTCTGTTAAAATATACAGTTTCAATACTAGGATTAATTTAAGATTTGTATGGAAATCTTTGAGGCACTGTAACTTTAAAACTATAGATTTTAACGAAAATCTGACTCTATACAAGCAAAGAAATTTGTTTCTACATTGATACTAAAAAAATCCTCTTAACAAACGAGGTTCCATAAGGCATCCTCTACTAAAATAAAATAGAAAAGGTTACAAAAGAGTAAATAATTTTTCAACAGCGTTAGTTACATACATGGATTTATAACCAATAGATCCATAACAATATGAAAAGATAATAATAGTACACTACAGAAACGACACTCCCGCGTTATATGTCAAGATTCGCCTACGAAATGTTCTCACCGATCACAGCTACCCAATCCGCCGCGTAGCCCCAGCAACGTCCTATGCCGAGGTCCGTACCATTCTGGGTGCCCCTAGGTCGGTTGCCCTTCGTGATCAGTAAAAAGCAGTAACTGCTCCCTGAACAATGCTGTATTAGTCATTTCCAAACAAACAAAATGTCTTGATACGCCTACCAATCTTTTGTTGGTTTAACCATAGTTTCGCTTCTATAGTGTACCTACTATTAATATAATAACCTCCTTACAAGAAAAAATTTACCATGTCGGTCAGTAATGTTCGTCCTTTGGTAAGTACTTCTTTCGTACGGGTCCGTCGTCGATTTCTGATTTTACGTTTGTCCTTTTCTATACATTTTTGTCGTTGGACAGGGACAAAGTTGATGTCAGAAACAACGACGGGAATTTACGAAAGAAGGACGAACATTACCACCAGACTGCCTCCGTAGTCTAATGGTTAAGAGCATTGGGCTCTTGACACGGAGGTCGTGGGTTCGATTCCCACGGGGGATACCTAGTATATGTCACTTTGTGCGTTTTTCCCCAGTTGGTTAGGACTGATTGTCTGAAAAGAAAGATGATTCCGTGCTTCAGATGGCACGTTGGTCCCGGCCACTATCTCTCGTGGTAGTAGTCGTTACATAAAAACCGCGTCAGAGGCCGTAAGGCGGTCTGAAAAAACTCTGACACCAGGGCTTGCTGCCGACACGATAAGAAGAATACCGCCCGCTAAGGATTATTTTCATGTTTCAATGTTTGTAAGGCTGTCTGTATCGCAGTATAGACGATACCTATTCCAGATTCCTGCTCTGGAACAAAAGTACCAAAGTTTTGAATAACAAATGGTAAGCGTGGTTTACATTACCTACAATATCTGTTGACAGATGCATCTTCCACTCGTACTAAGTGGCCCATTGACTCGCTGACGAATGAAACCCCAAAGCATAAATTGTGACAAACAGACGCCCTATTTGTCTCCCGTCGACTATTAGTGGCGAATATTGTGACAGATGTTTAAGAAATGTTATTTTTGTTGGGGAACCGTTAATTTGTTTATTTTTGTTTACAGATACACGTTGCGTCAATTAGTGGGTTTGACACTGTTCTTGTGATTATTCAAAAAAAAAATCTTGTTCAAAACAAAAACATTGGCAGTCCTTATGTTTAAAGTTTTTTAAATACCTCAGAAATAAAACATACAAATATTTGTCCTAAAATCAGTTTAGGTATTGACGTTACGGAACGAATTATACGTTTAAAATATTTTATAACAAAATCCCAAAATACGTTCTTAATAATTTTACATTATTCTTACCTTGCGGTGGTGTACCTTGGTTGATGCCGCACAGGAAGATGGAAAACACATTGTCTATACCTGGAGGGCAGACTGCCTAGAAGCGGTGAAACATGAATATACTCCTTGAAGGTCGGTAATGTTCGTCCTTCTTTCGTAAACAATGGTCAATTTTCGTGTTTCAATTCTTGTAAGGAGGATTTGCATCCATTGGTTCTAAATCCATGATGCCGCATGTCGTGTCGTATCAAGAAGGCACTAGCGGAAAAGAGACAGGATTGGCAAAACTATCGACCGGTGAGTAGCTCTTAAATAAAATAAGACGATGATGATGATGATGAAGGTGTACATTATACTCAAATGGAAGACAACCATTTAAATCAATTAAACTTAAACGTGTGACGTTCTAGCTTCACACTAACAGTGTGAAGGTTCTGGTAGACTCTTAGTTTAAAAGGATGCTAATAATATAAATATGACCCTGTATTGACAGAGAACATTTTATTTTTTGGTTCCTCGGTCCACTTGCACGGCCTATGGGGCCTACTACGCAGGTGAAGTCGTGGGTAAAACCTAGTATTTTAAAAACCAATTAACTGAAGAATTCAGACTGTACACGAGAAAATCGTAATCGTTTCTGGTTGTCTGTTCCTCGACACTATAAATAAAAGTCAACACGGTGTCTACCATCGGTTACCTACTAAAAGAAACAATAACACTAACGGTAACTGATTTGCAAACGATAGGTAACGTGAGAATCGTGTCGAAATGACACATTGTACGATGTACGGTAGTGTGACCAAGTTAACGTTTTACTATTATTAATATAATTTTACCCGCGACTTCGTCTGTACAGGCTCTGCTCATAGTAGCGAGATATAATATATAACATTTTTAAGCCTAATCATAAGCTTTTAACACAAAAAGTTTCTTAAAAATTAGTCTAGTAGATTTTTCATGATGCTCGATCAAACAAACAGACAAAAAATACAAAAATAAGTGATTTAGACGCGGAGTAAGGGACACCTAAATACAATATTTTACCCCTTTTATGTAAATATCCTTAATGTAGGACACACTTCTGTTAGGTTAAAAAAAACGATGAAATGTTTGACAATCTGTGTAAGTTTGAGTGAGTACGTACAATTTTCAAAAGACTCGTCAAATGTTGTTATTTGAAATGCAAATTATTTACTTCTAATAAAGGACATTTCAACAATATAAGCAGCTTCAACGTAGAATGACAGAAAAGAGCATAACAATCTGGATTTGTACCAGACAAAACACAAATGATAGTCACACTAAGTATGTTGTAACGGAGCATGCGCATTAAGAGATCGTGACAACAAACGTTTTGTCGAAAAACAATGACTATGATGGCTAGTGTGAACACTATAGGTTCTTTAACAAAACATTATTTATGATGAGTCTTTTGAATACTTTATGATACAGTGTCTAATTGGTCAAAACAAATATATTCATACATATATACATAAGCTCACGCCATTGTCCCATGGGGGTAGGCAGAGACCACGGACCGCCACACGCTACGCCTCTGACACATTCACATTCATACACCTTTTCATGCACTTCCGTCGATTGAGGGTGCTACGCACTTGTTCTTTTCGGAAAAGATCATTGATTTGATCATGGTATGTTTTCCTGAGATGGCCTCTCCCAACACTTCCGCTCACCTTTGCTTGATATATTTCATTCGTAAGTCTTCTTTCATTCATTCTCTCTACGTGACCGAACCATCTAAGCATACCCCTCTCCATCCTTGTTACTATACCATCCTTCAACTTAAAACAATCCTTTATCACACTGTTCTTGATTCGATCAACCAAAGTAATACCACACATACTTCATAAGGAGCGCATTTCAACAGCATTCACTCTACTTTCGTTCCTTTTATTCCATATTTATTTTATTTTCGTACATATTCATCATCAGCCTATAAGTATAAATGTTCCTCAGGGCACAGGCCTACCCTCAAGGAGGATGTATAGGCAGTAAACCGTCTCCAAGAACATTGTATATAGTTAAATATTTAAAAAAATGCATCTCTTTTGTTTTACATCGATGGTAACGAACATGGCTGTCAGCAAGTAGTCGGTTGGTACTCGAATAGAAGAAATACTACTAGATACTACTTTATCCAAATTCGTGACCGTAACCAGTCGGTGTCTCAAACACGAAAGCACCTCTATGAGAGTCTCAACGAGGTAATACGTTAGTGGTGTTAATACCATTATCTATACGACAGGGCAAGGCAGTCTTTGGCGGAATATTAATTAGTGAGGGCAGAACTGCCGCAGGGCAGTAGACGTCTCGGCCATGGTCCTTGTGTGACCAGACCCTCTAGCATGATTTCTCTACTTGCGAGTGACTCGGCTTTTTTCCATACTAAATGTCGTGGCAAGCGCGGCTTTCGCTCTCCGAAAAGTGGGGAAGCAGGTTATTTTCTATGCAGCAAAGGCGCGTCGTGCAGGAGACCGATCGCGCTAAATATATCTCCAATGAAACGTCATTGGGCCGCATGTGAATCACAACTTTTTACACAATCGGTATCGCACGTAGAGGGAGAAGTAATAGAGAACATAAGAGATGCACAAAGCCAATTCGCTGTAGTTAAAAAGGAGCTCTCTACCTTATGGCGGTTCTTGAGGCTTAAATTGTACCAAATACAATGTTCTTGAATTGTACAGGATTTTATGAAAAAATACAATCGCTATCTCATTCGCGGTTACACTAACATGATTATAATTGAAATTTAATCAGGATTGATATGTCGATGTTTTAAATTAGTGCGATCGGTCTCCAATGGTGGGTAGGTCCTACTAAGTGTTTGTTTTTGAGTAAAATGTGCATTGCAATTCTGTCTGTGTCATATTATAGGTAGATGAGGATACTTTAAAGTTACATCGCGTGTCATGCTACGAGTACCATCTCAATTCTTTTAGGTTCATATCATCAATTAGATAAGCTCTATGGCTCTAGCTTGGAATGCAACACCCCATTTCTTCCCGTGGGTCGTACGATGCGACTAAGAGATAAGTTTTTGTCTTATGCAGAGTTTAGATTGTAACAGATGATGTTTTTCGTGATAGTGAAAGTTGTTCAGTTCGACGGTCTGAAGCACGCCCCTAAGGGAATATAATTTGGAGCGTGCTGCATACAAACGAAGTCTGGTGATATTTTCAATACAAGCTAATTTAAGCCAATGAAATTTTCCTGAAACAATCTAAAAACTAATCTCTATGCTTGTATGAAGTCAGATTTTCGTTAAAATGTATAGTTTTAAAGTTACAGTGCCTCAAAGATTTCCATACAAATCGTAAATTATTCCTAGCATTAAAACTATATATTTTAACTAAAATCTGACTTCATACAAGCATAGAGATTAGTTTCTAGATTGTTTCTGAAAAATTTCATTGACTTTAATTGGTTAGTATTGAAAATATAACCAGATTTCGTTTTTATGGAGCTCGTCAATGGTAATATAGCCTTAAGTATGTAACGCATTTAATTTTACACCCTGTATACTTAGGTACTGTCATTTAGTTATCAAGGGGATCAATATCGTAAAATTATTTGTTTTACAGTTTCAAGAACATCAATAGATCGTAAAACAAGACAGTCTTAAACTTGTGTACGAACATAACTTTAAAGTAAATAATGTAAGAATTACCAGTTGAAAAACAAGGGAATAGTTCCATCCAGAAGATAACAAACACTCCAAATTGAGCCTTATTACCTTTACATAAAGGCTTTAGTTAAGAACGTGAAATGAAATCTACTATTGGTTGAAATTCACTAAAACCGAAATTCACGTATAAAATAGAGGATATTTGAGAACATTCCTTTGAATACGACCGACTTGATGTTTGAAGTTTCATTTTAAGTTATTCAACTTTGCAGACAAAATGAAATTTTAATAAACCAGTCTCTAACGTTGATATAACCGCAGGTGAAGAAGGTAATGCTACTACGAAAACTAATACGAAACTAACCTTGAAGTCAAAAAGAATCATTGCAACCACAACATTATAGGTAATAGGGGTTAGAAATGCAAAGTAGCGCTTTTGCTTCGGAGACGGCTGTCGCCACTTGGAGACGGCTGTCCCGCTCAAGCTGCTACAATTACTCATGCCCTCTCGCTCGCACCACGCCGCGTGCCTTATGGTGTTATGCAAATCATTGCATAACCTGTGGCGACACGTTCCACGCCTACTTTGCACTTCTAACCCCTCTTATAATGTTCTGTGGTTGCAACCAATGTTTTAATGTAGAATATTTAAGAGGATAGGCGGGCTGAAATGCTAATTTAGAGAATAGGTCACTTATCCGACTATATACATATTTGTCCGATCGGCCCTAACCGTACACCCTACCGACTAGAGTACGAAAGAGACAACTGCAGCTCGGACCAATTTTATCTACATAAAAAGACAAAAAAAAAAATCGTATCCCCCTGTTTCCTCCTCCAAATCTAAACCGATTTTAATAATTCTTTCAAGAATAATATGAGAAAGACTTTGGCTATGTCTGTATGTTTTGCTTTTTTTGTTTTTATTCGTCAAATTTGTTTGCTGTATGTTGGAAAACGGGCGGTACAATTGGTTATTTTCGAAGGTCCCTAGTTCATACAGTAATTAATGAATGCAAAAAAGCAAAAGATAGGGACATAGATTGTATGCTAAAAAATGTTTTGCTCTAGTGTCATTATCCAGGGAGGAAACAGAGGAATACGTTTGTATGGAAAAAACGGTACTCGCCTATCCTCTTAATTACCAAACGCTCGAATTTCAAAAGTAATTAACTTAGGTCCTAATTACTTCCTAATCTGTATTCAAACACGATGACTAATCTTTAAAAAAAAGTTTCATATCGAACGTCGGGTTTCGAATATAATGACAAATTAGGTATATAGGTACTCATAATATTCACCCCAAGCTGAATTTACTTTCAAAGAATTTAAGAGTATTTTTAATTACAGAAATAGAGATTTGAAACACTTATTCTTAGAACATCTTTAGTAACGTCCAAGATATGTCGGATAGTACATCTTTCTGATAAATAAATTATATTTGCTTATAAGAATTGGCCAGAAAGCTGAATAGGAAGCAGAAAATCTCGTCGTCGTTATTTGGAATGAAGTATAGATAGAAATAGACTAAACAAAAATCCATGAATAAAAGTGTTTTTTTTTTTAAAACGTGTGTCCTTTTAAAAGGGCCGAACTGACCAAAATGTTACAGAGTACAAGTCCGAAAAAATATTTATCAGATTTAGCTGCAATCAGTCACACTGAGCAAAAAAAAGTTAAATTTCGTACCGCATAAGCGCCATAAATAAAGAAGGCGGCAAAACTTTCCACCATTTGAGGTTATGGATTCCTTATTCTGCTACTGTTTTCTATTTCACTAGATTTTCGGAAATATTTCTGTAGGATTTGTGAATGGTATATTAGACAATACCGACCTGGACCGAGGACCTGGGGAAGAGTACTTACCGTTGGATGAGGGCAGCGCAGGACTGGTCGTTGTGGTGATCCTTGGCCTTGTCTATCGGCTGAAATTATGAAATTAGACAGTGGGAATTATCAATGTATCCGCTGATTAAATTCTGAAATACTTATTATATTATAAGGGTACTAATCATCCGCACGAGAAGATGAAATTATTATACCAGTACCTTTGATCTTATTCTCAATGAACTGCTGAGAACGAATGTAAAGAACACGTCTAACACATGAGGCAAAGGACCACCAAGTGGATGACACCTTCAAGGAAAATGATGTTATGGGTGCTATCAGTGGGCTGGAAGAACCGATCTCACCGATCCCAGCTACCTTCTCACCGATCCCAGCTACCCAATCCGCCGCGTAGTCCCAGCAACGTCCTATGCCGAGGTCCGTACCCCCTGGGGTGCCCCTAGGTCGGTTGCTTAAGTTAAGTATTCAATTGGCTCGGCGACCCTTCTGGTCCCTCCAATAGTCCGCGTAAAAAGCAGTAAATGCTCCCTGAGCAAAACTGTATACGTCATTCCAAAAAAAAAAAAAAAAAAAAATGGAAGAACCGAACTTTAGTAATCAACGTCATTTAGAATCAACAACAGAAAACGGCTGTATTTTACAATCAATTCTCGTCTCCACTTTTTTAAGCAAGTCAAGGTATGTTCAACCGTAAACCTGAATAGATGTCAAGTAGCGTTTTATGTCTTGCTTTATATTATCCATCTAGATATAGGTACCCCTATTATCTACAGGGTCGTTCTTATATGCTGAAACTTTTTTAAGGGTATGATCGGACCATCAAACTTAACAACTTTCTCTATGGGACCAACATTGAGCCTCGAGTCGATTTGCAGTTTTGTATGGAACAGCTGATTTATCTTTCGCGATTTCGATGTTGGTGCCATAGAGAAAGTATAAGAAGAAGGACCCTATATTATCCATCTAGGTACCCTATTATCTATACTTATTGATTGAAGCTGGTTGAAGCAGATATCTGCCTCATGCTGGCTATACCCTTTTCCAATGTCCTCGGCGCTAATAAAGCTCCGTCGAAAGCCTTCATTTATTATTACTATACCACTAATACTATATTGAAATAAACGTTTCAGAATAAGGTCTCGTGGTACAATTTGTCGAGGCACGGACGTTCGGGCGCGCTCTCCGCAGGAAATGAGCGTATTTGTCTTACCTGGGTTGGGTGGAGCTTGTGTTCTAGCGGGTAGATGAGCTGTTTTAGCTTTGTATTTTAAAGTCGCTGCGAAACTACTTTCTCTTTGATTATGTAAAAAAAGAATACAAATACAAATAAATTTATTCAATAAATTCGGTTCTGGTACATGCGGTATGAGTGATAGTGTTGGGTAAGAATAGTTTGATTCGCAGGAACATTCCAGTAGTGTTACAAAGATAACATAAGTCCATCCTTTTATGAGATATCCAAGTCAAGCACTGGAGAGATGTCACTCTGTAGGTACATTGCGAGAAATGTTTTTGGTAGACGGTTAAGACATGTCGCTAAATCGCTATAAACTAAAACTAAGGCATTGATCACAACTGTTGGTACATACTCCTACGCAGTATACCATGGGCTTCGACCAATCAAGGTTTCGAATATCAAGACATTCATTTTAAGCCACATAATTATTTACCCGTGAGCCGTGGTGATCCAGTGGCGAGAAACCTTGCCTGCCGTGCATGAGACGATGGTTCGATCCCCGTCCAAGCCGACTGGTACCAATGCGTTTTTCGGAGTTTATGTACTATTTTGTAACACCACTGGCTTTTCGGTGAAGGAAAACATCGTGAGGAAACCTGCATGCTTTCATTTCGAGGCATGTATTGTATTACCCACTGTCCATTATAAGTGGTGACGGGCTCACCCCCGTCACACTGGACAGAGTTTCGGTACTACTAGTGAAACGTGGATATTGTGAGGTTTCAGAGTATCTCTGACTATCCCCTTGGGGAATATAGTCGTGAGCATATGCTAATTATTTACCTACTTTGTGATCAACTACCTATAATTATCATGATCTATTGTCTAGTATCACTGTAACAGCCTAATTTAACTTTAGATTTTTTTCATTTATGGTACTTGGTAACTGTTTTATTGAAATCCGCTTGAAGATTCCGCTCGTACTGACACTCTATCTTAGCCGAGAGCAACACATTCATAAATTCACTTACCAACATTTATGAATGTTAATAATTAAGGGGGCTATATCACGGCAGACTCGCCACAAGCTATGAATTTAGTTTGTTTAATAATTTTGGCAACTAGGTATGTTGGGTTACCTTCATTCTTTGGTGTTTAATTATGAAATAGGTAAGGCATTTATGGTTCAGGGTCACGGTTAAGCTAGTAAAGGGTTCTGATATAGCTTATGATATAACTTTCATATAACTGATATAACTTTAGCTTAAGAATTTATGTTGTAATAGTTATTAAGGGCCTATGTCGAAAAATAATTGAAGCGAAATGGGCGTGGCTTAGCGCAGCAAGCGCCCCGCGCCCCGCTACCGAACATAGTCGCGCACTAGCCCGCGAAAATCAAATCACTCAAAATTCGTAGAAGACGCTTCGCTGTTAAGATATTATTAGTACCTTTTGTCGTATGAAAAAACACAATATATCATAATTAAATATCGTTCTATTTATCCTCCTTGATCAATTATTAATTTATTACAGGATCAATTACGGACAACCAATTTATAGATAGAAACAATACCTAACTAACGATACTCTTTAATTGATTTCACTTAAAAAACGTAAAACTCATTAATATCATACCGAAAATCACTGTACCTATCTAGAAGGAAAAAAACTATCATTACAGAATTTTGTTTTACTTTATAGTACGAGAGCTACCTGTTGGTAACTTTACGTCAAATCAATTCACTTCTTATTTTGTACTTGTAATTGATATAATACAAGTCAAAACATTCTATGGTCAAAACATACCGACTATCTAGATGAAATCTGGAAGTTATTTTACGCCGTCAACAAAAATGTAAGAAGAACGTGAAAAAATAAGTTTCGTAATACTGCAATAATCTCAGTTATTCTCGATACCACAATAACTTTCAGGTTGAGAAGTTATATAACACTCATAAACCTATTTTGAAAATCCATAGGTAATTCTAAAATACCTCGCATCCCTCAGATGCATGGCCTAGCATTGAAGGATGAGGATGATGCAGGATATTATAACAGGTATGAATGAATTTTAAAATGGTAAATCAACATTTATTTACAAAATCACTAATAATATTTATCTTACGACCTAAAATCAACATTTATTTACATAAGTACATTACGATAAGTGTGACTTAAGTAGTTTATTATTGCACAGCGTGAAGTTAGCACCCGAGCACAAGCAAGGGTGCTAAACGTATATGCAGGTTTAGGTCACAGAGTGCTGGAAAATTATTTACAACTTATTACCTTTTCTTTTCTCTCATACTTCTGGTATGTTCCTGCCTACGTTTCAAATTTAATGTTTGTTCCGTTTTGTTTTTTATTATCTGTACGGTGCAACCGTGCATTTTTATTATATAGTCGAGTCATCAATCAACGCGTGGTTCGATACTTTTATTTTACACAATTCAGTTCACGATTGGTAGCCGAACCGCGTGCTCTCATAGCAATCATTTCCATACTAGCATAAATCAGTTAATTCAATAAACTCTTCTTTTATCATATTTTCGGCATTTTACTTTACTATCAACTATCACTATCAACTACAGGTGTAGCCCGTACATCTTTATGGTCCTTCGAGCCTCCGGAAAGGCGGGATCACTTCACAAAAGACTGTATTATTCGGAACATTCGAAATCGCGTCAGTGAAAGTGTTTCTACTGCGCCCTCTGGACAGCAATCCACAGAAGACAGCACCCTCACGCACAGCAGCGCGAGGTATCTTCAACTTTCGCCTACGGACACCAGCAGTCCGGCGTCACAGACAAGCAGCCAACGACTCAGCACAGCAGCCGAGACACGTTTGCTAGCTATATAAGCATCAAGTAAGATCTTTCCTTTTTACTCTTATCATTTATCAATAACTCCAAAGCAGCAGGATGGAGAATATCATTGCAAACCAAGTCCAAATACTGGATGCTATCAAAACCTTGCTCACAAACTTTAAAAAGGATGGAAAAGATCGCAAAACTCCTGAATCAATCAACAGGAAGCTAAAAACTTTGGACTCTTATTGGCAAGAGTTCGAAAGTAATCATGATCAGCTGAATCAATTTGAAGAACAAAATCACGACTATTTTACTAGCGATTATTATCATAAAACAAGAAGTTTCTACAATGAAACAAGAGCGTTCATAGCAGGACATCTGACGCTGGAGCAAAAGCCTACGTCTCCATTGATAAAGCCTGCTACTCAAATGGGACCTCCTACAGGCCCCGCTTCACAGTTCCCTAGCGGATCTAATCCGCAACCAACATTTCATCATCAACAGCCGCCGAAGTCGAACACACAACAAACATTGGTAGAAGCATCTAAGCTAGATGAAATGCTTCGTAAACAGCAAAGCAATTTTAAAGCTTTTCGTTACTCCATGTCAACCATCAACTTCGAAGAAGACGCAGAGAAATGGGAACTTGAGGATACATTGCGAACAATTCAATCAAGATGGTCGGTTATTGACTCTCTTCACTGGGAGATCGACACAATATCTACGGAGGACAACACGGATTATGAAGCACGATTTAAGGATTTAGAAAAAACATATAGACTCATCAAAAAGACCATAAATAGCAAGATTTGGTCTGTATCACACAAGGAAAAATCAACCCCACAGATGGACATTCCCTCCTTCAATGGGAATTATCACCAGTGGTTATCCTTCAAGGACTTATTTATTGAGTCCATACACAGCAATAGATCCTTAAACGATGCTCAAAAAATGCAGTTTCTCAAAAGCAAGCTCAAAGGAGAAGCTGAAAAGATAGTTCAACATCTTCACATCACCTCCGAGAACTACAAGGTCTGTTGGGACATCCTAAACCACAGATACAACAACACTAAGATTATTTTCTCCTCTCACGTTAATATCCTCATGAATTTGCCTGTTATGCAGCAACAGTCAGCAGTGAACATAAAGAAAATTCATGACACAACGAAGGAATGTATCTATGCTATAAAAAACCTTGGTGTAGATACCTCAACATGGGACCCTCTCGTTGTTCACATTGTAGCACAAAAATTAGATTCCAGCAGTTATGACGATTACATACAATCATTAGCAAAGCCTAGGGACTTGCCAACCCTAAAGGATTTTTTAGAGTTCTTAGAATCCAAATTTACGGCCCTAGAAGCATCAAGGCGTAAACAAGAACCATCTAAACCGTCACAACATTTCAAATCCTTCGCGAGCAGCAAGGATAAAGGATCATCATCATCACCTCCTATCAAAACATTCAAGCAACCATCAAATAAAAATCGTTCGATGAAGTACACCGGATGTCCATTGTGCAATAAAGCGCACGGATTATTCCACTGTAATGATTTTTTGAAATTGCAATCGAGCGAAAAGAAAAATTTAGTTGCGAAATTAAAATATTGCAACAATTGTTTATACAACCACAACGGAAATGATTGCATTTCAGAAAAACGATGCCATGAGTGCAAAGAACCCCACAATACGTTGCTACATGAGGCGTTCGCAAAGTCACCAAAATCTGATGGCAACCCGCGACAGCACGAGAGTCACGTGGCACAAAATCCCAAAACTAGCATAGCCGAAGTCCTCCTAGCAACGGCATTGATCAAAGTGCAAGCGGTGGACGGTACCTTTCAAATCATGCGCGCCCTTATAGATCAAGGGTCGCAAACGTCGCTGATATCAGAGAGAGCGGCACAAAAACTAGGTTTACCTCGCCAACGTTGTAAGGGTGTGATTTTTGGTGTAGGAGCTAAAGAAAATAATTGCAAGGGCATTATACATATTACATGCTCATCAGCGCAGGGCGACTATACATTCACGACGGAAGTCCCTATTATGAAAAGTTTAGTAAACAACCTACCTAACAACACATTTCCAAAGCCAACATGGCAATTTCTACAAAATATACACTTAGCAGATCCAGAATTTAATGTTAGCAGCCCCGTCGACTTATTATTAGGTGCAGATATTTACTCATCAATAATTTTAAATGGTATAATCAGAGAAAATGACTCATTACCTATAGCACAGCAGACCCGCCTGGGATGGATCCTATGCGGGAATGTAAAGTCTTATCAGTGTAACGTTGTACTAAACAACGTGGAAGATTTAGAGCGATTCTGGAACACAGAAGATGTTATCACGGAGACCACAAGCATGTCACAAGAAGACGATCAGTGCGTCCAATTTTACAAAGCAACAACCACACGCAATGATGAAGGTCGGTATATCGTGAGACTGCCCCTGAAACCAAATCATAAGGAGCTTTTAGGAGACTCTAAAGCAAAATCAGTCGCACAGTTTCGACAATTAGAAAACAAATTTGTACGAAACGAAAATATAGCTCGTGACTATAAATCATTTATTCACGAATATATCGAACTAGGTCATATGCAGCGGTCATCGGACTCGAGCGGTAACAAGACACCAAACTGCTATTTACCTCATCATTGTGTGCGGCGCGCGGACTCCACTACTACATCGCTTCGAGTCGTCTTCAATGCGTCAGCGAAAACATCGACTGGCCATAGTTTGAATGACGTTATGTACAGGGGTCCGAACTTACAGCAAGATTTATCAAAATTAATTTTGAAGTGGAGACAATACGAGTTCGCATTTACAGCTGACATTGAGAAAATGTTTAGGCAGATCGAATTACACCTGGAAGACCAGGTGTACCAGAAAATCATATGGAGGGACTCTTCTAGGGATGTTCTGCAGGATTATCAATTAGCAACGGTTACCTACGGCACAAAAGCAGCGCCGTTCTTAGCCATGATGACTCTTAAACAGTTAGCAAGTGATGAGGGTCACAATTACACCTGCAGTCCAGCTGGTAAGGTCCTGGAAGAAGATCTGTACATGGATGACCTATTAAGCGGCAGCCACAGTCTTCAAACAGCAAAGCAGCTTCAATCTGACTTATCAAAACTCCTGAGATCTGGTGGCTTCAATCTAAGGAAGTGGAACTCTAACAATCAAAAACTATTAGAAGGAGTTGACACAGCACAGCAAAATTATCAACAGGTCTTCGATTTCAAGCACGAAGAATCAACAAAAACGTTAGGATTGCGTTGGTGTCCTAAAACCGACCAATTTGAATTTAAATTAAAAATCGATACGTCTCCCGGTCAAGCAACAAAACGGCAACTGTTGTCAGATATTTCGAAAATATTTGACCCTCTCGGATGGTTGTCACCCGTCTCCACAAAACTTAAGATCTTATTTCAAGAAGTCTGGCTTCATAAAGAGCTACAGTGGGATAGCAAATTACCTGAAAAAATCAACAAAGACTGGGACACAATCAAAAGCGATTTAGAGCAGATAAACGATATTAAAGTTGCAAGGTGGCTGAAAACGAGCAAAAATGACAGTATAGAGTTGCATGGCTTTTGTGACGCATCGATCAAAGCATACGCATGCGTCATATATTGCAGAATTAAGAAAACTCATAAGCCATCATCATCAGTAACGTTAGTAGCAGCAAAATCAAGGCTCATCTCTCCAAATAAAACAGTATCATTACCCCGCCTTGAATTAAATGGTGCCTTCTTATTATCAAAACTGATGAGCAACGTACTAGCATGCCTGCCTGAACACAACGTCAGGATTTATGGCTGGTCAGACTCCACGGCCGTTCTAGGTTGGCTCCAAGGGGACCCCGGGCGTTGGAAGACATACGTAGCAAACCGCGTCGCACAAATAACACCAATCATACCAGCCGATTGTTGGAATTACGTCAACACTACTGAGAACCCGGCAGACTGCGCTAGTCGAGGTATTACAGCAAAACAGCTTAAGCATCATCCTCTCTGGTGGACCGGGCCAACTTGGTTATCAACGTTTGACAATCAACCAACATCGATCAATTATGAAACAAATCAAGAAGTCAAACAAATAAAGCAAACGCTCTTATCAATGACGCCACACAGTGACGTGAAGAACGCAAACGCCTCGACAACGTCATGCAGTACTGACATAGTAGGTGACGTCATACGTAGACATAGCAACCTGACGCGCGCAATCCGAGTACTCGCTTGGATTTTACGTATTGTACGTCGAGACAATAATAAGCCATCGTACCTTACAATAAGCGAATACAGAAGATCACAATCGACTATTGTAAAAAATATTCAGCAATCAGAATTTACCGATGAAATAAAAAGCCTAAAGAAAAATGGTACTGTCGATTCAAAAAGCAAAACACTGTCTTTAAATCCATTTCTCGACAAAGAGGGGCTATTACGAGTCGGTGGTAGGCTTAAAAATGCGAACATAAGCCAAAGCATGATGTATCCTCTCATCATCCCACACAGCAGTCATTTTACAGACATTTTAATTGATCATGCGCATAAAATGACTTATCATGGAGGCCCACGTATTACATCAGCATGGTTACGCCAAACTTTCTGGATTATAGGAGGGAACCGAGCTGTAAAGAAACGACTTCGATCGTGTGTAACCTGCAGAAGACATAACCCAGTAAAAGAACACCAACTAATGGGCGATCTACCCCAATCAAGGGTGACCCCAACGAGAGCTTTTTATCAAACAGGCGTCGACTATACTGGATACGTGGACGTCAAGTCAAACAAGGGTCGAGGGATAAAGACCACTAAAGGCTATATTGCAGTGTTTGTTTGTATGGTGACGAAAGCCGTACACCTGGAGTTGGTGTCGGACTTATCAACATCAGCATTCCTGGCAGCATTACGTCGCATGGCAGCTAGACGAGGTGCCCCGAAGCATATATGGAGCGACAACGGCACTAACTTCATCGGAGCAAACAACACTATACAAAGAGAGTTTACGGAGTTAAAATCAATAGTAAACGAAGAATTCCTATCAGAGATCAGTATGATGGACATAGAGTGGCACTTCAACGCTCCATCTTGGCCGAGCGCTGGAGGACTCTGGGAAGCAGCAGTAAAGAGTCTTAAATATCATCTACGTCGCGTCGTAGGAGAACAAAAACTCACCTACGAAGAGTACAGCACGCTCTTAGCACAATTGGAAGCGTGTCTTAATTCTAGACCTTTATGTGCCCTCATGGAAGACCCAGACGATTTGGATTATCTCACTCCGTCGCACTTCTTGTCCAGTGGTCCTGTTTTGAACATCATCGAAACAGAAAGGGACGCTCGTACAAGATGGCAGTTAACACAAAAAATATTCCACGACATCTGGAAACGCTGGAAATCGGAATATTTAACACAAATGTCGACTAGATCAAAATGGCAGACATCTAAATCCAATATCAAGGAAAACGATATTGTGCTCATACATGAAGCCAACTTACCAGCAGCAAAATGGGCACTAGGCAGAGTTGTCATCCTTCATCCTGGACAGGATGGATTAGTCAGAGTTGTCTCCGTCAGAACTAAAAACGGAATTATGAAAAGACCTATCACAAAATTATCTATCTTACCCGTGAACGACGAGCAACCAAGTAGCAAACAATCAAAGGAGGACACAATTCATGCTGAAACTGTATCGTCGCCTGAAAGGCTAAAGGTACCTAAAGCAAGGCCTTCAGTCAGTCTCTTCACCACGGTTTTAATGCTAATGACTATGTTAGTATCATCAGCTTCCTGCGCCTACAATATAACTAACATCAACTCAAATCACAGTATCTATTTCGACAAAGGTGCAAACATGCACCTGATTCGAGATGTGTGGAAGCTTGTAGTATATTACAACTTAGAGCCATATTGGGAGAGCACAAATTTATTAGATAAATATATAAATAATCTAGAAGACAGGTGTCTAAAGACAAAGAGACGTATTCATTGTGACGTGATCCCCTTACAATTACGTCACAACTATATCGAACTACAATACTACAATGACATGTTCCTTAGTCAACACTTTGGCTCACATGTGCGATTACGTCGTGGCCTTATCGATGGCGTAGGATACGTGGCAAACAGTCTCTTCGGCGTTTTAGATCAAAAGTTCGCCGATCAGTATCAAAAGGATATAAAATTAGTGAGGGAAAATCAAAAACATCTTGGAGCACTATGGAAGAACCAAACTTCTGTACTCGAAGCTGAATTCAATTTGCTGAAACGTATGGAAAGTACGATGGTAAAACAACATAAGATCTTCAATCAACACCTTAACGAACTGGAGGAAACAAAGAAAGTACTAAGCAATGCCGTACAGCAAGGCGCGGAGACGAGCGACTTTGCAATTTATGCCATCATCGCTAACAATCTGGCGATGAACTTAAAAGGGATCCAAAAATCTCTAATTGACACAGTCACTAATATTTATCATGGCCAGTTCGACCTACATCTTATAACACCGAATCAGCTGAGAGAAGAATTAAACATCATTTCCCAACAGATATCAAAAGAATTATCACTACCTATTCAAAATGTTCAGACAGACCTTATCAAGATATATCAATTATTAAAGGTCCGAACTAGAATAACCAAAGACTACCTAATATTCGAAATTAGCATACCGCTCATTGACCGGGATAGTTTTGAAATTTATAAAATGATCACAATACCGCAGCAAGTGGGAAACAATATGATCAGCATCGCTACTATCGCGGAACAGGTAGCAATAAACATCCACAAGGATACTTTCGTGCCGCTATCAGATAAAGAGCTAAATACATGTATATCCTTCGATCCCGTAACTCAACTATGTGAATTACAAACACCAGTTTATCACATGAAGTCGGACAAAAACTTATGCCTCAGAGATCAAACATCGAACGAATGTATTTACCATACTACTCGTTGCTATGACAAATGGATACAATTGAGTAGTATAAATTCGTACCTATACTTTTGTTCCGGTCAATGCCCACTTCGGATCATATGTTCAGATCAAGTTACTTCTGAACGAGTCAGCAAGGCCGGCATTATCAGTCTACAAGAAAGCTGCGTTATCAAAGGCGAGTCATTCACCGTACCGTCACAGCGGCGTCAGATGTCCCAAGTGCAAACGCAAGCAGAAATCGTTACGCCGGACATTCCTTCTATTAATAACATTATTAATTTAACCATCCCTGTGAGCAAGGTAAAATCAGAAATAACAGACAATCAAGAGTATATGAAAGAGATAAATGATCAGATACAGAAACTGAAGGCGCAATCGCCTGAAGTGAATCAAATATCATATCACGACATACACCACTACACGGTGATCTACGTGCTGGTGGGAGCGGCAGCTGCAGCAGCAGCAGCATGCATAGTGTGGCGCGTGCGACGCGCGCGGCGCAGATCCATGCACCTTGCCCTGCCCACCCCCCGTCCGCGCGGATTGACCGCCTCCCGTGATAGTGTTAGTGCTAATGTGATGTGCAAGTGTACTTGTAAGTGTACCATTGAACGGGCTGAGCCCTCTAGTGCAAGTGTAAAGTGTACAAGCGCGAGTGTTCTTAATAAACAAACGCTACCGTTGGCATTTGATTTTAGTGACACGGGTCTCTAATAGCATAAGAATCATCATAGACATAAGGCGCATTGTTCAATCACCTTGTTAGTAGCATAGTCTCATCACCATCAATATCATTTCATCATCTATCCTCTCAAGCCTCCCTTCTTTGGCCTGGGAACATGTACGGTGCAACCGTGCATTTTTATTATATAGTCGAGTCATCAATCAACGCGTGGTTCGATACTTTTATTTTACACAATTCAGTTCACGATTGGTAGCCGAACCGCGTGCTCTCATAGCAATCATTTCCATACTAGCATAAATCAGTTAATTCAATAAACTCTTCTTTTATCATATTTTCGGCATTTTACTTTACTATCAACTATCACTATCAACTACAGGTGTAGCCCGTACCTCTTGTTTCTCCTAGTACCCCAGGAAAATTTGGTGAAAAAAAGGGTCAACCTCGGAATGAGAGATAATAACCTACAAACTTCTTTAAATCATCGTTATGACATCCTATACGTTAGGTCAAATGTCACATAAAATCTCGTTTATGCAGGTCAAAAGATTCAAGGTAAAATGTCAAAAAACAGGTCTTTAGGAAATATTTTCTTTTCTATGCTCTAAATGACCTTTGAAGTTTTAAAAAAAATTGTAGAACTTTAAATTTTCTTCAAATTTGGTCGTTTATAATATTTAATATAGTTAACCGTTCTTGAGATAGATAGGTAGAACGCAAAGAGTTGTAACTCCCATAACGGTTTGCTCCCATAGTAAAATGATACTTTTCCTTACACCCTGTATAATATTATTTGGCGTTATTAATGAAAATACATAATTTCAATAATTATACACGAAAGAAGATGATGAAGAATTATTTCGAGTTTGAATCAATCGGGATAGAAAAACGAGTACAGAATAGTGACCCTGAGCAGCGCGCATTGAAGATATTGAATGAAACCAGTCACCGCCTGCCCGACAGACGCTTCAAACAATACTTATATGGAAAGAAGACGACATGAAGATTCTGAACAACTACAAATACTCACTCAAACGGCTGCACAACCTAGAGAAGAAACTAGACCGAGATGAAGACCTGAAAAAGAAATATGAAGAAAGAATGCAAACCCTCTTCACTTTGGGCTACGCCGAGGAAGCTACCACACCGCCGGTGCCAAATAAAACATGGTACCTACCCCACTTCGCGGTCATTAACCCCGCGAAACCGAAGATAAGAGTAGTACACAACGCCACAGCGAAGACAGCCGGACGCAGCCTGAACGATATGCTACTCTGCGGTCCAGACTTGCTGCAATCTCTGCCGGGAGTTGTAATGCGATTTCGTGAACACCAATACGCCGTGTCAGCTGACATAAAGGAATTAATGTTTATGCAAATATGAGTTCAAGAGGACGACAGAGAGGCACTACGATTTCTTTAGCGGGGCGACGAGAGAGGGAACCAGCGACCGCGAGAGTACCGCATGACGTCGGTGATCTTCGGCGCGATGTCATCACCATGCACCGCGCTATACGTGAAGAATAGAAATGCTTCAGACTTCAAAGAAAAGTATCCTGCAGCCGCGCGAGCCATTGAAAAAAAACCACTACATGGACGACTACATAACAAGTTTTCCGACCGAAAAAGAAGCCAAAGAAGTATCGAAATCAGTCGACTACATTCATCGGCATGCCGGCTTCGAGCTATGCGGATGGGTGTCCAATACACATTCAGTAGTACAGCAGTTTTCCGCCAACTCGGGCGGCGCCACGGTCTCTATCGGTGGGAGCGAGGTCCGATGGTACAACGGGCCGAGCTTCCTACGAAACCACGAACGAGAATGGCCACAAGAGACGAAGACAGAAGCACCGAAGACAGGAGAGGAGAGGGGACTTGTCACGTCACCCACCAGCGACCTGACCACGCTCACCTACCTCGAATCGAGCGATTTTCGTCGTTCCCACTTTTGCTACGAGCTACGGTGCGCATGCTACAGTTCGTCAATTTATGTCGAAAGAAGATAAATGAAACAGTATTGGCTACGAAGCGCAAACGAACGAAAGAAAACAATAAAAACGACTCTGATTGAAAGATTGATAAGAAAACACGCAAGAGCGAGACACCGTACGTGAAGAAATGAGATAGCTACACCATCGGTATCGAAGCGCACTATGTCATTCGCGCTGAGAAACTATGGTGGAAACCTGTACAAGAAGATTGTCTTTCCGAAGATTTACGTTGAGTAATAAGCGGCGCGGCGCCTCAGCCGGGAGACAAGCTGTCGGCGCTAGCAGTGGTCGTCGGCGAAGATGGCTCAAAGGAAGAATCCACGTAGCACCTGACATCGTTGAAGACACTGCGAGCCCGACCGTACTCGACGGGAAACACTACTTCACGCGACTGTACATACAACACGTACACGAGCGACTACATGGCGGTATCGAAACCGTCGTGAATGAGCTACAGCAGCGACTTTGGGTACTGAAGATACGACCGACGGTGCGTGAACGTCATCAAACACTGTCAACTATGCAAGATACGAAGAGCGAAGCCTACTTCTCCGGCGACCGGCGACCTGAGGAGGTTCGTGGCACAAAGAGGAGTGCCTAAGGAGCTATGGAGTGACAACGCGACGTGCTTCAAGGCTGCGGAGAAGGAGCTCGCCAAGGCCGCGCTAGCGGCGGTCAGCGAGGAGGCGACGGCGCGGCGCATCACCTGCCGCTACGTACCCCCGGCCTCCCCCTTCATGGACAGCGCGTGGGAGCGCATGGTACGCACCGTGAAGGAGGCACTGCGCGTCAAACTCCACGAGCAGTACCCTAGCGACGAGACACTGCTCACCCTGCTCGCCGAGGCGGAGAACACCGTCAACTCCCACCCACTCACACACGTGGCGGTGACCCTAGAAGAACCGGTGGCGCTTACACCCAACCACATCCTGTTGGGACCCAAACGACCGCACCGCGCGCAAGCGCAGCGCGCTCAAAACCTGGCGGACGTCTTCTGGAGCCGCTAGGTCAAAGAGTACCAGCCTCTACTCCAACACCGGCGGGAGCCTCACACGACCAGCGCACGCTATCGGCGACCTGATACTCGTCTGCGACCCCACCCTGCCCCGCAACACATGGCCGACAGGAAGGATCGTCGCAGTCTACCCAGAGCGAGACGGCGAGGTGAGGATCGTGGTCGTCGTAACCAGCAACGGGCATGTCCTCCGGAGACCGACCAAGAGGATCGTCGTGCTACAGGTTGGATCGCAGAGCTGCGACGGCGGGAGAAATGTGCACGACAGAACCTGAATTGACTACCTTTGTACAGAGTTTTTTACATTACTTTGTTTATTTCGTTTTATATACCCTTTTATACTAGTAGGATAAGTTTAGGTTAAGTGTTCATTTCAATAAATAAATTGTTCTTATTAGAATTAGGGCTTAGCACATAAGTTATGTAAATATTTCTAATAGGATTCTTATTTGATTTCTCTAGTGATTTCTACCCCAGATTAGATTAGGTACACTTCCCTATTAAAATTATCGCATAGCACAAGTAAATAAAACAATTAGAATCGCGTTAGAACTTATAAATTCCAATTAGAAATTACGTCAATAAGCTTCACTACCTCATTAGAAGGGGTAGAATCCTATTAGAAATAATTGTTAGAAAGAGACAGAACGCTCCATCTCTGTCAGCGCATACAGGCGATACAGGCGGCCCCGGCGTCCGGAACCTGTGTTATGAGGAAGCGGGGGCCGGGGTAATATAAATATTGTACCTTTCCTTTTCGTTCTGCACTCTGTTATGCACCGGCGGATGATGCACATGCTAT
Source organism: Agonopterix alstromeriana (assembly GCA_963924505.1). Lineage (NCBI taxonomy): Eukaryota > Metazoa > Arthropoda > Insecta > Lepidoptera > Depressariidae > Agonopterix > Agonopterix alstromeriana. The sequence continues at coordinate 3,234,946 of OZ004670.1, read as the reverse complement.
TTTTAGAATAAGAAAATAAGTATCTTAACTATATAATTATATTGGTTTGTAAGCGTAGAAATTAAGATGGTATGAGAAATAAAGAGATTTGTATTCAGGGCAAGAGTGCGGGGTAAGGAGGGGTGGTCGCTTGAAAATGATATAAAATGGCGCCAAATCGGCGTAGATTCATTCCGGATCCAGCACTCAAGGAAGAAACAACTTGGAAGAAGAAACTCTCTGCGACCACTCGCCTTCCCTACCCTGCCCTCCAGCCTGGCTCACCATACTGACGACCCATACAATTAAGGGCCACAGAGTTTTCAAACTCTCATACCAGGCAAGATGTTCCGGAGCAATAGAATCCTTCAATTCGGTAAAAATACTGACAACGGTTCATAAATACGTTTATAACCAGATTCCATTATGATAAATAAATATAATTATTTGAAGAAATTGAAAAACAAGATAGTAAAACCGAAAATTGATTTCATTGCGTGACCGACGACGATAATAACAGCTAGCTCTTGGTCTATGAAGTCCAAAAAAACTGCTATACATATTTGAGTGAGAAATATACTTGAGAGAAGTTTATTCCGAATGCGTAAATGCGCGCTGCATACAAACGAAGTCTGGTGATATTTTCAATACTAACCAATCAGTAAATGAAAAATTTGCAGAAACAATCTAGAAACTAATCTCTATGCTTGTATGAAGTCAGATTTTCGTTAAAATATACAGTTTTAATGCTAGAATTAATTTAAGATTTGTATGGAAATCTTTGAGGTATTGTAACTTTAAAACTATACATTTTAACGAAAATCTGACTTCATACAAGCATAGAGATTAGTTTTAGATTTTTTTCTGAAAAATTTCATTGACTTTAATTGGTTACTATTGAAAATATCACCAGACTTCGTTTGTATGGAGCGCGCTCCGAATTATATTCTCTTAAATGTGAAGCTGCTATGGCCTCGAATTTATTTAGATTGTATTTAATATATTACACTATAATATTTACACGTAAGCTGGATAATTAATCGTAATTCGGAAATTGGGCATGCGAACGCAGGTCTGACGCGGGCAAAGGCCACAGCCGACTGAGCTTTTTAATAGATTGTGATAGCTTATATTACTGCCTGACGCGAGAGAAAGAGATGGGGCGGCGCGCGCGTCTGACTAAATAAAACGACGTAAGCGCCAAAACAAACTTTATTTAGTTGTGATTTTACTATTTATGTAAGTTAATTTCTGCTGCAATCAAAATTTATAAAATATCAATCTCCTTTTTTTAAATCAAGTCTCGTGTTTCTATTATTCACCGTTTAGCCGTTCCAAGCGTTTATAGATAAAGACGGAGGCTACTTTGGCTTGTTTTTCTATCGAGAAAATTTGTCTTAATCGTGTTTTGGCGGCAATCAAAATTTTAATAATATGTTCAATTTACACATATCCTGAAATCATACTCCTACTGTTAGTACTTCATGATATCTGATGCTTTGAAGAATCCTATTTTTTTCACATATCCTCTTAAGTCGTGTTATGTTGTAGAGTTTCTGGCCGCATCTTCTCTACTGCGACAACACGTTCCGACGCGGTGGTAGCTTTAAAAAAGATTTGACGTTCGATAAGTGTGATGTAAGCTCCTATATTGAATAAATTATATTGACTTTTTTTTTTTGATAATAAAAAGTTTAAGGAGATTTTCTATGTTAGTTAGTTAGGTAGTTAATTTCTATTAAGCTTACTAAGTAACTAGTAAGCTGTGGTTAAATTAGGCAAATCGAGACCTATATCGCTGAAATGGATAAAAACGTCGTATATTATACGGGTTCACACCTTTTGTTTTTCTTTTCTATAGGGTCCTTCTTGATATGCTGACACTTTTTTAAGGGGATGATCTGACCATCAAACTGAATAACTTTCTCTATGGGACCAATGTCGTAATCACGAAAAAATAATCATTTGTTCCATACAAAACTACAAACCTACTCGAGCCAAATATATGGGACAGCAGATTTTTTAATCGCGATTTCGATATCCCCTTAAAGAAATGTCATTATTTAATATACTTTTTTGATGTCAACTAAGGGTATTAAGTTGATTAATTGAATAATCCAGTGTTTTTCATGAGGAAAATGATATAGGCTTTAAATAACAATTTAACAAAACTTACGTTTCTGTAAATACAAGGTGTAAAGGACAGCCCTCCGCAAACTGAAACGGTGAACTCAGACCATCAAACTGAGCAACTTTCACTATAGAGACTACCTCAGGAAACGAAAAAAAATCAGCTGACCCATACATTTGTATGTTACAGCAGTTTTTTTCGCGTTTCCGGAGGTAGGCTCCATAGTGAAAGTTGTTTAGTTTGATGGTCTGAGTTCACAGTTTCAGTCTGCGGAGGGCTGTCCCTTACACCCTGTATATTAATAGTGTTGTTGCATTGTTTCAGATCATCACCCCGGCTAGTGGGCTCAGAAGCGTCCTACAAACTGAGCTCTTATGAAATGGAGGCCCTAAATGCGGTAAGTAAATTACCTTTTATTATATTATAACCTTTCGGAATCCCTTATCCTGTGCGTTGCCAAAAAACTATATAAAACTCGGATCACATATAATATCGAACCTCGTAAGCTTTGCCTGCATCCTACAAATTATGCTACAAAAGAACTCTACTGAACGAAAATTGTAGGTTATAATTACGTCTGTGAGATGAATGGCGTGTTTTGTTGTCGGAGGCCAAGACCCACTTCGGGTCCCGGAGCCAACACAACAGTAAGTATGTAAGTATGACTACGTCATATCTCACCACACCGTCAATACATGCTGTAACAAATCACCCTAGTAATACTTAAGGGGGCTTCAGACGATCAATCTGAACAACTTTCACTATAGAGCCAACATTGAAATCGCGAAAAAAAAATCCGCTCTTTCAAACAAAACTGCAGTACGACTGAAACGTATGAGAAGGTTGATTTTTTCAGCATTTCAGCTCCATAGTGAAAGTATTACTAGGATGTTGTGTTACACCTGTATAGTAAAATTTTCTGGAAAAACTGCATCTTCAGGGAGTTCATCAAATTGTTCCAATTTTGATTAATACATTTTGATAAAGTCGTTTAATTGTAACACTACGAATCAAATTAAAGATTGAAAAATTTGTCTCGGGACCCGCACTTTTATAAACCGGGGAAGTGCATTATCCAATTTCGCTACCGAGTCCACTACCCAGAGAACGAAATTTTCAATCTATTGCGTCTTAAGGGGACGATAGCACAACTTTGCTGTAACATGTTTATAATCAATAATAGTTGAAATTGTAACACTACTCTTTAAAATTACTAAAACAAATCTTCTGTTGTAAATTGTTCAAAACGGAGCTTACGATTTTGCTATTGAAAAGGCTCGATAACTTCATATTTGATTGTCATTCTCTGAGGCGATTTCGTGCATCGCTCTTTTCCATGGACTCATGATCAATAAGAAATTTTAGATACATACAAAGACAGTGTTGTACTTCATAGAATTTTGTATTCAATCCCCATATACTTAACGACTAAAGTGATAAATTAACATGACATAAGCTTCGTTAGGGGATTAAATTGAATGCAAAATAAACATAGTTATCTCGGTGTTATGCTAAGACAAATAACGAACTCAACATGAGCGTGTCTCGTTGGATACATATCCTTGAAATTGCGTATAATTTAGCACACTTTGAATTTGTTCTGTAAGCAGGAATTATCGAATATACATCGTGTTAATGAATGAACGCAAAACTAGAAAACAGTTTGTTTAGAATCGAGAGCAGAAACTACTTAGGTGTCTTTAGTTCAGGTGCTTAATTTTCTTCGGCTCCAGAACAGAACTATTCAAAGAAACCATGCCATGCTCTCTTGCCTTCCATGTACTCTGTGTGCGCAATAAACGATTATGAATTATGAATTATGAAAAATTAACCACTTTTCTGATTATTATTGAGAATTTTCCTTTACGTTATTTTAACGTCTTCGAGGCCGAAGAGGTCTTCATGCTCGTAGATTCGAGATTTTTAGTTAAATTAAATTAATATTTCTTTCAGACAGTTAGTCCATAAAAGAGTTAGGTAACAGTGAAACTTAACCTATTGTTAGTAAAACAGTTCAAATAACGTAGGGTCCCACCATTGGGAGAGACTACACTTGGGACATGATGGGATCCAAAATTATTTGAACTGTTTGACTAACAATCCTGGATGGGATACGAACAGGATGGGGCTGGTGCCAAAACTGAGAAAAAATTTCTACGTATACGTAGTCCGTCGCAGCTTACACGTAGCTTGTCGCAGCTTACGTACCACGTAGCTTACGACGCGATACTCGTAAGTTATCTCTTCACAATGAAGCTTGATTATGAAGTACGAGACAACTGAAATACTGATGCAATACTCGTAATCAGTATCGCGTCGTAAGCTACGTGGTACGTAAGCTGCGACGGGCTATTTATAAGTAGGATTTTTTCTCAGTGTGTGTAGCTATACCTACCGCTTCATTATGGGACTATCCCAACCTTCAACGACAGTTTGCAGAAGTCTGTTTTCACTGGTTCGTACTCTCTGGAAGGAGGCACAACGTTTTCTCATAATGTAATGCTTGGTTCAAATGTGTGACGACCCTTTCTAGAATACAAATTAAATCTGAGTTTTTAAATGGCATTATAAATTGATTCGAAACACAACCATTAGACTCAGCCCTATAATTAGCTACTACAAAACCCATAAGGTTATAAAACCGTTATAGTTAAAGAAATTTAAGGTACAAATACATCCCTGCTGCGAAGTCACGCTAATCAAACTGTTATCATTCTTATGGCTTTGAAATAACAGCTGTGCCATGGGATACCCGATGTGGAAGGAACGGTAGAAGCCCCGGGAATGTCCATGTTTGCATTGGCGCCAAGCCGTATTTGTCACCAGTGTCCATTGTTGTAAATTAGGGTAATACTGTGTTTTGTTCTGTTTTCACGTGTACGTGTTATAGCTTAGCTATAGCTTAGCTAGAGGGTCTTTAGTAATATGCAGACGGTAGTTTCAGGGGATGATCAGACCATCAAACTAAACAACTTTCTTTATGGGACCAACATCCAAATCGTGGAAAAAAATAACCTCATACAAAATTGCAAACTTAGGTAATCAACCCAAATGTACATCTGATTTTAACTTCGCAATTTCGATGTTGGTTCTATAGAGAAAGTTGTTCAGTTTTATGGTCTGATCATCCCCTTTAAAAACCTTCAGCATATTAAGAAGGATCCTGTGTAGGATAATACTGAATAGCACAGCAACGTATCCTCATCATCAGCCTATACAAAGCGTTAATGAATAAACGCAAAACTAGAAAGTAGTTTGTTTAGACTCGAGAGCAGAATCGAACTCAACCCACCGCACGGGCACACTCACTCTACTTACTACCAAAAAAAGATTCTCAAAATATATCAATGAGCACGTTAGCGCTTTCATTCATTGCTGAAAAGATAACAAACTATTTTTGCCTCAAAACTTAAGATGTGAATAACTTTAAATTTTAAACATCAAAATCATGAAATGATTGTTTCAATCTAATTATTTTGTTATAAATCAGTTGGGTTGTATGAGGTTTTGCGCTTATTCATTAACACGTTGTATACGTCCCACTGCAGGGCACAGGTCTACCCTCAGGGTGGGTGAATGCTGTATGGGCATGATGTCCACCACGTGTGTCCAATACAGATTGGTGGACTACATCATACGCATCAGAATAGTCTCTTCAGCGTATGCAGGTCTCTTCGCGATGTTGTTCCTTCACCGTCTGAGAGTAATCGCTATTACGTACATTAAAACTACAACCAAACCAAATTTTATAACGGTACCAGTACGGTACGGTAGATTATGAAAACGAAATAAATTGAGAGACAAATCTGTCTACTTTAGAACTTATAAAGTTTTACACAACACCTCCAACAACCAACCTAACTTCCGACCGTAATAACCAACTAGACATTCGAACAAAAGGCCTAATAGACCATTACCAACACTCCACGTCACAATAAGCCGGTTCCTAGTAGAATTACTCAAACGTTTCGACTTTAGACCTGAAACTGTCGTGGCTAATCGAGGAAATCAGTCAAACCCTTCCTTTTGCTACAGTTGGTCTCAAAGGGCCCTAATGAGAGGTCCCGGCCGTTTGTAAAATGTCTTGATTTATTATGAAGGCGGTTATTTATGTTGACGTATTTAGAGCCAATTTTGAAAGGATATTACTTAGCTGTTATGCTTAGGACATGAGATTGCAAAGTTAAGGTTGTAAACTCAATTATTTGACTAAAACTATATCAACTCTTAGGCTCATTCTCTTGTACTCTACTTACACTGACGGAAAAACTACGTGATAAATGCTTTCATCTACATGCCTCAATTTAGAGGCATGGGCTGTGTCACAAAATATGGATATAGCAATACTTTGAAAAGCCTTCAGCTGTTAATGCGCTAGGCTGACTGCATAGCATAGCATAGCATAATGCTCACGGCTATATTCCCCGAGGGGGTAGTCAGAGATATTCTGAAACCTCAGAACATTCACGTTTCACCAATAGTACCGAAACTCTGTCCAGTGTGACGGGGGGTGAGCCCGTCGCCACTTATAATGGATAGTGGGTACAATACATGCCTCGAAATTTAAGCGTGCAGGTTTCCTCACGATGTTTTCCTTCACCGAAAAGCCAGTGGTGTTCCAATCGTACATAAATTCCGAAAAACTCATTGGTACGAGTCGGCCTGGACGGGGATCGAACTATCGCCTCGTGCACGGCAGGCAAGGTTACTCGCCACTGGACCACCACGGCTATATTGGACCACCACGGCTAGGCTGACTGTCACAAATAAAAACAGGACAAGAATCTAATACAAAAATCTCGTACAAATAATTTTATGCGGGAACTCCAAAATCTATAAAAACGCGGTCAGAACCTGTTAAAATGATTAAACCGTAGATGCGTGCTGCATACAAACGAAGTCTGGTGATATTGTCAATACTAACCATTTAAAGTCAATGAATTTTTTCAGAAACAATCTAGAAACTAATCTCTATGTTTGTATGAAGTCTGATTTTCGTTAAATGTACAGTTTCAGTACTATGATTAATTTAAGATTTTTATGGAAATCTTTGAGGCAGTCTAACTTTAAAACTATACATTTTAACGTAACTCTGACTTCATACAAACATAACGATTAGTTTCTGGATTGTATCTGAAAAATTTAATGTAATATTAAAAAACACTAACAAATAAAAAAACAAATCACCAGATGTCGTTTGTATGGAGCGCGCTCCGAATTATATTCTCTCAAATAATTTGATGTATTTAAAGGTAAGTATATTACTGTTGGCACGCTCCATACAAACGAAGCCTGGTGATATTTTCAATACTAACCTATTAAACTCAATGAAATTTTGCAGAAACAATCTAGAAACAAATGTCTATGCTTGCATCGTGTCAGATTTTCCTTAAAATGTACAGTTTTAAAGTTACAGTGCCTCAATGATTTCCATACAAATCTTAAATTAATCCTAGCATTGAAACTGTATAGTTTAACGAAAATCGGACACGATACAAGCATAGATTTTGTTCCTAGATTGTTTCTGCAAAATTTCATTGAGTTTAATTGGTTAGTATTGAAAATATGACCAGACTTCGTTTGTATGCAGCGCGCATTTACGCATTCGGAATAAACTTCTCTTAATAGCTGAATGCATACTTTCTGCAAAATATGCCTAATATTACAGCGGTTCATACATCTAATCGCACTACGTATCACCAAAGCGATTTTGTTTGTTATTTTTGATTCTCAGCAGGCCTACCATGAGTTTTCACTGTACTTTACTACTGTAGTTACGTCACCAATTTTGTATTGAATTTCGTACAGCGCTCCTAGTGGTAACGTTGAGAACTAATTTCTGTCATACAAAATTGGTGACGTGATAACAGTAGTAAAGTGCAGTGAAAACTCATTGTAGGCCTACTGGTATTATAAACCACAAAACACGAACCACCACTACTGATACAGATAATAAATGCAATCAAAAGATTAACAGCAAATAAAGAGACTCATCCAGACAACGATAAATAAGTTAACACTCTATTAACCAGCGGTGATTCAGCTAATGGTTCAGAATTAGGGAGAGGTAGGGAATTTGGCGCCAGTCTTTAGAGCTCTCTGCTTGAGACATTACCGTAATATACTTCTTGATTTTGTACCGTAAATCAGCGTCTTGGTGCGGATGAAACCATCGTTTTTGGTCTGGTATAACATAATATAGTTTATATGTTGTTAAATATACAGTTTTAATGCTAGAATTAATTTAAGATTTGTATGGAAATGACCATACAATAACGACACAAACATTATAATTTTGATTCGAACCCAGGACCCTGTTTTGGCAGTACGGTATGGTAATTAAGAGGATATGTGAAAAAAATAGGATTCTTCAAAGCATCATATATCATGAAGTACTAACAGTAGGAGTATGATTTGCGGACATGTGTAAATTGAACATATAATTGAAGTTTTGATTAGAGCTAAAACACGATTAAGATACATTTTCTCGATAGAAAAATAAGCCAAAGTAGCCTCCGTCTTTATCGATAAACGCTTGGAACTGCTAAACGGTGAATAATCGAAACACGAGACTTTATTTAAAACAAAGAAATAGACATACAAACATACATACATACATACATACATAGATACATACATACATACATACGCTCGAAAAACATAACCCTCTTTCTGTCGCAGTCGGGTAAAAAAAAGAGATTGAAATTTTAAAAAGTTTGATTAGAGCAGAAGTTTTAAGCTTGCGTCGTTTCAGTCGCGCGCGCCGCCCCATCTCTTTCTCTCGCATCAGGCAGTAATATAAGCTATCACATGCCCATTTCGCTTCAATTATTTTTCGACATAGGCCCTTAACACTTACCCCAACCAGGTCTTCAAATATTACCATAGTTGGTCACATACGAATTCATACGGAAAACTTATAGAATCATCTCGGTGTCTATCCGTTAATATTATTCCGAAAATGCGTGCTGCATACAAACGAAGTCTGGTGATATTTTCAATACTAACCCATTAAAGTCAATGACTTTTTTCAGAAACCATCTAGAAACTGATCTCTGTTTGTATGAAGTCATATTTTTTTAAAATATGACTTCATACAAACAGTGTTTTCCTTCACCGAAAAGCCAGTGGTGTTACAAATCGTATTCCGAAAAACTCATTGGTACGAGTCGGTCTGGACGGGGATCGAACCATCGCCTCCTGCTCGGCAGGCAAAGTTACTCGCCACTGGACTACCACGGCTTATACAGTTTAATTAAGATTTGTAAGGAAATCTTTGACGCACTGTAACTTTAAAACTATAAATTTTAACCAAAATCGGACTTCATACAAGCATAGAGATTCATTTCTAGATTTTTTCTGAAAAATTTCATTGACTTTAATTGGTTAGTATTGAAAATATCACCAGACTTCGTTTGTATTGAGCACGCTCAGAATTATATTCCCTTAAATGCGTTACATACTTTAGGGGTTGCTTCAGACCATCTAACTGAAAAACTTTCACTAAGGAACCAACATCGAAATGGTGAGAAATGTGTTTGTTATTCCATACTATATTAAAATGTAGCGGCTATTCGACCCAAATGTATAAATCAGTTGATTTTTATTTCACGATTTCAATGTTGGTCCCATAGTAAAAGTTGTTCTGTGTAATTGTCTGATGCACCCCCTTTAATATACAGGTTGAAATTAATATCATTAGCATCCTTTTGAACTAAGAGTCTACCCATCAAACTGAACAACTTTTACTAAAGGTGCAAACCAAACGGAGCAAAAAAAACAGCTGTAGCATACTATTGAGTAGGCTGCAAGTTAGTATGGATCATTTTGCCCCCATCGGTTTGCGCCCATAGTTAAAGTTGTTCAGTTTGATGGGTAGACTCTTAGTTTAAAATGATATCAATTTCACCCTGTATAACGCATTTAAATTTACACCCTGTATACGGTAACTATTCACTGTCTTATCTCAAAAAGTGGAAATAAAAGTTTACGGCAAACCAGGAAACTTTTAATCCTCCGCAGTGCCGATTCACCCAAATTGTGTAGGTACGAATAAAGGACCAATGAAATGAAGTTTGATGGTCTAATGTCCTGGGGTCTAATTACAGAACCCCACGTTTTACAACTCAGGTCGGTTTTTTACTGCGACCACCGTAAATAAGGCGATCAATCCGGCCATCTAACTAGAAAGCAATCTTGGTGACAATGAAATGCAGGTCACAAGAGTAGAACCGGTAAAAAATCTACCAAGTGTAAGACGAAAATGCCAATTAGTGTTCCGTACATATAAATAAATATCATGGACATTGTCACATAGATTATCCTAGTCCCATGTTAAGTATACCAGAATCTAGCCCAGACTTGTATTATGATGTCTACAACGATATACAGGGTGAGCTATAAAGCTGCACAGATTTGATTTAATTAAATAATAGTACACAATCAAATGCGTATTTAAATTAAAATAGAAATCTGGAATATTTATTTCATAAAATAAATCACGGAGGTGTGAACCATCTTGCTGCAAACACTCTTCAAATCTGGTCATATGCTAATGCAATGCTATGATACTAATGATTTTTTTCTATATTTTTTACGTAGGAAACCTGCTCTTATAGGAAACCTGCCTACGCTGAGGTAGAAATTCGAATTTGTATGAGAAGTCCATCAAATTGCATTGGGCACGCGTGCTAACGCCCAAAAACCCTCACCATGAGCATGAGGGTCATAGCGAACGAGCACTAAATCTATGTAAAGTTACGTAGTAACTCTATAGTAATCTGTGGTACAGTACCAACAATGTCCTCCACCAATTTTGACATCACCCCCTCTTAGTACCTAAGAGGAAGGATCTCCATAGAGTCCGCATAAATTTACGATTGTAGTTGGTCTCTTTTGTCTTATGACGTACCTTTAATAGTAGAAGGAGATGGAACTATAGATATTTGTTTATGCGGCTGTCCACTTTTTTTGAGCTAGTGTGTGTGAAAAGTGACCGTAAACATAAGGTCATATGTCACTGGGTGCCTTTTGTCCATACTACTTGACACCACACACTCAAACCTAAACGTCAAAAAAAGTGGACACTTTACAATTGGTATCACTCTAGTCTTAAAGAGAAATCCTTCCTCTTAGGTACCTACGTTGGGTGGACGACAGTAAGCAGTGGTGACTTCCTTCCTCACTCGCGCACACTCTTATTCTTGCCAATGCGAGCGCGTTTGGATGAAGGGGACTGGGTGTGCCATTAGGTAGGCCAGTCTCCATCAGTGGGGGACGATCTTAAATCCTTTGTTTAGTAGGAAAGGAAATGATAAAATAAAATGTAATCATGATTATTATATCTTAACAATTTCGAAAGTGTTACATAATATATTTTTCTTCAGACACATAGCCACACTAGTATGACAAAAGATATAACATACATTCTTTTGGAAATAAAAAAAAAACTGTAAAAAGACCTTACATTCATTAGTCACTTCGTTTCACGGACAAGAAACAGGCTGATATTCTAAGATAGTAACCATAGATCTTCTTCTTATCGTGTGGGCGAGCCATGGTGTCAGAGTTTTTTTCGGACCGCCTTACGGCCTCTGACGTGGTTTTTGTGTTACGACTACTACCACGAGAGATAGTAGCCAGGACCAACGGCTTAACGCGTCGTCCGAAGCACGAAATAATCTTTCTTTTCAGACGATCAGGTGATTCAGCCTGCAATGTCCTAACCAACTGGGGAAAAACGCACAATGTGACATGCCACTAGGTGTCCCCCGTGGGAATCGAACCAACGACCTCCGTGTCAAGAACCCAATGCTCTTAACCATTAGACCACGGAGGCAGTTACCATAGATAGACTCAGTAAAATTATGTTACCAAAATATCGAAGTTTTACTAAGTAAGTACCTAATATTGAAACCAACAAGTATGTACTTGGGCCTTGGGTTAACATCGTCAGACCTTCAGGAATCCAAATTAAAATTACACTAGCCCAACAATATTTTCTAAACAGAGAGGGAATAGTCTAAGCATACCGAACCCTCAGAAATTCAGAGCATGTAGACGCAATGCGTACAAAAACGTTTGTACATTTATTGTTGGGGTCTTGTTTTTTTTTCTATTAACTTGTTTATTTTATTTTACCTATCCATTATTCTAAGTTATTTTAGGTAAACCTTCTATACAGGGTGTAAACTTTAAAGCTTTACGTAATTACTTCTTCTTTCGGTGCAGCAAGAGCCATATCGTATGACAATCACATGCCGTGCGCTGTGTGTTACGTACTTAATGGGATGTTTCAAACCATCAAACTGAACAACTTTTATTATGGGAACAACTTTCAAATCGCGAAAAAAACAATCTGGTGTTTCATAAATTTGGGTTGAGTCGATTGATGTTGAGCAGATTTTTTTCGTAATTTCAGTTTTGGTCCCATTAAGAATGTTGTTCAGTTTGATGGTTTGTAGTCATTTAAGTTTAAACCCTATACAAGTAATAATAAAGACACACATTGTAATGATCCCAAACGTGGGCTACTAGGCTTTTTATTATGTAAACTATACAACGACACAAACATTATAACATCCATGACTGAACCGGGATTCGAACCTAGGACCCTGGTTTGGCAGTACGGCATGATAATTAACCATTACGACCAATAGGGTCCCGTTTTCACCCTTTGGGTTAAGTTATAGGCTGTAGGATCCCACTGCAGGGTAAAGGCCTCCTCTTACGAATAAGGGTGAGAGGGAGTGAGCCATGCTCCACTACGCGGGCCCAGTGCGTTTTGGTGGAGGCAAGTTAGTGGTCAACTTGCTGTCAGAGAATTTTCAAGCCGCCCTAATAGGACTCTGATACTGTCTTAGCGAATATTTACAACGCCATCTGACGGAACTATCCGAGGCCAACTGCTTAAAGTGTCTTCCGAACCACGGAAACGCTCTAGATGAAATACCACTAAACGGTCACCCATCCAAAGACAGACCGGACCTGACGTTGCTTAACTTCGGTGATCGTTTCCAATACCGAAGCTCCACTACGCCAACGAGCCCTTTAGGTACGGAAACCTAAAAATCTGATGACCTGCAAACTGCTTTAAACAGTAATTTTTTCAATAGCTTGTCAAGAAATTCATACCGCTCTACTTCACCATAAAACACGTTTGACTCTCATTTACCTCTGAAAAAAATATATCAAAGGGGATACGTTAATGCATCGCGCTAGCAATCTCTAAATCGAGGGGTGCATAATTTATCATCTAGAGGCCACTGCCTTATATCTGACGCTATTTTTATTACATCACACGTTGCTTGAAGAATGAATTTCAAATGGTGTCGGAAGTTTGCGTAGGGGAGTTGATCCTGGAGTGGTACTAGGGGTAGTCGGTTAATGTTTTTGGCGAGTTTTCGGTGAGAAGATCGGTTGAAATCGTTGATGAACTAACCTGGGCTTCAATCGCGGTAAATATTCTGTGATTGAACCGTGATTGGACTAAGTACGAACCATAACTTTTGACACATTTGGTATTGCGCTAATGGCGGTACTGCTCTTGAAAGCCGTTAGAGCCGTTTTGACAGATCGCTCAGACGTTAATGGCTATGTAATTGGATTGCAATGTGATTGGAACTGAAATTGGATAAGAATAGTACTTCGATGTTTTAACTTAGCACAATCGGGGGGCTGTGCTAATCACGGAACTTGTGTGTCATGAAAATTAAGAATTTTATTGGTCGCGTATATAATCTAAATTTGACATGACAGCAGAATCTTAAAATCTTAAAATCTGTTAACGGTAAAGCAATCGGCAGCACGGATTTTTCTCAAAGGCCTTGCAACTTTTAGAGCTTATTCCATAAAGCCATTTCGTTTAACCATCCAATTTTGAATTATTTAAACTCACAAAAAACTCACTTTTATAGTGTTGAACTCATAGTACTACTTTAGGTGTTTCGAAAGTGTAAAAATCTTGAAAGAAAAATGCGCTGAGAATCGACTTGAAGTATGACATTATACTTTGAATGATCGCTTTGATATTATTTCCGAGGATTTAGATAAATCTCTTTCATACATGCGTATACACATTTATGGTGAGCTATTTTAGGTGATCACTCTCGCTACTATACAGGGTGAAATTGAAATCATCAGCATCCTTTTACACTAAGAGTCTACCCATCAAACTGTACAACTTTTACTATGGGAGCACACCGATTGTAGCTAAAAAAAATCTATTGTTCCATAATAAATTGCATGCTTATTACTCAACTCAAATGTATTACACAGCTCATTTTTTACGATCGGTTTGTTCCCATAGTTACAAGTTGTTCAGTTTGATGGGTAGACTCTTAGTTTAAAAGGATGCCAATGGTTTCATTTCTACTTGTAGTGTCGTACGAGGCGACTAAGCGCTCACTAAGGGGCAGGTGCGTCGCCGCCCCCTAGATAATTTTTTCCCCTCAATTATACAATAAACCTTTGAAAAACTGGTACTATTGTACCTAGAATTGATATTGCGGCCATAATATTATATTCTATCGCCTTCCCCCCTAAATCTCAGATAAGGAACTAAAGAGTTACTATTTCGTAACCTAAATAAACTTTCGTAATCAGTGTCAAACACATGGTTGTTTTGAAATCTAGACTAATACCTTCTAATCTTCTTGGTTGTTCTATTGTGTGTTACGATTCTTATAGCGATGATGACTTTAGGATTGGATAAACAAAATTTTTACCTCACAATCATCATTCAATTCAATTCAATTATACTTTATTGCACACCAAAACAGAACATACATTTGAATACAGATAAAGAATTAAAGTAGGTACAAAAAAGGCAGTCTTGTCGCTAAAAAGCGATTTCTTCCAGACAATCTTAGGGTAGATGAATTAACAATCGAAAAAATAGGTAGGCGGTGTAGCTCAAAATAAAGAAATGGCAATGAGTGTATAAATATACTTGCAAATAATAAAATAAAATAAAATAATCTATAATAAATACATATATACATACATATCTTTTTATCTATATACATACATAAGTTAGTCATTTTTGTAAAATATAGATTTTTTTACGTTCTGTGAATGATTCCTTTACAAAACCAAAATTTATGGTTGTAATTGTAGCAATTTCCACCGCATAAAGGATTATCAGTCGTGAATTATGATGCTTCCAAGCATTTTTTTTCTCATATCAATGTTACACCATAGGTCATCTGGCATGCCGGCCAAAACCACCATCAACTGGTCCCCAACGAAACGAAATCGGCGTCGAGGAAGACATGTAGATGAAAGTGGCGGGACGAAATTGATGGTTTCCTGAAGAGGAGTTTATACCGAATGCGTAATGCGCGCTGCATCCAAACAAAGTTTGGTGATATTTTCAATACTAACCAATTTATGTCAATGAACATTTTCAGGAACAATCAAGAAACTAATCTTTATGCTTGTTTGAAGTCAGATTTTCGTTAAAATATACAGTTTTAGTTCTAGGATTAATTTAAGATTTTTATGGAAATCTTTGAGGCACTGTAACTCTAAATCTGACTTTATACAAGCATAGATATTCGATTTTAGATTGTTTCTGAAAAATTTCTTTGGCTTTAATTGGCGTTGAAAATATCACCAGATTTCGTTTGAATGGAGCACGCTCCGAATTATATTTACCGTCAAAGCTCGGAACAGAAACTCGTGGAGAGAACGGACGGAGGCCTTTGTTCAACAGTGGGACATCAATGGCTGATAATAATAATAATATTACACCATAAACTGTTGACAAAAAGCTTCTAACAACAATCAATACCCAATCTACAAAATCAATCACCCCAGAAATGTTTACATGAACGAACGCAATCCTTCGCACCTTTCGATAAAGTTCAAAATCGTCTAAAAACAACCCTTGAACTTACATTATCTCACCCACCTAAAAGGTATTGAACATCGATCAAACATAAAATTTGACTGTAACAACGTATTTCTGGTTTTTAGAAACAGGATACGGATGTGCCTAGTTCGAGGGGTAGATGGGGAGTAAAAATTAATAAGAGGAAACGCGATTTTAACGACTTCCAGACAAATTGATGCGGAACGATCATTTGTTATGTTCGGAGTTCGCAGGTTGATTCTGGTTTCGGTTTCGACAGACGTGACTATTTGGAAGTTAGAGTAATTTTGTATAGAGCCGAGTAATTTTATGGCTCAAGTTTTGAATTAAAAGGTTAAAACTCTGAAGCTGCAGGTAAAACTTTTTGATGATATTACTTTAAAGGCCTGTGAATAAAGTTGAACTACTGCTAAAGAAGTTAATATTTCTAAAGTACTCGTAGTTATAAGTAATAACTAAAAATACACAGTTACATCTGACGAGTGATGAAGAAAAAAGAAAATTGTAGATATTATGTAATTGAAAACTATAATCTAACTTTAATTCAATTCTGTTATTGATAATAATTGTTTTCTTTATTTCCATACCAGTATACATGTGTACTAAAATAAAATATCATTTCTTTTAATGCCCAACATGAATAATTTCCTTAAAATAATGGCTTTATCAGAAAATTCGCAGAATATTTGCATTTATTTTTAAAAATTTTAATTTTAATGATTTTTTTTCTTACAATGTAGATACTAGAAGGTATTTTTGTGTTTGTGGAGTGTGCAAATACGATATTCATATTCCGTTAATACATCGCGTTTCAAGTGTACCAGAATAAGTGTACAGTTAAAGACAGCTGAACTCACCCCCGCTAGTGTAAACTAGGATTGACGCACAAACAATATTGCGACTCCACTCCGCATCTGCTAGCCTGGCTGACAAGAAAACAATTTGCCCTTCGCTATTAGTCTCTTGGGCATGAACGAACTATGGAGAGAACATACTTGGAAATAGTTTAATGTTGAAACTGACGGGTTTCCGGAAATTATTTAAGAGCACTTATTATATGCTACTCATTGTATACATGATTTATAAGAAAATTTTAGGAATAACAAAAATAAGGAATAGGGCAACAACTTTACGATAAATTAAGGGTTCTTCTTAAAATGCAGACGCTTTTTTAAGGGGATGATCAGACCGTCAAACTGAACAACTTTCTCTATGGCACCAACAGCTCTTCCATACAAAACTGCAAACTGACCCAAAATGTATGGGACAGCAGATTCTTTTTTCACGATTTCGATGTCGGTCACATAGAGAAAGTTTTTAAGCTTGCAGTTTATACAAGGGTTTCAGGGTGGAATGACATACCGAGATGATATGACTTTTATCCACAAATTGTCTGCAAAGTAAACCATACCTCTTTGTCACCTCGTATCATACCCATGAGAAAAATGCGGGTATAGTATTAAATGATCAAATTAACAACTGAATGCAGAACACAGAATGTGATGTAAACATGCATCCACCTCACTTACTTGTTTCGAAAATTCTCATTACCTATGCCAGCTTGCTTCTCTAAGCAGAAGCGGTACTATTTCAACGAAAAGTCAACGCTCATAGTAAACTCGCGTTGAGACCGAACTTAGAAGTATATAAAATAGTGTTATTAAAAACGCTGAAACTATTTTTGAGTCTGTTTATCTGAAGATTTCTCAATGCTATATTTTTGTGGGCAAAACGAGAAACGGAGAGGAGAGGAGATATAGCGTAAACAACCAATAGATTTCGTTATTTTCATATGTCTCCGCTTACCTTCAGTGGACATGGTTCCAGCGGAGAGGAGCGGAGATTTCTAATATTTGTAAGGTGCAATCAAACCGGAGTGTGAGCAGGTGGCGGCGCGTTAATATGAGAGGAGATGTCAGCGGTATACGGTAAAGACGAGTGGCACTGATTGTCATATTAATCGCTCCGTGCTAGCGCGTAAGCACGCCCATCTCCGCGCTTGCCGCATGCAGCTCAGCCCCCCCCCCCCCCCTATACAAAGCGACATTCTATTGGCGTTGACGCTAGTAGAAAATGGATTTGACATTAGCGATCGAAACATTTTGACGATACTGGATACACCCTAGCCGCTAAGCTTCTCCTCTCGTCTCCTTTCCGCCCATCTCCGCGTTCGCCGCATGCAGCTCAACTCCGCTCAAGCCAGCACACATCTCCGCACAGTTTCAGAGGATACATCATGGCCGCTAAGCTTCTCCTCTCCTCTCTCTTCCGCCCATCGCCGCTTTGGTGGGTACCAGGCTTTAAGGTCTTGCTACAATTGCACACTTAAGTTAGTAACGTAAAACCACCTGAAAAGGATTATGGAGTTTAGTTTATGTATATAATCCTAGATAGTTGTTGGGGTCCACACGTCCGGCGCACCGGGGCCAATTAACATCATCATCAGGCATGCCATCGATTCGACAAAATAAGAAGATTCTCACCTCGCCCGACTGACAACCCGTAGTAACTCCGCTGTCATAAATGATACAGATTCGGCTCGCATTTGCATCCGCGCGAGACGTGTTTGCGAATCATATGTTACGGGTTGTTACCGTGACTCTATATTTGTTTTTGGTAACAAACGTTCCTATGTTTATACTATCTCTTGTATGCTAAGTATTATAAATGCGGTGTTATACAGGGTGAATTTTATATAATTGCATCCTTTTAAGCTAAGAGTCTACCCATAAAACTGAACAACTTTTAGTATGGGTGGAAACCGAAACATTTGAATTGAGTAGGCATTGCAGTTTAGTATACGTTTCCACACCACTAACCGCTGAACCGATTTTGATGTTTGGTATAGAGATAGCGTGGAGTCCCTAAGGACGGACCTTATATGGAAAATACCACGCAGACAAAGTCACTGGTAACAGCTAGTGCTTAAACTGTTTAATGTATTGCATTGTGCTGTTGGTCTTCCGAAATAATAAATAAAATATAAATGTACGATTGTGTTTACTTTGACTGGTCTTTACTTTAAGTGCCAAAACGCTGGAAGACTAATCAGCTAAACAGTGGTATTGTCCTTTAGGTGGGGTCAGCCAGAATCCCTGCCCTGAAGATACGGCCTGTTCATACACTACTTAAATGAAAAGAACAATATTTTGTTTTTAGATTCAGCGATTTGTTTAGCAGACACGCGATAATTACCGCATCTTTCTCATTTTGTTTAATCTAAACATACATACAATAATGTACATACATTAAATAAACTAAGATACCTGCCACATGTTAATGAAACGCAGTCAAAGGGAGACGGAAACATGTTTATTTTAATGTCAAACTAAACAAAATGTTGCTTTTGATTAACATAATATTGATAGAAACTAATGATCCGTTAACATTTCCGCTTTGAATTAATTCTGTGGTAAATATATAGGTAACTACGTAATAAAATATAAATGTAGTTTATACATGTAAGTATATTTGATTTAATTAAATTGTCCATGTGGATTATGAATGACTTTTTTTTTCAAATGTCTTTAACGGCTCTGGATACTAATCCTTTTGAGCCATTCGTTATTGTTTTTCTTTATATTCTTTATTTGATGATGGGTGACGATGAATTCGAAAAGTGGTCGATTTCGTAAGCTCGCGCGTTGCCGCCAAAATGACTATGTACGAGTTAACTTGAACCAAAACTTATGTTCTGTTATCGTATTTATTTGAGATTCCTGTTACGTCGGTCCCTTTACGCAACTGTTTTGTACACAATTCGCACGAAATTATGTCACAAATATCACTAAAACCATTTTTTTACGAATTTCAAATACTGACGAAACACAGCAAGAGCAATGGCGCCAAGCAAAACTCCTTATGAATGACTTGGTACTTGGTAGGGTTGCCAAGCATCGCATAAAACAGGGGTTAAAATATGAACGCAATAATCTGTCTGAATTGACAACATTTCATTTCAAGAAAAGTACCAAAATATGAAAACCATTTTGAGATTATGTGATTCAAAGCTTATACCAAAATTATTGTGCGCAAACATGCCAGAACCAAAAATAAACTGTTCCATACGTTTGAGTCGAGTAGGCATTACTGTTTGAGTCGAGTAGGCATTACTGTTTGAGTCGAGTAGGCATTACTGTTTGAGTCGAGTAGGCATTAGTAAATATAGGGTCCTTCTTAATATGCTGACACTTTTTTAAGGGAATGATCAGACCGTCAAACTGAACAACTTTCTCTATGGGATCACATCAAAATCGCCAAAAAAAAAAAACAGCTGTCCAATAGATTTAGCTCAAGTAGGTTTGCAGATTTGTATGGGCAGCTGATTTTATTATCGCGATTTCGACATTGGTCCCATAGGAAAGTTGTTCAGTTTGACGGTCTGATCATTCCCTTAAAAAAGTTTCAGCATATTAGGAAGACCCTGTATATATCAGGCATTGCAGTTTAGTATAGACTGTATTTTAGTTTCGCTATCTGAAGCTATAAAATCCTATCCAAAAACATTTTAGCGTGTATTTTGCTCACATAAAATGTTTTAGCACATACGGAACGGGTTGGACCTACGTACCGTGGCTTGGTATGATTATGACGAAGTGACAAGTCGAGCTGCATATTATCGAACCCCCTGCGCCGTAACGCGTAATGACGAACGCTATCACACCGCACTTATTAGTGTTTTGTATTGATGTATTTGATACTAGAAGAGATTCTTAACCTAGGGACGAAAACAAAGAAAGGGTTGTTAAATAAAATTATGGGAAAGACTTGCCGAGAATTGAGCCAGATAGTTCAAAAGATAGTTCTTTATATCGATTGCTCATAAAAGGATTTCTCCCACCACTGGTAAATGCTGGATCAATAGACAATATTTACAATTGTAGAAAAATGTACACACGACCGTAATTTCATCTCGTCTAGTGTCTGGTCTACTCTAGTCGCCTTGACGCAAAACTTGCTAATATAGTCAAACTTCTATGATAGTAGTTGAAATGACTGAGGAATACTCGGAAGTGGACAGGAATCGACAGCGTAGAACAACTCTTTCAACTAACAACGGATAGATAAGGGTTTGTTGAGCTTATGGGCAACCTCAAACATGGTAAGTAAGTTATAGCCTGTATATAGAATCCCACTGCAGGGCAAAGGCCTCCTCTCAAGAATAAGGGTGAGACGGAGTGGGCCATACTCCACCACGCGGGCCCACAGCGTGTTGGTGGAGGCAAGTTAGTGGTCAACTTGCTGACAGAGAATTTTCAAGCCGCCTCAATAGGCCTCTGACCTGGCTTAACGAGTAGTTACAACGCCATCTGACGGAACTATCCGAGACCATCTGCTTAACGTGCCTTCAAAGACTGACCAGACCTGACCGTTTGCTTAACTTCGGTGATCGTTTCCAATACCGAAGCTCCGCTACGCCAACGAGCGCTTCTGGAGAGACACTTAATTGAATATCATAATCTATCTAAAAGGTCTCCAATCTGCAAAAAATTGTAAACTACCTCTTCCAGCCCATCGACTACCTCTGCAATCAGAATCACCTAGACAAATTCACCCTCCCTTTGATCTGTTACGCGTGTTTTGGTTTCCACTCCTGCAAGGGGTTTACCATTGCATGACGGTTCCGATTCGAGACCTCATTGTAGATTAATTTTTTGTACCTCCAGCTATGAGTATTGGTTGCAGTTGTAAAATCCTTTGATTTTCGTTGTCTGGCTGTCAAAAGAGCGTTTTAATCGTGCATTTACAGGTTGGAAGACTGTGTTTTAATTTTCCTAAAGTTGACAGATGTGAAAATATTTGGAAAAGCTATTTTACATTCGTGTTGTTGCCTGCATGCTTCAATTTCAAGGCATGCATTGTACCAACTGTCCATTATGTGGCGACGGGCTCACCCCCCGTCACACTGGACAGAGTTTCGGTACTACTGGTGAAACGTGGATGTTCTGAGGTTTCAGAAGATCTCTGACTACCCGCTCGGGAAATATAGTCGTGAGCATATGCTATGCTATGCTTGTTGCCTTTATTAACTCACACAAAAGAATGTGCACAATTTTGTACCTGTTTTCTTAGCTGATAGATGTCCACTGCTAGAAATTGGCCTTCCCTAAGGATCGCCACAACGACCGGTCCAGCTCTGCCCTCATTCAACGGGATCCTGCCGCCTTCACCAGATTGAAGGTCCACCTGGTTTTCTTCTATATCACGATATTTCAATAGACTAATCAAACTGTAAGCTATAAATCCTTCTGTCCCAAAACAGACGATATTTTCAGCGAAGACAAACAGTTTTTTCCCCGTTAGGCATGACCAAACTGCTCAAAGACACTAAATAAAAACAATCCACGACGAATAACTCAATGTCACTTCACTTTATGACTTGGGGTAGAGACTGATGGACAAAAAACGGTAGACATCGTAAAGCAAGTGAGGCGTGATCCGATCAGCTGAGCGTGATGCCGCAATGGATGAGTGGAGGAAATTATTATGATGCTGCAAGGGAAGGTCTGCATTGTGTGAAATCATTTCAAACAACGTTCACATATTTTTTTAGCTTTTGAAGAGTTACAGGTAAATTTTCTGTATAATTTTAAGTGCACTAAATGTATAATTTATGACTACAACTATTTATTTTTTAAAGCGTGTTTTTAAACAGGGTGTAACAATACATCCTAGTATTTAAAAGGGGTCGTTTTAGACCCTGAAAGAAGTTCATTTTAGAGTTAACATAAACCTCATCAAATTAAAGATTGAAAAATTGAGTCTCGGGCGGGACTTGAACCCGCTTTCTTCCAAACCGGGGAATTGCGTTTATCCAATTTCGCCACCGAGCCCACTAGCCCGAGTACGAAATTTTCAATTCGATTTGATTCGAAATAGCACAACATAGCTGTAACATGTTTAAAATCAATAATATTTAAAAAAATCTGCTGTTTCATATAAAAACTCAAATGTATATCTATCTAAGATACACCATTTATTTGCACAATAACACACTCATAATATGACAGTACGCATAAGATCAAGCTGGTTTTTTTTTTTTATTTTGGCGTCGTCTTTATAAGAAATAATGAATGTAGTTCAGTTTGGTGGTCTAAAGCACCACTTTAAATAATATTAGAGTTAACCCGCGACTTCGTCCGCACAAATAATATACCAGATTTAAGTCAGATCATAAGCTATCAAATAAAAAAAGTTTCATCAAATCGGTTCAGTAGTTTTTGCGTGAAGTTGTTAAAACAGACAAGTAGACTCTACAGGGTGTTACAAAAGTAAAAATAAACATTTAAAACTATTAAGGGGGTTGTTTAGACCATCAAACTGAACAACTTTTACTACGGGACCAACATCGAAATCGTGAAAAATAAAATCAGATTTCTCAATCAATCAATCAATTATACTTTATTTTACACCAAAAAACATAGTATACAGAGAGTTAGAGTTATTTCTCATGTATTAAGCTCGAGTAAATTTGGTAGTTTACTATGGAACATCAGATTTTTTTTTCGCGATTTCCATATTGGTCCCATAGTGAAAGTTGTTCAGTTTGATGATCTAAACCACCCGCTTAAATGTTTATTTATATTTTTGTAACAACTTTTATAGTAAAAAACATTAAATGGTTGGGGTAAAAATAAGGATGCTTGATGGTTTCACAAACTGGGGTAAATTAATTATGTTATAAAATGTTTCCAAGCGTTACAAATTAATCTAATTTGTGGGGAAGTCGTTTACTAATAGGGTTATGTCACGTCGTTTTTCCTAAGATGGGATTATCCACGATGTTTGTGGCATATGACAGAAGTATGCAACGTGTTAATGAATTAACGCAAAACTAGAAAGTAGTTTGTTTGGAATCGAGAGCAGAATCGATTTATCATGTTTTCAATATAGGTATTTTTTTTTCAAAATATTAAATAATTTGTTTTTAAAATTAAAAATTTACTGAATTCGATCTTAACCCACCGCTCGGGCACTCTCACCCTACCTACTACCAAAACAAGGTTCTTAAAATGTATCCATGAGCACGTTAGCGCTTTCATTTATTGCTGAAATGATAAAAATCATTTTTGTCTCAAAACTTAAAATGCTAATAACTTTATATTTGAACTATCAAAATAATGAAATTATTGTTTCAATCGAATTATTTTGTTATAAATCAGTTGGGGTGTATGAGGTTTTGCGCTTATTCATTAACACGTTGTATACGCCAAACTGTTTATGTTGTGGTTATTTATTTAAAATCATAATTAAATGTAGTAAATATGTAGTTCTTTTCAGTAGGCACTATATTAAAATATTGAGTCTGTATTTCATTTTTTTTTCTGCCAAATCCAAACTTTTTATGCAAAACAGTTTTAGAAAAAAAAGACATTGACAGAAGACTTCTTAGAAGCGTTTAGAACTAAGAGGAAGGATCTCCATAGAGTCCGCATAAATTTACGATTGTAGTTGGTCTCTTTTGTCTTATGACGTACCTTTAATAGTAGAAGGAGATGGAACTATAGATATTTGTTTATGCGGCTGTCACTTTTTTTTGAGCTAGTGTGTGTGAAAAGTGACCATAAACATAAGGCCATATGTCACTTGGTGCCTTTTGCCCATACTACTTGACACCACACACTCAAACCTAAACGTCAAAAAAAGTCGACACTTTACAATTGGTATGTCTTAAAGAGAGATCCTTCCTCTTAGGTTTCGCAACGAAATAAGCCTGGACGTCAAGATTGACAGCCGAAGCTAAGAAACTGTTGAAAAAGTTGCAATCAGTACTGGCCTCTAAAGCCGGATATATACACGCACACATACATAATTTGTATGACGCCTCACGCGCACCCACCTTAAAAAAAGTTGGCCTGTTTTCTTTTATGCGGTAGAAGCGTTAGGTTCATTCTAGACAAACTTTTTCTAAGGGAATAAGTTAAAAATTAGGTATCAAACTACAAAAGTTATTGTGGATGGATATTATACCTACTTATTTACGTGTGTTTTTAATTAAATGCATTTTTATCTATTATGTACTCATTTTCAGCCCATAAATCCTACTGATTATATTTGACGGCCCAATAGCACAGACGGTAGTGATCCTGCCTGCTGTGCTGAGGGTCGCGGGTTCGAATCCCGTAAGGGACAAATATTTGTATGATGAATATGAAATATGTGTACCCGAGTCATGGATGTTTGTATCTATATATCGCACACTGAGAATGATAACGTCACTAAACAAAAATCAGGTGATTTTAATTTTCAGCACCATCTCTCGTTGCCGAGCGCGAACTTTAAAATGCAAAGACTCCGGTGAGTGTAGTTCTCCCACAAATAGCTAGGTGGCGTAGTGACGTTGTGTTGTTTTGGGGGGGCAGGGCATATGAGACAGCGCGATACTGTCACTTTTTCAGTAGTGGCAAGGATGTCGTACGGAAAAGTACTAGCTCTATGAAGTACAACGTCATTTTTTGGATAGTGTCGCTTTGCATTAAATCTTGTCGGTAAGTTTCAGTTTCTAATTTAAGCCAAACAGTTTTTATCCAGAAAATGACAGTATTGCATTAAGTTTTCACCGATTCAATAGTTATTTTTAATAGCGATACTGTCATTTTGAATATAGTAACGTTCTTACTTTAGACTTTGAAAGTTTTTGATTAATATACAACGACGCTATGCAAAAAGTGTCACTAATGACTACGGAAATGATAAAGCTTTAATTTTGTTTGTAGTTTGAAGGCGACATTATTTGTTTAGCGTCATTGCAACATGGTTTATTGTCATAATTTGACATTGGTTTTTAACCAAACATGGGCATATTTAGTATTGAGTCATTGTTGTCCACGTCGCTATGCAAAAAGAGTCACTAATAATTACGAAAATGATAAAGCTTTAATGTTGTTTGAAGTCGACATTATTTGTTTAGCGTCATTGCACCATAGTTTATTGTCATGAATTGACATTGGTTTTTAACCAAACATACGTACTATTCAATTAAGCATAACGATACTTTAGCAAATCTAACTATACAACTTTGTACTTTATTGCATCTTGTAAGAAATGTAATTGAACGATGATTTTATTTGCTGAATGAACTATGTTTTAATCTAACTTATAAGTTTTTATTATTATTTACAGTCATAATGGCACCTCCAAACGCACGAACCATAAAATTTTAAAAATCATTAAGGAGTTGAATGAATCAAAGTCATGTCCGTGGAAAAAGAGAATTCATTTGCTGCCGGAGATTATGCTGGGAAGCCATCCCAGTTTATGAATCAACAACACTTACCACGTCTAAGGCGCAAAATAAGAACTTACCCACTGCTGAAAAAGATGATTGGGTAATAATAAACAAGCAAGCATTACAACATAATGCATTAAATCCTACATTTAAGACTCAATAAATAGTTCACCCTTATCTGAAGTAGCTATAATTATGTGGGCAGCAAATACAGAGATTTTCTAATAGAAAGTCATCGTGTTCTTCTTGTTCAGAGTCTGGCAAAGACTTCCCTCCTGCCTCTGATGACGATATAGAATATAAGCCTTCGTCTACACACAA
Source organism: Agonopterix alstromeriana (assembly GCA_963924505.1). Taxonomy (NCBI): domain Eukaryota; kingdom Metazoa; phylum Arthropoda; class Insecta; order Lepidoptera; family Depressariidae; genus Agonopterix; species Agonopterix alstromeriana. Next base: position 3,208,414 of record OZ004670.1, on the reverse strand, counting down.
TAGTTCTTCTTCTAATGAGAAGCCGAAACGTAATATAAAGAAAACAATTAAGTCGAATCACTGAGATCAACGCAAAATCTTAGCAGAAAATGAGTCTTTAGGACGAGATCATACTAGTAGATTATCGAATTCATCGTCTGGATCAGATTCCGAGACCGGTAATGCACTTTCAAACAAAGGTATCCTGAGGTCATCTATTACTACTGGATCTTCAAGTGCATCGTCAAACAAAGAAGACAAGCCACGTTTCTCAGGTGAATGCAACCCCTTACTGGAAAGCAGAGGATTCAATAATTCTGCTAGATCCTCAATTTTGTTAGCTGAATCAGTGCCTGGGTCAGGTAGGGCTTCCGGAATAAAATGTGTGTCAACTAGTAGTAACGAATCTTCAAGTTCATCATCGGGGTCCGATTCCAAAAACTCCAGTTCAGATTCAACTAGTTCCTCTTCTGATAGTTATTCTTCCGATACAAATTCTATCTCAGAGACAGATAAAGAAGTTAGTCCGCCGCCAGCTAAACAAAAAAGGTTTATTTCGGCAAACAAAAACCTGGAGGATACCGCTACTCCTCATAAAAAAAAAACCCCTTTCCAGTTTGCAGCTGTTGGCAAAAGTTTATACATCTTCATCAGATTGCGAAGAAAACTTCGCGTCAGATTCTGAAGTTCGTGTAGTAAATATTAGCAATAAACTTAGCAAAGGTGACTCCAATGAACCCTGCCAAATAATTACTAATAACAATGAAAGTTCAAATAATTTACCAAACTCATTACACATTAATACCGAAAAAAATTCATTGACATAAAAAAATATTGTGGAGATAGCTATTAAAAAATTTGGTATTCAACAGCCTGATAGTAACGAAGCAAATTTAATAAGAGAAGACATTGAAAAGAATCAGGATGGGTTAATGGAAGTAGAGGAGCTCGAGCCAGCTAACGTTAATGATCCACCGCCACACGAGCCACCTAACTTGAATGATCCCTTGTCACTTAAGTTGCTAGCTATGAAAACTTTAAATAAAATCATTGATTCTACAATAGAAATGAACTTACCTTGTCAGTCTACAAATAAAAATGCAGATGCAAATTCATCTCCAAAAAAATTACGCAAACGCAAACGTGGAATAAACAAAAGAGCTTTAGCAATGAAACTTCGTAACATGGGACTAGGCTACAAATCGTCAAGAACAAATGCTCCAATACCTGCACGGAAATGGGAAACCCGTGTAATGACGACTGTCGTTTGAAATGTTTTGTTTACACAGGAGCAACGCGAACTTGTATTTGACAGATACTGGAATATGGGGTCCTTGTTCCAACAAAGAGAGATTATTGCCAAACACATGACTGAAATTAAACCTAAATATAAGTATAAAAAATTGACAGCAACCGAAAACGGAAACATGCGTTTTATCTCACTGTAGACAGTTTAGAACAGAAGGTATGTAAGATCTACTTTAAGAGAACTTAAGGTATTAATGATAGACCTATCCGCATTATAATTGAAAAATTAAACTCTTTGGGGATGATTGAACCAGATCTATGCGGAAAACATGAAAAGCATAATCGGGTTTCAGACGAACTTATGAATGGAGTAAGGCGGCACATTAACAGTATCCCTAGGATAGAAAGCCATTACTTAAGGAAACAGACAAACCGATAATTCATTGACGGAGGTAAAACTGTTACAGATTTGTATGGTGATTATAAAAAGAATGTCAAGATAAAGAAGAAGATTACGTAAAAATTCATAATTACCGACAAATATTTAACGAAGACGTGTAACGATTGTGTTACTTACGATAATGCAGAACGACAAGAAAAAGATAAAGTTGAATAAGTTACAGATATCATTTGTCAGAAAAAGAGAAGAGTAGAGAAGAGAATGCAAAAGATAAACAAGCAGTGGATGGGACAAACACAGTAGCCTGTTATGATTTGCAAGTATCAAAAGGGGAAGTATTGAGCTTTTACTACAAATCTAGGCTAAATTGCCTAAATTTTACTCTCTGTGAGTTGAAAACAGACCACACAGAATGCTATTTTTGGACCGAGGTTGAGGGACAAAAAGGTGCCAATGAAATTGGTTCTTGTGTGTTCAGATATCTCAGAGAAAAATCTACTTTGTTATCTGACAAATTAAATATAATTTTTACAGTGACAACTGCTGTGGGCAACAGAAAAACCAATTCGTATTCTCTATGTACATTTATGCCGTGAAGAATCTTCTTAATATACAGTCAATCACTCATAAGTTTTTGATCAAAAGACATACACAAAATGAGGGAGATGCTGCTCACTCTACCACAGAGAGACAGGTCAAGAGAAGTAGTAAATCGGGACCTATTTATGTTCCTTATCAATATATAAACGCCATTAGAGAAGCAATCTATTATCCTATTATTTATTCTATTAAGTATGTTTTATTACTAAAGCTTAATAAACGTTTAAATTAAGTAAAAACTATCTTTATTTTACACATTTTCTTGATACAAACTACCTTTGTGACCCTATAGATTTCTTCGATTATTGATAATTTACATAAAAATTTAAGAGAATAGTGACACTAAACGAAATTTTCAAAAATAATCCCTATCTACTGTGTTATATTGTTAGCAATACATTTCACATAAAGCTGAACCGATTTTCTTTAAGTTTAGCTGAAAACCCCATTCAAAAAGCTTCATAAAGTGAGAAATTGCAATAATCACCATTTTCAAAACTTTAACTACTCATTACCCAAAATGACGATTTTTGGATAGTGTCAATGTCATTCTCAGTGTGCGATATGTATTCTATATCGTTGTCTAGCCATCATAACACAAGTTCAGGCTAGATTCTGATACTTTAAATGTGGCTAGATAATTTGTGTGACAATGTCCAAGATTAATAAAAAAAAAAAAAACATTATCTACTAGTCTACCCTCCTGTATAACCACTGTGCTAACGAATGCGTAAGGGGTTTACCGTCAAACTGAACAACGTCAAAAAATATCCCATGGGGACCAATATTGAAAAATCTGCTGTTCCATACATTTGGGTTGAGTGTACATTGACGGTTCCTACAGAACTACAAATAAATTTTTCACGATATCGATGTTGGCTTCATAGTGAAAGTTGTTCAGGTTGCTGGTTGGATAAACTGGCTTCACGACTCACGTCTATTGTTTTACAGGGTGTAACAAAACACCCTAAAATCTGTTGTTTGATACAAAACTGCAGTAGGTACCGACTCGACTCAAATGACTGACTCAATATTTGAGTCGAGTCGATACCTACTGCAGTTTCAAACAGCTGTTTTTTTTTCGCGATTTCGATGTTGGCTCCATAGTGAAAGTTGTTCAGTTTGATGATCTTAACCTCCTCTTTAAGTATTTATATGGGTGTTTTATAATAGCCATTCTTTTACTAACATCTATCTCCATTACGTTTATCGTTTCTCAAACGCTACAATACACAACATATTCCCACATTTCCTCATATTAGTTACCATAGTAATTCTCGTAAGAGTCCCATCTTCCATTACTGTCAGGGTATTTGCTCCCCCGGAGATGGGTGCGAATGTTTTTTATTTGATTTTTCGCATCCAATTTACCCCTCGTTCGCCAGAAGCGGCCCGGCCACGCGAGATGACGAGAATTATGCTATATTACCAAGACTATCCCGTAATATGTTTTAGAGGGATAGATTTTTTCTTCACTATATTGTGAGAACATTAAATACACAGAAATATGTAAAGAAACTTTTGGACCATACATAAACTCACGACCGTAATCTTACTAGGGGGTGATCAGAAGCTTTGCTGTAACGATTTGGAAACCAATGTTTAGGTTCAAAAAATTAAAAAAATTTAAAAAATAATAAAGTGCAGTTAGTTTAACATCCCGATAGCTGAGTAGGTAGTCGACCTACCTTCTGATCGAAGAGTCGCGGATTCGAATCCCGCAAAGGGCAAAAATTTTGTACCCCAGTCATGGATGTTTGTATTGGATGTAGTCATGGATCATTGTCTAGTCATCATTAATATACAAGTTCGAGCTAGATTATGGTGCTAACAGTCTGTGTGGCAATTTATAAGATATTAATTATTTAGTTGTATCAAGACTCAATTTTAGCATGTTTGATTTGAGGTTACAGGATGGAACGAATTGTCAAGGGGTGATGGAGCTAACCTTTCGCGTACAAAAACAATGCATATGAAACCTTGCCCCTTAGTTACCTCTTACGACAGCCCACTGGGAGGTCCAGTCTAAGGCGCGGTTTATACAGAAGAGAGTGGCGGTGGCGGATAGTCATAGTAACAAAATTATAAACCTTATAGTACGTAGCATTGCGTCGTTTGGAGAATTACGCCCGCGCCTCCAGGCGACGTCACCTGGAGGCGCGGGCGCGATTCTCCTTTACGACAAAAACGACGCTATTTTACGAACTATAAGGTTGTATTGTGTTACTTAGATTATTCGCCCGCGCCACACGTATCTTCTGTATAAACCGTGGCTAAGTCGGAACACACACGGCCGAAACCACTACACCTTTGGCCTGACTGACATACAAATGACAGCCGCAACCACTGACGATGGAAACATGAAAGGAATTATTCCACTGAGCAATGTATGCAATAAATCGTATTATGAAAAGTATTCGAATTTCATGCGGACGAAATCGTAAGCAACTGCTATTTGGAATGATTCGATTACTACAGAACAACATTCATTTTAGGGAAGGCCTTCTGTTGCTTTCCTTTACTTGAAAATGTTTTTCTTCCTACAATTTCCCAAAATAATTCACAATATGTCGTCGATTTTTCTAACGCATTCGCACAAACACTGTTAATTGGGGCTCAGGTGTGTTCATGTTCACAATAAGAGGCTGAGAATTACAAGTTACCCTACGCATATGTGGATGGAGCTTTCAACATTATGATTTGAAGGGGAGACTCAATATGTCAGGATTAAAACTATAGTGTACGGTATTAATCACAGACAGATCAGATTCGGGTCGAGTAAGTTTGCAGTTGTGTATGAAACCGCAGATTTTTTAGCGATTTTGTTTGATGTTTTGATCATTAAATTTGTATCAGTTAGTTTTGTTAGATTGGTGCCCTGCACGCCGTGGTGAGTAGCCGGTCTGTGTCAAAAAGTGCACGTCTGGCTATTCACAACGGTGTGTTGGTGCCTACTCTGATGTATGGGAGTGAATGTTGGGTATGTAATAACAGGAACGAAAGTCGAGTAATGCAGTTGAAATGCGCTCCTTACGAAGTATGTGTGGTATTACTTTGGTTGATCGAATCAAGCACAGTGTGATAAGGGATTGGTGTAAGTTGAAGGATGATATGGTAACAAGGATTGAGAGGAGTATGGTGTCACGTAGAGAGAATGAATGAAAAAAGACTTACGAATGAAATATATCAAGCAAAGGTGAGCAGACGTGTTGGGAGAGGCCATCTCAGGACAACATACCATGATCAAATCAATGATCTTTTCCGAAAAGGACAAGTACGTAGCAGCCTCAATCGACGAAAGTGCATGAAAAGATGTATGAATGTGAATGAGGCTAAAGAGGTGTGTCAGAGTCGTAGCGTGTGGCGGTCCGTGATCTCTGCCTACAATCTCTGACAATGGCGTGAGCTTATTTATGTATGTATGTAATAATGTTAGACCTTATACTTTTTAAATGATACTATAGATGTATGTGAAAATGCCAAAATATTTATTTACCTACAATTATATTAGTATACGCGGTTTAAACGGCGTGTCAAGTCGTAGCCTTTAGTATTGTGTTTTTATAAAGAAAGCCTTGAGGTGATAATTGTGAATTCACTATTAAGAGAAGTTTATTCCGAATGCGTAAATGCGCGCTGCATACAAACCAAGTCTGGTGATATTTTCAATACTAACCAATTAAACTCAATGAAATTTTTTAGAAACCATCAAGAAACAAATCTCGTGTCAAATTTTCGTTAAAATATACAGTTTTAGTGCTAGGATTAATTTAAGATTAGTATGGAAATTAAGGCAGTGTACCTTTAAAACTGTAGTACATTTTAACGAAAATCTAACTTCATACAAACATAGAGATTAGTTTATAATTTGTTTCTGAAAAATGTCAATGACTATAATTGGTTAGTATTGAAAATATCACTAGACTTCGTTTGTATAAAGCGCGCTCCGAATTATATTCTCTTGACAATCATCACTTAAAGGTAGATCTGCACTACTTTACTTCCCAATAGTAAATAGGCCGACTTCGTTCATTCGCGTTCGCGTCTCGATAAGATCTCTCCACGCCGAACAATGGCAAACAGCAGTGCGTTTGTTTTCACATTGCTATCGGATCGGACAGTGACGGAGCGACGTCAGCCCCGCGCGCGACAGGTGCGACCGATTATGACGGCATTCGGGGAAAAATGCGCCATGAATAACCATTACGTTTCGTTAGGTTAGTGTAGACATGGCTTAACTAAATAAATGTACATCCAAACATTATTTTCACGCTATGGGGATCTGCAGAGATTACGACTACACGCTGTGGTGGTCCAGTGGACAACGAGTACGAACGAACCTTGCCTGCAATGTAGGAGGCGATGGATCGATCCCCGTCCAGGCCGACTCGTAGCAATGAGTTTTTCGGAATGTATGTACGATTGAAAGGAAACAGCTTGAGGAAACCTACACATGCTTCAATTTCGAGGTATGTATTGTACCCACTATCCATTATAAGTGGCGACGAGCTCACTCCCCGTCACACTGGACAGAAGTTTCGGTACTACTAGTGAAACGTGGATTTTCTGAGTTTTCAGAATATCTCAGACTACCCCCTCGGGGAAAATAGTCGAGAGCATTATGCTACACGCTACACGCTATGATCTGACACTTTCTTTCGTCTTCATCGACATACATATTTTCATGTAATTCCGTTGATTGAGGATGTTCAGAATTTACGTTTAAGATGGGAGAATTTACTTTTACCAGTATTTACTGTTACCTATTTTCATTTAAGACGGGAGAATTTACTTTAACCAGATTATCTAATCAAAGTACAACTTTATTGTCTTGGGATTTTTCCGGGCTTGGTCCGCTGGACCGATGACCTGAGTTGTGGAGAGCGATAGGACGAGGAAGGCCGAGAATCAACTTTTGTGGCGCGTCTTGGGAGATACCTATATTCAGCATCTGATGACGATAGCGCTTTTCAAAATGTTCTTATGTTGTTATTATGACTAGTGCCTATTTGGTTTGAACATTTTATGGTTGTTATTCATACGAAAAGATACTTCGTACGTATAAAACTCATACGGTAATTTTACAGGGCGCTTCGGGGTGTTAAGAAACTTTGTTACAACAATCGACTTATCGTCGTTTACACAAATAAAATAAAAGTCTTATCCACACTAACCTCACGCCACCGGTCAACATAAAAAATTGAAAAAGAAACCCTCAACATTTTCATTACCGGTCATTTCATTTACACGCGGAGGCTTTTATTACCGTCAATCTCGCCGTTACAGCGGTCACACCCGACAAATATTCGTACAAACTCCCGTCAAACTGACGATGTGGTCAATTATGATTGATAAATTAATTGCTCCTCTCGTTTTGACCCTCGGACGAGATTGGCGCGTGTTTTTTTGTGAAGGCAATCTGATGATAAATAATTGAATGTTTTATTCATACATTTGGCTGAAAAAAGGTGGATTTGAAAGAAGTGGGAAACTCAGTAAGGCTATATTTTAGGATTATTGACAAAGCCTATTCTCTAAATTACGGACTAGTTTCAGTAATATTATAATTTTATGAGGCATAATCAGTAAAATCATAATAATGCTAGTAAGATCATCGATAGTAGCTGAGCAAGGCTGTTGAGATTTCTACACGCTGTTCATAGGTATGCTTAGACAGAGAATAGGTAATAGTATATAGTTCTACATACAAAACGTCCACTCCCTACCCCTCTCTGACTCTAGATACCCCACCTCACCTTACACTTTCTGGGGACACTTTAGGGTAGCCGAGCAATGGAATGCAGTCAGGTGGTACTACGGGTGCGCCCGTCTTTTGAGTGCATAAAAACATTAATAATAACGCTAAATTCACATTTTCAGACTTTTCTTTTTCTTTTCACACTTTAGCTCACACACTATTTTTAATAACAGAACGAATAACAAAAGTAAAGAAATGTAGATGATCAAACGATGCGTGGTAAGTCAACCCTACACATATGTCAATGACAATTTGCACCAAGTGCGCATGTGCCAACGCCATCATATCAAATCCAAAACCTTGTTTGAAGTGCCGGACCTGTAGCTTAGATCAGTTTAGATTTTAGACGCTCCTTCTTTTTCTGTCGCTCAGGAACATCATAAAATGCGACCGCACGCGGCAGCACCGGCAGTGCTGCGACCTTACTCGCTCTAGCCAATGGCGTTCCTGGGCGACAAAAAAGGAAGGAACGTCAAAAACTGTGATTACGTGCTGCCAGATGAGGTTGAACCTTTAAAGTACAATGAATGGGCCTTTAGCGATTTTGCCTTTACTTTAGAGAAATGTCAGTTATACTTCGTACGTCGATCCGTACCGAGATGACAGACCAAGAGTGCATTACTTTGTATGGACCAAGTGCGTTACTTTGTGTGCTTCAACTAAAAGGGCTTTGGGTCTATCCAGTTCATATGTCTACTTGTAGGTAAAAGATTTTTCTGATTTGATTACAATATTTCAAAACAGTTCGCTAGTCAACCGTCACCCTCAGATTAAGAAGTAATTCAATTATGTGTGTATGTAAATGTTAATCGTTAACTCAACTGTCCTTCCCACTACAGCTCAATACATCAGCTTAAAATAACAGATAAACAATCGACACCGCACACTCGCCGTCCGTGTCCAATTATTCACAATCCGTCGGCCTCTTTAAAACCAATTAATATTCCATTGATTTCGTCCCGGTGTTGATAATCCACGCCATGGCGTTTGGGTTACACCTGGGGCTAGATTAATATGGCGATTTGTCTTTATTTTGGGGATCCTATGATGAGTTAGTTCTGAAATTGATGCTTTGAGGATTTTGCGATCTCATAATTAATTAAGCGTAAATTCTAATTTCCAAAACAGGAACGTAAACCAGTAAGTCAATTTGAGTGTCTGATCTTTGCCACCGCATTTATAAGGAAGCGTGAAACTTCTCTGGTTAGGTTTCTTACTGCCGTGATACGGTAAAAGGTCGCTAAATTGTATGAGACTCCATAGAACTTAGCTGCCTTTTTCCGTACCAGTGTTACTGTGCCTTTTACCGTACCCGTGCAGTATTGCAGTGTTGTATTTGGTCCAAAGGTATTCTGAAACCTTGCGGTACCGAAGCTCATTTTAGCACGGTAGTTTTCAGTTGTAAATTGACGTTTAATACTGTTAGCTATAACAATTAGTTTCTGATCAAGGTAAGGTATTATAATCGTCAGTTTTTGTAGGTATATGAATCCAATATCCACTAAGAACAATGAATCACTTGGCGCCAAGTGGACCTTTCGTTTTGGCTGTGATTTCGGGGAGAAATATATCTTATATCCTGACTAACTGACTCATACTGCTACCCTGCAACATTGGAACAAGGATACGGGAATATACGAAAGTTTTTGAAATGTAACTTCTTATTCTTTGAAATTCTGCCCTTTTTGTGTGACAGGAGTTCGAAATTTAAATCGGGAGAGGAAGTTCGAAATTTAAATCGGGATAAGTTTCTCATCTGCCGGGCGTCCCGTGACGGCCAACTTTTTTTCTTTCGTCTACATCATTACCTATATAATGCTTAGCAATATCGTTCATTCCTGTTTTGAGTAAGCTGTGGCCATTTTCCATAGCATCGTAAGCATTCAAGTCTATTCCTTCCTTCTTCCTAAGTTGTTTGTAACTTTACACCGACTTTGGTAATGGACCTTTAAAAATATACACTGATGTAGCATGAATTAATTACTAACAAATCCAAGCAGCAAGTCAATATTCAGCAAAAACAAAACAAAAAGTGTCAAAACTCTGATGATCAAACACCGCAAGTATCAAGAATCAACCAAACAAGTTTCCAATGTCGTTATGGACATGCTCACCTATTATATGCTCATGCTCAGCACACAATGAACACATTATTGTCCGCGGCTGGTGTCCAGTTTATAGCGAGCACAAGTGCAATGTCCACACGCCCCCGGGTGCGGGCACTAAATTTTGCCATAGGGGAGTTTGTGCCCTTACTAAGTGTTCTTTTGTTTTTAGAATTTGTAAGTACTTACGTACATCATTGTGTGTTTACATTTAATGTACGTCTTTCAATTATGTTTTTACTTGAAATTGCTGAGCTTTACAGTTGTATCTTTCAAGGTTTGTCCTGTTTTTAAAAACCATTATTTTCTCTGGATATTAAATCAGGTTTAGACCATCAAACTGAATAACTTTCACTATATAGAAGCCAACCTCGATCGGAAGAACATAAAAAAATGATTTTTATACAAAACTACAGGTTTACCTACTCGACTCAAATGTATGGGTCGGTGTCGGTGGCGCGTTGCGAAGAGGTATGGAAACTTAATTTTAATGAGGTCTGAGTTGGAATCCGCACAGATGACATGCCGTGTAGAGTTTTTCTAAATCTGCATACGCTGAAGAAGACATTCCGATGCGTATGTGAAGTCTACCAATCCGCATTAGGCACGCGTGGTCGACTAACACCCATACACCGTCCCCCTCCTCTGAGGGAAGGCCAGTGCCCTGAAGTGGGACGTATATTGGCTGGTGATGATGATGATGAGACAAATTCATAATTTAATTTGAGGTGAGAATTGGGGTCGTTGTGAGACTACTCAAAACTAAACTAAAACTCTATCGAGTTGTGATCGAGTTTCTAAAGTAAGTACTGTAAAGGGAAGGAATTTATTTGCCACGTAACGAGTTGGTAATAAAATTAGAAACCCCGACGACTCAATATCGTTTGTACAGATTAGTAGTTTATAATGAACCGTGTTGTTACAATAATTAGAATTTGGTTAGTTATCTGATATTTTTACTGCTCGGTAAAGATTCTGTGAGTATCAAGGAAGCTTAGTTGCTGAAGCTATATGTTATTGTCAAAGACATTCTATATATATGGACTCACCACCTCAAACAATAACAAAACCAAAAAATGGCACATGTCTCTAATGTCACCTTAGTATTCTTCAGATATGCTCGGCTGTCATACATTGCCGTTTACATTCTACTCCTTTCAAATATCATCTGTTACAAAGCAGTAATGTAAAACAATTGAGCACATTTAATCGGTCCCGTTAATAGCGCACTGATGCGAAGTCCATGTTTTTAGAATGTCGTTGGTTATTCTCATATTATAAGTTGTAGTTCCAAACAAAGTCAACAAGTCCAACTGTTTGGACGACTTCCTTTTATGTTTAGAAAGGGAACATTAAAGATCTGATACAACGTTTCGGAGATAGAAAATAAAACTCCTCAACGAATGGAAAAAAATCATCGGCAAATAAAGCATTAGTTTCGTGTCAGTGCGTGAAAATATTGAACATTTAAAACAAATTCAACCGAATTCAAATTTATAAAACCGGCTGTGGAACTCTCTCCCATTTGATATAAGAGACTGTCAAACAATCGCATCACTTAAAAAACAAGTCAAAGATCACTATCTCTCTCTTAAATAAACTAGTATATTTATTTATTATTTATCATACTGGATATTTTTGTATGTATGTATGTAAGTATATACCTGTATCTTTATTTAATATGTATTTATTAGTGTTCAATACTGATTTATTAGTTAAATGTGCACACTATGCCTGCCTCACTTTGTATACTCTCTCTCTGTCACGGGTTTGCTCGCCCTTTGTAATTGTCTATTATGCTGTTTTCATATATATTTCCGTGTGTACAATAAAGAGTTAAAATAAATAAATAAATAAAATAGATGTCTTTTACATTTGCGTCTCTTGGCTATGTGCACGACACTAGCGCCCCTAGCGGTGTCGGACCGCCGTGAATTATTTCAAGTAACATGTTAGTTAAAAGTTTGTTATTTTATAATAAAATAATGTTAAAACTAAAGAAATTAGCAACATTATCGATATTAAAAAGTTCAAAATACCTATTTGCTAGAATCCACGATATTTGCAGTGCCAATTTCCTTACAAACTTTTATCCCGGTTTTCACACCTTTGGAGATAAAAATTCAAAAAACCATTTTTAGTGAGCACCTAATATATAGATGCCAATAGAAACTTCCATGCCAAATTTTAAGTTTGTAGTCTTTACAGTTTTGGAGATTTCGTGTTGAGTTAGTGTGTGGATTTGCATAGATTCAAGCGTATTTTACACAGTTTGTCCAACAAAAGTGCACATTTCTGCCACCCCGGGCGCTGCGATCGATTTGTCAGTTCCGATTACCATTTCGCACATAGCCAATAATATAAGAACAACAATTATGTATGGAAGATAGTTTTAATACCCATGTTATTTAACGACTTGTTTTAAATTCCCAGATTCCCCAACACTAACGAAACTAGGGGTTGAACCGTCAGCCGTCGGCAGTAAGACGTCGACACATAATTTTTCAATTTGCCCAGTTAAAACGCGTTTAGGAGATTGATTAATAAATCTCCCACCCATAGGTTAGGGGAGACTTATCGAGTTAACGTTCTTCCAGTCACCCCTCTGAGAACTGAATGATCTCAGACGTTTGTTTCTTAGTTTTGTATTTGCGCAATATTTTCCTTATCGATATATTGAATATGGCAGGCTATGGTTGGACCAAGAAGTTAAAAAAGAATCTATTTTTCCAGGTCGGCTCTTTTTGGCACAAGTAATAAAGATGGAGGCACATCTAAATTTTTATCGTTTTTCAGGGGTGGCATGCTAGGCCTTCAGGAAGTTTACATGCTCCTGTAACCTGAACAATACGCTTTGTAACCACAACAGATACTCTCAAGCACCGCCTCTGTCAAAACATTTCATCCGATCCTTTCAAACAATTTCATGCAACTTGAAGAATTCAAGGGATGTTAATCTCACTGTCATCTCGTCTCACAAATCAACGTCACCGACACATGGTGGAACTTATAATTGGCGCGAAAGCAATCAACAAGACAAACTCTGATTAATTAAACACTGTCGCAAATTAAACATCCGAACGAAGAATAAACTGAGGGGAGGGTAGAGTTGAGGAAAGTATGATTTGATGTAAGGAACTGTTTAGTAATATCTATGCAACGGTTTACGCAAGCAACACCTAACCGTGTTAATTTATAATGATTATAGCCTGTGGTTTTGTCTTCAAGGTATTTCAAAGCAGCTTAAAAATTGTAGTGCACTAAAATGATAATGAGATTGTTCAAAACAAACAATATACTACATACGAAAAAATATAAAAATATAGTAAGAGTAAAATAAATTTATACTACATAATACTGAATAAACGCGAAATATACAGGGTCCTTCTTAACATGTTGACACTTTTTGATCAAACTGAACTTTAATGGTCTGAAGACCCTGTTTAATACACCCTATATATTTCCTTTGTTTTAAGAGACTCGTTTATCAATATTTTTCTTTTAGCTAAAGAAATTAGAAAGAACAAATATGAGGGGAGACTCACAGGAATAGTAGTTTAGGAACTTCCTCGTAACAAAGACTATAGAATAAACGCAGATGGGTCGGTTCAATCTATCGCATACAATCTCAAAACTTTATTTATTAATTTTACAAATGATGCTTAAATAAATCATTCGATTAGTTAAATAAATAAACTAATTAAACAAAGGAAGTAATTCTATAACATAACATATCTTAAGTGGTGTTTCAGACTATCAAAATGAACATCTTTTAATATGGGACCAACATTGAAATCGAAACAAAAAAACTGCTGTTTAATAGAAAATTTTAACAGCTACTCGACCAAAATATGAATCAGCTGTTGTTTTTTTTCGCGATTTCGAGGTTGGTCCTACAATAAAAGTTTAATTTGAGTTTGATGGTCTGTAACACCCCATAAAATATGTAACGCATTTAAGTTCACCCTGTATACAATCTATTTAAATCGATGATACAATTTAATAAATTGAAAAAGAAATAAAATACTTATTATACATTCAAATATGTCAAATCAAAAAATACAAATAAAAAAGGACGTCTTATTAAAAATTAAAAGTGAATTCGGTATACTGTCGGTTCGGTACAATATTGAGCAGGTGGATATCAAATACCCCTATACGATCTATACTTAGCTTTATAGTCTGAAAATTCATGACAAACAATTAGGCGTTGTTTATTACAATAAAAAATCGGTTTAGGTTTGATCTCCTGATGGAATGTGTAGATGAAGCCTAGTAAGTCATTGTTCAACTATAAAAATTTTATATCACATTTTCCGTACTTTCAATGAAATAGTATTCCAATAAAAATGGAAATTTTTTACTCCTGGCAACGCTCAATTAAACCAGATTTTACCCATTTACATCAAAGGAAAAATATCCAACCATTAACTTTCCAGCATTTGAAAAGGATTATGAACCATGCTCTTTTGGATAGGTAACAAGGGTACCAAACCAACGGGCACAGTTTAGTGAAGGGAAACCATCGCCAATCAAACAGCTCCAAGGATTACGTGCAAATTGAAAACGTGTCTAGTACGCCATTTTGAAAGGCACCCAATTAATATAACACATGTTTTTGGGTACTTATTGGTCGCATGCACGCTTTTGCATTCTGACTGTTTCTACAAATACAGACTTATTTATCTTAAATATTACTATGCTGATTTAACATGTGAAATCGGTATATGAAACACATGGGTTTCTTATTATTTCGACGGCCCGATAGCACAGTCTGTAGTGAATCTGCCTGCTGTGCCTAGGGTCGCGGGTTCGAATCCCGTAAGGGGCAAATATTTGTATGATGAATATGAATATTTGTACCCGAGTCATGGATGTTTGTATCTATATGTGTATTCTATATCGTTGTCTAGTCATCATAATACAAGTCCAGGCTAGGTGCTGGTACTTTAAATGTGACTAGATAATTTGTGTGACAATGTCCATGATATTTATTATTATTATTATTTCAAATACAACGTGTTAATAAATAAGCGCAAAACCTCATACACCCCAAATGATTTCTTTAAAAATAATTAGATTGAAACAATAAATTCATTATTTTGATACTTAACATTTTAAGTTATTCGCATTTTAAGTTTTGAGGCAAACATAATTTTGTTATCATTTCAGCAATGAATGAAAGCTCTAACGAACTCATGGATACATTTTAAGAATCTTGTTTTGGTAGTAAGTAGGGTGAGTGTGCCCGTGCGGTGGGTTGACATCGGGTTCAATAAGTTTTAAATTTTGCAAACAAATTATTTATTATATAGAAAAAAATTACCTATGTTGAAACCAAACCATTCTCCTCTCGATTGTAAACAAACTGCTTTCTAGTTTTGCGTTAATTCATTATCACGTTGTATATTGTGAAAAAGAAGGAAAAACTAATAGTATCACAAATGATTAAAATATCAATGAACGAGGATTTAAAATTGACGATGTAGATATTTAGGTCAGTATTGAGCTCATTTCCCATTGCCACGCACGTGTATGCATTTAAATTGCTTCTGTAATAATATGTCGCATTCATTGAAACAATAAACTGAAGATAGCAATGTAGATGAGAGTGAAAACCATAACAGAACAACACTAGTTGATTTGGGTTTTTTTACAACTCCGAAGCAAGTGACTGCAGAAAGTGATTTTAGATCTTAAATAACTTATTATTTACTAGCTGTTTCCTGCGACTCCGTTTGCGTAGACCTTAAAAAAGTATCCTATATCTGTGTGCCAAATTTCATTTAAATCCATTCAATAGTTTTTACGTGAAAGAGTAACAAACATCCATCCATACTTACAAACTTTCGCGTTTATAATATTAGTAGGATACATTTCATTAGAATATTATTTCTGCAACTTATTAATGTTGTTCTTTGGTAACCAACGTCTGATGGGAAAAACTAAGCTCCCTTCCTTATTGATTGACGACCGCCAAATTAGTTGGTTGTGCAAAAACAGTGGAGCAATTCTGTAGTTAAATTAATATCCTATTGAATGAATGAATTGTTATTGCGAATCAACACGAATTGGAGGCACTAATGGCACTAAAGTCAGGTTTTGTAAGTGGGTGGATTACTTGGAATGGACGACAAACAGCAGGGCTACCAAAATTATGACCAGATCAAGCACATATCCAAACTTTTGTTTCAGTACAAGAACAATGTAAAAGAACTTGTACTATATTAAGATTGGGCTTGAACTAGATAGACTTTGCAACAAAGTCAAGAGGCTGGTTGAAGAAATGTAGAATGGATTATGTAAGATAATTGTGGAATAGGCTCCAACACCCAAAGGATTGCAGCGCCGATGGAAGTACCAAAATGTATAACAGCAGGTACAATTATTGTATTGCAACGTTCGATGTACCTAAATATATAAAATAAGAAGTTAAAATAGCTTGAGCGTTATTGTAGCTCCCACAGACAAACCGAGCAATTGGTTTTGCGGGATTCATTGTTATAAGTGTTCACTGTAACCTATAAAATCTAACCAACTTAAATTTTTGCAAATTAAAACATGAAACGAACGAACGAACGAACGTGGATGTTCTGATGTTTTAGAATATCTCTGACTACCCCCTCGGGGAATATAGTCGGGAGCATATATGCTTATGCTTATGCTTATGCTAAAACACGAAACAATTTTTTTTTCTGAGACGTAGCCCGTTAGCGGAAGAGTAAAGAAGTAAAGCTAATTTTTATTCCGAAAAACAAATAAAACGCCGCTTGTTAAAGCTGATCTTTGTGTAAAGCAGAAATAACATGATATTTCTAACAAAACTAACCTTTGTCCATAATATTTTTCAAGCCGGATTACTGACCGCATCTCAGACGAAAAGCCTAGCTTTATAACAGACCACAGTATTACTTGAAGTGCTTCGTCGACCACAATCTCAACAAGTATACTTTTCACTTATTACCGCTTGCAAATTATAAAATAAACATTTTTTATCACTACCGTGTAACTTGTGGTTTTTAAACATTTCTAAACAACTTTTATGCTGTAATAAAAATTATTATTCTAGTATTAATTATAATTAATATTCATTATGGTTTATCGGCAAATAGGTACAATACCAGGCCATATTAGACAATAATAGTTTGAACTTTTGAGATATTAATTTGAAAATTCTGTCTATTTAAGGGAATATAATTCGGAGCGCGCGCCATACAAACGAAGTCTGGTGATATTTTCAATACTAATCAATTAAAGTCAATGACATTTTTCAGAAACAATCTAGAAACTAATCTCTATGCTTGTATGAAGTCAGATTTTCGTTAAAATTTATAGTTTTACAGTTACAGTGCCTCAAAGATTTCCATACAAATCTTAAATTAATCCTAGCACTAAAACTATATTTGAACGAAAATCTGACTTCATACAAGCATAGAGATTAGTTTCTAGATTGTTTCTGAAAAATGTCATTGACTTAAATTGGTTAGTATTGGAAATATCACCAGACTTCGTTTGTATGGAGCGCGCTCTGAATAATAATATTCCCTTGACAATCATCACTTAAAGGTAGATCGGCACTACTTTACTTCCCAATACTTCTTTTGTATGCATCGCGCATTTAAGCATTCGGAATAAACTCCTCTTAAGTTAATTATTAGTGAAACCAATTCAGTTTTAGTACTGTTTCCAATTAGTTCCGATATTCTTAAATTTCTTATTTTCACAATAATTATAAACTGTTTCTTTTTAATGTCCAGATCCTTTACTACCTTTTTTGTCTGTAGTATAAATAATGCATTATCATTCATTTCCTAAGTACAATCTTAATTTATTATTTTTGTGAAAAATCTAAACATAAATGTGCAGTATAACAAAATATCCCTGATCCCTAAACGTGTACAACTCATTGAAAGCTCATTATTCTCCATCTCATCCCACCTAATCTTCTCTAGCTTGGAGAGACAGAGACCCTAAAGAATGACGTTGCACTCTTGGACATGCATCGTCATAAATCTGATGATGAAAGGAACGGTTAATGTAGTATGCGTGATAGATATCTTCATTATCTTAATATAGGAGATGGGCAGAGGAGCTGAGTCAATAGGAAGGTTGTAAGGGTTGATTCCTTGGCTGGTTTACGACCAGAGATGCAGTAATAATATATCAATCAGATTGTTTTCGTTACGTATAAATTTGTGGTTCAATAAAATGGGGTTGCAATTTTTTGGCGGGTTTCTAATATAATAGGCTGTGTTTCAAAACGTGATAACAGCTTCGTTGGTACTGAAATTGGAAAACAATTAGTTCTGTTTCTATTTAATATTCTTTTTCATAATAACTTAATAATAGTTCAAGACATGAAACCCGGTTGGGCACTATAACATTTACCTACAATTTTATTTACAAATTATCTTAATAATATAATTCACTATAGAGTATACTCTTTTTACTTGTTCTCGATTTCCTGTTGGTTGATTTTATTAGATTAATTTAAATATCTTTACGCTTTGTGCTGTATCGATATATTTTAACTGTTTTAAGTATTTTTTTGCAGTGCGCACAATATGATTCTACGAGGGTGTGGACCAATACGCACTTAATCAAGCATATCCAGTAAATCCATGTTTGTGCCGCAGTGCCCAAACGCTGTACATTTTTTGGGCCCATCTCCACAAAATATTCATGTACATAGTAACAGCATACGTAACAGTAAATTTATACTGTTTTGAGTCCTTAATGCACGTTGTTGATACGATTTAAAAGACTCGGCTATACAGTTAAAAAAATTCGGCCCTATACAAAATTGAGTTACTATCGCTTTATGAAAAGCCAAGTCTAAACATTAGAGGACGAGAGAGTGTATCTAGGTACATGATGTATAGCGCGTACACTTATGCACTGTAAAGATTAGCAGTCGCCCCGTGTAGTCGAAGTCGACTAAGAAATTCATTAAAGTCGAAATAAAACCTTAGTTTGAGGTGAGAACAATGTAAGCATTGTTTGTCATATAGTGAAGCTGCATCGCTGTAAATGCTCCTAGAATACTATAGGAGATACTGCGACACATAAAACAAGGTTATATAGGATTCCAGGAGTTTCTAGCACTTCGAGTCGAGCCTGTCTCGATGCTCGTAAAAATACTTCTATGTCCGATGAAATGGAGCATAGATCATGCAGGTTTGTAGAACAGTCATTTTTTTAACCTATTTCGTCTTATTGTTGGGTAAAGGTCTCTCCCAAGGTTTTATAGCCTTCTCTATCACGTGCCATCATTTGCCATTTTGATTAGTGGACATCCAGGTCGTCGTGCCATCTCTTTCTTGGTCTGCCCCGGCCCCGGCTTCCATCCGCGGGCTCCCATTGGTCGCGATCATTGCCCACCGCTCTGTATGCATAAATATGACAAACATGTCCGGCCAAGTCCCATTTGAATCTCCTATCTCTTTTAACTTCTTTTAATAAACCCTTTCCTGCAGTGTAATTCTTTGTGCTATACATAGATTATTATTAATAATAGCTGCTATCCGCGACTTCGACTGCCTAGAATTTGTATGCCTATGATCTTCGTCAGGGTTCAAGCTATCTCTATATCACACTTCAAAGTTCAGATTCAGCGGTTTAGCTGTGAAAACCAGACAGACGGGAACACATTCGCTTTCATAACACAATGATCGATATCGGATGGTTAGTCTATAAAATAAGTATGATGATGATCTCCCACGACTATCAATTCTGTCGACCACTTATTCTTTGTCCCAGGACCAACACCGCCATTAATTAAATTATCTATCTTTCATTACGCCATAAACTAAGTCCATAAAAGATCGGGAGCACTTTTCTGCGATATGAAAGTTTCATATTCGGTTTTTTCATGTCCGTGCCTCGTAATAAAAGAAATCACTTAAAAAGTGCATTGGGTGAGGACATCGGGGGGTTGATTTCTTACGTTTTGTGACACACGGGTAGTTTGTTTGGCGATCAGTGTTCAATATGGTATTGCTTCGTTGATGATCAACGCTGAACATTTTAGATCTTATCTTATCTTTCTTGTTGTGGGGGCTGGCAAGCCAGCAACACTTCGACCCAGAGGGATCTTTTGTGTTGTTTACATTTTAGATTTTGAAAGATATAGCTGGAAGTGAAACGAAGGACTTTGTTCAAAATTTTTCAGTTAAATATCTACTTTGGATGTTGTCAACATCCTTTATCCGAGATGCCATACAGGTCTAAACGCCTTGGATCTTCGTTCATACAACGCTATCAGGAAATACTTTCAAATATTTAAAAAGAGTTCTTCACCAGTGAAATGATTTTAATTTCTTTTTCATATCTTGTCTTTGTTAATTTAGGTTTCAATTTAAATCTTTTTGTTTAAAATGCGCTTTTAAAATGAGTAACTTAAATTGGTAATTATGTATTTCAAATAAAATTTTAAATTAAGTATGTTGTTTTTAGCTAATTAGTTAATTGGACATCACATTATGGAACAACTTAATGTTTAGATGTCTCTGGATGCCAGCTTTTAATATTTACATCCGTTTATATATTATTCTCGTTATCGCCATCCTTGCCAACAGTGTACCACAAAGAGGGTTCACCAAGGAACCGAACAGAGAATAAAATCTGCAAACTGCAGGGGGCTCCAATCCAAGGTTGTCGAGCAAGATTAATACTTTACGTCTTTTGTGTTTGTCCCTTACAAATAATAGGGGTGGGGGGGGTACTAAAATTACCCTTGAAAGGTATTAGATGTCGATGCATTATTCGGGATTATGTTTGGTGCTGTTGAAATCGTGTTTTATGGTATTTCGTTCTAGACGTTGGTTTGGAAATGAATTAGTGAAATTGTTTTTTACTGAGCTGCGAGGCCGAAGCGCCGTAGCGTGCCCATATAGAACCTGGTGGACCTGATCTCCAGGATCAATATGCCCACCCCGTGCGTATGCGTGAAGGCTAAACCACTCGAATTTCAAAATATTACATTGTTTTTCAAGATACTGATTCTGGAGAATCATCACCATTTTTAGCCTTTTTAGTCTCACTGTAGAGCGTATAAGCCTATTGTCATGAATAAGCGAGATTTGTAAGCTAGAGCCTAAATTATACTAGGTGGAACGTAACGAGAAGCTTTCCTTTTAAGGGTGCATTCAGACAATGAAACTTAACAAGTTTCCCTAAGGAACATTGGACGAAAAACGAAAAAAAAACTCGTTGACCTCCCATACAAAAGTGAGGGTCAGCCGATCCTGACCGACTGATCCGACCTGATCCGATTTTGACCCATGTTCCATAAGGAAAGTTGTTTAGTTTATCTGACAACATTTCATTTTAAGAAAGGTACCAAGATAAGAAAACCATTTGGAGCTTATATCAAAATTATCAGATTTTCCTATCCATTATTTCTCGAGTTATTTGAAAAATACTGAAAAATATAATAGAGGTTGAATGAGATTTTATTCCTTTGCCTGCTTGGCTTTTCTAAAAAAAATTGCTTTTCTATTGTAGTTGACAGTTTTTATTTTTAATGTTATTGCGGCCAAGGTATCTTAGCCATAAATCCTTTGTTTTTCAGAAAATTAAAAAGTAAATTAAAAATGGAAATATCGGTCAAAAATAAAATCGGAAAAATACGTATCTCTTATTTTTTAACCTATTTTTATATTTTTTATTCAAAACAGGTACACCCTCATAATACACCCTCAAAAATAAAGACGTTCTTTACGTTCCGCCCAACATACACAACATATAGTGATAAGGCCGCCTTTTGTACCCTTCTTGTTCGCGTATATTGTTATTGTTATTTGTGTATTTTGGTGTGCAAATAAAGAATATTTATCTTATTTATCTTCATCTTATACACGGGTTCAGCACTGATTTACGGAGGCAAAGCTATTGGTCAACTAGCTTTCAATGAATTTTCAAGATACCATCTGACGACCGCAGCACTATAATCTGGAGAATTGGTTTTTTGGCCGGGTGTGAATTGAGCCTAAGCGTTAATTACATAATTCGATATACGTGTTCTGTATGCTATCATAATAGCACAATCCAGAAGCACTCAGCTACATAACCGCATCTCTGACATGTTACTTAACTCATCAGACCATTTCAAATTAATTATAGATATTTCTATATCTGCACACTCCAAGTTCCAATACAGGGTGTAACAAAACACCCTAGTAATACTTAAGGGGGTGCTTCAGACCAAACTGAACAACATTCACTATGGACTCAACGTCGGGAAAAAATAAAGAACATCTGCTGTCCCATACACTTGAGTCGAGACGGTACTGCAGTTTTGTATGAAAGAGCGGATTTTTTTCCGCGAATTCGATGTTGGCTCCATAGTGAAAATTGTTCAGTTTGATGGTCTGAAGCATCCCCTTAAGTATTACTATGGTGTTTTGTTACACCCTGGGTGTTAGGTTAAATAGTTGCACTACTCTAAGGGGTGATTGTACCCATGATCCTGAACAACTTTCCCTAAGAAAGCTATAGAAAATTAAAAAAAAACTATTTTTCATACAAATGTTCAATCAGCAGATTGCATTTAGTATGGAAAGTCCAAAATTTTTTTTGCGAATTTCCTATATGTTTCTTAGGGAAAGTTGTTCGCTATCACGGGAGCAACCACCCATTAAAGTAATGCAACTGTTTACCCTAACACCCTGTACATTAGTAGGTAGCTTTGAGCATGAAGTACAGAGCACAGACCTATAGTATACCCATATAAAGCGTTCATTTTTTTTTTAATTCTTAATTACTGACTTAAAAAAAACATAACCCTCCTTCTGGTGCAGTCGGGTAAAAAAAGGAGAGCCCACTTTTATCAAAATAATAAACATACTCTACTTAATTTTATCAAATAAATTACAAACAACACTTAACAATAGTTTAAGAGCCGGGGTGCATTGCACTATGTTTTAAGAGAGATACAATGACATTCTTTATTATTTCCGTCATAATAGAAACGCATACACACATACGTTACGTTGTTATGTAGCCGCACTATACTAAACCGGTGCTACAGAATTTGTGATATTTCGTTCAAATACAACGCGGAAAGCCTCACAGTTACCAATCAATCAATTTGTGCTGACATTCCCTTCCAAACTACCTTTGCTCTATTTTGAACCATACCTCCCCCAAAATATACTCTGAAATGTCAATACACGAATCATTTTTCATTTTACGAAGCCGCGGTCCATACCAAAGTTGTTGCGGGAATGCTACAGAGCCATTAGAATAATAAACATTTAATTTTCCATTTATCCATTGAATGCTAGGCACAATTGCGTAACTTATTTAATTAATCATAATTAAATAAGTTACGCAAATATTCATCTATAAAATCGCTGCCGCTCACCACGATTTCTGAAACCTCTCTTTTACCGATAAGACCACATTGTGCTTCAAATGATTTTGGTGTAAAATAAAGTATATCTGATTGATTGACATAATCGTATTATAATTTCGGCAGTGTCTTGGTGGTAACTTATGCATGGCTTATGCTTAGTGTAGAGACACTCTAAGCTAAGGTAGAGACCGAATCGCGATTCTCGGCTCATAATTTACGAACATCAACAAAGCTATGATCATTTTGAAATATAATTGTAAGCTTTTCTTTTTCTTCTCTTGCATTCTTGGTGTTACAAAAGCTGTTACAAAAATACAAATAAACATTTAAGGGGGTGGTTTAGACCATCAAGCTGAACAACTTTCACTGCGCGAAAAAATCTGATGTTTCATACTAAACTACGAATCTACTCGAGCTAAATGTATGGGACAGCAGATTTTTTTTCGCGATATCGATGTTGGTCCCATAGTAAAAGTTGTTCACTTTGTTGGTCTAAACCAACCCCTTAAAAGTTTCAAATGTTTATTTTTACTTTTGTAACACCTTGTATAGCATTCTGTAGTTAGTTAGTTATTTACGGATATTCTAAATTATATTATTTTAGAAGAAGAAGAATATTTATTGTTCAAACTGTGTAAAAAAAAGATGTTACAGTAAGACAGCATCAACAGTTTGGTTCGCAGCACGGACGTACAATATGTAATAACATGCTGTTGTTGTTCGTTGTTGTGCTTTAACTATTTATAAGTGGACTGGTTACGCGTGTAATTCTACTAACAAACATTTATGCCACTTTTTGCGGGGGGCGAGGTAACATGAAATCCGCAACTTTGGATTTTATTCCCCATAACTTTAGATTCTAATTTTGAATGTTAAAAATCATGAAAAGTAGTCTCGTGTGAACCCCAAACGTTCTAAGTTCGAAGTTATTATTTCGCAATTATAGGCTGTCTCGTTTAGTGATAAGGTGTAAAATTGAATGTAAATGCACAAGATCAATTGTGCTTATACCGTGACAGAGGGGAAATGCTACCGCAAGGTTGTTGTTGTTTTGTTTACGAAAATAAAAGGGAAATTCTTTCAGATTTTACTTTTCTAGATTACCATCTATTTGCTGATCTGTTACTGTGAATATCAATCAATGGTTAAATTACCTTAATTTGCAAGAACAAAAAGTATAATATTACAATCTCTTGTTCTCCAGTCTTAATATTACAAAGAGCACTGTAGGAAACTTGCGTAAATAATAATTTTCCATAAAGTTTTTTTAATAAACATCAAAGGCATTCTTGTAAGACGCTGTAATCCCGCAGAGTTTTGTATAAGATAAATATAAACCTTGGCGTTATAATAATTGGAGAGGAAACATATTTAGATATCATTGTTCCGAGGAATCCTATCTAGATGAAAGTTCCAAGATTTTTGGCAAACTTCCTGGATTATATTCGATATATCCACTCTGGCAACTACAGGGTGTCTCAAAAGAAATTTTATATTTAGTGGATCGATTAAAAAAAAAGTAAGCCGTGTATAGAAAAAATGTTTATTAATTATTGAAATACACTTTTTGGGGATTTATTTCTTAAAAATGATATCGTCTAAATGTAGACCCTCGCGTTCTCGGCACTCATTTAATCGAACAGTAAAATTACTTATGACGGCTCGGCAGGTGGATTCAGGGATGGCTGCCATTTCGTGACGGATATTTTCTTTCAAATGGGCCAGTGAAGTCGGTTTATCGGGTTTCTGATGTTTGCGTTTTGGATTCGTTGCACTCCAGTAGCGGCAGTTCTGCTTATTTACGTGGCCATTAAGATGAAAATGAGCTTCATCCGAAAACAAAATGTTGGTAAACGTTGAAAATCGCTCAATCACCTGATTTACAAAATGAAGCCTCTGACTGGCATCTTGGGGCTTTAATTCTTGCACCAATTGAATTTTGTAGGGGTGCAGCTTTAGGTCTTTGTGCATGATGCGATGTAATGATGATCTATGCACATTTAAAGCACTTGCGCGCTTCCGAATTGAAAGGTTCGGGTCGTCACGAACAGACTGATTAACATTCTCCACGTTTTCTACCGTTCTTGATGACCTAGGTCGCCCGGTTTTGATTTATCTAGCGTTGTACCGGTCTCTTCAAACTTTTTAACCCAATGTCGAATGAGAGAAATGCTTGGCGCATCATTTAAGTGGCGAAAACCTCGAATACTGCAGAATTTTCTACGCGCTACAGTCGCCGAATCACCGTTTTTGTAAAACTCTCGCACGCACAACGCGCGGTCTGCTCCCGAGAAACACTCCATAGCGACTGAATTCCCAAGAGCCAGGCTACCGATTGACATAACCCCCGCGCCCCTCGGATACGTTGCGCTCACGCAGTAAGCTAAATAAATATAAAATTTCTTTTGAGACACCCTGTATAATAGTGATAAATAATGAGGTCTTCGTCTCATAGTGAAAGTTGTTTAGTTTAGCGTAAGCATCGGCTCACGACTATATTCTCCGAGGGGGTAGTCAGAGATATTCTGAAACCTCAGAACATCCACGTTTCACCAGTAGTACCTAAACTCTGTCTGTCTGTCTGATTATCTCCTTAAAAAACTCAGCATATTAAGATGTACCCTGTATATTATTATAAAGTATTAGGTCTACAGGGTCCTTCTTTATATGCTGACACTTTTTATGGCGATGATCAGACCATCAAACTGAACAACTTTCTCTATTGCACCAACGTCGAAATGGCGAAAAAAAATCTGCTCTTCCATACAAAATTGCAAACATACTCGAGCCAAATGTATGGGACAGCTGATTTTTTTTCGCGATTTCGATGTTGGTCCCATAGAGAAAGTTGTTCAGTTTGATGGTCTTATCATCCCCTTAAAAAAGTGTCAGCATATTAAGTTGGACCCTATATGTATACGAATACGCGTAATAGGTTCCTTCGTAATAAGCTGACGGTTTTTTAGGGGATAATCAGACAATCAAACTGAACAACTTTCTATATGGGACCAAAGCCGATTCCGTTCAATTCGACAAAGTGTATGATCCTTAAGGGGACATAAGTTCTGGCGAATATTTTGTATGAGAGAAACGATTGCCCAGCTCTCCGAAAAGCGCGTGCGTGTACCATATTTTCGATTAAAAAGAATTAATAGAAGTACTTTTCATAGATTTTTTTTACTAGATAAACTAATGATGAATATGTGAGTAAAATTCCAGTAATTATAAACGGTTGCAAGTTATTATAGTTTGAGAAAATAATGTTTAAAATACATTATTTTCTTAACTTTTCGAAAAAATAATCTACCGTGTGAAGTCATTTCAATCGTGTATTCGATTTATGATTTCACTAGATACACTATCCAAGAATACTGTGTATTTGTTCGTTTCGGCAACTTGTATAAATCTTGTAGAAAAACAAAAAATAAGAGACCCGTTCTCAGGTAATTCCGGGACATATGGCTCCACAGTAATCTTCTCTTCATTGTGACATTAGAAGTCTTGCTGCAAGAGTGGACACAACATGGAAGTAACTGAACAATTCTTAATAAGCTTCTTATTATTAACGCTTCTCAGAAAATTCTCTGAAAGCTCAACAACGCTAATACCTCGTTAAAACATAGTTACCAAGTCTTTGTACACTAGACCACCTAGCCCTGACTTTATAATTATAATTTTCAACGTTATGCCCATCTTTCAAGGTTGATATTTGTTTGTACACTGGTATTACTTTTGTAGTTAGTTGTACAACATCTTAGCTAATTTCTACATCAAGGTTTTGCCCCTCTCGTAGGGGAATCACGCAAGAAATGCATTAACATACGACCTGTACTACACAAGTGCATTCACTCGTAGGTAATTAATTGTTGACGGATTACGGGATTATAATGTTTTTGTTTTGTTCTTGAGGATTTATGGAATAATTGTGGAGCTAATATTTCAAGCCACAGTAAATCGGACTAAGTAATCTACGCTAAGAGGTGTAGTGTAAAGCCACGTTCGTTTTGGGT
Organism: Agonopterix alstromeriana; assembly: GCA_963924505.1. Lineage (NCBI taxonomy): Eukaryota > Metazoa > Arthropoda > Insecta > Lepidoptera > Depressariidae > Agonopterix > Agonopterix alstromeriana. The sequence goes on along the minus strand of OZ004670.1, from coordinate 3,180,957 downwards.
TTTAGATCCTTTGTACACGGTTCAAATTAGAGCATTGAAAGTGACTATCGTCGTCAGGAGTGATACGTATTATGTGTGTATCTTTGTGAATAAAAACCGGCCAAGAGCGTGTCGGACTCGCTCATGATAGAGTCTCGTAACCTCTGTATAAGTAAAATAAGAAGAAAAGTAATTAACCTGTTTATCTTACCTATAAGACATTTTTGAAACGCGTTTTTGATAGCGCGATTTAACTTTCTGCAACGCCATCTAGTTTGTCATTAGGAAATCAATCTATGTTATCTCAGGGCCCCTAGACAAAGTACTTTCGATTAGCGTTAACGAGGGTAGAAAGCATAAAAAATGTATGGACTTGACGTATGGTGACGAAAACAAACGTCAAAATGTTTCGATCGCCAATGTCAAATCCATAAATTTTATCCGTTTCTACTAGCGTCAACGCCAATAGAATGTCACTTTGTCTAGGGGGGCAGGACGTGTCAAGTGGTGAGAGGTAGCTAGCCTTTCGCCCACATAACCTTTAATCCCTTAGTCGCCTCGTATGTTCTAAAATAATATAATATCCCAATGTCCTTATTTCTAAAATGTAATATCCGACATAGATACGAGATAATATAAGATTATTCATAGTAGAGTAAACAGTTTCCCCAAAGGAAGTAATACAAAAGCTCATCTATTTCAGAGCACCTGCATGCCAATTATCCACGATCCAAAGCGTCTTTGTCTTCAATTTGTTTGTACGTTTGTCTCTAGTTCCAAATATTGACATTTCAAACACTCCCCGGATGTAAGTAGGATCTGTGCTACGTTTCAGAGAGATATTTAGGGAACATTATCTTTATTTGTCTTGTTGGGTTTGGATAGTGCCTCCAGCGAAATCATACTTTTCACTTTAGGATTTTCGGCTTGGCAAATGTAGAGGGTAGTGTGCGGATATCTTCAAAGTGAAATTCATATAATTAGGTTCCTTTTAAACTAAGAGTCTACCCATCAAACGGAACAACTTTTAATATGGGAGCAAATCGATCGGAGCAAAAAAAAATCTTCTGTTAAACCTGTTATACTTTTTTTTTTGCTTTGATCCGTTTGCTCCCATAGTAAAAGTTGTTCAGTTTGATGGGTAGACTCTTAGTTTAAAAGGATGCTGATAATATCAATTTCACTCTGTATATGACTTGAATAGTTCAATATTAATAATAGTACAGCATATGCCCAAGACTATATTCCCCGAGGATGTGGTTTGAGATATTCTGAAATATTAATATAGGGTGTAAACTTAAATGCATTATATACTTAGGGGGTGCTTCTAACCATCAAACTGAACAATTATTACTGTGAGACCAACTTTGGAAGCGCAAAAAAGGCTACTACTATGGAAGGTACGACATCCTACTATAGAACAGAAGATTTTTTTTCGCAATTTCAATGTTGGCTCCAGAGTTGTTCAGTTTGATGGTCTGAAGCACTCTGTTTGATATGTAACGCGTTTATTTTGCACCCAGTATAGTGACTCCTTAAAAATTATTTATCAAAATCTATGAATAATATGAAAATAAAAACAAAAAATCCACACCAAAAATAGTAACTCCTGTTTAGTCGTATAGACAATTCAGTTCCAGAAACCTCATAAATTATAAATGAGACGAGTTTCTATGACCTTTTGAAGGTTGCAGGTAGCCGATCGATCCAAGGAGTTCTTCGGGGTGACTTATGTCTAGTAATGAACCAGCTTAAAATTGTGATGCTTATGATGAGTTTAGAAGCCAAATTTTGAAAAATGTTTGTCGCGGAAGGATAAAAAACCAGCCAAGTGCGAGTCGGACTCGCGCACGGAGGGTTCCGTACAACCATACAACATTACCGAGATATTGTGTTTCTTATGGGATCTTTAGCGCAAGCCCGACACACTATTTTTAATATATGTTGTTATAATGTAGAGTTTGCTGCACTATAATCCTACCAAGTTTGACGTTTTTACGATAGAGCGAGAGGAAGAAACATTGATAAAAACTAGTTTCTTGTATAGGGAACCCCCTTTAATTTTTTACTTTTTTTTATTATTTGTCATCAAATCCAACACAAACTAATTTACCGAATACGGACAGACGGACAGACAGCGTTGTCTTATGAATAGGTTCCCGTTTTCACCCTATTGGTACGGAACCCTAAAAACGTACATGGACATTCAATAGAAAGGCAGACTGCCTCTAGAAACTCTGTTACAGCTTTTTACTTCTTTGTTTCTCAAATTTTTACCAATTTTCCTAATGGCAGATACTTTTCGATTGTTACATTGCAAAGGCGAAGAAAATATACTGTAACGAAAAGGTCTTTGTAAAGCTACGAACTCTAAATAGTCTTCATCTTCAACATCCAGTCCATCACATTCTACTAGTGTCCGGTCCTCTCGAGGGTATTTTAGTGCAAAGAAAGGTATTTGCACCAGCTCTATAGAGCTGAGCTGTTTGTTTGTGGACACTGTTCTGTGGTCGATGTACTTCAATTATTCTTTGTTTACTTGTTGCATTGAGCATTGGGACAACGGAGATATTAGTTATCGTTGTTGGTCAAAACAATGCGGATTGTATGCATCCAACATTACCACTTTTAAGGTGATTTCATCTTGAAAACGCTAAAAGTGAGCCTTGTTAAAACTGCATGCAAGACATCTGGTAGTTGAAACAATGTTTCTGACTACCCTGGGATTAGGTTTGTGAGATTATGTATGTCTGTATGTACTACACTATTAAAATTCTTTTTTCTATAAATCTTACCTCAAATATCTCTTTCGCGTATATGACGTCAAAAAGTTATCTGTGTGATATTATTTTGAATAAACTATTTTGAATTTTGAATTTTTTTTATGCGTTTAGTAATGCAACATCAATGAAATAATAAACAAGGTGTTACATAAGTAAAATAAAAATTTAAAAGTTTTAAGGGTTTTTAAGGGTTGTTTAAACTTCTAAGGGCGAATAAAAATGCAGATGTCCCATACATTTAGGTCGAGTAGATTTGTAGTTTAGTAAGGAACATGAGATTTTTTTTCGCGATTTCGATTTTGGTCCCATAGTGAAAGTAAGTACAGTTAGCTTTTGATTTTTATTTGGTTTTTAGTGAATTCGGTAATTTGTGAATAATAACGAAACACGAACGAAGCTTAAACTTCAATGAAGGACTGTAATCTTACTGTAATCAAGAAGCTTAAATATATTGACTGTAATGCGAGTAAGATTATTTATACACAGTGAGTACACTCACTGTGTATAAATAATCATTTTTTTAAGCATTCATACGTCAATTGTAACGGCTGCTTCAAAATAAAACAATGAATTGAAAAGTTTTGTTCTTTTTCACAAGACGATAGATGAGATAGAAGAGAAGAGAAGATAGATGTGGCATACCTACAGTTTTTGATGTACTATTTACAATAATATGTGTCAGAATTGACAATCCTTTTTGAAACATTTGGGAAATATATTAACTAAACTATCCACAAATCATTTAATATATCGTGTACAGTCGACATCAAATATATCATAGCAGTCAATGTGGTCAAATATTTCTAAGCAGTTCTTATTTTCAATAATTCCTTTACACTAAAATTCAAAAATATCTGAAAGGGTAAAACATCAAATTAATCTAAGCAGTCAGGGTGATTATCTGAGCAGTTTAGGAACCAAGAGTAAGGTCTTCCGTTGTTATAAATTTCAATTTAAAATAACAAAGCAAAGAAATTGTTGAAAATTTACTGTTCAGATATTTATGACATAATACACTTTTAGAATATACAGGGTCCTTCTTAATATGCTGACACTTTTTTAAGGGGATGATCAGACCGTCAAATTGAACAACTTTGTCTATGGCACCAACATCAAAATCGCAAAAGAAAAATCTGCTGTTCCATACAAAGCTGCAAACCTACTCGAGCCAAATGTATGGGACGGCAGATTTTTTTTTGTGATTTCGATCATGGTCCCATAGAGAAATTTGTTCAGTTTGATGGTCTGGTCAACTCCTTAAAAAACTGTCAGCATATTAAGAAGGACCCTGTATAATTGGTAATATTTACTGTAAATAATTTATTTAAAATTAGCACTGCTCAGAAATATTTGAACACCGTGTATGTTATATCTGATGGCGACTGTACAGATAATTGATACAAAATAAAATTCTTGAAAGTGACTCTGGTGTAAAATTAATAAGTGTTTTATTTTGGAGCAGCCGCAGCCGTATAACTCGTCAGTTGCAAATATTTTTCAACACAGCTCATTCCAGAGCTCGTCACACATACCCTCAACCCCGCGACATCTCCGCGATGCGATGTTATCGCGCCTCCGCCCGCGGCGTCTTTCTGAATGCTAACTGGACGCTCAATGCTCGCAAAGGCTCTATCTACGACATCTGTGTACTGCGGAACCACTTTGATACTCTGCGCCTGTAGGCTATTTTACTGTGCGATTTAGATTGCCGTCTCGTCAGTCGTTACAAAGGTTTATTTGAGGGTTTTTAATTGGTTAGCTTGAAGTACGGATTGGGGGTAGATGGATTATTTTAATGTGTTCAAATTCGTTCACAGAAGATCTGGACTAAGAGTGAAATGTTTCTTTTTTAAATTGTTTTATATCATAATAGTTATAGCATAAGCAGTATGCATACGGTTAGGATATTATTTCCCGCAGGAATAGTCAGAGATATAAGATAAAGATAAATATATACTTAAGTTGTTATACTGTAGAGTTTGCTCTAAAATCCAACCAAGCTTTTACGATAAGAGCGAAAAGAAAAATCTTTAATAAAAACTTGTTTTTTGTATAAGGACCCCTTTAATTTTATCTTCTTGATATTTTATTAATTGTTAGCAAATCCACAATAACGCACATTCTGTGAAAATTTCAATTGTCTAGCTATTACGGTTCAAAAGTTACTGCCCTAACTAAATAGGTAGGGTAGGACAGACGGACGGACGGACGGACAGCATAGGCTTATGAATAGAGTCCCGTTTTTACCCTTTGGTTTCGGTACCCTAGAAACTAACAAACCGAATCGAAAAGTTAGTCATTAAAACATTGTAGTAAATGTTAAGCAAAAACGTCAAAACAAAACTGTTTTTTTTATCTGAAACGTCAATCGTGCCGATCGGACGAGTGAAATTCACAATCGTGAAAAGCGAATTCGCAATCGTGAAACGCGAACACTTTTCACCTTTGAAATATTTCCGATAAAAATGCTATTGTTTTGACGCGAGCGGAGCTAACAGCCGCCGTGAATCATTCAATAGTAGCTATATTGACGTTAAAAAAAACTAACTCTACAAAACGTATTTGAAAGTTATATCGCTTTATCAACCTATCTATAACCTGAAAGCAATCAAGGTACAGTCGAAGCGAACGTCGCAAGAGCTAATCAAGTTAGCAATTCACATAAAAAGCACAGATTTTAAAAGCTTTAAGAATTTAATCAACTATATACACGTCCGAAAAGCAAATGAGAAAACTTTACCCGCCGTATTCCTTACCGTCTCTTTAATAAACTTTCTTGTATAAATTTTGACGTAACAATTTTTTTATAATACATTATATACAATGGATAAAACAACCAATATGTTCCAGGTGAAAGCAACTGCACCGAAAATGGACCGCAACGGATACTTCTTCTACGTAACTTCTACGGCGAAGAAGAAAAAGATCAGCTTAATGCAGCCTAGGCCTCCAAGAGTGGCTTTCGTGGAGGAAAAACGTCGGCCAGGGGTCGCGGAGAGGATTTACCAAGTCAGTGTGGCTCCGGCAGTCGCGGAGAGCGAACGTGTGGACCCCATGACGCAGCGAGGCCCATTTCCCGCGCCACGCGCGCGTTTATACACGCAACTCGAAAGTTACCAGCCGAGATATCATACGATACGTGAAAATAGTGATAAGAGGGAAAGTGAGTGTAGAAGGAGGAAAAAGGAGCAAAGGATACCTGGACATTCGCAGGCTGTTTTGAGGTGAGTGCCTTACACTTTTTTTACATCCTAAAAAGTTTTCGGAAAAATATATTTCATTCATTCGATATGTAAATCAAAATTAAAGAAATACTTTTAAGAAGTGTAACAAGTAATAATTTAAAACAATGTTTTTAAACTAATGACAAGATTAACTACTTTCGAAAACAAATGATAAAGTAATAGTTAACATATTTTTATTCCCGATTATACTTACACAAGGTGTTACTAAAATATAAATAAACATGTAAAGGGTAGTTCAGACCATCAAACTGAACAACTTGCAGTATTGGACCAATATCGAAATCGCGAAATAAAATCAAATATTCCATACTCAACTACAAATCTACTCGAGCTAAATGTACGTATCGGTGTTGGTCCCGTAGTGAAAAATGTTCAGTTTGATGGTCTAAACAACCCCATAAAAGTTTTCAATATTTATTTTAGCTTTTGGAACACCTTGTATATCTACACTAATATTATAAAGAGGAAAGATTTGTACCTATTTTTGTATGTTTGTATGTTTGTAATGAATAGGCTCAAAAAGTACTCGGCCGATTTAAAAAATTCTTTCACCAGTAGAATGCTACATTCTTCCAATTTGACATAGGCTACATTTCATTTTGAAAAAAATTAGGGATCCTTGGTAAAATTTGAACAATGTAACCGAAGGTGTAGAAAAATGAGTCTTAAAATTTATTTGTCTACCCCGTGCGAAGCCGGGACGGGCTGCTAGTTGGATATATAATCAACTTCAATATTAATTACTACAGCGTGATCAATAATCAATTAATAATTACTGAACATTTTGTTTATATTTATGCAAATGCAATTATCGTGAGTCTGCGAATATTTAATGGCACAAACTCAGTTAGTGTCGGTAGCAGGGATTTCAACTAGAAAATGAATATTAATAAGGATCCCAACATTAAAAGCCATGGGTAGTGCAATAAGCTAATTGAAATTTGAAATAACGGTGACTCAGAACTTACTAAAGTTATTCTAGACGATATGACGTTTAGTTGAATAAGTTTTAATGAAGTTGAAAGTTGTTGTGAACATTAAACACTCTTTATGCATTATAAGTTAAAAGGCGTATTGAAATCGACATAATTATCAGTTCAGAAAAAAAAAACACCTTTCCCCTCTCTATCGAAATACTTACCTATATAGTAGCCCAGTCATTTTACGGAGTTTACTGAGTTTTGTACCGTCTGTATTTCTTGTTTGTTTACTCTCTGTATACTATGTTTTTTGGTGTAAAATAAAGTATAATTGATTGATTGAGTTTCGTTCGTGGGAAGTAATTATGGATGGGACTTACTGTAACGATTTAGTGACAAAAATACTATCCGAACACATATTAAAACTAAAACGCTTTGCAATATAGTAAATCAAAATTCTATCTCGCAGAATGCTTTTAACATAATAATATTATACCAATGCAATGAATTTAATTCGATTCAACAATAAAAATGACTTTTGAGCAATACAATTGCCATTAAAATTTAAAAATTTGAAAATACGAATGTATTTTTCAAAGCTTTATAAGTAGACAAAAATACTTACTCCGTGTTTGAAGTGTGTATGGTAATAGTAAAGCTAATAAAAAAATAAATATAACGAAAATTTAATAAAAATGTAACAGTAATGTAATATAATGAAAAAAAAAATTACCATAAGGGTTCTTAGAACGAGATAAATGCTAAATTTTAAATTTGGTGCTGTTGTTGACGTGATTTTTTTAAATTTTTGAATAGTTAGGCTCAAATTGGTTCTTAAATAAAATACCGAAAAAAAAAAATTCTTAATTAGTCCCGGGTGAAACAGTAAAATTACTGGGCTATAGACTATACTAGACTATGTCTTTTTGGCCTATGTTCATCAGTAGACGATGACAAACTGATGATGATTACTCTCTTTCCAATTATAATTAGTTATATGTACTAATTATGTGCCTCAAAATTGAGAAAATTGTTATTCTTTTCTGATAAAAATTCGTGAAGTACATGAACCTAATAAATATGGAATTCTAACCTTTTATAAGATCTTTTACGATAAAATTTCCCCACAGATTTAAATGGACTATTAAATTATATGAAATATGATAACTACCTACTACAAAATATGGCAAGACTATTTTGTAGCAAGCTATACCAACAGGGTGTAAGGAAAAATATTGTTTAACTTTAAACCACATACTCTACCCATCAAACTGAACAACTGTTAGTATGGGAGCAAACCTGTTAAAACAAAAAAAAACAATTATCTCATACATTTTAGTCGAGCAGTTTAGTATGGAACACAGATTTTTTTTCTGTCCTGACAGTTTTGCTCCCATATTAAAAGTTGTTCAGTTTGATGGTTAGAGTATGTTTAAAGGTTAATGATCCTTTTCCTTACACCGTGTATAACAAACAAAATACGCTTAAGATAAAAAATTGAAGACATTTCTAATGATGCCCATGCAGCCGATGACCCATTCAAACCATACAATTCAAGGTACACCCAATTAATTTCTACTAAGTCTTCCTTTTACATCCACCAATCAGATACCACGAGAATCTTCAATTATTCACTAATAAGTTCCGTATAATTGCGACCTTACCGATATGGGGACCAGATTCCATACGCGGCCATGCTTTATTATAATCCTCTTTACCATAAAAGGGAAAGAAACGTGATTAATAATGCAACGTCTCCAATATAGTTTTGAAACTCGAAAGTTAGTAAAAGTAAAAATCGTCAAGTGCGAGTTAGACTCGCGCACGGAGGGTTCCGTACCACCATGGAATATTACGGTGGACGATGATATGGTGATAATGATACAAAAATAACTAAATGTTTTTTCCGGGATTTCAGTACCAAAAGAGTTGACAGAGAGAATGATACGGGCCACACGGACGAAGACGGATTTTTCTCTGTGGACTATATCTGTATTGAAATAAGTATTATTTTACTTTGTACCTTCCGTGCCCCCCCCATCGTTATATGAATTGACCTTTAGCATTTCCGTCATAATAACTTTCTTGAAAATTTCCGCCGTAGCTAAAACGGTTCAAAAGAAACAGCCCTTTATAGCTAAGACGGACGGACAGCACGTCGGGTTAAAATCTGATGTTCCATACTAAACTACGAATCTACTCGAGTATCGAGCTAAATGTATGGGACAGCAGATTTTTTTTGTCGCGATTTCGATGTTGTTCAGTTTGATGGTCTAAACCTTTGACTATTTATATGTGGACTGGTTACGCGTGTAATTCTACTAACAAACATTTCTGCCACTTTTTGCGGGGGGCGAGGTAACATGAAATCCGCAACTTTAGATTTTATTCCCCATAACTTTAGATTCTAATTTTGAATGTTAAAAATCATGAAAAGTAGTCTCGTGTGAACCCCAAACGTTCTAAGTTCGAAGTTATTATTTCGCAATTATAGGCTGTCTTGGTTAGTGATAAGGTGTAAAATTGAATGTAAATGCACAAAATCAATTGTGCTTATACCGTGGCAGAGGGGAAATGCTACCGCAAAGCTAGTCCTTATAATAATTAGTCAAAGGTCTATACAAATTAAAAGTTTTAAATTCCTATTTTTACTTTTGTAACACCTTGTATAAAGAAAGACACAGAGTTGAATATTGATTGGTTAGTTATTGTAGATGAAAAATGTGTGGTGAACCAAAACATAGACATAGAGAGAGGAACGATTGAGTTCTGTCAGGAAAAATGGAATGAAAACAAAGTTGGAATGATTGACGGGATGCCCGGTTGGATTGTTTTGTTAGGGTCGTCTGCTGGAAATAGGCTGTTATCTGGGAACGGATACTATCGAATTTTAGTTTTAGTTCTGTTCATAAAGTTTTATATCCATAACGTGATTCATATCCCTTTTAGGGTTCCGTACTCAATGGGTGAAAACTCTATTACTAAGCCTACGTTGTCCGTCCGTCCGTCCTACCTATTTAGGGCTGTAACTTTTTAAACATAATAGTTAGAAAGTTGAAATTTTCACAGAATATGCGTTATTACGGCGGATTTGTTAACAAATAATAAAAATGTCAAAAACTTAAAAATTAAGGGGGGTTCTCAACAAGAAACTTTTTATCATCTATCATAAAAACTGTACTTAATATACAGGGTCCTTCTTAATATGCTGACACTTTTTCAAGGGGATGATCAGACCAACTGAACAAATTTCCCTATCGGACTCTATATACAAGCGTCAAACTTGGTGTGATTCAAAAAAATCGTAAAGGTCCATGAGAAAAACTTTTTTTTAAAAGTTAATACGCTGTGTTGTGGTACGGAACCCTCGGTGCGCGAGCCTGACTCGCACTTGACCGGTTTTATAGACAATGTTGTAAAATTTGTTGTTGAAAATTGTCTGGTCGACTTTATAGCCTAGTTCGTGTTAGTGATCCTGCTTGCGAAGTTAATAATTATGGGTTTGAATCCTGTGTAAACTTATCATAAACCCATGTCCGTATTCAATTTGGGATGAACAGAAACATAGCATCAACTACCTAAGGGTGTAATTGTCAAAGTTGACTTTTAGCTGAGTTATGTTTAGGTCAAAGAGATTATACCTACTAGAGTGAGCCATACCAATTGTAAAGTGTCCACTTTTTTTGACGTTTAGGTTTGAGTGTGTGGTGTCAAGTAGTATGGACAAAAGGCACCAAGTGACATATGGCCTTATGTTTACGGTCACTTTTCACACACACTAGCTCAAAAAGAAGTGGACAGCCGCATACACAAATATCTATAGTTCCATCTCCTTCTACTATTAAAGGTATGTCATAAGACAAAAGAGACTAACTACAATCGTAAATTTATGCGGACTCTATGCAGATCCTTCCTCTTTAGGTATATTAAATTAAAGTATCATGTGACGCACAATAGATGGCTAGTCTTTCGCCTAACCTTATCCCTTAGTCGCCTCGAACAACACCCACGATAAGAAAGAGAGCGATATTTTCTATGCTGAAACCATACAGCTCCATACACTTTTTACCCGACTTTGCCAGAAGGAGGGTTATGTTTTTTTTTATAACATTAGCATCCTTTTAAACTAAAAGTCTACCCATCAAACTGAACAACTTTTACTAAAGCAGCAAACCGATAGGAGCTGTTGCTTACATTTGAGTCGAACAGCTGTTTTTTTGCTCCGATTGGTTTGCTCCCATATTAAAAGTTGTTCAGTTTGATGGGTAGACTCTTAGTTTAAAAGGATGCTAATGATATTAATTTCACCCTGTATACGACCCACTGCAGGGCATAGTCCTACCTTCAACGGTATTTGGGCTTTAGTCCACCACGCGTGCCCAATGCGGATTGATAGACTTCACATACGCATCAGAATTTCTTCTTCAGCGTACGTAGATTTCCTCATGATTTATTCTGTAGTCTACATACACTTTAACTTTACATTTTATATAATACTAAACCAGGTTTTGTATTTGAAATGTCTCCTCGAGCAGTCTTAGGGCGCCATAAAGCGCACTTAATAAACATTAAAGGTAAAAAACTTGACACCTCTTTACACCCGAGGTTTGCAGTCACGAACAATTACGTCCAGCTAATGCACTTGGGCTATAAAAAACGAATAGCTAGGTACCTAACGATTAGCCGGTCGCGGTAATTGACCTTTGAGAGCTTTGTGTGATCAAGTTAATAGATTGAACATTATTAAAAATATGCTACTGCAAAAGTTAGAAATGAGAACCACATAAATATTGTTGACGGTCTTATACCTACGTTGCCTTTTTCGAATCTATTATACATAGGGATCGCCAATTTAAGCGGACTACATATTTTTAATAAAATAAAATAAAAAATATTTATTTCAAACATTACATCCATATGTTGTTAGTATCACACTTAAATAACTATGTTAGTACAAACACTTACGTGTAGACCGATCCAGTGCTTAATAAAGCAACTGTTACAGTATCTACTGGAGACCATGTTCAGGATGCTATTGGTGCTGGCGCGAACCCTCTGCAGCGATATTATATTGAGTGCGCAGGGCCCTTAGAGATCCCGGGCGATATGCAGTCCACAGACTACAGGTGTACAGGGTCTGAGGTCATTAGCTTATAGTTTATTTACTTTACTGTATAGAATCAATTATTTTATTAAATAGACTATGCATTATTGTATGCATAACTTTAGCTTAAGAATTTATATTGTAATAGTTATTAAGTCGTGTTATGTTTTAGAGTTTCTGGCCGCATCTTCTATACAGCTACAACACGTTCCGACGCGGTGGTAGCTTTAAGGGTATATTACTGTTGGCGCGCTCCATACAATCGAAGTCTGGTGATATTTTCAATTCTAACCAATTAAACTCAATGAAATTTTGCAGAAAAAATCTAGAAACAAATCTCTATGCTTGTGTCGTGCCAGATTTTCCTTAAAATGTACAGTTTTAAAGTTACAGTGCCTCAAAGATTTCCATACAAATCTTAAATTAATCCTAGCATTGAAACTGTATATTTTAACGAAAATCGGACACGATACAAGCATAGAGATTTGTTTCTAGATTGTTTCTGCAAAATTTCATTGAGTTTAATTGGTAAGTATTGAAAATATCAGCAGACTTCGTTTGTATGCAGCGCGCATTTACGCATTCGGAATAAACTTCTCTTAAAAAAGATTTGACGTTTGATAAGAGTGCTTCAGGCTCCTATATTGAATAAATTATATTGACTTTGACTTTCACTTTGGCCCTGACCGCAAGCCCTTTCTATGTCTGCATCATACTGCAGGTCCTCTGTCACTATTTTTGTAACCACTTACAACAAGAATTTGTTTCTACTCAACATAGTGCAGTGGTAAATGTTAACCTTGCTACACCAACGACCTTAAAAGGTTGTTGGTTGTTACTTACCTATTTTCACGCCTGTGTCCTATTGGGGTAGGCAGAGACTTGATCGCCACATGGTAATATCCTGCTGACTCAACTCTCTTCCCTCTTTCATTGTTGTTTGTTCATTGTTCATATTTCAGTGTTTCATCTTTTAGTGTTGTAGAGTTTCTGGCCGCATCTTCTCTACAACGGAACACCTTCCGACGCGGTGGTAGATTCAAAAACATGATGTCAGAAAGTTATAGTTGTGTGATATTATTATGAATAAACAATTTTGATTGATTAATTGATATATTCTTAAGTCGTTTCATACACGCTCATTCCTTAGGAGTACATTTTATCAGGCTGCTGCTCTAGTATGGTATCTCTACTGCATCCCGTACTTTTCAGAGAGCGAAAGCCGCGCTTGCCGTGACAGTATTATACATATACCAAATAGGTATGCAATGAGCCGAGTCGCGCTCAAGTAGAGAAATCCTTCTAGAGGTGGTTGTTAGTTGTTGCAAAGTTTCTGACCACCCCGAAAGGGAATACAGTTTGTGAGTAAATGAATGTATGTGTAGCACATGCAATTCCAAACATTTTCGTTTATCTTCCGTTAAAGACGGACAATCAGTTCATTAATAAGGATATTCTTTCTTTCAACTTTCAATACATTTTTCAACAATAAAGCATCCATTACTCCTCGAGTTTTAACGAGGAGGTGGAGTAAGGCTTTATGTTTGGCCCGGCCCACATCCACGGTTCTTTTCAAACGTTTCCCTCCAAAATTAAGAAAGTTTAATGAGCACAGACGTTTTGGGACGATATTGAAAATGTTTGAGAATAATGGCTGTTGATATGTTTTTGGGAGTAATGGAATTTGGTTTCATTGATCGATCTTATGGCCATTCATGTTTTTTCATTACATTTTTAGCATATACAAGGTGTTACAAAACACCCTTATAATATTTAAAGGCGTTGTTTAGGGTCTAAACGTTAGATCATCAAACTGAACAAGTTTCACCATGGATGGAGATAACGTCAAAAAAATTCAAAGAATCCGCTGTCGTCATTTGAGTCGAATCAGTACTACAGTTTTGTATGAAACATATTTTTTTTCACTTAATTTTGAACTTTAATTTTGATTTTGAACGTAGTGAAAGTTTTTCAGTTTGATGGTCTATACTAATCGACCACTTTAAATATTCCGAGGTTATTTTGCTACACTTTACATACATATTTACACACTTTTTTTTTAAAAACCATTTTTGACAAAATTTGTAACATGTTTGGAAACCATCAAAGTCAAAGTCAAAGTCAAAAGTCAACATTGCTTATTCAAAATAATATCACATAGATAACTTTTTGACGTCATGTTTTTGAATCTACCACTGCGTCGGAAGGTGTTCCGTTGTAGAGAAGATGCGGCCAGAAACTCTACAACACACTTCTTTTAAACAAAACAAAATATACAAAGTACATTTAGATAAATTCAATATTAAATTTCATTACATCCATGACAGTCTTTGATCAGTCCGTCTTCATACACATTCCTCCTCCATATTTCTCCATGAGGTTCTGTCTCTCGCTCTCTGCATCCAGTTAAGACCCGCGTATCGCCTTTATATCATTAACTCATCTTTCCATCCACCCATGACTATTATAAAATTTGATAAGTTCTTATCGTGTGGGCAGCAAGCCCTGGTGTCAGATTTTTTCACACCGCCTTACGGCCTCTGACGTAGTTTTTATTATTGACGGCCCGATAGCACAGTCGGTAGTGAACCTGCCTGCTGTGCCGAGGGTCGTGGGTTCGAATCCCGTAAGGGACAAATATTTGTATGATGAATATGAATATTTGTACCCGAGTCATGGATGTTTGTATCTATATATGTATGCTATATCGTTGTCTAGTCATCATAATACAAGTCCAGGCTAGATTCTGGTACTTTAAATGTGACTAGATAATTTGTGTGACAATGTCCAAGATATTTATTATTTATTTATTTTATATAACGACTATTACCACCAGAGAGATATTAGCCGGGACCAACGGCTTAATGTGCCATCCGAAGCACGGAATCATCTTTCTTTTCGGACAATCAGGTGAATCAGCCTGCAATGTCTTAACCAACTGGGGAAAAACGCACAAAGTGACATATCACTAGGTGTACCCCGTGGGAATCGAACCCACGATCTCCGTGTCAAGAGCCCAATGCTCATTAGACCACTGATGCAGTTTTAACTGAGCTAAGGAAGCTTTAAACCACATAATCTACCCATTAAACTGAACAACTTTGACTATGGGAGCAAACCTGTCAGAGCATAAAAATCTGCTGTTCCATACTAAACTGCAATACCTACTCGACTCAAAGGTATGAGACAGCTGATTGTTTTTATATCCTGACAGGTTTGCTCCAATAGTAAAAGTTGTTCAGTTTCATGGGTAGAGTAGGTGGTTTAAAGGTTAATTATACTTTTCCCTATAGAATAGCATTATTGAGATGAATTACAGGTTTCTAAAGCTTGTAGATAACGAATAATGGAATATGTTCACACACATCTCATTGTCAAGGTATACGGATATAATGAGAAATTCCCAGTGGATCACATTAATGAATTAATGGCATGGTATGATGTATATTAATTAGATTAGTAGCTAATTCAATTGTATTACTAATTAGCCGCATACAGTTGACCTGAAATGTGACCGATTTGCGATTAAATTAGGGGGAGTTACAAACTCTAAATTTTCTAATCTGTATAAAATTCAGTTTACGTATCGATACTGAGCGTTGGACCAGAAAAACACTCGAGTGGAGGCCCAGAGGAACCACGCGTGGTAGAGCCCGCCCACCAGAAAGATGGTGACCCATCCACCGATGATGATGGAAAACCAATTAAATTCAATGAAATTTTGCAGAAACGATCTAGAAACAAATCTCTATGCTTCTATCTTGTCCGATTTTCGTTAAATTATACAGTTTCAATGCTAGGATTAATTTAAGATCTTTATGGAAATCTTTGAGGCACTTTAACTTCAAAACTATACATTTTAACGAAAATCTGACATGATACAAGCATAGAGATTACTTTCTAGATTGTTTCTAAAAAAAATCACTGACTTTAATTAGTTAGTATTTAAAAAATATCACCAAACTTCGTTTGTATGGAGTGCGCCAACAGAAATATACCCTTAAAAACAAAGCCACCAAACGTGGTAATTAATTAACAGATAGTAGGACTTTTCCTATATTTTATACTCTTACTACCTATTATGCTATACTTGTAAGAGTGGTAGAGTGGACGTACCGCATCAGTGTAGTGTCTCTTAATTAGTGAAATAAAACCATAGACAATATCACAAGAGACCAGCCTTGCGGTAGCATTTCTTCTCTGCCACGTTACAAGATCAATTGATCATGTACATTTTTTTAAATTGTATACCTTATCACTAAACGAGACAGCCTACAATTGCGGAAGAATAACTTCCATTTAGTCGCATTTGGGGTTCACACGAGACTATTTTAACAATCAATATTAGAATCTAAAGTAAATTCGAAGTTGAGGGATTCATGCTACCTCGTCCCCCTCAAAAAGTGGCAGAATAGTTTGTTAGTAGAATGACACGCGTTACTCGTCCATAATTATATAATAAAACCAAATCGACACCAAGTTTATTAATGTTACTCCTGAGCACAATTTCGAACACAAGACATGTAGAAAATAAAACACAAAACTTTCTGAATTGGACATTATTTAGAGGTATTGAGTATTGCATCGAGATTTGCATCATTACACCTTAAAGAGCTTGTTATTTATTACAAAGTGGCGTACCTGACGTACCACAGCCATATTATCGTAAATCGTTCGTAATCACGCCCGGAGTGTCGATTTATGAAGTTTCTCGCTGAGGTCATTTTATTTTACATAATTATTTTACGGACAAAATACACTTGCGTCTTAGCAGATGCCAGAACACAATAGGTATCTTATTTCTACAGGTGTACTTACCTGCGAAATCAAGGTTCCCCAGTTTTAATCATAGTAGTAGAGTCAAATATTAGTTTGTAGCACATAGTACTATAACTACTACGTAGAAAGAAAGATGATTCCGTGCTTCGGATGGCACGTTAAGTTGTTGGTTGGAGGCCGTAAGGCGGTCTGAAAAAACTCTGACACCAGGGCTTGCTGCCCACACGATAAGAAGAGACTGCGTAGTAGTAATTTTCTGTGAAAGTCATCCATAGTGGTTTTTCGATATTCGAAATAATAACAACCTCCGTGGTCTAATGGTTAAGAGCATTTGGCTCTTGATATGGAGATCGTGGGTTCGATACCAAGGGGTACACCTAGAGTTATGTCAATTTGTACGTTTGTCCTCATTTGGTTAGGATATTGCAGGCTAAACCACCTGATTGTCTGAAAAGAAAGATCATCCCGGCGAATATCTCTCGTGGTAGTAGTCGTTACATAAAAACCACGAGAGGCCGTAAGGCGTTCTGAAAATTCTCTGACATCAGGGCTTGCTGCCCACACGATAAGAAGAAGAATTCGGAATAATCATTGACTTTAATATCTCTTCACCAAAAGACCAATTCAATGACGAACCATCGATTCAACAGAAGAATATCCTATCAACATGCGTAAACACCTTCTTCTTTCGTGTCAGCATGTTGAGACTATTAACTCATGCTGTTGTTTAAAGATAAGCCAGTCAGCAAGAGGTCGTATCGAGGCTGACTGCCCAGGGTGCGTCAGAAGAACACAAGTTCGTCACTCAGGGAGGCTAGGAGCTTATCCTCATAATCAAGTTCTTTTGCAATATCATTACTCCTTAGACGAATTATATACGGACCCGCCTCGCCTTAGCATTTCCCCTCTGCCAACGTGCAAGATCAAAAGATCTTACGCTTTTACATACAATTTTATACCTTATCACTAAACGCGACAGCCTATAATTGCGGAACAATAACTTATGACGTTTGGGGTTCACACGACACTGTTTTTCATGATTTTTAACATTTAAAATTAGAATCTAATCTAATGGGATCAAATTCAAAGTTACGTATCTCGTGCTACCTCGCCCTCCGCAAAAAGTGGCAGAAAAGTTTGTTAGTAGAATTACACGCGTAACTTGTCCTCATATAAGTAGTCTAAGCATTATTCATATCATGCTACAACAGGCACTTTCATATACTGTGATAAAGACAGAATTTTATATTCAATGGTTTTTTGGTCGACGTTTAGTAGCCTGTACAATTTGACCCAGCGGCCTGAAGATAATTTGACGTCAGTTATAAATTTCCCTTAATAACACGTCGGATGACGTCTCGCTACTCTAAATAAAAAAAGAATTTCGTCGTGATTTTTTTTAAAGCCTCTTGAATTTATGAAAGTGACTGTCAAATTTTCTTGCTCAGAAGGTTAATAAAGCACAAGAGGGACTTTGAAATATGTCAGGTTATATTAATCGGCGTTTTATGAATGGTTTATTTTTATTGCGTTATTGCTACTTGATTTTTGTTACGAGCGTTTTATGTTGGTTTCTTTAGATTTAATTTACGTAATATATAAATTCACGATTAGAATGCCTCTAAGGGTGGTCAGAGACTTTGCTAGAACTCCCAACTTCATATGTAATGTACGCTACTGTAGCAAGGTTGTGTAGTATAATAAATTAATGTTTCAGGATGGAATGACGATCAGATTTTTATGGAAAAATAAAATGAAAATTTTCTTTTATTCCACAAAATTAAGGTCCTTTAACGAGTATGCTGGAAAATATCTCTCAGGAGATAACCTCGCCCCTTGTTTATACATTGGCTACTGTACCATGTAATAATTTTATTTGTTTTAATATCGGTATTAGGTACCTACCTTGGTAGATTTCTTTTTGATGTCTACTTCATGTTTGTTGTCAGTTCCGTGCTCCGTGGACTATTTTAACCATAAATATTGCACTTTATAGATTTGGGTAATTGTACGTATATTTTTGTTTTAGCATAGCATATGCTCACGACTATATTCCCCGAGGGGGTAGTCAGAGATATTCTGAAACCTCAGAACATCCACGTTTCACCAGTAGTACCGAAATTCTGTCCAGTGTGACGGGGGGTGAGCCCGTCGCCACTTATAATGTACAGTGGGTACAATACATGCCTCGAAATTGAAGCATGCAGGTTTCTTCACGATGTTTTCCTTCACCGAAAAGCCAGTGGTGTTACAAATCGTACATAAATTCCGAAAAACTCATTGGTACGAGTCGGCTTGGACGGGGATCGAATCATCGCCTCCTGCACGGCAGGCAAGGTTACTCGCCACTGGGTGGTCCAGTCTCGCCACGGCTTTGTTTTAATTGGATAGTTTTGAATTTTGAATTAATTGGATTTAATGAAAGCGTAGACAAGTACAAATTCCGAGCTTATTAATTTCCGAATCGATTTTTAGGGTAACCTACATGTTTCTTGTACCAAACATCCTCAAAGAAAAGTTTACACAATATTAATTACGTAATCAACTGTTTTTCGCTCCCGATATAATGCAGTTTCAGTAATAAAATCTGAATTCAACAAGCTTATTACAATGTGTTACAAAAATACAAATAAACAATTAAAGGGGGTGGTTTAGACCATCAAACTGAACAACTATCACTATAAATACTTAAAACTTTTAAGGGGTTGTTTAGCCCATCAAACTGAAGAACTTTCACTATGGGATCAATATCGAAATCGCGATAAAAAATATGGGACAGCTGATTTTTTTTTTTCGCGATTTCGATATTGGTCTTATAGTGTAGACATAGTGAAAGTTTTTCAGTTTGATGGGTTCAACAACCCCCTTCAAAGTTTTAAGTATTTAATTTTACTTTTGTAACACCTTTTATATAACTTTATACGTCGGATGAAGTAAATGTATACATTTTACAGCTCATAATTAGTTTAGGGTAAGCGAGAAATTACACTATAAAGCGAATTGGCTGCTTTACGACGACTAATACCAGTCTCAATGGAATATTAAATAACTGTGTGACAGAATAATGTTATAAATAAGTTTGTAATGTTATTAGACCAATTAGGTACAGTTTAGGTACAATAAATTTACTGTTTAATTGTAATACTTGAGGAAATCGGTTGCGTGGTAAAAGTAACATGGTAGTATTGTTTTGTTTTAATTATAGATTTTAGGCACATCTAACTTAATTACTTAAACATTGAGATTTACCAAAATTAATAGTAATACACCATTGACATACACAATAAGTTTCCGAGGCTAAACCACGCAAACCTAAGTACGTGTATTAAAACATTGAAAATGCTGAAATTCTTTCGCGTAATTGGTTCTCTTTAAACGTTTTGGTGCCCTTTTGGTTCAGACACTTTTGAGCGCGGACCCTACGTCTAGTAGTTGGTAAGTCAATGTTATACACCCCTAAATTTTAAGGTTGTATTAAAACTAAAAACTTTCCCTATAGAATATATTGTGTAGAAAAACTTAGAAAAATTGTGGACTTCCCATATAAAATTGATCGGCTGATCCGCACTTTTATATGCGAAGGTATTAAGGAATTTTCCTCGTTTTTCGACCCATCTTCTTTAGGAAACGTTGTTTAGTTTCATTATATAAATACTTACACCCTTAAAATGTTATAGGTAATTAAAAATAGGGGTGTATAGTGTATAGGTACCTACTTTATATCACATTATTATATCGACTACAAAATTAGTCAAATAAAACATTTTATAAAGGGTTGACCAGTCTTTTGTCGTGTGATTTTCTTTGCCGTTTTATTCCGGCTTAGAATAGATCACCTTCTTCTCATGGGTTTCGAATGAGGCGACTAGGGGATAACGGTTTCTTACGCATTATTCTGGGCAAAAGTCTAACGGAAAGAAACGGGGTGCAAACCACAGATTACTGATATGTAGCAAGCAACAGATGCTACAGTGAAATTTGCACTTAGTTCGAACATTTCCGTTTTGGTGCTGCTGTCGTCAGGCTAATTTGTATAGAACTTGTATGTATACAGTTATTCCGGAAAGCAAAAATAGGGATATTTGACCAAGGAACAAAGTAATCAACGATATTATTACGTCATATAACGGAGAAGAATAATAATACCTACTTAGTAGGTAAGCAGCTAAAAATACAACGTGTTAATGAATAAGCGCAAAACCTCACCTCATACACCCAAACTGATTTACAACAAAATAATTCGATTGAAACAATTATTTCACTATTTTGGTAGTTAACATTTAAAGTTATCCGCATTTTAATTTTTGAGGCAAAAATGTGTTCATGGATACTTTTTAAGAATCTTGTTTTGATAGTAAGTAGGGTGAGTGTGCCCTTGCGGTGGGTTGAGATCGAGTTCAGTAAATTTTAAATTTAACAAACAAATTATTTAATATTATGTAAAAAAAAAACTATGTTGAAACAATGATAATTCGATTCTGCTCTCGATTCTAAACAAACTACTTTCGCGAAGCAGTTTTGCGTTAATTCTTTAACACGTTGTATAGAAGACCACACAACTATATCTAGTATGTAGTTATAGCTGAGTAAAGCAAGTTCGAAGAAGGCAAAGTTTACTTAGGAATGACCTTTAATCAAAGCGAAAGCTATTCCATTTACTTATTTTAACTTTCCCGCTATTTTTCCCTTGATTTATTGCGACTGAATAAATGGTATTTGAGAGTTCTTCGAGACTTGGTGATGAAGTGTCGGTGGAGGAAATACTGATTAAAATCTTTAAATTTAAACTTGTCTGTGGTTCAGTAACAGCTGTTCAACGTTGAGCAGGGTACTGTTTTTGAATGGGTAACCGCTTTTGGTATTTTGCGTCGAGTGCTTTAGCTAAACAACTAAACGCCGGGATGGCGGCATTAGTTTAGAATAGGCTTTTATTTGCTTTGTGATCTATCTAGGTATGTATAAACCAATGTTTGTATATTTTGTTTGTCCCTTATACGTCAATAAACCATTTAACCGATTGCGATGAAACTTCGTTGGGTTGTTGTGCCAGAGCCAGCGAATGTTTTATCAACAAGAACAAAAAAATTGTTGTATAACAAAATTGAGCCATGCACCTTAGATAAAGTATATGTCTAGATTAAGCTTCACGCTTCTACCGTATAAAACCAAAGAGGCCAACTTTCTTAGGTTGGTGTGCGTGTAGCGTCATGCTACTTATCTCTGTGTGCGTTTATAGCGACACGGTTTATCACCGAGAGTTCGGTGATATTTTTTTCGACGCGTTCGTAGCTCCGACTGTCTATCTACACAGATAACTTATCAAAGCCATACACGCTTTAAAAATAATGTTAGAATACAAGGTTTTACAAAAGTAGAAATGAACATTTAAAGCTTTTAAGTGGGTTGTTTAGACCATCAACCTGAACAACTTTCAATGGAGGACCAACATCGAAATCGTAAAAAAAAAATCTGCTACATGCATACATTTTCCTCCAGTATATTTGTAGGTTAGTATGGAACATCAGTTCTTTTTCACGATTTTGATATTGGTCCCATACTGAAAGTTGTTCAGTTTGATGGTCTAAACCACCCCCACAAAAGGTGTACATGTGTGTATTTTTGTATCACTTGTGTAGTTGTGGTAAAGTTCTTGACAACTCCAAAAGAGATTACGGTCGTTAGTTTGTGTATGTGTGTGTTTTTTTCGATCAAACGCATTAGGATAAGAAGGACATTAAAAATGTATGGGGACGTTTCTGTGTCACGAGGTCCGTCGACTTGAAAGGTCTTATTCTGATATGGCGTGACTGGGGTAGTCTGAATGCTTCACATCATTCATTATTTGAATATAATTGCTATTTCAACCCCAAATAGGTATAAGGGCAAGATAATACAGAGAGAAAAAAAAACCGTGGTGGTCCAGTGGCGAGTAACCTTGCCTGTCATGCAGGAGGCGATGGTTCGATCTCCGTCCAGGCCGACACGTACCAATGAGTTTTTCGGAATTTATGTGCGATTTGTAACACCACTGGCTTTTCAGTGAAGGAAAACATCGTGAGGAAACCTGCATGCTTCAATTTCGAGGCATGTTAGTGTACCTACTGTCCATTATAAGTGGCGACGGGCTCAATGTTGTTGCCACCGAGAAAGTTGTTCAGTTCGACGGTTTGATCATCCCCTTAAAAAGTATCAGTATAATAAGAAGGGCCCTATATTTTGTACACAAACCAAAAAAAAAAGGTAAGCAACTTGTTAAGTCTGAAAAGTCGAAAAAAATAAGGGAAGATAAACGATTAAGTCAAAAAGTACCCTCATTATTAAAACAGCTCAATTCGAAAATTCTAATTCAATTAAATTCTTTTGTATTAGCATAAGCATACCATATGCTCACGACTATATTCCCCGAGGGGGTAGTCAGAGATATTCTGAAACCTCAGAACATCCACGTTTCACCAGTAGTACCGAAACAACACTAGACAATGAAGTCCAGTGAACTTGGGGATGGCCCTATTCTGTCGTAATCAAAAGCAACTTGAGTACGGTTGTTCATTATAAAATTTTTTGTTGGACCAACGTTTCTAATCACCTGAAAGAGAATTACGGTCGTGAGTTTAAGTAAATACGCATTTTAATAACAAAGTAATCTATATCCAGTATAAGCATAATGCTCACGACTATATTCCCCGAGGGGGTAGTACCGAAACTCTGTCCAGTGTGACGAGGAGTGAGCCCGTCGCCACTTATAATGGATAGTGGGTACAATGCATGCCCCGAAATTGAAGCATGCAGGTTTCATCACGATGTTTTGCTACACCGAAAAGCCAGAGGTGTTACAAATCGTAAATAAATTCCGAAACACTCATTGGTACGAGTCGGCCTGGACGGGGATCGAACCATCGCCTCCTGCACGGCAGGCAAGATTTCTCGCCACTGGACCGCCACGGCCTTTCTTCCAGTAAATCAGAAAAAAAAGAAGTATTAGCCAGAATACTGCCACAGTTCGAGTCGCAAAGTTTGCAAAGTAGGTTTGGTTAAGTTGGCCGTTTCCAATAAAACTTGCCTTCTCCCGAGTAATCTCAGACACGAGATGAATACACGCAAAAACATGTTCGTAAATATACTTACCTATACGATGTTACACGTGCGTTCATACAATCTTCATCTGGTTACAACGTACGTACTTGTAAATTTTGGTAAAGACAAGTAATTTTTGGTAAAGATGTACAAAATGTCTGACTGAGTTGAGGGGGTATATACAACGTGTTAATGAATAAGCGCAAAACCTCTTACTCCCCAAGTAATTTATAATAAAACAATTAGATTGAAATAATAATTACATTATTTTGATACTTAAAATTTAAAGTTATTCGCACTTTAAGTTTTGAGGCAAAAATGATTTGTTATCATTTCAGCAATTAATGAAAACGTTAGCATGCTCATGGATTCTTTTAAGAATCTGGTTTTGGTAGTAAGTAGGGTGAGAGTGCCGGAGCGGTGGGTTAAGATCGATTCCAGAAAATTTTAATTTGTACAAACAAATTATTTAAAATTTTGAAAAAAATTACCTATGTTGAAACCATGATAATTCGATTCTGCTCCCGATTCTAATTAAACTACTTTCTAGTTTTGCGTTAATTCATTAACACGTTGTATAAAGATATGATTCTAGAGGTCATATGTAGGATAAGAGTTAGGATCCTTCACGCTAATAAGTTGCCTTCATTTAGTCACTAAAAGTCTTTAGTTGTCCCAAACAGGCGAAAAATAACACAAACTAACTTACATTCAACCTTCGTTATTCAAACACTTCTCCATTCAAAGCCCTTCTTGTAAACTACACTTTCATCTTTCCCATAAATACAAATGATAGAATCAGTGATCAATACGTTAATTAGATCATCGGAGCTAAATACAGTTGAATGGTCGACCTGTATTAATTAGGTTCTATTCAGCTCGGCCGTTGACTGACAATACAATCTATACGTTAAGACATCCATAGAGATGTCGGGAGCGATAGATTCTGCTTGACAGGTCGGTTAATATGCTGCTGGTCGTAAACTGATCCGCAAATACTTGGTGCTATGGACTTTTCTCGGGCATTGATTGCAGTGTAGCCCTACACCAGCACGTCTAGTGATTTCGCTACACGCGCGCGATGCGCTTTAGTCGGGGAAATCTACGGATTTTTGTATGGAGAAGGTTGCATTAATTGCACTTTTGGTGATAATTTGGAATATTGTAGATAAATACCAGAAAAACATAAATTATCAATAATCCCCAATTTTTTATTGTGTGTTATTGAATAATTTAAACATTTACAAAACATTAAATTTAGGTATGAACAAAAAATGGAAAATTGGTGATTTTGTACAGGATGGCTTCATTCAATACGTTTTACTTATAACAAAAATAATCCCCGGTTAATATCGTAAATTTGAGTAGATATTTAATATTTTGTAAGTCTTCAAAAATTATAACCTCAAAACTAAATTATTTACTGTTTGTTTGTACACATTAAATTTGCCTTGTGATAATTAACTGTCTCTTTTGCTAGTATGTTGGAAGAAATATCTTTCGAAATAAGCTTGCCCTTTGTACATTTATATCGATTTTAAGGTATTTCTCAGGTTCCTGAGACAATATAACCATGAAATCTCGACAAAAGTGTTATAAACCAACAGTAATATTATTTCAAACACATTTTACTAAAGTGTCTTTAATGCAATCTCAAACCTTATTTTTCCTAGACTACTTTGGCTGCATAGAAAATAACCGGTTCCCGCGCTTTTTGGAGAGCGAATGCCGCGCTTGCCGAGACATATAGTATGGAAAAAACCGAGTCGCGCACGAGTAGCGAAATCATACTAGACATGCAGGTGTTAGTGTACAGGCTTCTTAGTGTAATAACTATTAATAATTCTGTAGTAGAAGCACTAAATTCAGAATTTATAAGGCCGTTATTAGACAAATTATAATAACGGTTTTATAAATTCCTGTGTGTAGCCTGGACATTAACACTTAAAAACGATCTGGAAGAACCAAGAAATTGAAGAACCTGCAGCCTCTCCAAATATCATTGGTGAGAAAAAATCACACCGCTTCCACTGGCTTGGCCATATCGAAAGAATGAGTGAGGATCGGCATGTCAGGACAACATATCGGGGTTCCGTCCGATTAGTGGGTTGCCCCAGCTATCACTGGAATGAAGTAGTGGAGGCTGTCCTACGTGAGCTTCAAGTCTGTTACTGGAGAGAAGACGCTCAGGGTCAGGTAAAGTGGTGCTCGTTTTGGATGTCAACATCCACTTCAGGTCGCTGAGCCACGGCGTTAGTTAATATTTCCTGTAGCAACAACAGCAAAGACATTTTAGAACATATGAAAAATTTCAGCGAGCCTAGAGGATTGACTATGCTATTCAGATGGCAGTCGTCAGACCTGACAACCGATCGGGAGTTCGAATTTTAAAATAAAGGCCACGAACTGGTATGCGTTGTACGGGACGCCCTCCGGCCCGCGGGACCTACGATTTGAGAAAGTTAGCGAGGAATGACTGGATGTTCCTCATCCACGCGCCGAGGATATAATTTTATTGCATACCTTTGGCTCTCCAAGGCGCAAGGCGAAGCCTATGTTCAGCAAGTTAATGATGAGGATGCTCAACCATTGGATGACAATACAATCTATAGATACGTGAGGGGTGATACGAGATGTCTCGGAGCGATAGAGTCAGATTGACAGGTTGGTAGGTATTATGCTGCTTGCCTGGCAGTAAATCCGCGAACATCTGATCAGATCTTGGTGAAATTACGTGTCGAGTGATGTTGTATCAAAAAAGGAATCAATTAAGTGCTCTATAATTTGCAGAATCTCAAGGATATCACTGGTAGTAAGGCAGGTAAATCAAATTGACCGAGGATCGGCCGGATATTGGGTTGAATATTGGCAGGTATCATATTCCTAACCTGTGGTATTACAGATGCTCATAGCTTTGATACGTATAAGGTTTCGTTTGAAGTATTTTGTGGGGAAAAAGCTACCTGTCTCCATAAGACACGTCATTTATTCTGAAACCTTAAATCAGCTAAAATTGAGCCGTACTCCAACTGCACGCTAATCAGATAGTTGGTAATCGTAGTGTTGTTTCTAATCACCCTGAAAGGAATTATGGTGTTGAGATTATGTTTGTACAGTATGTGTATTATAAGTAAATATAAATAGTTGCAGCGATATTTGCGATTGAAATACGAACAGAAAAACACCAATATATTATTCCATACCAAGGTTTTCCGTTTTACCTATTTTGCGTCAAAAAATCAACTCTATTCCATTACCAAATCACAAAGGACACAGATGGAACTGAAGCGTTCAGACTGTCAATGATATAGCAGTTTTGTTTTTAATTAATTCGAACACTAAATCTCGTCCGGCAGTCATTCAATTAAACTTTTTTAATTACTTTGTAAACCTTAGCCGGATTATCTGTTTATTATAAGGCTACGGGTCTCTCCTCTTAGGGGATTATTGCTGGCCAGTTTAAAATGTAATCTTTCGAATTTTGAATGTGTAATGGTATTTTATGACTATCTTTAACTGTTTTGAATGTTCTTGAAATAAGATATTCTCTATAAATTGATTGCCAATAATGCTTGTAGATGGAAAGATAGAGGGTACTCTACATAAGTGTATGCTGCAGGGCCTATTCCAAATTCTTAATTTCCTCCTATAAAACACAGCCAAAAGTACTAATAGAGTGACCACGAAGCCAAGACTATGGTATTTGGTATTAAACCATATGAGGTTTGAAATCTATAATACTCGTATATAGACGATCATTTGAGGTATTTGTATAAACAACAAATTCGAAACAGTAATGACATAAAATCTTGAAATCTCTACCAAAGCAAAAACACAATAATTAACGAAATGTGTGTAGCTATACACATAATTATAAATGTACATACATACACCAGACTTCAAAGGTTGGCTTTACCAGTAGCTTGTAGTGAAAGTACTACAGACTTTGCAATAAAATTAAAAATATTTCAAAAATGTGCGGTCGCTAGCATTTGTTTTACGGGGTAGCGTTGAGGAAAGGTTTTTATACTGAAAATCGTATTATTTTTTGCATGCGTAAAATGAAGTTTACTCTACATGCCGAATATTTGACTTTTTAAATCTTAACGATCAATTTGAAGACGGAATTTGGACTGATGGACAGTCAGATGAAGTGGACTGATGGACGATTGGATGGACTGAATGTCTTATGAAGGGACAAACGAACTGAATAACGTTCAGATGGTCCCGGTTGGTGTAATGGTTACCACGCTTGACTACCAAACCAGGGTGGTAGGTTTGAATCCCGGTTCGGTCACTTACGTTACGGATGTGCCGTTATATGGTTCCCATATTAACAGCCTAGGAGCTTTCGTTTGGGATCATTACAATGTAGTTGTCTGTGAGCGTTATCTATTCTTACAAAACAATTTCGTGACTGACTGACAGACAGCCTAAACCGCTGAAGATAGAAACATGAAAATACATAATCGAATTTGGCCAAAATGTGAAAGTGCCGGCGAAAAATAAATAATGCGATATTCTGTTAGGACTTGTCCGTCTTAACATTTATTATTATGGCACCAAAGCTGTAGGTCCATTGTTCTTGGTTTTATATGGATTCGAAAAACCGACTTTTTCATACATTTTCGATGAAATTAACTAAGGTTATATTCTGTTAGAACTTGTCCGTCTCAGCATATTAAGTATGGCACCAAAGCTTTCGGGCAATTTTCCTTGGTTTTATTAAGGTTTGAAAAATCTGCCTTGTCATACATTTTTGATGAAATAAAGCTGACAGCTACAGCTTTCATGCCATAACAATAAATGTTTAGAGGGACAAATTCTAACAGAATATAGCATTCGTTTTTGTTGGCCGGTCCCACATTGTTACTTTCACATTTGGACCAAAAATGTATGACAACCTTCTTCATTTTTCTTCGAGATTAATCGAAATTGCTGTACTGGTCAAATACATGCGAGCAGCGGCCGGCATAATTTAAAAATGGAACGATCTTTTACTCCGAAATATCCGAAATATGGCAACCCAAGGAGGTAACTTATCAAAGGTTTTGTTTGAAAGTTCGAACTGGCTTGCAAATAAGAGCTGTTTATTGAAAAAAAAAATGAATTATTGTTGTTCGTTGTTAGTCATTGATTTTGAAAAGTAATTTTATTTAGTTTTAATTTCCGCGCATTATTTGAGAAAAGTACTATACAAGCCTTGGCCACAACTAGGTATTGATGGACTTACGTATGTGTACACATTTACACGTTCGTCCTTCAATGCCTCTTTTACTGGCCGCTGCAGTAATGTACTATTTCGATGTTCTAATTTCACACGAAAGAAAAAATCTATTTATTTATAAGACAAATGAACTTACAGACTAAAAGATGTTATAAGGGTTCCTTGTTGGACTACATGGTACCTAAACAAGGAAAGAACAAGATTGCCGTAGATAATCCGAAAGCAACAAATACTCCGTCAAATCCCCCGCACGTGGTAGGAAAGTTGAATTAATTCCACCTTTTCCAATATAACTTGAGTTTACCTTGTTTTCTTTGAGAAGATAAAGTAATGTAAAGCAATGCTTTCGAGTTTATAAAGGTTTTAAAGGTTTATAAAGCAATATTAAGACGTCTGTGATGAGAACAGTGATTTTGTGAATTTGTTAGCTGTCTTTATATCAAGAACCCATGATAATACAGGTTCCCTTTTAATATGCTGACACTTATGGCACCAACATCGAAATCGCGAAAATAAAATCAGCTCTTCCATACAAAACTGCAAACCTACTTGAGCCAAATGTATGGCACAGCAGATTTTTTTTCGCGATTTCGATGTTGGTCACATAGAGAAAGTTGTTCAGTTTGACGGTCTGATCATCCCCTTAAAAATTTTCAGCACATTAAGTTGGACCCTATATGGACGAAGTAATCATTCAAGTAATCAACAAAGGAAATCGAATTTCTTGATTACTTCGTCCATCATTTATAAGCAGGGTGTTAGGGTACACAGTTACATTACTTCAATATTTGTGATTGTTCATGAATCATAATGATACTGAACAACTTTCCCAAAGGAACTTAAGGGAAATTCCCAAAAAAATTGTTACGATTGTACACTCATGCTTCATGATACCAACTGCATGTACAACTTTCCCAAAGAAACGTATTTTTTAAGAGGATGATCAGGCCATCACACTGAACAACTTTCTCTATTGGACCAATGTCGAAATCGCTAAAAAAAATCAGCTGTCCCATACATTTGGCTCGAGTAGGTTTTCAGTTTTATATGGGACAATTGATTTTTTTTCGCGATTTCGATGTTGCTCCCATAGAGAAAGTTGTTCAGTTTGATATTCAGATCATCCCTTTAAAAAAGTGTCAGCATATTAAGAAGGACCCTGTATTTAAGAAAAGTGCAGGTAGTTGTAAAAATAGAACTCTGTTGTATATTAGGTGACATTTAACATTACCATAACCTTTCTCCGTATCTTATGAGTATATTATACACAAAACTTGTAGAATTTCCTTTCGGCACAACGTTCAAAAACAGAAAAATATATTTCCAATCCCCCAGTGAAGCATATTCGACCTTTTTCTGATTTATTGTCAAGTTTTCTCCTTTTTGTATGTTGCTGATAAGTGTCCGTTCAGACAGGCTTCAAAAAAATAAACAAACGTTTTTGAAAATTTAAAAGTGTATAAGCAAAAAGAAATATTATACCGATATATTGATACATTATTGTTGAATATTGTTCTCTAATAAACGCGCTGATACGATAGGGTATTTGACAGCATGTAAAATATAGGATTTATTTATGGCATCCGTATTGAATATCAATTTTGGAAACCAACTATTTAGTCAGTTAAGAAAAATACTGGATATTTTAAG
Organism: Agonopterix alstromeriana; assembly: GCA_963924505.1. Taxonomy (NCBI): domain Eukaryota; kingdom Metazoa; phylum Arthropoda; class Insecta; order Lepidoptera; family Depressariidae; genus Agonopterix; species Agonopterix alstromeriana. The sequence continues at coordinate 3,150,196 of OZ004670.1, read as the reverse complement.
AGGAAATCGACCAAGAAAATAATTTTTCTGTCTAATTTAGTCACGTGATTGTAAACGACTATGATTGGCCGAATGGTCGATGACGTCAACTGCTTGTAAACAGTCGCGTGTAGAGTAGGAGTGTCGTACAAAGTTTAAGTCATCGTGACTTCACCTGCTTGTAGCCACGTATATTGCCAGGAAAAGCGTTTTCGCGGGATATTTAAAAAACATTTTTTGTTTTCGTTTTTTCTTGCACTCTATGTAATGGAACGTAAAATGTACATTTTCTATAGAGTCCTTAGACATCATTGATTTACGTAGAATAGTTTTTAAAAACCTGACAAATACCCTATTAGGACGCGTTATATTTTGGTAGGTTCTAACGAGAAATTATCTCGTTTTGTTGTTTACCTGTACTCACGGTTTATGGAATGCCACCATAGAGGCCACATACTTTATGGTGGCCACTAAAGTCGCCCGTGTGTTTTCACACAAAACTTTTATCTAGTAAGACGTACGCTGTAAGTTTTATTATGCGCCCGAACAGAGGAATTCCGGTCTTTTTGACTTGAGTCAAGTTTATTGAGCGTGTAAACTTTATGTCTTCAAGACATTATTTTCAATGTGTCACGTCATACAAAACATTGCTTTTGTCGTTCAAGAAATCTTGGTTGAACTTAGCTAAAGAATGTTGCTGTTGGTCGGACCTAGAATTTATTTGATATCTAGCTCCAGCTAAGAATGGACCACTCCATTTCTTCCTCCGGGTGTTGTATGAGTTAACTAAGGGATAAATGTCAGTCGGCTATAAATGACGACCTATCTGTCACTAGATCCACTCTGTGGAAGGAAAAGGCTCCACCAGCTGAATTTATTCCCCCACAGGAACATCAACCTCCCGGGCACAATCTGCAATGGTCAGTGTGGAAATCCTTAAATCGGCTTCGCACTCAGGTTGGTTGTTGCAGACAAAGCTTATGCAATTGGGGGTACAGGGACCCGGCCTTATGCAGTGCAATTGCGGAGAACCTATCCAGTCGATGGTACACCTGCTAGAATGACCGCTGTGCCCCAACACCTGCACGAGAGAGGACCTCAATAAAGTTACACTGGACGCAGTCAGGCTCGCCGAATATCTGGCCAATAAAATATTATAAGAACACAATTGTAGAACAATTGACACGAAAAGAATACTAAGGGATAAGGGTTTCTTGTGCAGTGTTTTCGTGGGAGAAAAGCTAGCTTCCTATCACCACCCGACACTTCATTCGCTCGTGAAACCTGAATATGCTAAAATTTAGCTTTGCTACAACTGCTCGCTTAAGAATGTAGTCGGTAGTTGTAGCAAATCTTCTGACCACTACGGTAGGGATTATGGTCGTGAGTTTGTGCATAAAATATGCTAAAGATTAGTACTGAGGTCAACTTAGTAATGAGAACTCAAAAAATCTGCTGTTTCATACATTTTGCGTGGTACGTATTTCATTTTAGTGTGAAATCGATATTTTTTGGGTTCTTGTATTTGGTCCCATAGTAAAAGATGCACTTATCGATGGGTACTTTCACCCCTTTGAGTTTTTGACAGAGGTATGTATTGTGTGGTGGTGCGGAACCCTCGAACGATTCCCACTCGCACTTGGCCGGTTTTTTACTGTGTCCCTTGATCCGAACTGTTGTTATTGTTAGAGATTCAAATAGCTACCTTTGTGTCCGTATAGTTGGCAGCCTCACGAGCAAATTAGATGGTTTTGTCAATGTCAAGATTTAGTGCCTAATTAGTGCCCAAAGCATAGATTTAGTGCTACTAAATTTTGAAAGATTTTTGAGTAACTTAGTATGAAATACCGAAAATATTATGAATGTAGAAGTTTACTAATTTTTTTTGGGAAGTAGCAAAGAAAATTCAATTATTTATATATCATAAGAAGCACCAAATCGAGCACTAAATCTGTATCTATCTATCTGTTTCATACTTGCTCCCGTTTCATTGTAATCATCGTTAGGATAAACGTCTAGTAGTCTAGCCTCAACAATGCACTGTAATAATCTCGGCTTGTATTGATTCAATATTTATGAAATTTTGGATATAAGAAGCACATAATGAACACTTAATCTTGTAATATAATATAAACTGTATTTCTCAGTGCAACTACTACAATGACAACTATCTAGCAGCCCCAACAAGCTACTCAAATATCTTTTAAAATACAGGAGCACTAAACCTATGCTTCGGGCACTAATTAGGCAGTAAATCTTGGCATAGTCAAAACCTTCCAATACGCTGAGAAATACATGTAGTCGGGAAAATCTACGGATTTTTGTATGAAGTAGGTTGCATTTATTGCACTTTTGGTGATAATTTGGAATATAATAGATAAATACCTGAAAAACATAAATTCTCAATAATCCCCGATTTTTTATTGTGTATTATTGAATAATTAAGACATTTACAAAACATTAAATTTAGGTATGAACAAAAAATGGAAAACTGGTGATTTTGTACCGGATGGCTTCATTCAATACGTTTTACTTCTAACAATAATAATCCCCGATTAATGTCGTAAAGTTGAGTATACATTTAATATATTGTAAGTCTTCAAAAATTATAACCTCAAAACTAAATTATTTACTGTTTGTTTTTACGCATTAAATTTGCCTTGTGATAATTAACTGTCTCTTTTGCTAGTATGCTGGAAAAAATATCTTTCGAAATAAGCTTGCCCTTTATACATTTACTCGTATATCGATTTTAAGGTATTTCTCAGGTTCCTGAGTCAATATAACCACGAAATCTCGACAAAAATGTTATAAACTAACAGTAATATTATTTCAAACACATTTTACTGAAGTGTCTTTAATGCAATCTCAAACCTTAATTTTCCTAGACTAATGAGGATGCTGACTATACGGACACCAATCTTCAGTTATAAGAAGAAGGGTGACATTCCGAGTCACTTGCGGTGAGATAAGTTTACTCCTCATAAATTACTTTGACCGAGATTCTGTGTTCCACTTAAATCAAAACCAATTAATATACATAGTAATTACGCTTAAAAAGGATAATTTTTCACCTCTTAACTGTCAAGAATAACTTAATCGAAACACCGCTAAAGGCAAGTACTGCAATTAACAGTCCGTAAAGCGTTTTTGCGCCGACAGATGTTTTCGAGTTTGCCTCGATAAATCTACAAATTGACATTGTGGGGTAGCCAGGCTTTAGTAAAAAATATGGATATGTTTAGAAAATCTCAGTGCATACATTGTGGCAAAATACAGGATTTAATAGTCATCAATGAATAGAATAATAGAAGATAAAGAATGTAATTAAAATAAATGTTTTTTCTAAACTTGAAAGTCAATTATTATTACTTAGGTATATTATAATGTACTGAATACTTAGAAAAATAGAAACTTAAGATTTAAGTTCAACTTAGCACGATTTTGTTTCTAGATTTTTTTTCAACATCGTAATATTGTGTTGCTTTAGCACCTAATGTAATATTTTGTCCATATAAATTGGCATAACCCTAATTTTGCAATGAAGTCAAAAGTAAACCAACATTCAAACCTATCTCTTAAACGTAGGCTTCTGTGGTGGAAAAAAATACGATCCCGTGATGATTAGGGCTGGAGGTTGTGTTGATTAAATTTTCATTTAGAATTTGTTGCTAATTTTGTTGTATGGTCACCCTACACGCGGCTCTATGGTTTTTTGTTCGTTTACCAATATTTTACAACACACGTTTCGTTTATGACTCTCTTTTGATTAATATGTCTGTGATCGTGGCTAACTGAATGTATATTGTTTTTTCAACAATTTAGTGACTTATTGGCGGGCTATAAAGAGGGAGTTCGGTAGTAGTCGGGGAAATCTACGGATTTTTGTATAGAGAAGGTTGCATTAATTGCACTTTTGGTGATAATTTGGAATATAGTAGATACATACCTGAAAAACGTAAATTATCAATAATCGCCGATTTTATATTGTGTATTATTGAATAATTAAGACATTTACAAAACATTAAATTTAGGTATGAACAAAAAATGGAAAACTGATGATTTTGTACAAGATGGCTTCATTCAATACGTTTTACGTATAAAAATAATAATCCCCGGTTAATATCGTAAATTTGAGTAGATATTTAATATTTTATAAATCTTCAAAAATTATAACCTCAAAACTAAATTATTTACTGTTGGTTTGTACTAATTAAATTTGCCTTGTAATAATTAACTGTCTCTTTTGCTAGTATGCTGGAAGAAATATCTTCCGAAATAAGCTTGCCTTTGTACATTTATATCGATTTTAAGGTATTTCTCAGGTTCCTGAGACAATATAACTATGAAATCTCGACAAAAGTGTTATAAACCAACAGTAATATTATTTCAAACACATTTTACTAAAGTGTCTTTAATGCAATCTCAAACCTTATTTTTCCTAGACTATAGAGTTTGAATTTTAGGGTGCTCCTAATAAACGTGTTTTTGGATTGATGGGGTTGAGGGAATTGTTTATGAATGCATATAATTTTGATGGCTTTTGATTTAGGTATTAACATTTAAGTACCTAATGAAAATATTGTTCAAGTTCATGTTATTAGTAATTCAGTTAAAATGACCATAATTATTAAAGGAACAAAAATTCATGATTGTGTCCTAGAACGCCATTGGTGTATACAGATACAGTCACACACGGACACCTACACAAAAGCATATAAACACATTTTTATTAAAAACCGGCCAAGTGCGAGTCGGACTCACGCACAGAGGGCTCCGTACTACCATACAATATTAACAAAAAAAATGTGTTTTCATTTCAATTTCAATCGTGACAAACACCTTTGCCTTAGAGAATGCACTATAATCACACCAAATTTGCACGCTTGTATGTATTGCTGTTTTTATGATCACGCAAAAACAAAAAAACGGAATAAAACAAGTTTCTTTCAGAAGCCCCCTGAATTTTTTACTTTTGATTATTTGTTAGCAAATCCAAAATAATAACACACATTCCGTGAAAACTTCAATTCTTAACCTATTACGGTTCAATAAATACATCCCTTTAAGGGTATATTACTGTTGGCGCGCTCCATACAAACGAAGTCTGGTGATATTTTCAATACTAACCAATTAAACTCAATGACATTTTGCAGAAACAATCTAGAAACAAATATCTATGCTTGTATCATGCCAGATTTTCCTTAAAATGTACAGTTTTAAAGTTACTGTGCCTCAAAGATTTCCATACAAATCTTAAATTAATCCTAGCATGGAAACTGTATGTATTAACGAAAATCGGACACGATACAAGCATAGAGATTTGTTTCTAGATTGTTTCTGCAAAATTTCATTGAGTTTAATAGGTTAGTATTGAAAATATCACCAGACTTCGTTTGTATGCAGCGCGCATTTACGCATTCGGAATAAACTTCTCTTAAAGCTAGGACGGACGGAAGGACGAACATCGTAGGCTTATGAATAGGGCCCCGTTGGCACCCTCTGAGTACGGCGCCCTAAAAAAGAATTACGATTTCGCGGTTTCGACGTTTGTTCCATAGTGAAACCAGTTCAGTTTGATTGTCTGAAGCATCCCTTAAGAGAAGTTTATTCCGAATGCGTAAATGCGCGCTGCATACTAACGAAGTCTGGTGATATTTTCAATACTAACCAATTAAACTCAATGAAAATTTGCAGAAACAATCTAGGAACAAATCTCTATGCGTGTATCTTGTCCGATTTTCGTTAAAATATACAGTTTCAATGCTAGGATTAATTTAAGATTTGTATGGACATCTTTGAGGCACTGTAACTTTAAAACTGTACATTTTAAGGAAAATCTGACACGATACAAGCATAGAAATTTGCTTCTAGATTGTTTCTGCAAAATTTCATTGAGTTTAATCGGTTAGTATTTAAAATATCACCAGACTTCGTTTGGACGGAACGCGCCAACAGTAATATACCCTTAAATTAAAGTAGGTATGTAACGCACAGTGGTTTAAATTCGGTCAAGTAATAAATATTATTTAACGATAAACATAAAAGTAACACCTTTAAGTGGGTAGTTTATTAATATCTTTGATAAATAAGGAGTGAAAGTGATTATAATATGGGTTCGTAAAATGCTGTAATTTATTATTACAGAGAAGCAAGCAAGGCTGGGTGTCATTCATTATAGTTAGGTAAACAAGTTACAATCAATCACGATGGTAACCAACAACGAAATCGCGAAAAAAAACGGCTGTCCCATTCATTTCGATCGAGTAGGATTGCATTTTATATGGAACAGCTGTTTTTTTTGCGAATTTTACGTTGCCGTTCGTTCCATGATGAAATTTGTCCAGTTTGATGTTCTAAAAGGAAATTATAGAGGGTGTCAGTGACAGCCTAGAAAATACTGAAACGGTGAACTCAGACCATCAAACTGAACAACCTTCATTATAGAGCCTACCTCAGGAAACACAAAACTGCTGTACCTACCCGACTCGAATGTATGGGACAGCTGATTTTTTTTTCGTGTTTCCTAAGGAAGGCTCCATAGTGAAAGTTGTCAGTTTCATGGTCTGAGTTCACCCCCTTTCAGTATTTTCTAGGCTGTCACTTACACCCTGTATAAAGTTGAAAATTAAATAGAAGATAATGTAAAATCATTTCTTCCATAAAATGAAGTGACTTTAAAGTGTAAGGTTGATTAATGTGTAGTAACGTTTTCGATGTTTTATTTAACTTCACAAGGCTTGGAATAAGCATGGATAACTTTAAGCATTTTTCTAGTGTATGTAAATCTAAGAGAAAGGATCTCTCTTTAAGACTAGAGTGAGCCATACCAATTGTAAAGTGTCCACTTTTTTTGACGTTTAGGTTTGAGTGTGTGGTGTCAAGTAGTATGGACAAAAGGCACCAAGTGACATATGGCCTTATGTTTACGGTCACTTTTCACATACACTAGCTCAAAAAAAAAGTGGACAGCCGCATAAACAACTATCTATAGTTCCATCTCTTTCTACTATTAAAGGTATGTCACAAAACAAAAGAGACCAACTACAATCGTAAATTTATGCGGACTCTATGGAGATCCTTCCTCTTAGATGTAAATTCCTAAAAATAGCATTCAAGTATAAAACAAGACACTTATCAAACAGTTCTATTGAACCACCTGTAATATATTAAAATAACTAAAACTGTTCACTAAAACGTTTAGGTCGAGATGCAAGTTCAAATCGATGCAATATTTCAATGCAGACGTTACCTATATTATTGTGTATAGGTAATTTGTCTGGAACAATGAGGGATTTTTAGCTAGGAGCTTCAGGCATTGTCGGTAGACTGAGTCTAGTATGTTTTAGTGTGTGGGATAAGTTATGAGATGCGAGTGAGAAATAAATGGCGATCATAAACATCAAAGCTACATCCACGCTAAGCTACATTCGGGATTTTATATGGTATAGAAATGAACTAAACCCAACCCATCACACTCACAGGAGGTATCTGTGCAGACCAAGAGTAGAGTAGTTTTTGTTAATCGATTAAAATTGATTAACTTTCGATGTTTATTGCTATATTTAATAGTACGTTTATGCACACGCAATCCACTGTTTTCATAATTGCACTTGAACGACAATTACTGATGTAAATAGGCTTGCCCTAAAGATTTAAACTTTCAATGTGTAACCTACTACACTAAGCTTTTAGTTGTCTTAGTGGGAGCCATCCAGCTTCGCATTTAAATTTATAACCGTGTGGGCGACTTGGAGCCGTCCGTCCGTCCGTCCGCTCCAAGACGCCCACACTGTTATAAATTTAAATGCGAAGCTGGATGGCTCCCACTAAGACAACTGAAAGCTTCTCACCCCCATTTGCAAACCGCTAACGCTTATAACTTGTACCACAATCAAAGTGAAGAGCTAACACGGCCGCATGTAGATAGGATCTCGGTATCGCGTACCAATCGCTCCTAATCGTCCATTGTGCTTTGATAGCGATCTTCTATCCTCTCCGTTCCATTAGCCCAGTCTCCTGAATAACGCCAATCTGATCTATATGAGGTAGGCATAAGAGTTATATTATGGGGCGTCGTATGTTGAACATGTTTGGTCTATGGCAGTCTATGGGCCTGAGTTCCCACGTGTAGGGATCACTCTTAGCTTTCTAATTGTGCTTTATTTGTTCGTTAAATGTTAGTTTATTGATTGGAGATGACTTGAGTTTGAATTTATGCACCGTTTTATTTACTTTGCGGATAACCTATATTGTTACCTATAAGCTAACACAGAGTACTATAATTACTACCGTAGTAACTACGTAGGTATAAAGTATGTCTTGGCAATTTCACCAGTCCGTACAGAGCGATTTGCTGCTTCGTTCATTACCTATGTGAATAATTGAGGTATGGAACTTCCGTTTTCAGAATACAATCCATATCTGTTCGCCTGTATGATGTTTTTTGGGAAAAGTATAGTACAGGGTCCCTGTATAATCTGCTATACTTTACCCAAATTAACAAATTCTTAATTATGCTGATACTTTTTAATGGGATGATCAGACCATCAAACTGAACCACTTTTTCTAAGGGAACAACATCGAAATCGCGAAAAAAAATCAGCTGTCCCATTCATATGGCTCAAGTAGGTTTGCACATCTGTATGGAACAGCAGATTTTTTCGCGATTTCAATGTCGGTGTCATAGAGAAAGTTGTTCAGTTTGACGGTCTGATCATCCCCTTAAAAAAGTGTCAGCACATAAGAAGGGAATATACAACGTGTTAATGAATAAGCGCAAAACCTCATACACCCCAACTGATTTATAACAAAATAATTAGATTGAAACAATAATTTTATTATTTTGATAGTTAAAATTTAAAGTTATTCACATTTTAAGTTTTCAGGCAAAAATGATTTGTTATCATTTCAGCAATGAATGAAAGCGCTAGGGTGCTCGTCGATACTTTTTAAGAATCTTGTTTTGGTAGTAAGTAGGGTGAGTGTGCCTGTGCGGTGGGTTGAGATCGAGTTCAGTAAATTTAAAATTTTACAAACCAATTATTTAATATTTTGAAAAAAATTACCTATGTTGAAAATATGATAATTCGATTCTGCTCTCGATTCTAAACAAACTACTTTCTAGTTTTGCGTTAATTCATTAACACGTTGTATATAGTAGTCCAACCGATTTCGTTTATTGGGAGTGCTCTGCATATGTGCTCTCAATAAAATGGTGACGTAACCAATTTTCGCCTTAAACTTTCGGCTGCAGAGAACACTTACTACAACATTAGCCTCATGTGGACTGCCAATCTATGCTCCATTCAAAATAGCAACGAAATTATAAGGCTATTTTGCATCACAGAAACAGAGATTTGAAACACTTCTTCTCACTTATTCTTAAAACAGCTTTAGTAACGTCCAAGATATGTCGGATAGTATATATTTATTCTATTAATTATTTACATTTGGTATCAGATTTGGCCAGAAAGGTAAATAGGAATCGGAAAATCTCGTCGTCCTTATTTGGAATGAAGTATAGGTGATATGAAAGATAAGCATAAGCCCATGTAAAGTAACTGTTAGGGAGTTCGGTGGTCTAATATGGTAGGTTAGATCATAAACTTTGATTAAATTAAAATAGGAAGATAGGTGACGTTCTTGCATTACATACTCGAAAAATGGACCTGCTTTTCATGTATCTTACGAGTGAAAAGTAATGCCGTGTGTTTTGTTTTTTCTTTTTGAATGATTTGTACAACGAGTAAACTTGGACAACGGAATAAAGGCCGCTCGTATTGCAACTAAGGAAATTTGGCGACGGGGGCTCAATTTATGCGGTCCATACGCTGTAGGCCAGTCACCTATCTTCCTGTTTAAATTTAATCAAAGATCATAAAGCATGGTCATGATTCAACACCTGGGCCTGTAGACAAAGTATCTTTCGATTAGCGATAACGACGAACGAACGAATTTATAAAATTGACGTATGGTGACGAAAGCAAACGTCAAAATGTTTCGATCGCTAATGTCAAATCCATAAATTATTTCATTTTCTACTAGCGTCAACGCCAATAGAATGTCACTTTGTCTAGGCGGGCTGGTATTTCATAGTTTTGATGCGTTCAATACAGCGATGAATTGATGGATGATACGAGTAGGTAGATACGCTAGAAGTAATAGGTAGGACTATTATACTACAAAATTACTATTCATCGTAAAGTTCGGGATAAGACAGCAAACTCGATCTTGTAGTTCTGAAACTTTGTAAAGGCCATTGAATACTAATTTAAGTCTAGTTACCTAATAGCTGTTGGTGCTTTTGAATAGAATCATAATAATAATTACTTAATGATCATATTTCTGTCCTTTCCCAATTGGCTATTTGACAACTGTAACGATAAAATATGTTAAATATAGTAACTTATAGGTTCACAATAATCATACAATATGTTTTTTGCATTAAAGTAAATTGTAAATATTTTATTTTTTGAATAATAAATTAGAGTTTTTTTATCTGTGGATTACAAAAACTGAAACGCGGGCGGCCATAATTGAGAATCGTGTGACGTCACATTTCAAACAATAAAACGTCATGTGAGTTGAAGCGTCGTAGTTAGATTTACTTGTTTATTGTGATGTGACGTCACAGCCAGATATGTCACGTGACCGGCTGTTTTCGCGCGAATCTTAATGAAAAATGTATATTTTTCGAATAAATAACGCTTTTTTAAGAAAATGATAATTGTAAGAGGTATAAAATAAACCTACGCATATTTTAAAATAACTTTCCGAAAACTGTCAAATAGCCAATTATTAGAATTATAATAATACACGTTGTCAAATTCAATTGGCGTAAGGGACAAAGTACTGGTTTTCAGAACTAATAAAAGGAGGAAAAACATATTTTTAAACCACTTGTAAAAACTATTTACATTTTGAAAGCTATTATTAGATGTCTTTGACTACAAAACAAAAAATTGAAATAAAACCTATTTTTGTGTAATATTAATAATTCAAAGTCTATATTCCATTCAACGACTTGGTTAAATGACGTTCAGCAAAGTCGTTGAAAGTTACATTCAACGACTTGGCCAGTTGTCCTTTAGTCATCCAATTGAATGCCGCCATTCAATGAACGGGCTAGCCTTTCAATCAAATGGCAGATTTAACCAGATGCGGCATGCTTGAATTAACCTAAAGTTAATAATTATAGAGATTTGTCTCTGGATTTCGTTGGATATCCCGTACGTCAATTGAGTCCAAATACTGTCGAATATGGTGTCTTCTTCCTGTCCTAATATCGGTAATATCCGAGCTTACTCTGTCTTACAAATATCGTCTTTCACCTTACACCATACAACTAGGGACCAGCCCTCCGGTAGCATTTTCCCTCTGCCACGTTTCAAGATCAATTGATCATGTGCATTTACATAAAATTTGATACCTTATCACTAAACGACACAGCCTATAATTGCGGAACAATAACTTCAAACTATTCGCGTTTGGGGTTCACACTAGACTATTTTTAACAATCCAAATTCGAATCTTAAGTAATGGAATAAAATCCAAAGTTGCGGATTTCACGCTACCTCGTTCCCCGCAAAAAGTGGCAGAAAAGTTTGTTAGTAGAATTACACGCATAACTCGTCCATAGTTATATTGTCTAAGTCTTTCACACAATACATCCACATTTTCTTTGCATTAATTCACATGATAATGATTACTTACTTAATTGCATTTTGAGTAAACCTTTCATAAACACACAAAGGTAAAACAAAATACTTTACAACCTGTAACACAAAAAGGTAATTCGAAAGGTAATTCCACCCTTTCACAAGGAAAAATGTAGCTAATACCCAATTGTGAGAGTAGAAATTAAATTACATTATAAATAACAGAGTACACAGAAACGGGTGCCTTGGACCTGAATTATGTAGCGATTCAATGTGCTGCTGCTCTTATATGCAGCTCCATTGTACGTGCCTTAGTTCTGAATTCTGGAGAATATACTCCAATGTTTATCTAATCATAACTTCTAAGAACGTTATTGAGTATTACCACAGTATTACCTTTAGTCAGTCTTTGTAGCGGAATTCTTTGAGAATTATATTCTGTAGGAGGACATTTTGGAGATGAAATATTATTTTCATTGACCAGCAGCGCCTTTGGCTTATGGCAGTGAAATATACCAACGATACTTCACGCTCGACTGTTCTAAAAAAAAAAACCCGGGACTCGGGTAATTAGTGTTCCGTACTATCAGTTGTTTAAAATGGGTCTTTGAAAACCACCACTATAAATTGATTCTTACTTAGTATGTGCTCACATAGTAATTGAAGATCATTTTACACAGTTTTTTGGACATAGAAAAAACTATCAAAGTTAGTGCCAGCCTGATAATTTTCCGGCCATCTACACCTTTTTTTTAAATTATACGTGGCTCTGTTTTTTGAAATAAATGTGTAAATTTTTGTTCAACAAAGTTTCAAAGAAAAATTAATAAAACATATTTTTAAACTCGAATTTTTATAAGCTTTCATTTGATACCTACCCCAGACGATATAGTAAAAACAAAAATGTAGTTTTTCATCTCTTTCCGCCTCCTAAAACTACCCCTCAACATAAACATTAAGCTTTTTTGACTTTATTTATGTCATTGGACCGTTAATTGCTGTAATTGTGCAAAGTTTCAGCTGCCTGTGCCTTACAGTCTCTGAGATTTTTTCTAAAAATCACACGATTCTTGTATGAGTACCTTTAGTTTTGACTAGTGAGGTTGACCAGATAGAGAAAACATTGTAATCAGAATATCTTTATTTGTTATACCAATAAGACATCAGGCAGCACGAAGTATATTTTGCTAAAATTAGGTAAGTCTACTTTCCTCAGTAAACTACTTCTTTTATCTTGGTAAATCCTCAGTTTTGAAGAAAGTAGCTAATCTAGGTGACGCCTCGGGGCACGCTTGACTGGAGTGCTGCTGAATAGAGTACTCGTCAGGATTCCTGGAATTGAAAGTGCAGGCAAATCTGGAAGTCTTGAAAAATGGTTTCAGTTTGAAGGAAATTATGTACTTTTTATTTTGAATGGATTTAATTATTCTTCTGAAATACATTTGTTTCAAATTATTATCAGGAACCTTTATTAAGCTATAAGCAGTTTATCTAGGATTAAACAAAGAAGAGTGGTGAATGGACACGTTATTTCTGTCTCCGTCTTAGGACACGTATATCAATGAGACTTAGCGATAGATGTAAAGTTAAATAAAACCAACAGTAAAGTTAATTGGTTGCAACCTTTAGAAGTGTAAGGAAAGGTGTTTCTCCTTGTACCTTTTGAATCAAGTTTGTGAACCTCATAATCTTTCTCATTAGATAGTGCACTCAATCTTCTATACATTCGTGGTTTCTGGTGTCTGACATCTAGTGTAATGTATACTCATGTTTCACAAATAAATTATTATTATTATATATTATATTATCTATTTAAATGAATATTAATGATAACCGTAATGTTAATTTCAGGAAACGAAATGAGTGACTGACCAAACCAAAGACGTTCCTTAAAACCAGATTCCTTAATACCTAGGTGATCATATTCGGATGAAATAGATGTCACATTTGCGTTTTGCTACTGCTTTTGCTGACTTGTCCAATTTACTACTAATTTTCACTTTTGAATCCAAACTTTTAGAGATGTGGAAATAAAATAAAAAATTAATTTTTCTGTTTGAAATAATTATGACCGCCGACCAGTATAACTTTTAGTTTTCGCAAAAATGACTAGGTCCAAATTCACCATTGTTCTTCAAAGGCTTGTTGTGGCGTGCAGCTTGAAAGTATTAAATGAAATTCATCCTCTAAAAACAGCACCTGCTAAGTACTTCCACCTTTTGAGTTTACTATACAATCATAATGTATCCTACATCGATTATAATCCCCATGAGGGTACATAGTAATAGACATTCTAAACAGCACATTCAGAATTTTTCATTCCAATTTTCACGAGCAGCTCCAGTGTGACAAGTATACAGACCCCGATGGACAAAATGCGCGATTCAAAATTGAAGCATGTAGGTCTCCTCACTATGTTTCTCTATGTTTCTCTATGTCCGAAAAGCCAGTCGTGTTGTAAATCGTACATTATTAATTTCAAGTAAGTAGCCTGTAAGTCTCCACTATAGGGCAATGGCCTCTCACGAATAAAGGTTAGAGGCAGTTTTTTAGGCCATACTCCACTCCGGGTGCCCAGTGCTTATTGGTGAATGCAAGTTAGTGGACAACTTGCTGTCTACAACCTACACGCCTCTAAATTGAAGCATGTAGGTTTCCTCACTATTTTTTCGTTAAGCCAGCCAGAAAATCCAGTTGTGTTATAAATCATACCTAAGGAATATATGTATAACATCAAGTAGATAGATACGTTTATTTGTACATACTCATGCACCGTTAGGATTATCCTGGTGGTTATTAACATGAGTAAATATATGACAAGTTGTAGATGGAGAGGAATATTTGACTAAATTAGCCGGTTTACTGCGCGCATCTCACATGCAAGTTATATCAAGAAGGGCCAAGACACACTGAGCAAGGTCTGTAAGCCATGGCACAAATGAATTAATTAGTGGAAGCAGAGTCCATGAAGGTATTAATTTCGGAACCAAACAAAACTGCTCCGATTTGGGTGATTTATAAAAAATGTCAGTAATTCAAAATACTACAACCTTTACAATTTAAAAAGTGACGTTTTGTGGCCACACGATGAAGGCATCAGAGATGTTATCGATGCCTGTAGGCCTGTTTACGTTGAGAACTAATTTCTGCCAAACGAATTGGTGACGTAACTACAGTAGTAACGTGCAGCGAAAACTCATGGTAGGCCTACTGAAGGAATAAGCAGCTTTCGATACCTGTCTGGGTTGGTGCTATTGGAAACTGAACCACTGAATAGATTTCACTCTGTGGCCAAACAGCACACGGCAACACACACATAACGTACAAGTTGTAGCAAAGCTCACTTTTAGCATTATTTTAGAGTTTCCAAAGAAATAATGTATCAAGTGACGCACTAAAGGTTTCGCAAAAACACAACATTCGAATCCTCATCCAACTTATTAATTTTTTTAAGAAAGGCTGGTTGTGTCACCGTCCTTATTGAAACTGAAGATGTTGTGTTAAAACGCGCTTATTCACGGGAGGTAAGCTTCTGAGTTTATGTGACTATTTATCTGTAAGATAAGTATGGCTGTTTGTACAATATGCTCTCTAGCATCTGCTCTGTCCCACTGATGGGCAAAGGTCACTTTGTAACTTGTGATACCCATTTATAAAAAAAATATTCCAGCTCATAGAGTGTCGTGTGCTGTGCACATCCAATTGAAAGAGAGGATCTTCCTCCAGGTAGGATGTGATGTTGGTTTGTTGTCATAATGTTATACCTTCTTAACAAGTAACTACTTACCAATGCTTGTTTATAATTCATGTGTTATATACAGATCCAATCTATTCCTACCCTCCCAAATCTGATGGAACGGGAAACCGGGATCAAAGAGTCTGATGCTGTGACTGTAACCGTTGCCCAGAATTATGGGCATCAGATAATAGGCTTGAAGAGATATGTCGCCTCTTACGACTGCTATTCGAAGCCGAAGGAATTGAAGTTCGCACACAAAAAATTCTTCTCTTCATTGCATTGAGAAAAAAATGCTACGTATACGTTGTCCGTCGCAGCTTACGTACCATGTAGCTTACGACGCGATACTAATTACGAGTGTTGTATCAGTATTTATCTGTAAGCTTCATTATCATTATGAAGTACGAGACAACTTAAGTGCTGATGCAACACTCGTAATCAGTATCGCGTCGTAAGCTACGTGGTACGTAAGTTGCAACGGCCTACGTATACGTACCACTTTTTTTTCTCAGTGTGAGATGTCAAAATGCGCATTTCAATTCAGGAATGAGTACGAAAGCAATCAAAACCCAAAAACGACCCAGAATTTTAATACATGCGTTACTGTTTCATTGGATGCAGTACAGTCGTTCAGAGTCACAAAACGACTGGAGTTTACAACTGAAACGTTTAAACGTTTAATGTGTGCCCGGGCATTAAAATACGGAGTTGAACGAAATGAATCGCCGATGCTGGCTTTTAGGTATTAAGACCGTGACGGTTTGAAGAAATGTGAAGGAAAGCTGTGTTTGTAGGGATAGTCAAGATAGACGGTCAAGATGAATCCAGGTGTGCGGAATTTGGCATCGCGTAAAATTTAACTGGTTTACTATATTATTGACAGCAGTAACGAGTCAGAGGCGAACTCATCTTGCTGTGAAAAGATTAGCACGACACCGAATATTATGCAAAAAGTTGTGTTGCGGTACCGATTGAAAAACCATTCAGTGGAGTTATTTAGCGTGATCGTACCCCTGGTCTGGTAACTATACCGGCTGACAGATATGAAAGAAAAAGCCATCTGAACGGTAGATTCCAAGTAGATTCAGACGAGGTTAATTTAATAGCATATTCATATAATTTATTTAGGGTGGACATTGGACAACGAAAATTAAAAGCTAAATACCAAATTAAAAACTTCAAAACGTTTTTACGAAAAGGATCTACTAAAAAGTTCCAAGTCTTCTGTTCAGTAGTGGCCCAGTCGGCATAATCCAGATTTTAATATCTACGGGATTTTTGAGACAATTTCTTCTTGGTCATGAAACGAATGTATAGTACTTACCTGCTTCTAGTAGCTTTTACTGAGCGTGAACGAACAATTTATCTAACTAGTGAATCAATGACCTGATTCCTGAACGAAGTAAATTTTATCGATACTACATTTCATCGAAACACGATTGACCGACGCGATGTTTCAAAAGTAGTTCGGATCGAAATCGTGTCGTAAGACTTAAAACATCGCATCCCCTACAATTTAAGTTGCATTTACGACGGACTAATAACGATATAAAACACCTATTGTTATTTCTAAACAAAGACTAATTACTTTCTCCGTTTTAATTACTATTTTAGGGAATGTGATATTCGCTCCGGAATTTTATATCAATTTATAGAGAAATGGGGAACTTGCACCAAAAATTATAATGAGAAATTATCTTTATTATTCAATAATAATAGTTGTGAATACTTAGAACATAACTGAAAGATTTATTCTAAACTTTTTAATTTTTACTAAATGTTTCAATTATAAATTACGTGGATCGGAGCGTAATTTCAAACACCAATCAGTGCAAAGTGACGAAGTGATTAGCAACTTGCGTGCGTTTGAAGAGTACGGCAATATATTGTAGCGGATGATTTGTGATGAGCTTCACGCGTCATGAAAAGGAGTGATGTCACGTCATGGCAGTGAGCGTTTTGGCGCCGAATTTGTAAAGTCATCTTTTGATTTGCAATAAATAAATGATTTGTGCATATTTTACCATTTTTGGTATTGGTATTTTTATCTAAGCCTTAAATCTTTTTGATACACTAAAAATATAAAACTGTGGAAGGTCCCCCCCATTACATATCACGGTCTAATAAATTGTGACTGTAAGCTGTAATGACCAACTTTATTATATTAGCTTTTTAAATGTTTGAATTTGGTTTCAGTAGGTAACATAGATATAGTACTTCCTATCTCTATAGTAGATAATTCTTTGAAGCACCTGTCGTGTCGATGACATTTCGGGAATCCAAAAAGATTTTATTTCTCGTCTACATATTTTTTATACAGCCAAAGAGTTTTCATTACATCTAAGAAATACAGAACTGGCAGCTTTCTCTCAGAAAAAATGACGTTACGCCAAATACTCAAAATAAAAAGAAAAAATGTTTTCTTCCTTTTTATTTTAATGGCTTTTGATATTTTTTTCCAAGACATCTTGCCAGTTCACATCAACAAATTTTAGAATCAATAAATAGTTTTTGTTCCGAAATCCCAAATAATCCCAATAATGTCTCTTTGGTGCCTATTTTCTAAACTGAGTTAAAATATTTAACAAAACAATGAGTAGAGAACTATGTTTTTCCAGCAATTTTCCTGGATTATTTTTGTTTCAACGAACATAATTTATTCATAGGAATTATCTGACAATTGAAAAATAGGTTCTAAATTGAAGGTTTGGTTTAATAAGTAGTAAAAGTTTTTCACTGTTCTGTTTGATGTAAAATGTAAGATGTTTAAATGGATGCCATTGATTACAATTTCACCCATTTCTCTTCAGCGGTACAAACCAGCTTGAAATGATGAACTTCTGTGAGATTCAGTCCAGTAACACAGAAGGCGAACTAGTACTGAAACCCTATATATCTAGACTCACGTGGAATTAGTCAAATACTACGAACCAAGTTGTCGTTCATTCATGCGTCCCCTACTATTTGATACTCGAATGTAAAATATTAACTTTACTATAATAATAATAATACTAATTCTTTATTTCTTCTCACACATAATATTCGTTAAAAAAGGCACAAGATGGCATGTAGGACATTAGACTTAAGTATAATATTATGTGAGAGACCGGTTCCTGCCATAGATTTATAAACACAGTGTTTATAGATCTGGGTGACGGGTCACTCTATGTGATGTGAACCCGTGAAGTGTGTATCTTAGGGAATACAACCATTAGATATAAAACAGATTGTGTTCGGCTTAGGGCTACCTTGAATTTGATTTCGTAAAATCAACGATTGACACTAAAAAGCGCCGGGTACTGAATATTTATGTATAACACAATTTTAATATTAAAGTAGACGATGTTCTGTATCATACATACAGTATAACTCCCGCGTGATGCATGGCTGAGATACTGATAAACATACAGACAGATAGGATTTAAATAAAATTAACTGGTACGGACCCACACCGGAGTTACAGTTATTATTTACATTATGTAAATATAATTCAGATTAATGCCTTAAAATATTCTCTAACTATTGATAATTAAGTAGCTAAATAATTTATGGAAAAATGTCTGTTGTGTTAAAATTGTTGGTGGTCCGAATCCGTAAAGTTTTCGAGTTGCGTCTTATAAACTTCAGCAAATGGTACGGGACAGTTCTCGTATTAGTCAAATACAGAGCAGAGTTGTCGCAGACTTGCCTCGGATCTACGGAGAGATGGAAATCACATCCTATACGTACTTAGTATACTACTGAAGTAATATTACACCGGTAAGACAAGATTAAATCAAGTGAGCGACGGTGTAATTAGCGAAGCGAGCTGTAGAACTCTTTCGTTACAAAGGACTGATATTCTACCAGTTTAGAAGGTAGGAATGCATGGCGGAATGCATTATTGGCTCTTGGAACAGTTATAGTCTATAGAATCCTACTGCAAGCTTCTCTCACGAACAATTTTGGTGGAAGTGGGCTATACACCACGCTCACTCAGTCCAGATCAGGCTTAAAATGTTCTAAAGGCAAGTTAGTGATCAACTTACGTTTAGAAAATTTTCCAAGTCACAATAATAGGCATCTACCGTAGCTAAACCAATAAGCATACCCCTGACAGATTAGAATGGGACCAGCTGCTTAGCAAGCCTTCCGAAGCAATTAGATGTTCGTTGAAATACCTCTAAAATGGTCACCTATCCAAAGAGTGTCCGGACGTGATGTTGCTTAACTTCGGTCACAGGTCCGGCACTTCAAACAACGTTTTAGATTTGACATGATGACGTTCACACATGGTTACTTTGAGCAAATTGTGCAAGACATCTGTAGGATTGACTTACGCATCGTATGAACATCAGTAGACATTTCGTTACTTTTAATAGTTCATTCTGTTATTAAAAATATAGTATTTAAGCTAAAGAATGAGAATTTTGCATTATTTTGCAACGTTTACTGAGAGGATAAAAATAAAATATATGTTATTTAGTTAAATCCAACGGGAGCGCGCCTGACTGCATTCCCTTGCTCGGCTCCCCTCAAGTTTCCTCTCAAGTGTGAGGTGAGGTGGGGTATCTGAAGTCAGAGGGTGGAAACTATATTACCTATTCTGTGCTTCGGTGTTCGTTTCCAAAATACCAAATCTCCACTACGCTAACAAGCGCATCATTACACCAGTAGTATAACAAAACCAAATCAAGTTAATGCCAGGGTAATTAGTGAAGCAAGCTGTGGAACTCTTTCGTTGAAAAGGATTGATATTAAGATATTCTACTAGATTAGGAGGTAGGAATGCCTGGGAATCGGCCGTAGTCCTATAGTTTTTGGTTGAAACCTACATAAGTTATAGTACTAAAAAGTTCCCATGCAATCCTACCTCCTACCCAGGTAGAATATTTGTGTAGGATCCTACTATATCAGGCAGGCAATTCTCTAAGCATCACATCGCTGTCAAAAACATCGATGAGCTCCAATACCTATTTCCAGCTTCTTGATGAGCTCACAAATGTAACATCCTTCTATCCTTCAGATCGTCGAAGTTTTTACATAAGTTTGACACATGACATAACTTAGCGAATTCTGAATTGACAGCTCGCCAATGTTTCAACGACGAAGTTAAGATTGTGAGTGCAAAGACCTCTCATGAATGAAAGGAGTGTATAATACTTGATTACGCAGGTCTAGTGCGAATTGGTGGAGTTTACACTTCCTATTTAATTTTAGCTCATTTCATTCAATTTTTTTTTTAATGTTTCTAATATTTTTAATTGCTTCTAAAATGGTGAAAACGGGACCTTATTCATAAGCCTACGTTGTGCGTCCGTCCGTCCGTCCTAGCTTCAGAGGGCTGTATCTTCTGAACCTTTATAGGTAGCCGGTTGATATTTTCACAGACTATGTAACATTGTATTGGATTTCATGACAAATAAAAACATATATATAAAATTAAGGGGGCGTATGTAAGTATGTAGGAAAAGTATGGGGACCCATACAAGAATCTTTTTTTTTATCAATGTTTTTTCTTCTCGCTCTATCGTTAAAACGGTAATACGTATATGCGTCAAACATGATTAGTCGGGGAAATCTACGGATTTTTGTATGGAGAAGGTTGCATTAATTGCACTTTTGGTGATAATTTGGAATATAGTAGATAAATACCTGAAAAACAGAAATTATCAATAATCCCCAATTTTTTATTGTGTATTATTGAATAATTAAGACATTTACAAAACATTAAATTTAGGTATGAACAAAAAATGGATAACTGGTGATTTTATACAGGATGGCTTCATTCAATACGTTTTACTTATAACAATAATAATCCCCGGTTAATATCGTAAATTTGAGTAGATATTTAATATTTTGTAAGTCTTCAAAAATTATAACCTCAAAACTAAATTATTTACTGTTTGTTTGTAGACATTCAATTTGCCTTGTGATAATTAACTGTCTCTTGTGCCAGTATGCTGGAAGAAATATCTTTCGAAAAAAGCTTGCTCTTTCTACATTTATATCGATTTTAAGGTATTTCTCAGGTTCCTGAGCCAATATAACCACGAAATCTCGACAAAAGTGTTAGAAACGAACAGTAATATAATTTCAAACACAATTTACTAAAGTGTCTTTAAGCATAAGCATATGCTCACGACTATATTCCCCGAGGGGGTAGTCAGAGATATTCTGAAACCACAGAACATCCACGTTTCACCAGTAGTACCGAAACTCTGTCCAGTGTGACGGGGGGTGAGCCCGTCGCCACTTATAATGGACAGTGGGTACAATACATGCCTCGAAATGGAAGCATGCAGGTTTCCTCACGATGTTTTCCTTCACCGAAAAGCCAGTGGTGTGTAAAATGTCTTTAATGCAATCTCAAACCTAAATAAAACTCTATAATATAACCACAAATAATACAAACTTGCCCAGTGTGAGTCGGTCTCACGCCAAGGGTCCTAGAAAAAATTTTTTTTGTACTCTAAAATATAGGGTCCTTCTTAATATGCCGACCCTTTTTAAGGGGATGATCAGACCGTCAAACTGAACAACTTTTTCTACGTGACCATCATCAAATCGCGAAAAAAAATCATCTGTTCCATACAAAACTGCAAATTTGCTTGAGCTAATTTTTTTTCGTGAAAGCAGCTGATTTTTTTTCGTGATTTCTATGTTGGTCCCATAGAGAAAGTTGATCAGTTTGATTGTCTCATCATCCTCTTAAAAAGTGTCAGGACCCTGTATGGTGGTGGTATGGAACCCTCGGTGCGCCAGTAGCCCGACTCGCACTTGGCCGGTGTTTTTCATATCTTAATTGAATATCTAGACAGTGAAGTACTTTTTGTGTCGCTAAATAATTTCAACCCTGAATAGTGTCTGTCCCATAGTGGAAATGAGTAAATTAGACGAGAAGCTGGAAGTGGCTGGAGCTGGACGAATAGCGTGAAAGCTTTATTTCTTACAATTCCTACCACTTTCAAAGTCCCACTAGTTGTGTAATTATGGTACTAAAGCTGTACGAATAAGAGCCATATTAGGGGTCTTCTGATACGGAGTTAACTGTAATAATTAAAGGAGTCTCGCCTTATTAAAATTCTAAAGAGGCGTCATGGTGATCCTCTTAATTTTTTAATTTTACATTCATTGCAGGCAATTCTGCGATGAAAATTTATTTTTATTCTCTATTTCATTCTCTGAGATGACGTTTCAGGGTTCGTTCCGTAGCCAATTGATAAAAAGAAAACATTGTTTAGCAGTTTCCATACAAAAAGTTCAAAAGTTTTTACACGTAATTTATTATTTTTTAATTGTAATGTTTTATAAGGATTTTTTTTTTACGATCGCTTTGTAGGTGTAAGCATTTTAATTTACGCATAATAATGACAAAAACATTTGCGTTACAAAATTGAATTGACTTTGGAGCAAAATCGAATCCTATGCTAGTAATAGTGCACTGAATCAAATGAGACCAATACAATCGATTTCGATGTTTATTAGTGAGCTTTTGCCACAATAATTTTATTGTTCCACATAATGTTTAGACTTAGGAAAGTTAGTAAGTAAGTAAGAAAGTTAAAATAAGATTTAAAAAACCTGCCTGTTAATTTAATTTTTCACATTTTTAAGGCTTTACCATTATTGGCTTTGTGCACGACACTAGCGCCCCTAGCGGTGTCGGACCGCCGTGAATTATTTTAAGTAACATGTTAGTTAAAAGTTTTTTTTTTATAATCAAATCATGTAAAAACTAAAGAAATTAGCAACATTATCGATATTCAAAATTTTAAAATACCTATTTGCTAGAATCCACGATATTTGCAGTGCCAATTTCCGTACAAACTTTCACATTTTTTAATAACAGGCCCTAAGTCTTAATATTATGTGATTAATTTTGTGATTAAGAAAAAGTAATTAAACATCAAAATCGATTGTATTGCTCTCATTTGATTCAGTGGGTAAGTCATTGTTAGCTTAATTGACAGATTTTTTGACATATTTATACTTTGTGCAAATTATAATTTACTAGCAGCCCGTCCCGGCTTCGCACGGGGTAGACAAATAAATTTTAAGACTCATTTTTCTACACCTTCGGTTACATTGTTCAAATTTTACCAAGGATCCCTAATTTTTTTCAAAATGAAATGTAGCCTATGTCAAATTGGAAAAATGTAGCATTCTATTGGTGAAAGAATTTTTTAAATCGGCCCAGTACTTTTTGAGCCTATTCATTACAAACATACAAAAAAGGTACAAATCTTTCCTCTTTATAATATTAGTGTAGATTATGTATCGACTAGTATACCGCCAGAGCATTTATCTCATGTAAGACTTCTTCCATCCACTGGTTGAAATCACTTTTAGTGATAAGGCCGCCTTTTGTGCCCTTTTTGTTAGTGTATAAATAAATAATATTTATATTATCTTATATTTCGTATGAAAGATATGTCAATTTATCTGTCATATAAGGTCTAATAAAATTAGATGAAACTATTTTAAGGGAATGATCAGACCATCGAACTGAACCACTTTCTATATGGGACCAATATCGAAATCGAGAAAAAAATAATCTGCTGTCCGACACATTTGAGTCGAGTTATGTTTGCAGTTTTGTATGGGACAGCAGAATTTTTTTTTTAAATTCTAGACCGGATCAAGTTTTCCCAACAATGGGTCCTGACTATGAAAGTCGCTTCAATATTACTTAAGAGAAGTTTATTCCGCTAAGCGCTAATGCGCGCTGCATACAAACGAAGTCTGGTGATATTTTCAATACCAACCAATGACATTTTTCCAAAATAATCTAGAAAATGTTCTCTATGCTTATACGAAGTCAGATTTTCGTTACAATATACAGTGTTAATGCTAGCATTAATTTAAGATTTATGTATGGAAATCTTTGAGGCACTGTTACTTTAAAACTATACATTTTAACCAAAATCTGATTTCATACAAGCATAGAGATTAGTTTACAGATTGTTTCTGAAAAATTTCATTGACTTTAATTTGTTAGTATTGAATATATCACCAGACTTCGTTTGTATGGAGCGTGCTCCGAATTATATTCCCTTTACAGAATTCTAAACTACTGGACTTACAGTTTTTTTCTTTTCGGTTTTTAATATGTATGTATATGCTCACGACTATAAACCCCGAGGGGGTAGTCAGAGATGTTCTGAAATCTCAGAGCATCCACGTTTCACCAGTAGTACCGAAACTCTGTCCAGTGTGACGGGGGGTGAGCCCGTCGCCACTTATAATGAAGCCTCGAAATTGTTGGATGTTTTCCTTCACCGAAAAGCCTGTGGTGTTACAAATCGTACATAAATTCCGAAAAACTCATTGGTACGAGTCGGCCTGGACGGAGATCGAACCATCGCCTCCTGCACGGCAGGCAAGGTTACTCGCCACTGGACCACCACGGCTTTTAATAAAGTCCACTTTTAACGCAGACGGGTTTATTGATTTTTTAAATTCTTTTTAAATAGCTTTTTGTATTGCATACTTATTGTACCTTACAATTAACTTGTAAACTAGAGAATTAACAATTGTAAATTGTGTCTAAACTGCATTTATAACAAAGTAGAACCCCACCTATTTGTCTGGGTAGGTTCTTTAGTCATTCTTCAAATTTATATCGAACCTAAGAATTTTAGAGTGATCAGAATAAGCACCGTTTTCGAGCAGACTCTCAGGGTACAATCTGCCCGTAGTAACTCTTTAGTACCACCAATATTCGATAAATTTTGTATTTGTTTCCAAAAAAATGAGATGTCCATAATCACAACACTCGAAACAAAAATAAACTTATATCTCCACTCTTTCGGCTTAGTAGGGTCAACACGTCTTTCGTGGGTCACTGTATACGTTGTTATAATAAAATCCCCGAGACCATTTTGAATCTTTCCGAAAACATGTTTAAAACTCAGATCAAAAAAGTCCTCTGTAAAAAAGCATATTATAAGCATAGCATATGCTCACGACTATATTCCCCGAGGGGTAGTCAGAGATGTTCTGAAATCTCAGAGCATCCACGTTTCACCAGTAGTACCGAAACTCTGTCCAGTGTGACGGGGGGTGAGCCCGTCGCCACTTATAATGAAGCCTCGAAATTGTTGGATGTTTTCCTTCACCGAAAAGCCTGTGGTGTTACAAATCGTACATAAATTCCGAAAAACTCATTGGTACGAGTCGGCCTGGACGGAGATCGAACCATCGCCTCCTGCACGGCAGGCAAGGTTACTCGCCACTGGACCACCACGGCTTTTAATAAAGTCCACTTTTAACGCAGACGGGTTTATTGATTTTTTAAATTCTTTTTAAATAGCTTTTTGTATTGAGACGTTGCTTCACATTCCACAGAGTATTGCTAGTGCTCATCATAGTATAGGGGTATAGTATACTTTGGACTTCAAAGATACCGATTTAATCTGCCTTGGCAACTATCAAAGTAGCTCCCACTTCCTCTTACTAGAGAAGTCAACTTGTTCAAAAATCTTAATAATTTACCTAATGATTAAGGAAAATTTACCTAAGAACATTTTTGATGTTATTAAGGATAATTACTTAATGAATTATTAATAATTCCGTTAGAGTATCTCTCTAAAATATTATAGGTAAGTAAGTATGATTAAATAACTAATCCCTTAAAGGGTTTGTTTATTTATTAAGGGTATATTACTGTTGGCACGCTCCATACTAACGAAGTCTGGTGATATTTTCAATACTAACCGATCAAACTCAATGAAATTGTGCAGAAACAATCTAAAAACAAATCTCTATGCTTGCATCGTGTCAGATTTTCCTTAAAATGTGTAGTTTTAAAGTTACAGTGCCTCAAAGATTTCCATACAAATCTTAAATAAGTCCTAGCATTGAAACTGTATATTTAAACGAAAATCGGACACGATACAAGCATAGAGATTTGTTCCTTGATTGTTTCTGCAAAATTTCATTGAGTTTAATTGGTTATTATTAAAAATATCACCAGACTTCGTTTGTATGCAGCGCGCATTTACGCATTCGGAATAAACTTCTCTTAAAAATATAGGTATACATATATTTTCATTTTGCCCGGATACATTTTTTATTACCAGAGTCGTTTCGAATATAGAAAGATTAATCGTCTTTGGAAAACAGCGTTGTGCTTTTTCGACATAACAGAACCACAACGAGTAAATATGTCACAGAGAAAATGCTTCTGAGGATGCACATAGATTGTACACTGGCCGAGCCGGTTTTTTCACGGGCGGCGTATAGGCACAGTATTACTGTTAGGCAATGACGATCTTCATACAGATCTTGGGATGCGACCCGCGCGAATTGTAAGGACTATAGTAATACTGTGTTATAGGTGAACTCGTCGATGAAAGATCACGCACACACCGCCGCGTCTAGCATATTAGCAGGCAGGCTTAAATGGCAGTGGGCGGGGCACATTGCTCGCAGAACAGATGGCCGATTTGGCCGAAGAGTTCTAGAGTGGCGAACGCGTACCGGAAAGCGCAGCTTGGATAGGCTCCCCACAAGGTGGAGGTGGTGAAGGCGGCTGGAACCCGTTGGATTATGGCGATCCTTGGGGGATGCCTATGTCCAGCTGTGGACTTCCATCGGCTGAGATAATGAACCAGCGTAGAGCGATTGTATGAAGCTTTGTATCTGTTCATGTGATAAAACTGCAAGTTCCATTTCTTCCCATAAGTGTCCTACGAAACAATAGCCCTACTATTACTACTTTCGTCAATTTGACATTTGATAAGTGTGCTGCAAGCTCCTATATTGAATATATTATATTGACTTTGACTTTGGGTTGGCAATTATCTCCGGGTAAAATAGCTCTCTCAGTTGTTTTTCTATTCAAAAATCATAGGTTTCCCACTTAACCTGGAGCTTATTGCTAACACAGGTTGACGCACATGCGCAATTTGTGCAAACCGTCCATGACATTGCGTGTAGGGTTGAAATTAACTTCATCGACATTTCAATACTTTAAATTTTTTGTTCTATTAATAAAAATAGTATTTGACCTAAAGAATTATTGAAAATGTGAATTTAGCGTTATTTTTCAACGATTTTATGCACTGAAAAGACACAATTTTTTGTAGTCAATTCCAACGAGTGCGCGCGCCTGTCTGCATTCTCTTGCTCGGCTTCCCTCAAGTTTCTCAGAAAGTGTGAGGTGAGGTGGGGTATCTGAAGTCAGAGGGGGGCGGGGAGTGGCCGTTCTGTATATAACACTATATACTATTACCTATTCTGTGGCTAAGGGATAAGGGCTTCTGTAATATTGTTTCGAGCGAAAGGCTAGCCTATCATCACTTGTCACGTACCTAGATATAAGTAGGGTATTTTATTGTGCAACCTTCAATAGAAATGCTGAACTAACTACCAGTTGCCAGTACGTACATAAAAGTTAATCCTCCATTAAATTTGATTTGCAAAATAAATTTGATTGATTGATTGATTGATTCTTGCTCTCACTTTTTGTCTTGTTGACATAGTAAAAGATGGCAAGAGATTTAATAGAGGATTAACCTTAATGAACGTACATGCAACTGATTGTAAGCCATGCAGAAACTGTTTTTTAGGGTTCCGTACCCAAAGAGTGAAAACGGGATCCTATTACTACGCCTACGTTATCCGTCCGTCCGTGCTACCTATTTAGGGCTGTAACTTTTGAACCTTAATACCTATGACGTTGAAATTTTCACAGAATTCAATATTATGGCGGATTTGTTAGTAAAAATGTCAAAAAGTTAAAAATTAAGAGGGGTCCTCATAGAAGAAACTAGTATTTATCAGCGTATTTTCTCCTCGCTCTATCGTAAAAATGGTAATACATACAAGCGTTAAACTTGGTGTGATTGTGGAGCAATCTCTACAGTTAGTATAACCGGCCAAGTGTGAGTCGGTATCGCTCTAAAGGTCCCGGAGAAAATAAATCTTTTTCCTAAATTTATATGTCTTGCATTAGTGTGGTACGTAGCCATCGGTGCGCGAGTAGCCCGACTCGCACTTGGCTGGTTTTTAGGGTTCCGTAGTTAACAAGGAACCGTTATAGTTTTCGTCTCTCCGTCTGTCCGCGGCTTTTTACACTTTATTAGCCGTTAAACCGCAGTGTAAAACAAAAAGCCCCCGTCTAAGTCCGTATATTGTGATGGGCAACTACGGAACCCTACCCTGCGCGTGGCCAGACACGCACTTGACCGGTTTTTTGTTACTTAAATATACCTAGTTTGCAGTCTAGTTTGCAGTTGTAGCAAATTAAGTTTCTGAACACCCCGAATGGGATTAGTTATCGTCGTGAATTTATGTGTGTAGAACTACCGGTATAAGTTAGACTAATTATAAAATAAACAAAAGTCTGAAAGTAAACCTAAGTTATACTAATGAACACGAGAAAAGCATTAAATTCATAATGGCCGTGTTAGTAACGTTTTTAGCACAGAATTAGTTGTTTACTATTATTTATGAGCCACGTTATGGAAATGTCCATTAGCACGAACGTTACTTGAAGAGTTAAATACTCTATGGAACGAGACGCAATACACAAATCATATAATATATTCCTTTTCGGAAAAAATTACAATAATTATATACTGGTTTGATAACCCTATCCACCCAGTAGAAGAACTATTATGAAATTTTCTGACGCTTTGTGTACAACGCAGTCTGAAAAAAATTGTGAACGTTAAAATCTATACAAGCTGTTACAAAAATAAACATAAACATTTAAGGGGGTGTTTTAGACCATCAAACTAAACAACTTTCACTAAGGGACCAATCTAAGAGGAAGGATCTCCATAGAGTCCGCATAAATTTACGATTGTAGTTGGTCGCTTTTGTCTTATGACGTACCTTTAATAGTAGAAGGAGATGGAACTATAGATATTTGTTTATGCGGCTGTCCACTTTTTTTTGAGCTAGTGTGTGTGAAAAGTGACCGTAAACATGAGGCCATATGTCACTCGGTGCCTTTTGTCCATACTACTTGACACCACATACTCAAACCTAAACGTCAAAAAAAGTGGACACTTTACACTTGGTATGGCTCACTCTAGTCTTAAAGAGAGATCCTTCTGCTTAAGGACCAATATAGAAATCGCGAAAAAAAAATCTGATGTTCGATACTGAACTACAAATCTACTCAAGCTAAATGTATGGGACAGCAGTTTTTTTTTCGCGATTTCGATGTTGGTCCTATAGTGAAAGTTGTTCAGTTTGATGGTCTAAGCCCCTTTAAAAGTTTTAAATGTTTATTTTTACTTTTGTAACACCTTGTATAGAAATGGGATCTACTACATACCTATAGGGTCCAACGTAATATGTTGACACTTTTTTAAAGGGATGATCAGACCATCAAATTGAACAACATTCTCTATGGGACAAACATCTTAGGTTTGCAGTTTTATATCGAAGAGCTGATTTTTTGTATCGCGATTTCGATGTTGGTCCCATAGAGACAGTTGTTCAGTTTGATGGACTGATCATCCCCTTAAAAAGTGTCAGCATATTAAGAAGGACCCTGTATTTAAGATAATTCGATATATCAATCTTTTTCTGTAGTCATTTTAGTTCACCAGTGATATAGGAAAATATAGGTACAATTTCAAAAAATCGTTTCTTCGCAAAAACGTAGTAGTGAAGAAAAATGTTTCTAGGCTTCATCGTTTCGTAGATTTCATACATGTATTTTTTTACTATCCAAAAATAATAATTGCTCTTTTACTATTCTTCGGAAAATACGATACATTTTGGATAGTCCAAAATATGTATTTTGGACTATCCTATTTTCCGAAGAATAGTAAAAGAGCAATTATCTAACTACTGGTAGATGTTTGAGTGTGTTAAATAAATAATGTCGGAGCCTGAGGCCGGGTCGAGTTGGTATTACAATTGATTACCCCTACTAAGTCCTATTGATCAAGTTGGTATCTGAGATCTTCGAGTGAGTTTATCGTGAGATTCAATCTTCAGTGCTCAGAGGAAGGATCTCCATAGAGTCCGCATAAATTTACGATTGTAGTTAGTCTCTTTTGTCTTATGACGTACCTTCAATAGTAGAAGGAGATGGAACTATAGATATTTGTTTATGCGGCTGTCCACTTTTTTTTGAGCTAGTGTGTGTGAAAAGTGACCGGTGACATATGGCCTTATGTTTACGGTCACTTTTCACACACACTAGCTCAAAAAAAAGTGGACAGTCACTCGGTGCCTTTTGTCCATACTACTTGACACCACACACTCAGACCTAAACGTCAAAAAAGTGGACACTTTACAATTGGTATGGCTCACTCTATTAGGTATAATCTCTTTGATTCAGTGTCCGTTTACGCGTCGAAGAAATTGTTTGATAACGTATAGGGTCTTTCTTAATAAGCTGATACTTTTTTAAGGGGATGATCACACCGTCAAACTGAACAACTTTCCCTATGGCACCAACATCGAAATCACGAAAAAAAAATCTGCTGTTCCATACTGCAAAACTACTTAGCCAATTCGTCTCCTACGCCGCAAAGGGGCGAACCTCAAATGAGAAAATTTTACAGGTGAACCAATAATAGTTCCTTTTCCCGATTACGCGCTTATTTCGATTATATATTGAGATACGCCGTCAATCTATTTGATTTTCTGTTAGTCTTAGAGTTTCGTCTTTTTGTGACGACATAGAGCTCTATAAATGGAGCATTTTTGTATGCTTACTCATTTTTAACTGTTTGAGGTTCGCCCCTTTGCGGCGTTGGCGACGAATTGTATGGGACAGCAGATTTTTATAATTTATTTCCGTATATGCGTATATATCAGAGTTTTCCTGTAATTATACTAAGGTCCAATTGATTTCATCGTAATGATACCTGAAACCAAATTAATAATAATAATACAGGATGTAGAATTCGCTCTCTTCTCGACAACTCACTAGGTAATTGTAATTCGAGATACACTAGTACCATTACAGTTTATTTAGGCCGCGATCTAACTCGCATTTCTTTGTCAGCCTCTTTACCTTCCTGAATAAAATATTCAGGATATCTTCACTTTTGGGAGAACGCTTGTGCAATATTAAAAGGCCCTTTTGGTGTTATTGATAGAACGGAGGTACGGTTGTGTGTTATCAAATACAATAATCAATATCAATAATAAAATACATTTTGTTGAATAAGTGTTTTATTTAAAAAAAAAAAATTCTTTGAAAACCCCAGGAAAAGTTTCTACTTCTAGCATAAATGTGTAATATTTCCTTTTAAGGGTGTATTCAGACAATGAAACTAAACAACTTTCCCTAAGGAACATGGGGGCCTAGACAAAATGCACACGCTATTTATTCTACAAACGTCAACTCCGCAGCGTTATCGAGGATAGAAAATTGACAGAATGCTAGACAATGTCACAAATTATTGACGATCGCTTATTAGAGAAAAAAAGCTAAATCTGTTCTATGATTAGCGTTCAGTTCACTCAATCAATCACTCTTTTTTCTTTTTTTAACCGCTGGATCGTGTTCGATTTTCAAAAGAATTTGAAAATTTTAAATGGCTCTCAAATTTTCCGCCCGCCATTTTCTAGCGGTATCTACAAGGTCTTGTTGATCGACAAGAAGCGTTCAAAACGAAACGCTCACTGTCGAAAGCAACTGTCAAAAACTGCATGTTGTCTAGGCCTTTTCTATTCGTTTTCGTTCTTTTCTACAGTTCCATACATTTTTTATGTTCTCTGCTGTCGTTAACGCTAATCTAAAGGTACTTTGTCTAGGCCCCATGGGACGAAAACCGAAAAAAAAATTTGGCCCTCCCATAGAAAATGACACTAAGAAATCGGCTGTCCCATACAATCGGGTCGAGTAAGATTTCAGTTTAGTACAGCTGATTTTTGTTGCACGATTTCGACATTGGGCTTAGGCGCAAAATGACGACTTCGCAAAATGTCAACCGTTCGCAAAAGGTCGACTTCGTGCAATGTCTCTTTCGCAAAACGTCGCTTTCTCAGAATGTCGCTTTCGCAAGACGTCGCTTTCCCATAATGTCGCTTTCGCAAAACGTCGCTTTCTCATAATGTCACTTTCGCAAATCGTCGCTTTCTCATAATGTCGCTTTCGCAAAATGTCGTTTTCGCAAAATGACGCTTTCTCATCATGTCGCTTTCGCAAAATGTCGCTTTCATATTCCAGTAATTTTTTACTACAGCAATGCTACAGGTCATAAATATTAATAAAAAAGTGATATCAAAGTAACAAAATATTTTTTATTTCTTGATAATTATTATAATTATTCTTTCAAACAAAAGACACTTTTTAACTGAAAACCACTCTAAAATTACGAAAAAAAAATGTACTTATTCATTTCATTCATTCAAGGTAACATACACATAGAAAAAAAATCGTCGATAACTGATTAATTCTTTTTTTAGCAAAAAATGTACGAATACCCTGTATACTGCATTTCCGCCAATGTCAAGTAGTTTGTGGGAGTATCTATCCCAAACTCAGGGATTGTTTTTGATCAAGAACAAGAAGAGATGGAAATTGCGGAGCCTCGTGGCAGGCAAAAAAGCAACCCGCGAACACCACACGTGACAAGTGCTCGTGTCAGAACCTGCAACGTGACTCTTTGTATATTTAAAATGGCCTTAAGTCCTCAGTCTGACACTGATGATAAACGGTCACGAAGAATGTTCATCAACTGCTTCGATACTTACGTCTTTTACCTACTCCCTCATAAAAATTTATAAGTTGCTTCCATGCACGCTCGCAGGTTAGGGTACATTTAACCTGGACCTTTTTAAACAAGCTCTCAATTTGTCCTCTAACAAAAACAAGGCCCTTATCATCTAATTTAAAGTCCCCGTGTTATGTCCCGAGTTATGTTTCTGACTGACTGTATTTTCTTTACAACTGATACGTGCCATATTTACTAAATAAATGGGAGTAAGATGACATCTACCTTGTTGTCATATTTTATTTTCGGACTTCAGAAAAGTATATTTCTTTGTTTGATTCGTAAACGGCGTAGCTCGTAGATATAAATACGAGGTGTGACAAAAATACAAATAAACATTCAACTTATTTAATTATAGTTTAGACCATCAAACTGAACCACTTTTACTATGAGACCACTATCGAAATCGCAAAAAAAACGAATGTTCCATACTAAACTAGGAATCTACTCGAGCTAAATGTATGGGACAGCAGATTTTTTTTTCGCTGTTTCGATGTTGGTCCCATAGTGAATGTTGTTCA
Organism: Agonopterix alstromeriana; assembly: GCA_963924505.1. NCBI lineage: Eukaryota > Metazoa > Arthropoda > Insecta > Lepidoptera > Depressariidae > Agonopterix > Agonopterix alstromeriana. The sequence goes on along the minus strand of OZ004670.1, from coordinate 3,116,619 downwards.
GTTTGATGGTCTAACTTATTTTTACTTTTGTAACACCTCGTATAGTTAGCGAATATTAATATATTAGACTGTAGAAAATATTGGAATGCCTAGAAAAAGGTTGAATAGCTTCTGGAAACTTAAATGCGTTATACATGAACAACTTTCACTATTTTACCAACATTGAAATCGTGATAATAAAATCAGTTGTTTCATGCATTTACCTAGCTATTGAAAGTTTCTTTCCTTTTTCGCGATCTGTATATTGGTCTGTAGTAAAAGTTGTTCCAATTGATGGCCTGAAGCACCCCATTAAGTATGGAATGCATTTAAGTTTACTTACATCCTGTATATATATATATTTTAATACTAAGTACTTACTATACAGGGTGTAAGGAAAATTATCGTTAACCTTTAAACCACATACTCTACCCATCAAATTGAACAACTTTTACTATAGGACCAAACCTGTCAGCGCAAAACAAAATCAACTGTTCCATACTAAACTGCAATGCCTAATCGACTAATAAAAAGTATGAGACGGCAGATTTTTTTTTTTCTGACAGGTGACATTACTCCTTGTAAGTTAATAGGTAAGACAATCTAAAATATAAACCTTTACACGTAGGCGAGTAAAACCAACATTACAATCACAAAAACCCACGCCTCGTCCCAACAAAACCTTTGTAGTTACTCTACGTGTCCTATTTCCAAAATAAATGTTTATACCCACCTAAAAAACTAATTTTATTAATTTTAATCACCACTTCTTGTGTGCTGACATACATTTAGATGCCACTACGACCGCCAGTGAAACATGGGCCGCGATTAAATAACTACGAACGATATTTGGACTAACGCCCCCTTTTTAAAGTATCATTAAAATTGTTTTAATGGCGATAAGGTATAGTTAATGAGTTACGTCATGCTTGATATGATGAACGAGGGGCGAAAAACACGTGAGTTTTGTGTGAGTTTTTGTAGTAACAATGCCTTGTTTGGACTAGATAAGGGCTGCTTAGCATTTTTCGTATTTTAAAGGTTGCCGGAAAATTCATGAGATGAGCTTCTTGAGATATTCAGGTTTTGTCGAGCGTACACAGAATTGTTGACCCAGAATGTTTGGCACGGAAGTCCTTGTTTTTTGACAAGTAAATGTACCAACCAACAGGATAGGTACCTAAAGTGTACCAACAGGAAAGGTACGCGAACTCAATTTAGCGTTATCTCGGTTAGGTCAGAGTTTGTTACCTAAACTAATGGTTCCGCAGTTGTTGGTTTTTACGATAAGTGTCTGTTATCTAGGAAATATGAGAGATTCAGGGTTAGTTTTTAGTACCGATTTAACTCCAGAGATTCAAGTCAGGTTATTTTGAAGTCTAGATTATTTCACTGACTTGGCACTTTTACGGTTGAGACACAATTACCCGACGGCGACCGACGTGACGCCATACAAAAATGACATTTAGTATTGTGACGTAATTAAACTCAGATATACTTTTAGAATAATATTTTTACTTTTACTGAATTATTATAATTATAATTTTACTAAACTATTTAAATTTGAAATACACAATAATGACTTCAAAGACAAGTTATCACTTCCAGTGCCGGCCGAGAACTGGCTGTTTGCACCACTTCCATCGTCATCCCTACTTTTTCAGTGCACTGTACCAACCTTACGCACCTGGCGTACGATTGGTCCAGCTACAGCCAATCAAAAAAATCGATATTGCCACCTTAATAATATATTTAACGGCTCTGGATACAAGTCCATTTAAGCCATTCGTTGGTTATTTTTCAGTTAATTTGAATGTCATAGAATATTAAACGTGTTGCTAGCACAAAAATAAAGATTTAACAAAATATCACGAATCACGACAGTATTCATTTTTGTATGGGCCCGCGGCGCGGCGCCGTCGGTGGCCGTCGAGTAAATGTGTCTCAACCCTTATTAATTTAAAGTAAATATTTTCAGCATTATTTCAGTGACCCAAAAATTATACCATAAAAGGAAGCTTTTTGTCAACCCGCTGAAAACTTTAGATCCACAGATAACATAAACACGTTGAAACAATCACGCAACAGAACAAAGAAGCAAAGACAAATTTAGTGGGTAGATGAATATAATTCGTGAATTACGGCTTAGTTAAAATTCACCCTTGCGGCGTGAAAGCCGGGAGGTTTTGGGTTATTAATCAGATGATGCTAGTTGGTAGGGCTTAGGAGGTTTAATTTGGTTTATCAATTTTGTATAGTTTTGAATTTTACGTGAAAATTATTACCTATTTTTAACTGTCTACTTTATTTCAGTCTTTTTCATAAATCAACTCAGCCCCTGCTCAGCTCGCATCAGCCCGCAAAGGCTTTTTTAATTGCACCATCGATCACGGGCCTGTCCTAGTCTGATCAATGTCGTAAGATCAACGAGTTGGTGGGATGTCTACTCTGACAATCCCACCTCCTGAGCCTTGACCACAACAACAACAACAAAAAGGGCAACAATTTTCCAAATCCCGGGACTAGGCCACCATTGAAATACTGCGAAAGTAACCTTAGCTCTTCGTCACCTCGTATCCTCGATATGGGCGGATAAAAATGGGAAATCAATAAAATTATAAGCCACATCATAAACTTTAAAATTCTCTTTATATAGCAAGTTGACCACTAAGTTGCCTCCATCAACCGCACAGGGCCCGCTTGATGCGGCATTGCCTACTCCTTCTCACCATTATTCATGAGCGGAAGCTATAGTCCTGCAGTGGGATACTACAAGCTATAGCTTACCCAATTACTTTAGCATCGCTGCAATCTAGCCAGGTACAAACAAGAGAATCAAATAAATCCACAGATAAACGACTAAAATCCGTGACATAAACATACACGATCGAAACGATAAAAAGGTCTTCAAACCATAAGAGTGGAAACACGACACAAAATGACAATTTAAACACCATTTTTCACCGCAATCGTTCAAACCTCTGATTATGACCTATTCAATTAGAATTTCACCACAATGGAACCTGCCCGCATTGTCTGTAAGAGGCCCATCGGTGCGGAATGCTTGGCTATCGGACTAATAATTATTTCCATTGTCTTATTTACCCCTCGGCCGGAACAATTAAGGTTAGAATCGTCAGCGTTGCGGGGTACGCTTGGTATGTGCCATGTTCGCACTTTGCACGATATGGTACGCAGACTGATAGGTAGCTGATCAGGTTCATGGCCTATTGTTTCTTTATCTACCAAATAGATGAATAATTAAGAATCTGTGCGATTTCACAGTTGAAGCGTTCAACTGTGAAATCGCATTTGCTTTGAATTTACGCCACGATCCTGCCAGAGGGTGAGGAAAGAAATTGGTGAGGGGCAGGGTGTGTCCGTGCTGTATGTAGTACTATACTTCATTCCAAATAAGGGCGACGAGATTTTCCGATTCCTATTTAGCTTTCTGGCCAATTCTGATTACCAAATGTAATTAATTTATTGGATACATATAATATCCGACATATCTTGGACGATACTAAAACTGTTTTAAGAATAAGTGAGAGGAAGTGTTTCCGTAATGCAAAATAGCCTTAAAATTTCGTTGCTATTTTGAATGGAGTATAGATACTCTTTCTTATACTGTGCTGTAGGTCTAGCGGTCGGTGCTCATTCAGGCATCATATTTATCTCTTCTCTTGAAATAATTTAGTTATGGTACATTTCGTTTCTTCATAAACCATTGATAGTGTGTTTTTTTGCGAAATGGATAAACAGTTCGAAATAAAAAGTAATCAGACGATCACGAACAGAACAGAACAGACAGTAAGCAGCGCTGTGTTTCAGCATCCTTGCTCCTAGAGATGTCGTGTTGGAGTGTGATGAGGTATATGCGGGGTATACCCAGACTAGGAAATGTGATATATGTGTAAGCAGCTGAGCAAAGATGTGTTCGAGAGTTCGCTAGTATGGTCTTTCCACCAATCATTCTGATATTTCAATTTCTCTGACTCAATGAAAAGTGTACGCGGAATAAGGAAGACCACTTATCTATCCAAAAGGTAACGATATTCCAAGAATGCTGCAGACTTTTTAACCAAAATGGTCTGACATGCTGTCTCTTTAAAACTTTATTTGCTTAGCCTTGAAGTTCTTAGACCCAAAAGACTTTGTTATATAAAACTTTTGAAGATCCTTGCTTTAGTATGTTCATAAACCAGACTTGTAATCAGAATTTGAGTACAAATTTATGAAGAAAGGTGTCGGAGCTTCATGTAAGAGAGCTTTACTTGATGGTACCGCAGGTAAAATTTATTTAATAGTCGAAGTTGTTACGACTTTCATTTTCGTTCACCATCAAGCTGAAATGTTGAGTGGCTATTAATAATAGTCTAGTGTTTAAAGATACGTGCGCTTTTACGTTATATCGTGAAATTCTACATATTATTATGTAATATAAGCCTACAGGTACAACTACATGGTTTTAGGGTGAAACAGTTGCATTACTTTAAGGGGTGATTGTAGCCATGATAATGAACATCTTTCCCTAAGAAACCTATAGAAAGTAAGCATAAAAATTGTTGGACTTTTCATACTAAATGCAATTAGCTGATGGAACGTTTATATAAAAATCAGCAGTTCCATACACTTGGATATTAATTTCACACCCTTTATACGCTTGATTATTGTAGAGCAATGTGTCTGACCACCCCGAAATGAATTAAATCGTGAGTTTTTGTTGGTATATAGCATTTTAAGGTGTTGTTTTCTAATTAACGTCAAATAAAATCTTTTAATCAGCAGCAGCATTTTGCTCTCGACTATATTCCCCGAGGGGGTAGTCAGAGATATTCTGAAACCACAGAACATCCACGTTTCACCAGTAGTACCGAAACTCTGTCCAGTGTGACGGGGGGTGAGCCCGTCGCCACTTGAATAATGGAAATCAAGCTTTAAATAATCAACTTACTTTTCCTACCACTTGGAGTCGGCCCAATAATTCTGTCGTCTTCCTCCTTTCATCTCTTTTAGCTTATTTCAGCGCTCACTCCTTTTTACCCGACTGCGCCAGAAGGAGGGTTATGTTTTTCGTGTATGTATGTATGTATGTATGTATGTATGTATGTATGTATGTATGTATGTATGTATGTATGTATGTTTGTATGTCTATTTCTTTGGCACGGCCTACAGCCCAAACGGCTTGATGGATTTTACCGTTTCGATTCGTAAAAATTGTGAGAGTGACCTAGGATATATAATAGGGTATGTAATTAGACGATTCCAAATATTTAAATATTATAGTATTTTTATGTTACCGTTTTGACATAAGAATAAAAAGTATGAAATAAACTAAATTATTATGATAAACAAAAAACCCAACTGCATAAAAAACCTACTAACTGAAAAGAGAAAAACAAGCTCTATAATCACTAATCAGCTATAACAACTTTGTTTGAGCAAAATATATAATTTGATTTTTACTAGGTAGGTATTGCAGGCGGGGACAAACCAATCAATAACCAACCAAAAATTTTCTTTGTCCCCGTTTGCGATACCTACCTAATAAGAATCAAATTATATTTGCTCAAACAAAGTTGTTATAGCTGATTAGTGATTATAGAGCTTGTTTATCTCTTTTTAGTTATTTACTCATTTCATCTTTCACACATCTTTTTTTGGTCGTCGTCTCTTCATGCAAATACAATCTTTAAATATGGAGTAACTGCTTTTGTGGATTTGCTTCATACGCCTCCATGCCTCGGATTGGAAGGCATGCTAAATGGCATTAGATGATGTTAATGACAAATCAGAGCTCTTTGGTAGTTTAAAAACATTCTTACTCTGTCTAGGTTTTTTTGCAAATTTTCTATAGTTTTTTTTGGGAAAGCTGTTCAGTATCATGGGTACAATCACCCCTTAAAGTAATGCTATTGTTCACCCTAACTCCCTGTAGTTGTACCTGTAGACGTATATTGTGCATAATAATATGTAGGATTTCAAGATATGATGTAAAAGCGCACGTATCTTTAAACACTAGACTATTAATAATAGCCACTCAACATTTCAGCTTGATGGTGAACGAAAATGAAAGTCGTAACAACTTCTACTACTTCAACTAGATCGTTTAGTACAGAACCTCGATTTTTTGGACAGAATTTACAACTAAACGTAGTATTTCGTTGCGTAGACAAATAAATGCAATTGCACTTGTTGCTAATCAGTTTTATAGACAAGGGCGGAGACGGGGAAATGTCTTGTAACTTGATTTATTGACTGGCAATAAACGGCAGCGTGGTTTGCAGTTGCTCAAATTAAAGTCTTGTCTAGTTTCTTCATTGATTCTGGCCCATGAATGGATCCAGGAAGATTCCCTCTGCCTAATTGTTTTTAGTTATACTGCAGGCTACCTACTCTATATCTTAGGCGTATAGATCTACAAAAGTTTCTCTTAAGACGCTCCCCATAGGTAAACGCAGGGCCGGGCCATATTTTCCTGGATTTTAGAAACTATCTTCATGTTATTTGAAAGACATACGAATGAAAGAAAAATATAGCAATGATCTTCGACATCTCAGCTTTATTTGCTATAAAGTATGTATCTGATTTTTCTCTAAAATACATATGAAACCTGTGTTCAAAGGAATGCCTAAATATTGGAAAAAATCTGTATTTTGTGCATCTACTTTTTAAGTTGAAGTTGATTTTACTTACGATATATATTGTGTAAACATGATTAAAATCGTAAAATTCCATGAAGTTTTTTTAAGACCAATATTTAATGAGTTCATTAAGTAGATGATTGTAAAACTTTTTGCGAATTTATCAAATTTAATTTCCTTGGATTAGAAGGCACCATAGTGACATAATGAAGTACAAGCCAGTCAAAAATAAGTGTACCTACTAAAATGACGTAGTTTAGTAGAGGTCAGGCGGTTCTGAAAGGGTCAAGGTCGTTCGGTCAGGGAAACCTCTTAATACTTAGACGACTTCTTAGTAAGTAAGTTAGTAATGTTTATTTGTTTTTAATCAAGAGGGTACAGGGTACAGTATTACAGATGATAGGTACAAACATTAAGGCTCTCCTAGATCAGCACAGTATACCACAGTATAAGAAAAATTATCTAGTACTATAAACAGTACGGACACTGCTTATTCCCCACCAATTTTTTGCCTCACTCCTCTATTGGCAGACGAAGGCAAACAACGATAGGCGTTAGAGTTAGTATACAACGTGTTAATGAATAAGCGCAAAACCTCATAAACCCCAACTGATTTATAACAAAATAATTTGATTGTAACAATAATTTCATTAGTTAAATAGTTGAAATTTAAAGTTTTTCGCATTTTAAGTCTTGAGGCAAAAATGATTTTTTATCATTTCAGTAATGAATGAAAACGCTAACGTGCTCATGTATACATTTTAAGAATCTTGTTTCGGTAGTAAGTAGGGTGAGAGTGCCCGAGCGGTGGGTTGAGATCGAGTTCAATAAATTTAAAATTTTACAAACAAATTATTTAACATTTTGAAAAAAATTACATGTGTTGGAACCATGATAATTCGATTCTGCTCTCGATACCAAACAAACTACTTTCTAGTTTTGCGTTAATTCATTAACACGTTGTATAGGGTCTTTCTTAATATACTGACACTTTTTTAAGGGAATGATCAGACCGTCAAACTGAACAACTTTCTCTATAGCACAATAATCGAAATCGCGAAAAAAAAATCTGCTGTTCCATACAAAACTGCAATTCTACTCGAGCCAAAAATGTATGGGACAGTTGATTTTTTGTCGCGATTTCGATGTTGGTGCCATAGGGAAAGTTGTTTAGTTTGACGGTCTGATCATCCCCTTAAAAATGTGTCAGCGTATTAAGAAGGACCCCTGTATTCCTAACTTACTCGCACTCTATCAGTATTGCACATGCCTAACTCTTCTTGTCAGTTTTTCCCATTTGTATGAAATGACAGCAAAGTGTCCAAGGTATTATACTACACAAAATCTTTTGTAAACACAATGGTCTAAAGAAAATTTTTCTTGGAAAAGTACACAGGGTGAGTTAAAATCGATGGCATCCTTTTAAACTAAGACTCTACATCAAACTGAGCAACAATTACTACGAAAGCTAACGCGAAATCGCAAGGAAAAAAATCTGCTGTTACATACTGAACTTTAACTGCAATGCAATGCAATGCTTTCTTGAGTTATGGATCAGCAATTTTTTTTTCGATCGCTGGTTTGCTCCCATGGTAAAAGTGGTTCAGTTCGATGTGTAGAGTCTAATGATTTCACCTAAAATTAATTTCACTAAATGTTTCAAAATATTCCTCAGTCCTAAAGCATTATGTTATGTAACTCATGTATGATAACTTTGACTATTTATATGTGGACTGGTTACGCGTGTAATTCTACTAACAAACATTTCTGCCACTTTTTGCGGGGGGCGAGGTAACATGAAATCCGCAACTTTGGATTTTATTCCCCATAACTTTAGATTCTAATTTTGAATGTTAAAAATCATGAAAAGTAGTCTCGTGTGAACCCCAAACGTTCTAAGTTCGAAGTTATTATTTTCCAATTATAGGCTGTCTCGTTTAGTGATAAAGTGTAAAATTGAATGTAAATGCACAAGATCAATTGTGCTTGGAAATGCTACCGCAAGGCTAGTCCTTGTAATAATTAGTCAAAGTATGATAAACAAGATTCAAGAAAGAATACACTGTCGCCCATAGCATGCTCAAATGTCAAAATAGAAAAACTCGGAATAAAACTCAAAGTTGCAAACTGCTGAATAAGTAACGAGAAATGAACTCTAACGCGGCAGTCGCAAAACAATAAAAATTTGCCGACGCATCAGAGTTATTTCAATATTTTCACCGACTTTGACGAAGCAAAGGGAATTCCTAAATGCAGCAAAATAATTAGTTACGAAGCGAGCGTATAATGCTCGCGACCCACGAGCGTGGCGTTCGGAAAATTGTTCAATATGTATAATTATCATGGAAATTGTCTTACAGATTATTAGACACAAAACTAAACTTAGCGTGCCTACGCACTGGGCGACCGCAGGAGTGATATTTTTCTAAGTAACACATCCTTATTCGTATACGAAAGTATTCCAAACTCTTTGGAATTTATGTATTATTCGGATGTGTGACTTTCAAAAGTTGCGCTCATAAACTAGCAGTCTAGATCGCGGCGACCAGTGCGTTCTGAAATTTGCAAGCGATCTATCGCTTTATTCGCGCGACCAGGCGACGAGTGCTGCGATCGCTTGCAAATCTCGGAACTCACTCACTCGATCTTTCTTAAGAGCCCATTTTATCCCGTCTTTACCTACGTACTGCAAAAGTTGAATAAAAGAAGAGCGAGACTGTTATAATTAATATAATTACTATTTAACACAGTTATGAATAAATTTACAGTTATTGATAGTTTCAGGACTTTGCAACAACTACCAACTATAGTAAACTTTCAACTGTACAGTTGCAGCAAAACTCAAGCACTAAACATAGCAACCAGCAAAAAATAAATGTTCGATGATAAGGTTGCCTAACCTTCACGCTCGTGTGTCCCCACAATAAGGGATGCATTAATAATGCAGTGACGCTCGAGCCGAGCCGAGACAGGGGAAGCTGCCCGCCAATCACATTAAAATAACCCCCCACCCGTCATAGTTCACAACTCATTGTTGTACGTACTTTGTAGCCGTGTGTATGATTTTTATTAAGGTAAAAATAATCTACAAAGAGATTACATAGAGTTATGTAACGAGCGCGTAACGAGGGATTTTCTGTCAGCTAACACCCAGTTGCAGAAACGCTCATTAGAGCTAATCCTCCATTAAATCTCTTGCTAGCTTTTACTAAGTCAACAAGACAAAAAGTGACAGCAAGAGATTTAATGGAGGTTTAACTTTAATGAGCGTTCCTGCAACTGAGTGTCAGACATGTGTCTAAAGATGTTAATTAGGTTAACATATAAAAGAAATTTATATGTTACTGAGTTTAACGCATCTGCCAAAATATTACTTTTCATGATTTCCTGCTTATTTAAAACAAAAAAAAATTTTACTATTTAATTTCTATTTTATTAACAGCTTAGCCATCTCTCGCGCCGCGACGTCTATCAAGACATTTCGAACTATTTTTAGGGTTCCGTACCTAATGGATGAAAACGGGACCCTATTACTAAGCCTAAGTTGTCCATCCATCCTACCTATTTAGGGCTGTAACTTTTGAATCGTAATAGCTATACAGTTGTTTTCACAGAATATGCGTTATTACGGCGGATTTTTTAACAAATAATAAATATGTCAAAAAGTTGAAATTCAAGGGGGTCCTCATTCAAGAAACTAGTTTTTATCAACGTTTTTTCTTCTCACTCTGTCGTAAAACGGGTAATACATATAAGAGCGTCAAACTTGGTGTGATTTTAGAGCAAACTCTACAGTGTAACAACAAATAATAAAAACTGGCCAAGTGTGAGTCGGTCTCGTTTAAAAGGTAAAGGACAATCCTTTTTTAAAAAGTTATTTTGTTGTTTTGTGGTGTGGTACGGAACCCGACGCGTGTAGCCCGACTCGCACTTGACCGGTTTTATTTCTAGTTCATTAATTGTTTGTAAGAAAATGCCCCATCGTAATGAGGAAAAAATGTTTTGTTCATAAATAAGTTACCAAACGAAAGCGTTCATAATACCTACTGGGTATTTTGTAATCACTTTCTAATTATCAGATGTGGATCAGATCATCAAACTGAACAACTTTTACCTGCTATGGGATTGAGATGGTGATTTCATCTTTGCTACCATAGTAAAAAATTTTCAGTTTGATGAACTGTACCCCTGAAGCCAAGTGTTTCAAAACTAACTAACCAGTAAAATAAAAACATTGAATACCTTACAATTTTTCGACAATAACTTTCCCAAACTTTATACAAAGTACGAGTAAGTAATAAACTGAATCCCGAAAATATACGATAAAAGTACTTAGTATGAGATTAGATGCAGCCGTGGTGGTCCAGTGGCGAGTAACCTTGCCTGTCGTGCAGGAGGCGATAGTTCGATCCTCGTCCAGGCCGACTCGCACCAATGAGTTTTTCGAAATGTATGTACGATTTGTAACACCACTGGCTTTTCGGTAAAGGAAAAATGCCTGCTTCAATTTCGAGGCATCTATTGTACCCACTGTCGAGCTCACCCCCCGTCACACTGGACAGAGTTTGGGTACTACTGGTGAAACGTGAATATTCTTAGGTTTCTATGACTACCCCCTCGGGGTATATAGTCGTGAGCATATGGTTATGCTATGAAAGTAGATTTAGGCAGACTCCAATATCTGAAATAATGTAACTGGTCTATATGCCTTTGCATTATACAACGTGGTAACGAATTAACGCAAAACTAGAAAGTAGTTTGTTTAGAATCGAGAGCAGAATCGAATTATCATGTTTTCAATTTAGGTAATTTTTTTCAAAATATTAATTAATTTGTTTGTAAAATTCAAAATTTACTGAACTCGATCTCAACCCACCGCACAGAGACTCTCACCCTACTTACTACCAAAACAAGATTCTTAAAATGTATCCATTAGCATGTTAGGGCTTTAATTCATTGCTGAAATGATAACAAATAATTTTTGCCTGAAAACATAAAATGCGAATAACTTCAAATTTTAAGTATCGATATAATGAAATTATTGTTTCAATCTAATTATTTTGTTATAAATCAGTTTAGGGTGTATGAGGTTTTGCGCTTATTCATTAACACGTTGTATAGGTATAGCTGATAAATAATTAAAGAGCTTGTTTTTCTCTTTTCAGTTAATAGTTTTTTCATGCAGTCCGGTTTTTTGTTTTTCTTAATAATTACACTAAACAACTTTCTCTACGGAACAAACATCGAAATCGCGAATAAAAAATTAGCTTTTTTCGCGATTTTGTCTTTGGTCCAATAGCGAATCAGAGTTTTAAGTTGGACCCTGAATACTTGCTTAATACAGAACATTCTTCACAACATTGTCAAAACGTCCTTTTCAGGCAAAAGCTCGTCAATTACCAATCGGCGGATAGGTTAATAAAACATAGGAGGATCGGCACGCGCCTCCCAAACGGCCCTCAAATCAGCGTAACGACCACCAACGAGTCTCCTCGGCGATACCTTCTAGAATTCTTGTCACAGAACCGTCGTAATTCGAGATCGTGAGGACCGAAACGTCGGTGTAGCTTTGACACTGTTGTAACCGCAGAGTAGTGAAAATTTATAACGCTCGGTACTTACTACGAACGAACGTTGAACGTGTTATCTATCTACTAGTCTATTATGTCTGGTGCACGAAGGGAGGCATACCACGGGGAAGTCGAATACAATGATATGCCATTGACTTGACAGAAGAAGAGGTAATTGGTAGCTTATAAAATTAATAATACGATTTTTCTACTAGTTCAGCAGTGTAGTTGATCTAAGAGCTATTGTATATTCGTATCTTACAGTTGCTTTCGACGCAGGATAGGTATGCCCTTTGATTTTTCATTGTATTTATACAACAAATTCATGTTAAATAAACTATCAATTAGTATTTTTTTCAATTACTTATATCTTTTGTTCATGTATGACCATGAGCAGATTAAGACAATTCGAAAAGTTTTTTGTAATCCAATAACGTATTTACTTGTAAAATTTGTGAGTATCATGTTTTTTTTTTCCTTTTTATTCCCAAGCATAAAACTAACATGACATCTTCTTCTAAGTGGGCGTCGCGCGTCATCGTATTCCTTGCTCTGTGTTACTGAACCATCGTCGGGCGCTTTGACACAGCCGTAACTGTCACGAGCTGGGTGAAGACGTGAATATTAATCGTCGTTGGATGAGAAGAATGGCGTTAAATTATGGAGTTTCTAAGTGTCGGTTGGTCTTTTTTGTTTCGGGCGAATATGATTGGATGAAAAGGACGTAACCGACCTGATCCGATTGGATCATGGCACAGTTACTTATTTAGAGTCGATTATTTTCTTGACCTAGTCCTCATATAACAGAATCCTTGTCAAATATAAGGTCTAATAAAATTAGCTGGAACTATTTTAAGGGGATGATCAGACCATCAAACTGAAATACCGAAATAGTGAAAAAAAAATGTTTGCTGTCCCATACAAAACTGTAAACATAACTTGACTGAAATGTACGGGACAGCTGATTTTTTTTTCGCGATTTCGATATTGGTCCAATAGAGAAAGATGTTCAGTTTGATGGTCTGATCATCCCTTTAAAATAGTTTCAGCTAATTTTCTTAGACCTTATATACTACTTACTTCTGCTTCCCTCGAATCTATGACTAGTCATTGAATTTGACATGCCATGTTGGTAAAAATATTCGTCAATCAACAAGGGACAGGACCCTTAGAAGATCTGAAATCGAAACTTATTCGCGTAGACCTCGTACAGTTAGCAGAAAATAAAGTACTTACCTTCTTTTATACAAAAAGCAATTTACAAATTAAATCGAAGAAATAATAAATAAAAGCAATTCGTTTGAGTACAGACTTGTCTATTGTTTGCTATCATCGTATGGAAACGAGAAAAACAAAAAATTTAATGAACAAAGGATGAACAAAGCTGCGAAAAGAGAAATCAGAACGAATCCATTTTGTGTACCAAATTCAAAGGGACATCATTATTGTCGAAACACTTCCCGTTAATGTTTTCAATTTTGATAAATCCCGTATTACGTTTTTTTCATAGAATGTATATCTTGAGTTTGTGTTAAAACCGGGGAAATCCCATGGATTAATGAGGGATTTAGCGCCTGTCGCTTCAAACTCATGCTTGGGAAATTTGACCCATTTCTGTACTGAAATATTTTTGGGAATTTAACGAAATTTGGTTTAGTGATAAAAATAATCTGTCACTTTATTTATTTACCTACATCATTTATAGGGTTTCGTACCCAAAGGGTGAAAACGGGACCCTAATACTAAGCCTACGTTGTCCGTCTGTCCTACCTATTTAGAGCTGTAACTTTTGAATCGTAATAGCTAGACAGTTGAAATTTTCACAGAATATGCGTTATTACGGCGGATTTGTTAAAAAATAACAAAAATGACAAAAAATTAAAAATTAAGGGGGGTTCTCAACAAGAAACTAGTTTTTATCAACGTTTTTTCTTCTCACTCTATCGTAAAAACGGTAATACATACAAGCGTCAAACTTGGTGTAATTATAGAGCAAACTCTGCAGCATAACAACAAATATATAAAATCCGACCAAGTGTGAGTCGGTCTCGTGCTAAAGGAAAACAAAACTTTTTTTAAGTTAAATATTTGTGGTACGGGACCCTCGGTGCGCGAGTAGCCAGACTCGCACTTGACCGGTTTTATTTACTTTAATTTACGTTTACATTGATGCCGCAATCTACTTATTAAAGAATAAATATTATAAAAGAAATTGTCGAAAAATAAAACAACAAGCAAAAGAAAAGGAACAGTGGTGTCGTCTCGCGGCAAACAGAGAAACTGAATACAAAAGCTCACAAAAGCTCCCGTAGGAAAGAAGGGATGTTCCGAATTAGTTCCTAAGCAGCGGAATAGATGGCGTAACTTGTCACTTTATATGTTTTGTGGTTACAGAAAAATCTTCTTTTCTAAGAAGTATGAAGAGTGGAAGTAATTTAAAATGTTACTGAATTTATTAGGTTTCAATTTAATTAAGCTAATATTAAGGAAGTTCACGTAATTGATAACGAAAATAATACCCATATAAATAGGTAGGTAATTAATTTACGTGGGTTGAAAAACACGTTTAATTTTGTTGGCTCTTGTCTAAAAATATTAATTCTGTAAACAAGTAAGTATATACTTAGCTATTTACATAATTATTACGGACCTCTTTCTGGTTTTCTACAGTAGGTACCTAAATCCTTACCTGTTATTTAATTTCCACCCTTATTTGTGATTTGCTTGTGTCCTACCTGAGGGCTGATGATTATTATAATAAATATTTTATGATACACCCATGTCACTAGGTAATTTTTTTCATTTAACTGGATGATTTTATAAACACTATCCAAATTTTCATGGGTGGTTCAGATCAAACCATCAAACTGAACAACGTTTAAGAAGGGAGCATCGTAGAAATCGCAGAAAAAACACGCTTTTCCTTACTAAACTGCAACACGCCTACTCGAGTCAAATGTATGAAACAGCTGATAAAATTTTTATGATTTCATCTTTGGTCCCAAAGTAAAATTTGTCCAGTTTGATGGTCTGAATCACCCCTGAAAATTTGGAGTTTTAAAAAAATCACCTATAGTATCCATACCATACCACAACATAATAACTAACTTTCAAAAATGTTTTGTGTTCTCCGGGGCCTTTAGCACGAGACCAACTCACACTTGGCCGGATTTTATTATTTGTTGTTTTACTGTAGTTTGCTCTATGATGACACCAATTTTGACGCTTGTATGTATTACCGTTTTTACGATAGAGCGAGACGAAAAATCGTTGAGAAAACTAGTTTCGTGTATGAGGACCCCCGTTAATTTGTATCTTTTTGACATTTTTATAATTTGTTAGCGAATCCGCTATAATAACGCACATTCTGTGAAAATTTCAACTGTCTAACTATTACGGTTCAAAAGTTACAGCCGTAAATAGATAGGACAGACTCACGGACAGACAGCGTAGGCTTATGAATAGGGTCCCGTTTTCACCCTTTGAATACGGAATCCTACTATCTTCGTAATCTTCCCCTTCCCCCCATATTAAGCAAAGATTATTAAACCAGAGTCGGAATATTGTAGGGGGGAACAGAAAGCAATTCCATGTCAACGTCTGACAGATGGACTGACAATCTGACACTGCATCTAATATTAAACACCGTTAAATTCCTAACACGACGTCATGAGATAACACCTTAGTTATGTTATGAATGAATTACATTATGATTATTACAATCGTTTGATTCGACGTTACATGGCAGATAGAATGCTATGTTTTTGCCCATGTTATTATAGAAGTTGTGAGGTTGATAATGAACAATTTTCTTTTTTATGAAAGTATATTATTGAAGACAAGTTACAGTCGACAGTTTACATTTAAATCCTGTTTGTACTCATGATTCTAAAATGAAATGAAATATTGAACAACTTTATCCAAGGAAACTATAAGTAGCAAAATTTCTGACGACACTAAAAATGTTGGTACCTTAAAGTCCGGCCGCTGAAAGATTGCGTTTGACAGTTACCATACAATTGTAAAAAACTGAATGTAAATATTGTTTACCTGTGCTCACTCTAGTACACAGGGCACTAGCTGCCCTTTTAAGTTCAAAAAGCTACTAAATAATGATCGGCATTTATAGTTTTCATTCAGTTTTTTACAATTTTATGGTAACTGTCAAACGCAATCTTTCAGCGGCCGGACTTTAGTAATTTGTACACGGATTTATCTGTCTGGCCAATTCTGATTAGCAAACATAATTTATTTATCAGAAATGTATGTACCATCCGATATAATAATCTTGAACGTTAATAAAGCTGTTCTGAGAATGTGAGTAAGTGTTTCAAATCAATTTTTCTGTATTTCAAAATAGCCTTAATATTTCGTTGCAACTTGGAATAAACATGTAGGCTTTTCAATGTTGTATGTACTATATTATAAAAACTTTTCGAAAAGAGTGAGATGGCCACATATCTTTGACTAATTATTATAAGGACTAGCCTTGCGGTAGCATTTCCCCTCTGCCACGGTATAAGCACAATTGATATTGTGCATTTACATTCAATTTTACACCTTATCACTAAACGAGACAGCCTATAATTGCGAAATAATAACTTTGAACTTAGAACGTTTGGGGTTCAAACGAGACTACTGTTCATGATTTTTAACATTCAAAATTAGAATCTAAAGTTATGGGGAATAAAATCCAAAGTTGCGGAATTCATGTTACCTCGCCCCCCGCAAAAAGTGTCAGAAATGTTTGTTAGTAGAATTACACGCGTAACCAGTCCACATATGAATAGTCAAAGCCACATATCTGTGAAATACTACGAAATTAAATTATTAGGTACCAATAGTGAATAACTTCTTTGTAGACCATATTTTATTTATGCACCATAATGTCTAATCCAAGCCAAGAACACTTCATACGTGTCGTAAATAATCCATTGTGGCATTTTCCCTCAACCTCTGCAATGCAATGCTATGTTTAATACCCACATGTGGCTTCACAAGTTGACAAAATGTTAGAAATTTACTATTACAAAAATAAAAAAAGTGTCATAAAAGTCACATTTAACAAGAACCCGTTAGTTAAGTTTTTGTGTAAGCTTGTTAATTTTATAGCTTCGAACCGGCGCGGCGACGACGTGTAAAAAAAAGAAATAAAACAAAAAGGGCACACGTGCCGTTGACTTGTTTTATGTGTTTACCGGCATTCCCTAAAATCATTGCGATTGGACTTTCTGTTTTTACTCTTTACTTCAAACTTATTTGTGCATTGATATTGTAGTAAAAATGTACATGTGTAGGTACATGTACAATAGATTCAACTGAATCGGTATTATCAGGCCTGTCTCACTCCACAGTTCAGGTGCGCTTGACGGCGATCCCCACCGAGTGGTGAATGGCAATAGGTTAGGTATACCGTGTTAAGAGGATATAATTCGGAGCGCGCTCCATACAAACGTACTATGGTGATATTTTCAATACTAACCAATTAAACTCAATGAAATTTTTCAGAATCAATCTAAACACAAATTTCTATGCTTGTATAGAGTCAGATTTTCGTTAAAATGTATAGTTTTAAAATTACAGTGCCTCAAAGATTTTCATACAAATCTTAAATTAATCCTAGCATTGAAACTGTATATTTTAACGAAAATCTGACTCCATACAAGCATAGATATTTGTTTCAAGATTGCTTCAGCAAAATTTCATTGACTTTCATTGGTTAGTATTGAAAATATCACCATAGTACGTTTGTATGGAGCGCGCTCCGAATTATATCCCCTTAACTTCTTGGTTAAATCTCGTTAGACTTGCCGCCATTTTGTGAGTAGTCAATACTAGACTTGAAACCCGTAGCGATGTCACGCTGTAAGCACGTGTAAGAATGAAAGAGGGAGACTTACTGCCAGTTGCACGTACGTTCATTAAAGTTAATCCTCCATTAAATCTCTTGCTGTCACTTTTGTCTTGTTGACGTAGCAACAGATTTAATGGAGGATTAACTATAATGAACGTAAGTGCAATTGACCGTATGTAAACGAAGCTTTCATGTCCAATGACTCGGTTTATTTTTGGTAGGTAACACGCGAATTGTACGATAGGACGGGTGCGAATAACTTTGCACCTTATTGCCGTGCAGTGAGAGTCGCTATTTATTTAAATCTGTTTTCGAAGTGATTCTTCTGTACCGGTAGGTACTAGTATTTATTATGTGGTATTATTTACGAAACATGTACGATTGACAGCCTCGTATGATTATTATAACTCTGTGTATGTTCAAAATGGAGACCAAACTTAGAATAATCTTGTTTTGTAATGACATGACAGTACAGTTAGTCGGGGAAATCTACGGATTTTTGTATGGAGAAGGTTGCATTAATTGCACTTTTGGTGATAATTTGGAATATAGTAGATAAATACCTGAAAAACATAAATTCTCAATAATCCCCGATTTTTTATTGTATATTATTGATTAATTAAGACATTTACCAACCATTAAATTTAGGTATGAACAAAAAATGGAAACTGGTGATCTTGTACAGGATGGCTTCATTCAATACGTTTTACTTATAACAATAATAATCCCCGGTTGATATCGTAAATTTGTGTAGATATTTAATATTTTGTAGGTCTCCAAAAATTATAACCTCATAACTAAATTATTTACTGTTTGTTTGTACACATTAAATTTGCCTTGTGATAATTAACTGTCTCTTTTGCTAGTATGCTGGATGAAATATTTTTGAAAATAAGCTTGCCCTTTGTACATTTATATCGATATTAAGGTATTTCTCAGGATCCTGAGCCAATATAACCACGAAAGCTCAATACATTCAATTTTACAACCTATTCACGAAACGAGACAGCCTATAATTGCGAAAATATAACTTCGAACTTAGAACGTTTGGGGTTCACACGAGACTACTTTTCATGATTTTTAACATTCAAAATTAGAATCTAAAGTTATGGGGAATAAAATCCAAAGTTGCGGATTTCATGTTACCTCGCCCCCCGCAAAAAGTGGCAGAAATGTTTGTTAGTAGATTTACACGCGTAACCAGTCCACATATAAATAGTCAAAGACCTCCCTTGATAGTTTTTATTTTGCTAAAAGATTTTATTTTAATTTCTCCTTCATCATCCTAAGCCCACTGCTTGATCCAGGCCTCTTCAAATAAACTATAAGTTTATTCTTTTTCTTATCTAGCTAGACTCTCCTATTGAAATTAGATTCGCTTCACTAAGTAATACAAGTACACGCGTGGAGTCAAAGTCCTCGGTCCCCAGGGAGCAATAGTTCTATTACCTTAAGTGCACACTGCAAGTTGCAGTATTTCGGCATTGGCAAAGGTCATTGGCTATACATGGCACGTCGGGTATTTTAGAACGTCGCCTTTCAAAACTGTGGCAAATTGATTAAATGTCACGTCCTTATTTTAATGTTCCTTGTGTAGTGATGTTGTCTTTTGTGCTTTGATAAAATAAATTAGAACTGCGGTAAAATATTGTCGTTTTGGCTTAACCGTTATTAGGTAAAGGTGGAAGATAAAGCAACCACCATCAAAAAGTATTAAAGTCGGGCCAATTAAGTCACATTTGACATCTATTGATACTTCACCAAACGTAATCTTGTAACGGCGGGCATAGAATAGTATTTATTTTTTCAAAGTTAGAACTGCACAATTGCTTTACTCTTTTTAATAACGATTACATATTTATTGTAATAATGACCGAAGAAGGTAATTTTACGATTTACTTTCACTAATAAACCATTCCAAACATAACACAAAAATTTCTGTTCTAAAGAACTGAACGTCGTTACAATGTTGCGTCTGTGAACCCTTTTTCTTTTATAACACTAGGGATGTAACCCCAAAAAATCGATGTAAAACGTAGTTCCACCAAACCGCGATATTCACAAATAATTCGATTCACGTATGTTTGAAAACCGTATCGATTCATTCACTTTAATCGATGTTTTTAATCAGGTCACCTCACTACGAAGCTAAAACTGACAGATGTCAAATGTGACCTGTTAAATTGGCCCGACTATAGGCTTACACATTATTAAGTGTTTATGCTCTGTTTCTCATACCGCTCATATAGGGTCCTTCTTAATATGCTGACACTTTTTTCAGGGGATGATCAGACCGTCAAACTGAACAATTTTCTCTATGGGATCAATATCGAAATCGAGAAAAAAAAATCAATTGTTCCATATAAAATTGCAGACCTACTCGAGCCAAATGTTTGGGACAATATATACTTTATATTGCAGCTTGATGCCTCATTGCTAAATAAGGTTCCTTTTATCTTAGTGACCTTAAAAGGGATTACCAGTAAGTCTAAATCATCACATCTTTGCCAAGTGTGAGATAATCTAATAAAAAACCGGTCAAGTGCGAGTCGGGTTACTTCGCGCACCCAGGGTTCCGTACCACACCAGCACCACCACACAATAAATTACAAAACAATGTTTTTGTCCCGGACCTTTACGCGAGACCGACTCACACTTGGCCGGTTTTTTTTATTTTTTGTTTACTGTAGAGTTTGCTCTATAATCACACCATGTTTGACGCTTGTTTGTATTACCGTTTTTACGATAGAGAGAGAAAAAAAACATTGATAAAAATGTGTTTCTTGTATGAGGACCCCCTAAAATTTTAACTTTTTGACATTTTTGTAAAATTTGTGTAAGCAAATCCGCCATAATAATGCACATTCTGTGAAAATTGCAACTGTCTAGCTATTACGGTTCAAAGTTACAGCCCTAAATAGGTAGGACAGACGGACGGATGGATGGACAACGTAGGCTTAGTAATAGAGTCCCGTTTTCACCCTTCGGGTACGTAACCCTAAAAAGTTAATAAACAAAACACTGTCACCCAACTGAAGCTCAACACTCCTCAAACCCTCAAACTGCACGCCATTGACAATGACATTCTATAGCCTTAATCAAGTATCGAACTAGTTAGCACTTGACTAGTTAGCACAAAGGCAGGTCGAGTGCCTGGTCAGGTTAGCAGTGTAGTGTAAACTTACCTATACTCCATTCAAAATAGCAACGAAATTTTAATAAAGGATATTTTGCATTACAGAAACAGAGATTTGAAACACTTCCTCTTACTTATTCTTAGAACGACTTTAGTAACGTCTTAGATATGTCGGATAGTATATGTATCCAATAAAATAATTACATTTGGTAATCAGAATTGGCCAGAAAGCTAAATAGGAATCGGAAAATCCCGTCGTCCTTATTTGGAATGAAGTATAGTAGCCGTAGTAGTGAAGTAGGTTTGAATAGAATAGCTGGGGAGGTGACTTGCAGGTTGAGTTATAGTTTGGAATAAAACCTCAATTTTAAGGTGGTTGCAGAGTTGTCAATTTCATACGAAAGTTTGACGCATAATACGCGTAGACTGTATTAATAATAGTAATATTTTATACATGAAAAAATAGTTTAGAAAATGTAAGCATAACCATAAGCATATGCTCACGACTATTTTCCCCGGGGTAGTCAGAGATATTCTGAAACCTCAGAACATCCACGTTTCACCAGTAGTACCGAAACTCTGTCCAGTGTGACGGGGGGTGAGCCCGTCGCCACTTATAATGGACAGTGGGTACAATACATGCCTCGAAATTGAAGCATGCAAGTTTCATCACGATGTTTTCCTTCACCGAAAAGCCAGTGGTGTTACAAATCGTACATAAATTCTGAAAAACTCATTGGTACGAGTCTGTCTGGACGGGGATCGAACCATCGCCTCCTGCACGGCAGGCAAGGTTACTCGCCACTGGACCACCACGGCTTCGAAAATGTAGATGCCGCGTATCAAATAACATTTGCAATTTATAATATAATTACGATGATATAAAGCTATGAAATTTTCTATGGATAAGTTCAAAGCTTTATATCTTCATAATTATATTATAAATTGCAAATGTTATTTGATAAGTGGCCTTTAGATTTTCTAAACTATTTTTACATATATAAAATATTACTTTTAATTGCACCGTCTACGCGTATTGTGCGAAAAACTTTTGTATGAAATTGACAACTCTGCAACCACATTTAGAGAAGTTTATTCCGAATACGTAAATGCGCGCTGCATACAAACGAAGTCTGGTGATATTTTCAATACTAACTATTCAATACTGAAAGTTATTCGCACCCGTCCTATCGTAGAATTCGCGTGTAACCTACCAAAAATAAACCGAGTCATTAGACATGAAAACTTCCTTTACATACGGTCAGTTGCACGTACGTTCATTATAGTTAATCCTCCATTAAATCTCTTGCTACGTCAACAAGACAAAAAGTGACAGCAAGAGATTTAATGGAGGATTAACTTTAATGAACGTACGTGCAACTGGCAGTAAGTCTCCCTCTTTCATTCTTACCCGTGCTTGCCGCGTGACATCGCATCGCTAGGGTTTTCAAGTCTCTTATTGACTACTCACAAAATGGCGGCAAGTCTAATGAGAATTGACCAAGAAGTTAACACGGTATACCTAACCTATTGCCATTCACCACTCGGTGGGGATCGCCGTCAAGCGTACCTGAACTGTGGAGTGAGACAGGCCTGATAATACCGATTCATTTGAATCTATTGTATATGTACCTACACATGATATATAAGATTTTCGTTTAATTGTATAGTTTTAAAGTTACAGTGCATCAAAAATTTCCATATAAATCTTAAATTAATCCTAGCATTGAAATTGTATATTTAACGAAAATCGGACAACATACAAGCATTCTGGATATTTGAAAAAATTCACGGCAGTAGTGTATACAACGAATTTAAAAGGAAAACTATCACTGCTAAGTAGGCTTTACAAGTTAACGAGTAATAGTCGATCAATTTGTAAAATGTACTTTTTAGACTTTATTAGCTGTTAAACCGTAGTATAAAACAAAAAGCCCCCTTCTAAGTCGGTATATTGTGAAGTGCAACTACGGAACCCTACCCTGCGCGTGGCCCGACTCGCACTTGGCCGGTTTTTCTTTTTTTCAGTGTGGCACGCTCCTATTGCTACCTAAGTAGTTAATAGTAGTTATTATGTATAGTTCATGCTGACACGAAAAAAATAAATTGCTACCTTTATATTCATGATACGTAATCATACATTCTCGCCAGTGAAAAATAACAAACAATTAATACTATTGCATTTATAGATACAAACCTTTTGTAGTCCTTTAAAAAGAACATGGATCCATACTAACACCTCGATTTATCCAGTGTCGGTATTTTCTCTTCTTTGTTTCAACCTTTGTTCCTCTGATTAATACAAAATAATTGAAATTCCAAAAATAAACGCAAATACAAACAGTGTATCGAGGCAGGCCGTCCGTCTCGGCAACAAGGCAATTTGTAAATTATTTCTGGCGTACGCTACGCCTATTAGGGCATCTTGATAGGTGTCTGTCTACTTCTTTCAACATCTATTTAAAAGCTACCGAAAAACTTCACTAACATACCATTGATTTCTACCAAATCCTTTCAATTCTCAACCTTGACACTTGGTAATAACAAATCTTTGAAATTCGATGACAGAAAATTTAACATTGTCGATGCAACTGAGAGTATTTATGGTAACATGTTTGTCCAATTCAACTTGATCTCTTCAAATTTGAAGTAGTTCAAGAGATGTGTGAGGGTTTCGGAGATCTGTTTATAATGGTTAAGTTCGTTTGTACGAGACCGTTTTGTTATGATGTCGGCTTCAAAAGCGGGATGTGGATAAACGCTTACATATTTTTAAGTGGAAGAAATATGGCCTTTATTTATGGATTATCGGAAACAAAATGCCATGTACAATCCATAAGTGATTTATTAAAGGAAAATGACGATTATAGATTATATTCTTACTTATTTTGGTAGCGGGAACTTTCCTTCCTGATATTTTTAGATGACTTTTTAAATATTCTTCTGTAGCCTAAAGGGCCAAAAAAAACAATGTTTGTAGTTAAACTTAGGCCGAAATTCTGATAGTACGTGAGTTGAGTCTGAGTAGGGAGGAAAAAGTATGGATTTTGGCATACGGGATTTCGAAATCCAACGCAAAAAAAGTATCTGAATCTTGGCCTTAGCGTCCATCAGAACTTACTCATTTCTTTTATAAAATAATCCACTTAACATTTGCAAATAGCCTATTATTACAGGCTAGTTTTTATCTTTTCAGACCTAAAAACGTAAGTATTTTAATATAATAGTATTAAACAAAAGTCAAGAAGATGCCTTTAACATTATTATCAATCATATATACCTACTTGCTATTTTTGCATATATCGGAAGTGTTTATGTTTATTTAAAAAATTAAAGTAAGCATTATAAAATTCTAATTATAGCATTTGACTTACAGACTGTTATTCAGTGATATGTTATCACTGATAACACATGACGATATCACTCTCACACTATAGCACTCACTACTTTAATTCAAAATATTATATTGATCAATCATCATTTTCGACTGGTCGTCGAGGTAGCTCAGTAGCCATTTATTTTTTTTCAATCTTTATTCGCCCGGATGGGATCTACAATATAACGTAGCTGCAGTTTCTGGCAAAAATCTTGAAAATTTCGGGGGTGAGGGGGCCTGCGCAGTAGTAGTTCTTTCGCCTACAAATTTTATTTCTGCGCATTCAAGGCCTTACATACACACCTAAACACTACACATAAACCTTCCGGAAGAATTGATCTAAATTACAGTGAATACCGCATCAAAATCCGTTGCGTGATTTAGGAAGAGTTAGCGGATACGCAGATAGGACGCGGAAAGCGACTTTATTTTATACTGATTAGAGATAATTTTCCCTTAATTTCTTGCAACAAAATGTCTACAGGATTATTTCAGTCTGTTTCTTCTATACCCAGACTTGTTATAGTTTATAAATCACAAGTAACGGTACGGGTGGTCGAGTGGAACGCGAATAAAGTCTTGAGTTATTGTGGGACAGACTGACAGCGTCGCCGGTCTAACTTTGTATTAATAATGCATACTTATTGTACCTTACAATTAACTTGTAAACTAGAGAATTAACAATTGTAAATTGTGTCTAAACTGCATTTATAACAATGTAGAACCCCGCCTATTTGTCTGGGTAGGTTCTTTAATCTTTCTTCGAATTTATATCGAACCTAAGAATTTTAGAGTGATCAGAATAAGCACCGTTTTCGAGCAGACTCTCAGGGTACAATCTGCCCGTAGTAACTCTTTAGTACCACCAATATTCGATAAAATTTGTTTTTGTTTCCAAAAAAAATGTGATGTCCATAATCACAACACTCGAAACAAAAATAAACTTTCATCTCCACTCTTTCGGCTTAGTAGGGTCAACACGTCTTTCGTGGGTCACTGTATACGTTGTTATAATAAAATCCCCGAGACCATTTAGAATCTTTCCGAAAACATGTTTAAAACTCAGATCAAAAAAGTCCTCTGTAAAAAAGCATATTATTAACTAGATGATTATTTAAATGATCATAATGCTTGGGTCTGAGGTCACTAGCTTATAGTTAATTTACTTTACTGCATAGTATCAGTTATTTTATTAAGTAGACTATGTAGTATTGTATACACAACTTTAGTTTAAGAATTTATATTGTAATAGTTATTAAGTCGTGTTATGTTTATAGAGTTTCTGGCCGCATCTTCTCTACAGTGACAACACGTTCCGATGCGCTGGTAGCTTTAAAAAAGATTTGATGTTTGATAAGTGTGCATCAAGATCCTATATAGGTATTGAATAAATTATATTGACTTTTACTTTACTTTATTGCTAAGAAACATCTTAGTAAAAGCTCAGTAAGCATTTCTTCACCTTACTGACAATGGATAGATTGATTCGGAGAAGTTTCTGAGATGTTTAAAATTATTTTAGGGGGCAGAAATCGAAGAGAGATCACATCAGGAATGAAATCATACGTCAGAGAAAGAAAATGGTTGAAATAGCTCTGAATACCAAACAAAAAATGTTTCATCAAAATCGATTAGTAGTTTACGTGTGATGCTCGCACAAACAGACAGACAAAAATTCTAAAAAGGTTGATTTGGAGTCAGGGACACCTAAACACCATATCATCATCTTCTTTTTTGAAAATATCTTCAATGTACCTACAGACACATTCCTGTTACAGTTTTATAATACTCGTAGTTAAGATAATCAAAGCTTAAAACAAGCAACAGTCAGGTGCAACACCGACCTCAGACTATGGCCCATCTTGTATCCTGCCCTTCCTGTCCGGACACCTGCACGCGAACAGAGCTTTAGGGACGCTGCCGTTATTGCATCCACGTAGCAAAATACTGGGCAGGATGCATTTAGTTTATCGACTATATCAACAGTAAAATCAATCTAGTCTAAAATCTCTTTAAAATTCCATTTTACACCTAATAGAGTTTCCACAAACCATTGTAATTCCACTCCTATCCATTCCATCAATATAGATTAACAATCAGTGTTATAGCCAGTCACATTGTACAATAAATTACCGCGGTGTTAACTGCCATTTGTACTTCTATCATGCTTGCCTAGATTTATTACTATCTTTGTGCCTATGACAGTTGGGATTAACAGCTTTTGATTAATGTACTGTAAGGTCTATAGGTTATAGTTAAATGCCAGTTGAAGTTTATTATCCAGTATTCTATGTAATACTTGTGCTATATGAGCGAAAATCTTAGGTGTGCCCTTTTGACGGCATTCGAGGCGTATAAGGGAAAAGGTGGGCGAAAGGTTTGCTGTCATCTGAAATATGCGAATAATTTACCCTGCTACAATGCCAAGACTAAAGGTGGACTTCCGATGCCAACGGCCGATGCGACTGACGCGCGTGTCTGACGCGTGGTTCTGTCATTTGCCAAAATATGTATATCGCTTCGGCCGCGCGCGTCTGACGCACGCGTTAAAGTCAATGAAATTTTGCAGAAACAATCTAGAAACAAAACTCTATGCTTGTATGTTGTCCGATTTTCGATAAAATATACAGTTTCAATGCTAGGATTAATTTAAGATGTGTATGGAAATCTTTAAGGCACTGTAACTTTAAAACATTTAACGAAAATCTGACAACATACAATCATAGATATTAGTTTCAAGATTGTTTCTGAAAATATTCATTGACTTTAATTGGTTAGTATTGAAAATATAACCAGACTTCGATTGTATGGAGCGCGCCAACGGTAATTTTGACAAGGGCATTCCTAGTCGAGCTGCTGATCACCCCGAAAGCGAACACGTTCATGAGTGTACGCATGGACTTCATTATAACCAAGGTCTAATCTATTATATGTGTATGATCCTTCACAGAAAATATTTTTCATCCCAGCTACGAATTCTTTAATAAGTTTTGCAAAACAACATGTCGTCCTCTCCACGGCAAACATGCGAATTTGCAAAACTTGCGTAGCTGCCCTGAACACGGGAAACGGTCTTTTAATTATTCAACTTAATACGATTTTTTTTACTTTTATATGATTTATCATACAAAAATGTAAAGAAATGTATAAAATATAATTATATTATCAGCGGGCACACAGTAAAAGAGCACTTAAAACAGGCTCCCCTGTAAAATATGAAAAAAACAAGTTTCGCAAGTTTGCTGTGGAGGGGACGATTTTTATATTTTCAGTTCATCTGTATGTTGATATAAAAATATGCTTATTACCCAGAATAAAGTAGCAATCTACTGCATTGTGATTTTGTGATATGTGCAAATATTCATTGCATGAATCAATGGTCGGGGAAATCTAAGGATTTTTGCATGGAGAAGGTTGCATTAATTGCACTTTTGGTGATAATTTGGAATAAAGTAGATAAATACCTGAAAAACGTATATTCTCAATAATCCCTAATTTTTTATTGTGTATTATTGAATAATTAAGACATTTACATAACATTAAATTTAGGTATGAACAAAAAATGGAAAACTGGTGATTTTATACCGGATGGCTTCATTCAATACGTTTTACTTATAACAATAATAATCCCCGGTTAATATCGTAAATTTGAGTAGATATTTAATATTTTGTTAGTCTTCAAAAATAATAACCTCAAAACTAAATTATTTACTGTTTGTTGTTGTGTACAAAACACATTAAATTGGCCTTGTGATAATTAACTGTCTCTTTTGTTAGTATGCTGGAAGAAATATCTTTCGAAATAAGCTTGCCCTTTGTACACTTATATCGATTTTAAGGTATTTCTCAGGTTCCTGAGCCAATATAACCACGAAATCTCGACAAAAGTGTTATAAACTAACAGTAATATTATTTCAAGCACAGTTTACTAAAGTGTCTTTAATGCAATCTCAAACCTTATTTTTCCTAGACTACAAGAATTTTGTTCTTATTTTCATATTACAGCAAGCTTTTTGAAACCCGTTGAAACTAACGAATGCAACAACGTATTAAAAGCGAAATGACTATCAAAACTCAAAGGGGAAATTTTGAGGCAAACGTTCTCAGAGCAAACAATAAATCAAATCGACAGAACAGTGGAGCGGGAAATAAACGAAACGGGAACAAAACTTTCATTTCGTTGCCGCCTCGCGAAGTGCACTTTACTAGAAACATCACTGCTTCTACCATCGACATATTACTAAACTCACTTTTATATTAAACTAGAGTTTACCCGCAACATCGTCCGCACAAATTATATAACAGATTTTAAGTCAGATCATAAACTATCAAAAAAACGGTTTCATAAAAATCGGTTTAGTAGTTTTTGCATGATGCTGTTACAAACAAACAAACAGACTGACAACAATTCTTAAAAAAGGTTGATTTGGAGTCCGGGATACCTAAAAACTATATCGTAATCTTTTTCATGTAAATATCTTCAATGTACAGACACTCTTCTGTTACAGTTTTATAATAGTTAAAAGACATGGGTGCAATTTACGAACACTTACATACACACAAATACATAAACTCACGACTGAAATCCCTTTCGTGGTGGTCAGAAACATTACTACAAACATTGCTACAAGTCTACAACCCACCATCACATCACATGCCAGCAGGCCTACCATGAGTTATCACTGTTCTTTACTAGTAACGTTAGTAACGTCACCAATTTTATATTGAATTTCGTACAGCGCTCCTAGTGCTTACGTTGAGAACTAATTTCTGTCATGCGAAATTGGCGACGTTACTACAGTAAAGTACAGTGAAAACTCATGCTATAGGCCTATAAATGAGATACAAACCCTCTTTGTTAAAAACCTACTGCAGTTCTTTACTACAGTGACTACAGTTGACGTTATTAGGGAACTGTAAAAGGCGCGTTCAAAAAAGACTCGCGAGAAGTTGATCGCAGTGGCACAGGCATAATAATAGTATAATAAAGGGCTGAGTATTCTTTTTGTTCCTTAAACGTATCGAAATTCGCCACAGAAGGAAGCTTACATAAAGGTTCCTTCTTAATATGCTGACACTTTTTTTAAGGGGATGATCAAACCGTTATCGAAATCGCGAAAAAAAATCTGCTGTCCCATACAAAAGTGCAAAATGTATGGGACAGCTGACTTTTTTTAGCGATTTCGATGTTGGTAATAGAGAAAGTTGTTCAGGTCTGAACATCCTCTTCAAAATCTGTCAGCATATTAAGTAGGACCCTGTAAATACGATCTCGAACCAATCTCACTTTGTTTTATAAACCCATAGTAACGCAATGGTGCGACGTTTTATATTATAGTGTGTACCAGGACAGTACCCCGGACACTTTCGTCCACAATTGTTTGTAACTTGCTGTAAATGGGTTAGGACTAACTTAGTGTCGATGCTTCTTGAAAGCGTAAACTTTGAGATCAAATGTTTTTTTTTAGGTTATTTCCTAAACTTTTATGGTAAACAAAAATTGTTCTTACTTTTTCGCATTTTGTTTCAAAGAAAAAGTTTTATTAGTGAATTTTGCAGCATTCCGCATACCTAAGAAATTAAACATTTTGTATGTTCTTGTTTATGTTTTGTATACAACGTGTTAATGAATAAGCTCAAAACCTCATACACCCCAACTGATTTATAACTAAGTAATTATATTAAAACAATAATTTAATTATTTTGATGGTTAAAATTTAAAGTTATTCGCATTTTAAGTTTTGAGGCAAAAATGATTTGTTATCATTTCAGCAATTAATGTTCAGTGCTCATGTATACATTTTAAGAATCTTGTTTTGGTAATAAGTAGGGTGAGTGTGCCCTCGCGGTGAGTTGAGATCGAGTTCAGAAAATTTTAAATTTTACAAACAAATTATTAAATATTTTGAAAAAAATTACCTATGTTGAAAACACGATAATTCGATTCCGCTCTCGACTCTAAACAAATTACTTTCTAGTTTTGCGTTAATTCATTAACATGTTGTACATAACATTCAAATTATATTTCCTCAAACAAAGTTGTTATAGCTGATTAGTGATTATAGAGCTTGTTTTTCTCTTTTCAGTTAATTGGTTTTATATGCAGTCGGGTTTTTTTGTTTATTTTCGTCAAATTTGTTTGCTGGGTGTCTGAAAACGGGCGGTAAAATTTGTCATTTTCGAAGGTCCCTAGTTCATACAGTAATTAATTAATGCAAAAAAAATCTAAACATAGGGACATAGCAGAGATAACATAGATTGTATGGTAAAAAAATGCTTGCTCTAGTGTCATTATCCAGGGAGGATACAGGGGAATACGTTTCTATGGAAAAAACGGTACTCGCCTATCCTCTTAATGGTCCGAGCTACCTCTAAAATTCTGAAAGTGTTTAACATACCTAGTATTAAGTAGACATTTTTTTTGTTAGATCGAACAGGAAGGTATAATAACTTATACAGGAGTTTAGTTTTCGTCTGGCATTACGTTTATATTACAATGCAAATTCAGTTATTCGCTTTTCAACAGCGGGATTGATATGGAGACTAAATAAATATTACGTCAGAATTCTGTAATAACGAGACACACGGACCTAGAGGATACACGGCACTTAAATATAATAAATTTGTGGTTACGTAGCACATACATTGTTCTGATTTAAATCTGAAGAGACAAGCATTTTATTATGGAAGCCAGACAACAACGGCACACAGAATATAACTAAAACGTGTTAATGAATTAACGCAAAACTAGAAAGTATTTTGGTTAGAATCGAGAGCAGAATCGATTTATCATGGTTTCAACATAGGTATTTTTTTTTCAAAATATTGAATAATTGGTTTGTAAAATATGAAATTTACTGAACACGATCTCAACCCACCGCTCGGGCACTCTCACCCTACTTACTACCGAAACAAGATTCTTAAAAAGTATCCATGAGCATGTTAGTGGTTTCATTCATTGCTGAAATGATAACAAATCATTTCACCTTAATGGAATGGAACGTATAGGATATTTGGTTTTACAGCTGGACGTGGTAAGCATCACACCACCGGGAAAAATAGTATTTTTAGATATTGCAGAGTTGATGACGCTTTGGCTACAAACTAAACTACGTTCATTATAGTTTTTCCTTGCCCTACAACCATAATGAGCTGCACTGCTTACCTAATTTTTAATAATTACCAATTCCTCCATCCTTAAGATATTTTGGAAGTCGTTTTTTTAACGATAAGACACCTTTTTGTACCTTCTGCATTTCTTGTCTCTAATTTTTTTTGTACAGCAGTTTTTCTGGAGCAGAATATCGAATATTCGACATCCTAATCTACCGTATCTACGCTACGTCACGCATATTCCCAAACTCTCGTCACAAACGATTTGCATATGAAAGCCGTAACTCTGCGACACGGAAAATTTTATATTTTCAGTGACCGACGCCCGGCAGTCCGGTGACCTATTTAATGAGCGACTGACATTTTTGAGTGTTGTTATTAATTAGAACATGCTTCTTTTCAGGTAAGCTGGCTGACGGTATACAGAAATAAGGATTAGCTATCAAGTTGGGTGAGGTAAATAAGTATAATGAGAAAATCACATCGATAGTACAATAAAAGAACTAGAAGCACAGTTTTATGTAAAATCTTTGCAAATGTTTTACCGAATTGCATGCATGCATGCATCCATATGATCACGACTATTTTCCCCGAGGGGGTAGTCAGAGATATTCTGAAACCTCAGAACATCCACGTTTCACCAGTAGTACTGAAACTCTGTCGAGTGTGACGCGGGCTGAGCCCGTCGCCACTTATAATGAACAGTGGGTACAATACATGCCTCGAAATTGAAGCAAGCAGGTTTCCTCACGATGTTTTCCTTCACCGAAAAGCCAGTGTTGTTACAAATCGTACATAAATTCCGAAAAACTCATTGGTACGAGTCGGCCTGAACCATCGCCTCCTGCACGGCAGCCAAGGTTACTCGTCAAATTTACCAAATTGATAATGTTTTAATGTCAACGAGATGGTTCAATATACTTACACTAAGACAAAACTGAGACATATTTGAATCTACCATTTTCGAAGCGTTGAGTGTTTCTCGGTTTTTATTAGTGATCGAAGGTCAGTCCGCATGAAAATATAGTTTTCTTTCAGGAGATCATAATGTTTGTAATGGCTGACACACATTATATTTTATACAGGGTCCTTCTTAATATGCTGACTCTTTTTTAAGGGGATGATCAGACCATAAAACTGAACAACTTTCACTTTACTGAACTGAACAACTTCTTAAAACTGTCAGCATATTAAATTGGTCCCTGTATGTGTCAATTCGTATGGATAGGTAATTGATGGTTTCCTATACCGAAGCTCTTCCACGCTAATGAGTATCTCTGTACATACATCATAAAAACACACAAAAGATCCTGGCTCATCTCTTTTGCAATTTCTACAATCATCTTCCAATTTGGCCCGCATACGTACGAGTCTATTCGTTTTGATTATTTCATTTCATACGAAATCAGCTTATATTGTGACATTTTAACATCAAAACAACATTGTTAAAACAGTGTCCGTTTTTTCCAAGTAAAAGTCGCCGGGAATGTACTAGGAAAGCATTTACTAGGAAACGTTAAGATGCTTCCCGGCATCTTTGCGGAGACATAAAGCTTGCACCAAGGACAGTCATGCACTCAGGACTTTCTATCACCAATACAAACCTAATCTTCAACTTTAGCAGCTCGATTCACTACCTTATTTTCAACCTCAGAAGAACCATAACTAACGGAATGTCTGTTTATGAACTGCAAAGATAACGTAGTATTCCTTTTCCATTAAACAAAGTTAGTTTTACTTTTACTCAACGGTGATTTGAACCGTATGTGAAAGGTAGAGAGGCGTGTCAAGTGGTAAATACAGAGTTGTGATAGTTTATGACATATTAAAACCCAAGCGCCACTTATTATTGTCCTAAAGATCTGAGTGGTCGCGAAAAGCACATCGTTAATGGTCCCTTGATGGACGTAAAAATTTTAACTTTCAGATTATGTTTGTCGTAAAACGCACCTGAAGAATCCATTAAAATTGTACAATTTTTATTGAGATTCTTACAATCTAGCATGGAATTTAATTAAAACTGGTTTATGGAAAATAATATTGCGATGGTATAATGTATACAGAGTCTTTCATAATACGCTGACGGTTTTTTAAGGGGATGACCAGACAATCAAACTGAACAACTTTTTATGGGACCAAAATTGAAACCGCTAAATTAAAACAGCTGTCTCATACATTTGGGTCCAATAGGAATACAGTTTTGTATGAAAAAAACAGGTTTTTTTAGCGATTTCTTTGTTGATTTCACAGAAAAAGTTGGATTGTGTGATCATCCTCTTAAAAACCGTCGGCAAGGACAATATAGAAAAATACAAAAAAAATACGAAGCTCCTGTAATTTTGAACACTTAATTGTCAGTTTGTCCAACAATGGGACGAAAAAGGTTAAGGCTAATCAATTTAAGTCTACAGCAATAACTAACTTGCTTGCTCGATATTCTTTCCAAAGTAGTATTGTCGAAGATTCCTATAAATTCAAGGGAAAAAGTCGTTTTATTGTTGTCATAAGCATATAATACTCACTATCTCAGGCGTGGTTTATACAGACGAGACGTGTGGCGGTAGCGGATAATCAAAGTAACACAATTATAAACCTTATGGTACGTAGCATAGCGTCCTTTGGAGAATTACGCCCGCGCCTCCAGGCGACGTCACCTGGAGGTGCGGGCGCGATTCTCCTTTACGACAAAAGCGAAGCTATGCTACGTACTATAAGGTTTATACTGTGTTACTTAGATTATAAGCCACCGCCATACGTCTCTTCTGTATAAACCGTGGCTAAGAATCATATTTTGAAAATCCAGAACAGACATAACATGTCGTTAATTCATATAACAATTAAAATGTTTAGTATAATTTGACATAATAATGACTATCTATAATTCGAAAAACTATAAGTACATGAAAATCCATAACTTTGAATAACTTTTTTAGACCCCAGATCTAACTTAGTTAGATAGGTTAGCGGAGAGCGAAGCGATGACCCGAGCCGAATTGCTACTGTTTACCTAGTCCACCCGAAAACATAAGTTTTCTCAACCCCCTTCAAAGGGGGCACCTCGCCATCACATATATGAATTAATTTTCCCATTTTTATCTTAAATCTTAAATATTTATGTTATTCATATTAAAGATATGCTTTTCAAGTGTATGCATTTCAACATTATGAAATTTAATGATTATGTGTTTTAAGTGTTTAAACGTTTTCAAGATATGCATTTTCAATAATAGATTCTAATATAGATCCAGTCAAACGGACCGTGAAAAAAATCGTTTGCACCACAGTTATATTTTCATTACGAAAACCTAGATTTATTTCGTATATTTCAGGACAGGGCGCTAAACTCCGGTCGTTCGGAAACAATAGGTCTGGACATTAGTAATGGGATCGTGGCGTCTCAAGAAGCCACTCATCCGTGGCGGCTTCGATAAGATCCTTATTGCTTGCTTCACTTTTGTGCAAGGAACTATAGGGAGGTTAGACAGCGCTTGGTGCAAGTGCAACGGAAAAATTTTGGTTTTTGGTGTAACGATATGTATAAGGAGTTACAAAAATACTAATAAACATTTGAGGGGGTCGTTTAGACCATCAAACTGAACAACTTTTACTATGGCACCAATATCGAAATCGCGAAAAAAAAAGTTCCATACTAAACTACAAATCACCTCGAGCTAAATGTAGGTATGGGATAGCAGATTTTTTTGCGATTTCGATGTTGTTCCCATGGTGAAAGTTGTTCAGTTTGATGGTCTAAACAACCCCCTTAAAAGTTTTAAATGTTTATTTTTACTTTTGTAATACCCTGTATACAAGGAGTTACAAAAATACAACACAACATCGAAATCGCGTTAAAATCTGCTGTTCCATACAAAACTGCAAACCTATTTGAGCCAAATGTATGGGAGAGGTGGTCCCTTAGAAAAAGTTGTTTAGTTTGACGGTCTGATCATCCCCTTAAAAAAGTGACATCATATTAAGAAGGACCCTGTATAGGCTGACGATGAAAACAAAAGGTGTTACAAAAGTAAAAATAAACATTAAAAACTTTAAGGGTGTTCACTTTTTCTATGGGACCAATATCGAAAACGCGAAAAAAAAAAGTATTTTCCATACTAAACTACAAATGTACTCGAGCTAAATGTATGGAACAGCCGATTTTTTTTATCGCCGTTCTTTACAGCCGTTCAAAGGTCAGTAAAAAATCAGCTGACCATAACAAAAAGTACGTCTATCTCCCATAATATTTGTAGAATAACGATTTATAGATCAGAGGCTTCAAATTAGTATACTTTCCTAACTCCACATATATTTCTTTTTTCATAGTTTTAGAATATTTAGATATTAATTGTAATTTTTGAAAATAAACTTTAAACCAAACATCAGATGTGACAAAACCAACTCCCGTTCTCTCTAATACACTTATTTTTCAAAGCTTTAACCTTTCAAGACAGAGAATTCAATTATGATTTCAGTGGAGTCGTGAATCGAACCCGATATCTCTCGCCCGCTGTTGTATAGCAATTAAAACAATGGGTCAGTACATTAGTAAGAGGATCTCGTGCCGAGAGGTCTTCCAGTTTCTTACTTCCGATTGTATTGGCGAGCTCGATGCGCTCTGCACTCAAGGGGAAGGCTTCTACACTTAGCTTTTTTTTAATAGCCTGTTCAATGTCCCACTGCTGGGCAAAGACCTCCCTTTTTAGTCTCCAATCCTCTCTGTTGTGTGCAACAACTGACAAACTCTCCAAAAAGGCCTCTATGTTGTAGCATATAAGCATATGCTCACGACTATATTCCCGAAGGGGGTAGTCAGAGATATTCTGAAACCTCAGAACATCCACGTTTCACCAGTAGTACCGAAACTCTGTCCAGTGTGACGGAGGGTAAGCCCGTCGCCACATAATGGACAGTACAATACATGCCTTGAAATTGAAGCGTACAGGTTTCCTCACGATGTGTTACAAATCGTACATTAATTCCGAAAAACTCATTAGTACGAGTCGGCCTGGACGGGGATCGACCCATCGTACTCGTCAGGCAAGGTTACTCGGTACTGGACCACAACGGCTTATAGCCGCTCTCCACCTTTTTCTGGGTCTACCTCCTTTTTTAGGAATACACTCTTCTTCGTTCTTGTCATCATGAGCTATATCGCATGACAATCACTCATGCTGTAGTGGAAACATTAGGTATGTAGACAGCAAAGATGGTATCGAGGCAGACAGGCCAATGCGCCAGACGAACTCAGGAAAATACTGGGGGAAAAAAATCCCACCAAAAACATTTTCTTGTAAAATGTTGCCAAGACGAGACCATATGGCTCGCACTGACAAAAAGTTATTAAATCTCATATACAACGTGTTAATGAATAAGCGCAAAACCTCATACACCCCCACTGATTTATAACCAAATAATTAGATTGAAACAATAATTTCATTATTTTGATACTTAAAATTTAAAGTTATTCGCATTTTAAGTTTTCAGGCAAAAATGATTTGTTATAATTTCAGCAATGAATGAAAGCGCTAGCGTGCTCGTAGATACATTTTAAGTTTCTTGTTTTAGTAGCAAGTAGGGTGAGAGTGCCCGAGCGGTGGGTTGAGATCGAGTTCAGTGAATTATAAATTTTACAAATAAATTATTTAATATTTTGAAAAATATGACCTATGTTGAAAACATGATAATTAGATTCTGCTCTCGATTCTAAAAAAAAACTACTTTCTAGTTTTGCGTTAATTCATTAACACGTTGTAGAGCCAAGCTTCTAATTCTACACGCCCTAACTTTATAATCCCTAACTTCACTAACTCTTCACCTTAGTCTAAATATGTGGTTTGGCCATTTCGCTACTTTCACATGGGTGTAAGGTGTAAAATTGATTCACTGTTCATTGCTTTTTTCATTGTTATACAATATACTTAGTACTGTAGCCCCGGGATTTTTAATTACCAAAATGATTACCGATTGCCGTTTCGATATTGTTGTAATGTATTAAATTACTAATATAAAAACCCAAATCAAAAGCTGCCGTAACAAAAAACAAAAATCGTCTTAATTTTTTTTAATTTTGAGGTTACCGCTTTTTTTTCCACCTTAGTTCAATACCCATACGTAATAGTAAGACCGTCTAAAGTTGCCATACAAAGCTATAAGACCGATCAATTTTGACTTTTTCATCTGGTCTTATAGCTTTGTATGGCAACTTTAGACAGACTTTTAAGTCTGTATTTTAATCTGGCATATAATTTGTGCGGATGAAGTCGCGGGTTAAATCTAGTAGACGATAATCCCTCTTCCTAGTTCCTACATGTTCAACGTAAAACTAGTACAAAGTAATAATAAGAATATAATTGTAAAGTACACTCTCATTAAATATTAAGATTAAATTGGAAACTGTAGTGCTTCCCCTTAACTTATCGCTTATACATTAACAGATCTCCCGAGAGTCTCCGTGCCAATGATTAAAGTTCCTTTTTCCCCTATTTAACTTTACGTTCTGCGACCAACGTTAACTTTTATACGGTTTTGAAATTCAATCAGTTATTCAATGCATTGGTTTGTGAAGTTTAAATCAAATATTTAAACATTTTTTTTAGTAGTAGTTACGTGTAATTGGCACCTAGAAATGGCACGAAATAGGTTATAAAAAAAAGTCTAAAACAGCAAGTTGATCACTAATTTGCCTCCACCAATCCGCACTTGGCCCGCGTTTTATAGTTATATAGTATAAATAAGTTATATAGTATACAGGCTGTTAGGGTAAACAGTTGCATTACTTTAAAGGGTTATTGTACTCATGATACTGAACAACTTTCGATCAGCTGATTGCATTTAGTATGGTCATAATATCAAAAAAAAATTTTGTGAATTTCCTATAGTTTTTCTTAGGGATAGTTGTTCAGTATCGTACCTACAATCATTCTTTATAGAAATTCAACTGTTTACCCTAACACCCTGTGTACTATATAACTTATTTATACTATATAACTAGTCACTCTCATTAATACCACCATCACGCAGAACATTTCAGTGTACATTTTTAGGCAAAAAGGTAATTGAACTTTTCAACTGAAATTGAAAAACAAAGCGTGACAAATTAAAGTTAACTTTGAATGGCGGTGTGACTGTACTCCACGGAATGCAACCAGTTACCTATTGTAACCAAAAAAGACCCACATTTCAACACATTTTATTAACATCCATTCCACATCTCAACGTTCAAATTACCTTAATTTTAAAGAAAACAATAAAACTAAATGTTCTTACAACAATTATATTGCATAATTTCAGTAACAAAATGCAGTTGCCACTGGCCCTTCATGCCGGACCAGTTGCGAATGAATTGTTATGATAGAATTTAAAGTTAAGGCAGGATAATAATAACCGTTTCGTTATTATTATAACCGTTATAACGAGATCCCATCGCGTTACATTTATTGTTATTAAAGCTATAATGTAACAGTGGGACATGCATTTCGCTAAATTGTCGAATCGAGAAGGCTTGTTACAACGTTATAAAAAGGGGCCAATTATTTTTTATCGATTGAACAAAATTTTTGTGTTACGATTTTTCTCAGTATCACTTTATTGAATTCTTTTAGAATAAGAGCAAAAATGGAAAGAGGGGCAGATTAGGGATCAAACATTTTGTATTAATCGTGTTTTGTCCAAATTTATGAAAATTTTCATGAATTACGAGTATTAGTTTCTATACCTTTGCTACATTTTCCAAGTTTTTGCTTTGTAATGATTGTTTGTTCATACCGAGTGCCTTTAGTTGGTCTTTAGATTATGCCTAAACATTAAATCTGGTCAAATCCTTATTAACCACGTAACAAACTTGCCTCCAATCCGCTAAACCACGCATCTCAACCTCTATCATGCTTATTCTTTGAGTGGAGGCCTGTGTTTTGCAGTGGGTCGTTTATAGGCTGATGATCATGGTTATCATATTGCACAAATCTATTTATTGATATCAGCCGCGTCCCCACTAGAGACACACAGGCCTCCATCATGAAGAGGTGGGGGAGACCGGGTATGGTTTTCACAGCGGCAATAAGCTGGCGCCAGACTTGACCGCAAGATAATCTATCCCACACTATCATTATAGAAGAGAAAAGGAACAGCTTCACTTTAAACACAGCTTTGCGGCCAAATCTGGTGCCCGCTTGGCCGCTGTGACCGGTCTATATGGTTCCATTCACACCTCAAAATTCACCTCCACCTACTGAAACACAGGCCTTCATCATGATGATGGTGGATGGTGCTACTGACGTGCGTTTCAAAAACCGAAAAACCGTAACTCTCAAAGGCTCTGGCCACAAAGCAGATAACCAAGTGGTCAGCTAGCCAACAGTATCGGGCATCGGTAAATTAATTAAACGTCGACACGTGCGTGTCCGTCCGACACGAGTCGTCGGCGCGTGATAAATCAATCAAGTGGACACGGCCCTCATTTGTTCACTTGTATTTGTGTTCGGCGGAATTACGGGAATTTGACTAGACTGGGCGTCGGATGTGTTGTTTCGACATGGGGTTATTAAAACACTTTGTGGGTGGTTTTCTAAGTGCTCTGTCAAC
Organism: Agonopterix alstromeriana; assembly: GCA_963924505.1. Lineage (NCBI taxonomy): Eukaryota > Metazoa > Arthropoda > Insecta > Lepidoptera > Depressariidae > Agonopterix > Agonopterix alstromeriana. The sequence goes on along the minus strand of OZ004670.1, from coordinate 3,076,367 downwards.
GTCGCATTGCATGGTCGGTCAGGGTATAGACAGTTAAGAATTATTCATCCTCCATTTCAGTTTCATTCTTAGACATCATCATCATCTCCGCTCTTGACAAGTATTCATGGCCCTACGATTCATTGGGCCCCTTATTGCGTACTCCTGTTCTGTTCTATTGCCCGTCGTTAACAACCCTCTGTCTTAGGTGGTCACATTTATCTCAAAGTGCCCAGGGCCCCAAATTAGTCTAAGTCGGCTCTGCCAATAGACGTTCCCTACTGGACATGGGACTCCGCCCTCATCGCCTCTCGAGAACTCTTCGGCCCCATCGGCCATGTGTTCTGCGAGCTATGTGCCCCGTGCATTGCCATTTGAGTTTAGCAATACTTCGGGCTATGTCGGCTACCTTGTAAATTCAAAGCTAGTTCAGAGGTGCTTGTAACTGGACGACCATAAATCGATATCAGATCGATGTGTCTTATATCTATTCTAAGCGATTCTTAGTACGTCTGTTTGAAATATTTACAATAGTTATAGCAGTGCAATTTGGCTGCGCTTCGGCTATTAGCCGTAACATACAGGGTATGACAAAACATCATCCTTCAGACCATTAAACTGAACAACTTTCATTAAGGAGCCAACTTCGAAATCGCGAATGAAAAATCTGAAGCCCCATACATTATAGTCGAGTCGGTACTATAGTTTTGTATGGAATAGCTACATTTTTTTTTCGCGATTTAGTAGTTGGCTCCACAGTGAAAGTTGTTCAGTTTGTTGGACTGGAGTCCCCCCTTAAGTATTACGTGGTTGTTTTGTTACAACCTGAATAGAAAAATAAAAATTTAAATATGAACAAACGAAATAAATAAACTCTCCATAAAAATATAAACAGAAACATATATCTAAATGTTGCATTTACGTTTGGAATATTTATTACTAACAGTAAATATTCCAGTCTATTCCACTTTGTAATTTAGCTGTCCAATATGTTCAAGGTATTTTCTTTAACGAAAGTTTTTTCAACATTATTTATGTTTACTTCTCCTGCTTGTTATCTTCATTTCCATCCATTACTGAAAACTACACCCTCTATTTACTTATTCAGAGTAAATTACTGGAGCACTTACAGCATGTTCCGACTTCCTTTCATGCAAATATACAGTTTTCCTCCTTATTTAGTATATTTACCTGTTAAAAGAAAAACAACATAGTTTTGAAATACAAATTCTTTTGCAGAAAGAGGTTTGTTTTATTTATCGAATAACTACTATCCAGTTTTTATTTTTTGTTTGGATCTAATAGAGCTATCGAAAAACAGTAAATATTCACCATTTTACATACTTACATACTCACGTCCTCAGTCAAAAATGATTTGTTATCATTTCAACAATGAATGAAAGCGCTATCGTGCTCATGGATACATTTTAAGAATTTTGTTTTGGTACTAAATAGAGAGTGTCCGAGCGGTGGGTTGAGATCGATTTCAGTAAATTTTAAACTTTACAATCATATTATTTAATATTTTCAAAAAAAATTACCTATGTTGAAACCATGAATTCGATTCTGCTCTCGATTCTAAACAAACTACTTTCTAGTTTTGTGTTAATTCATTGTTGTATAATATATATATCTCTACGATATACAATTATTTCATTGTATTTTTTTCATTTTATTATTCTTAGGAACATTTACAGCATTGATTACATACTAAACACATCCTTAAATAACTGTAAGCTAATTACAAATATTTTCCTAAGTATACAAGGTGTTACAAAAGTAAAAATAAACATTTAAAACTTTTAAGGGGATTGTTTAGACCATCAAACTAAACAACTTTCTCTATCGGACCTACAACGAAATCGCAAAAAAAATCTGCTGTCCCAAACATTTGGCTCGAGTAAGATTGCAGTTTTGGATGGAACATCCGATTTTTTTTCCCGATTTCGATGTTGTTGCCATATAGAAAGTTGTTCAGTTTTGCGGTCTGATCATGCCCTTAAAAAAGTGTTAACATATTAAGAAGGATCCTATATGTATAATTTTATCGAAATTTATGTTTCAGAACATGATATTTATATTGTTGTTTAACTAGTAAAAGATGGGCAAACAACACTATCCCTTATTCGCCAAATTTTATGGCCTATTTCGTAAAATGTGCGATAGATCACTGCCCCTACCACACGTCCTCACGCTACTGCCATTAGTTTCATCTCACCGATCGATCCTAATTTCCTCACTGCATCACCAGTCACCACCAATACTACAACGCTCTGAGAAATGATCTTCAGTAAAAATGACATAACCTTTACTAAAACACTAAAATTTTTTGAGCGATCTTTTATTTTATACATGATTTTAAGAGTTTGTATTTCCATTTCCAAAAACTACACACTTTAACGACACTTTCAAAAATTGATAAATTATAAATGTTATTTCACAACACCCAAAATACATACAATATTCCGGATTTTTTTAAAATCAAATACAACTGCTCCTTTTGAGCTTCAGCTGAAAAGTCCCGAACAGATAAACCCATCAATATTCCTCATTAACAAGCAATAGATATTCCCTGAGCACCACTATTCTTTATAGACTTAAAATTTAAAAAAAGTGCCGTCGTCGAACTAAAGTCACGCGATCACGACATAGTTTAACTGAACGTAGTCCAGCGGATCGATCCATTTTGGTACTTAATACCCTGGATCAAGTGTTGTTACAGGAGCCTTTAAGTGAAAAATCAACTGTCAAGTCAAGTGACTCCACGGAAGTGACAGTTACAAGTGACATTAGCTTTTTGCTGTTTATAAAGTTTGGATTAAAAACGGAAAAGTTTTGGAATGCTCCAGACTGCACAAAGTTTTGGATGTTTTTAGGCTTTTTTTTACAGGCGAGCTTTGTATTGATTCTGAAATGTACTCTATCTAGAAATACTAACTTAAGTATGCAGTATGAGTTGACGATTTCCCGTAAAATATCTTGAACCTGAGCTCTTACAAATTTCACCTAGAAACTAAAAAAATTACATTATTGCTTAAATTTTCGACAGTTTTATATAACTACTTAAATGTCAGCACGTACTAAGTATGTGCTCATAAACTGTTTTCGGATTTGTTTTTCATTGTTAATATTACGTATATTAAGTTGTAATTATATCGTCAAAACTTTTACAATAGTAGTGGATCTACACATTTTTTAACTGGACCTTATTTATGCACCATTTCCGTGGGGGGACTTTGACAAATGTCTGCAATTTTTGTTTCCGTTCGTTTGTACCTTACCCGAAAGGTACCTAGTTGCACATTTATTATGTTTCAACCTAAGTGTTAGTGAGAAGTGGATAACGTTATACCACCCAAAAGTTTTAATGATCTTTAAAACAAAGTCAAAAACCAACAAAACAAAAATACTAAAATCTTTACGAAGTCGTTTTGAATCATGCTAAATTTTAAAATACCAATATGAAGAATGATCACATGAATTAATGAACACAGAAACATGTTAAAGACACAAACCTTTATACTAAGAATAATCGTGCCTTTTAATTTCTTTAAAATAATCTAGATTTCTCCCTTTCTTTATCGAATGCAGCCGGAAGCTATCGAGCTAAATTTTATAATGCCCAGGATCCGAGAGTACAGTAATCGTCGTCGTACGAGTTGACCTCAAAAGAGATGAACGGATGACTCTGGATGCCTTCGATGACAAGTCGAAAGAGCTGACCCAAGACAAGGATACGTGGATTATGAATGGGAGGTCTTCGTCCAGCAGAGAGAAGGAGTAGGCTGAAGACAAAAAATCTTTCCCGTTATACATTACACGGTGAAAGAAACATAACAAAACGTTTATTTTATTTGAGCCTACCAAATCGACAGTTATACAGAGTGTTAGGGAAATGCTTCCGGAAATTCAAAGGGGTGATAGTACCCATCAATATGATCAACTTTTACCATGGGACCAACAAGGGTATCTAAAAAAAAATTTGCTCTTCCATACATTTTGCGCGTGTTAGTATGAGATAACAGATTTTTTTGTAGAGATTTAGTGAAAGTGAGAGTCAGAGCTCATTGTTGGTCCCATAGTAAAAGTTGTTCATATTGATAGGTAACTTTCCCCTCTTTGAGTTTTCGGAAGCAATTCCCCTTACACCCTGTATTTTTACATCTCATTATTTTATTACAAGTTGGTCTTATTTTATCACCTTAATCTTATCATGAGACAGGTTTTATCGATAAGTAAAGTAAAAAATTCTGTCTTATTATATTATTACTTGGTAAGTTCAATTTTATGACCAATTCTAAGATTTTATTATAAACCGCAGTGTCAGAAGGCAAATCGTAAAAATTTCAAAGTAAAGTTTTTACAATCGCAACTAATTGGATTAGAAGCGACGTTTTTATTTTATTTCCCGTCTGTTTTCAATTAAAATGCTATAATTTGTGAGCAGTGGCGAATGAAAGAAGTTCTTAGTTCTATGATTTATGGGTTTTATTTTGTCGTAAATTTTGGTTACAATGTGTCATCGTTGGACCTTAGTAGTTTAACATGTAAATAGGCATGTTTGTATTGAATGATAATGTTTTAACTTTCTGTAATTTTTTTTTAACAACGACAAAAATCCAAATCAAAGGCAAATCATAATTTATTAAATATAAGAAGCACACGTATAAACGTCAAATAATTTTTAGGGTTCCGTAGTCAACAAGGAACCCTTATAGTTTCATGTCCGTCTGTCTGTCCGTCTGTCCGCGGCTTAGGCAAAGACGCTTAGTACTAGAAAGCTGTAATTTGACATGAGTATACCTACATATCTATAACGCCGACATAGTGGCAAAATAAAATCTTGAAATTATCTTTTTTTAGGGTAAGTACACCTAAAGTGGGGATGAAATTTTTTTTCTCGTCTCTCCCATGGTGTGTGGTATTGTTGGATAGTTTTTTTGAAAGGTACCTTAAAAAAACCGTTTTACCACTTTGTCAGCGTGACTTCTAGTACTATGCATCTCTGAGCTAAGCCGCAGACAGACGTACATGGCGACACTATAAGGGTTCCTTTTTGACTAAGGAACCCGAAAAACTGAACTAGATTCTCATAAGAGCTCCTTTTGGTACTAGCTGACAGTAAACATGTCAAATACGACTAAGTTTATGATATAGAGATAGGAATTACTACCATATTTGTCCCACCCAACAGCATACATACTTGATTTGTCTGTGGGTTATATGTCAGATTCGGACAAAAATTTGCTAAAATTCTGAATGAGACTTGCGAATCTACAACGTGTTAATGAATAAGCGCAAAACCTCATACACCCGAACTGATTTATAACAAAATAATTAGATTGAAACAATAATTTAATTATTTTGATAATTACAATTTTAAGTTATTCGCAATATAAGTTTTAAAGCTAAAATTATTTGTTATCATTTCAGCATTGAATGAAAGCGCTAAAGTGCTCATGGATACATTTTAAGAATCTTGTTTTGGTGGTAAGTAGGGTGAGAGTGCCCGAGCGGTGGGTTGAGATCTAGTTCAGTAAATTTATATTTTACAATATTTTGAAAAAAATTACCTATGTTGAAACCATTATAATTAGATTCTGCTCTCGATTCTAAACAAGCTACTTTCTAGTTTTGCGTTAATTCATTAACACGTTGTATAGTATTTAAGGTCAATGAGGATCTAAGAGGTCTTTTAGTAGGTAGGTACGTAAACGTCAGAAAGCATAAGGACAGCGATAAACACAGGCATATAAAGGCAGAACAATGACAGGTTTCTCGTTGCACTGGGACTCGACTGGGAGCGACACTCGGAGCTTTTTAATTAAAGCGCCAGATTCATCGGGGCCGCGTTAATTTCATTGCACCGTCTTACCAGATGACGGCTTCTGTCTTGGCTTTTGTAATAGTTGAGTTTGAAATTAATCTTAGGATAAATAGTGAACAATGGAACTTATTTAGTAACAAGGAATCTGAATAATAATTTATTACAGGAATATACAACGTGTTAATGAATTAACGCAAAACTAGAAAGCAGTTTGTTTGGAATCGAGAGCAGAACGGAATTATCATGATTTCAAAACAGGATTTTTTTTTCAAAAAATTATTTTATTCTTTTATAATATTTAAAATTTACTGAACTCGATCTCAACCCACCGCTCGGGCATTCTCACCCTACTTAAGATTCTTAAAATGTATCCATGAACACGTAAGCGCTTTCATTCATTGCTGAAATGATAACAAATCATTTTTGCCTCATAACTTAATATGCATATAACTTTATATTTTTACTATCAAATAATGAAATTATGAGGTTTTACGCTTATTCATTAACACGTTGTATAGCTGTAAACATCAAAACCACTTTTTGAAAGTCGATGTGGCTGATTTGTATAGGTATATAAATATATATATTTTTTTTTAAGTTAAATAAAGACATACATGTTTTGTTAATCAAGTATTTGATTTAATAGAATCTGGTTAGCCTGAGGAGCAACATAAAAATTGCCTGAGACACAGCATAAGAAAGAGTAAGGAGACTCCCTGCCCCCCACCAATTCTTACCTCACCCCCAAACTGGTGGCAGAAATTATGTATTGCTCTCTCACTCGTATTAGGTATCGCACATGCTTACCTCTTCTAGTAAGTTTTTCCCATTTGTTTAAAGTGACAGTGAAGTGTTCTAGGTGTTAGAGATCTGGTCCGTCAATTAAATCCCATCTCAACAGGTCAGGTATGCTCCGTCTCTGCATATCATATACGCAAAACATAATTTTCTGAAATCACCTACATTCTCAAGATACTACATTCTCGAGATTTTCCCCGTGGGAATTGAACCCACGACCTCCGTGTTAAGAGCTCAATGCTCTTAACTATTACACCACGGAGGCAGTTCATCATCATATCAGCCGATAAACGTCCACTGTTGGACACAGGACTTCCCCGAAATGGGGCGAAATAAAGCTTTAAGTATCTCTAATTCAACCGATTTGAGTTCGAAGAAATTTCAGAACCTTAGTATAAAGATCGTTCGATCCCCTCTTTATAAGTTAGTTTATAAAGAAGGAACTGTTGACCTTCATTTTTCTGAAAATGGTGAAAAAGACATGTTACTGACACTTTTAATCTTTTATTACTTACAAACAAAGAAGAAGACAAATACAATTCAATTCAATTTTTGTTTAGTGGCATCCGATGCGTTATCACAATTCAGCCAATGTCTCGTTATGTGGATATTATATGAAGGAAAATGATCAGTGGTATTTATTAAGTCTAGAGTGGCAGTTTTGCCAATGTAAGTAGGTTATAATCTCAAGTGATTGTTTTAAGGTTAAAACACAAAAGAGTTCACAAAATGGTGGAGCCACGTGCAATCCCGACGCGTCGATACGCAAGCGTCCGTACTCCGCCAGAATTGCAACGCGACTCCAAGACAAATACAAAGATATCAACAGAATAAGCTTCTCATTTGTGACAGAATCATAACAAAGTATGTTATGTTATAATGATGTGGTTACGCCTTACAAAGGTTTTGTTCATTATGAATACAGCCTATTGTACGGCAGTGTGACTGAATAAACATATGTTTCAAAATGTTTTATAATAACAACTGTGTGCTAAGGTTATGTGGACAACGTAATATGCAATGAGATGTACACACGGCAACACATCAAGCTATACAAAACCAACATAAGCTGGCCGTGCGACGTTGTACGTTACTGCACCTATGCGCGGCCAACTTATTTTGGTTTTGTATAGCTTGATGTGTCGCCGTGTGTACCTATATGTACATCTGATTCGTCTACGTGATCTGGTCCGAAATTTTGAAATGATAATGAAAACTGTCCTAGTTTTCAATGATTTTTGAACATTCAAAGACCGACTTTCTTTAAAAAGCCATCTTTGAGATGATTGATCCCACAATAACGTAAAATCTAGGAGTCTTGCAAGTTTATCTTTACTAAGCATAGCTTAGCATATGCTCTCGATACGACTATGTTCCCCGTAGGGTTAGTTAGAGATTCAGAAAACTCAGAACATCCATTGCACGGCAACAGAACATTTGATAACACTTTAACATAAAAAAATTTTTTCCATTCTATTCACCTACAAATAGATAAAACTCTACATAAAATATTAACAACACAGTTCGGACAACATTAATCGTTTGAGTTCTACTTAAATATTTACCGACCCTTATTCCTCTCGACAAAAATTTAATTCAAAGGATCAAAATTTGGAAACAAAGTGATCCTTTACGCAATATTAATGAGGGTACAAAAATGGCGCCTATTTTGGCAGTAGCAGAGTCGCGACGGATGGCTGCAGGCGTGAGGCATGGAGTACATTAAAATTTATCGAGTTTTCGTGTTTTGCGCCAGCCGTCGCTGCCCGTTGCCACAGAGTGGCTAAGTGGAGTGGAACAACATGGATAGACGGATTTGGGTTTCGCCCTTTTACGACTACCACTCCCAATAAATAAAAATCAACAAGTCAACAGCGACTATCCACATTACAAGACAGTGATATCTAGCGAGTAAACGTCAGTTTGCGACAAACAAGAAATAATAAAGGTGACTTAAAAATTGTATGTAAAGTACAGCTAAACACTACTTGGCACGGTCTATACAGAAGAGATGCGTGACGGTGGCGGATAGTCAAAGTAACACAATTATAAACCTTATAGTACGTAGCATAGCGTCGTTTGGAGAATTACGCCCGCGCCTTCAGGCGTTGTTTTATTTGTAATAAGGATCAAAATGGCGTATATACTAGTCTTGCGGCGGTGAGAGATTTACTCGGTCGCGCGGTGCCCCGCTTTTATGAAGCTTGTCTTCTGGTCTAGCCTCGCCGAGTTATCTATTCATTTGCTAAAACCAACTGCCTAAAAATCTAAGAGAAAACATGGAAATTTAAGTAATTTTCCAGAATTTTGAAAATTATTCTTATACTTAACTTCTTTTCGAAGTTGACCTACTGCATCTACGTTATCTACGTAGATTGTGCAGTCTGTTTTGCCAACCGCGACGTTCGCACGGTTGCTATTTTGCCATAGCCAGAGGCTGTTTAAGTTAAAGTGGCTGTTTCGAAAAAACTTTTTTATTTCACTACTTTCGACATCTATTCTAGGATTTAGATTTTTAATTTATTCGAGGATAAATTAACGTAGGTATCTTTTGATTAGTGTAGTAGGTCTGTTGATGGCTGGTTGCAGTGAGCTTACAAAGACAAGAGGGATAGCTTCTTACAAACAATTCTCAAAAATGCGTAACCACTTCATAGTTTCGAAGACGTAGCTTGGAAATCGATAATATGCGCCAAAGTAAAATATGTTGTCTCGTTTCTTCTGCCGTCAATAAAATTATGTTGAAGGAAAAACGGCCAGAGTTGCCAGTGGTTAGAAATAATTTCCCCAGAATGAAAGAAGGAATGAATGCAAGAAACGTATTGATATGATAAAACCTCTGTATTCTGAACCTTTTCTTTAGTGGATAAACAGAGGTTTCCACCTGTAATGTCCACCAAGTAGAGAGCAGCACTGGCTGCATAGCAGCGCGATATAGCGCCTTAGCTTCCTTATTTCATGATTACCATTCTCAATAATTCATCAACTCCACCACCCAGCATACGCTTAATGTTCAGTGTGCTAAACAGTTACATACATACATACATACATAAACTCACGCCTTTTTCCCAGAGGGGTAGGCAGAAACTATAGACCTCCACTTTGGGCGGTTCTGACACACCTCTCTTGCTTCCTCCAAGTCCATACATCTTTTCATACATTCCCTTCGATTTCGGCTACTTTTAACCTGACATTTTTTAATGACGTCCCTGATCTGGTCTAGGTATCCTCTCCTAGGTCTGCCTCTACCAATTTTTCCTTCCACACACGCCATATATATCTGTTTCGTAAGTCGACTTTCATTCATCCTTTCAATATGTCCAAACCATCGAAGCATTCTCTTCTCTACTTTAACCACTACATCTTCATTCAAACCACAACGTTCCCTAATTACAGTATTCCTTATTCTCTCCCTTATAGTCACACCACACATCTTGCTTAAAGCCCTCATTTCTACTGCATTTATTCTGCTTTCATTCTTCTGCTGCCACACCCAACTAAACAGTTTAAAAGTACATTTAAATCTTTCGCAATATTCACAAACAATTCCTATTTAAGTATCTTTATAATAGACAGCTCTAATGTGGCTCTACTTGCTACTGATTAAGCTAAATATTATTGCATTCTGTATTTCTTTATAAGTGCACTTAGCTTTAACTTAAATATTTTGACAGCAGATTTTTTTTCCTGATTTCGATGTTGGTGCCATAGAGAAAGTTATTCAGTTTGATGGTCTGATCATCCCCTTAAAAAAATGCCAGCATATTAAGAAGGACCCTGTATTTAAATTATAGACGCTACCCATTTTGGTGACGATGATGGGTAAAATGAACCGACGTCTTTTATATTTTAAAGCAATGACCGAAATGTCAGGTCAGGTCAAGGAAAAGGTATCATTAACCTTTAAACCACGTACTCTACCCATCAATCTGAACAACTTTTACTTTGGGAGCAACCCTGTCAGAACCAAAAAAAATGTTCTGGTCCATACTAAACTGCGATACCTACTTGACTCAAACGTATGGAACAGCTGTAAAATTGCAATGCATTGTGTGCAATTATGTAATATTTATAATATAAATTGTTATCTAAATTGATTGATTGATTATTTTAGTTTAAATACATTTATTGAAATAAAAATTAGGTTTAAAATTACGCACATAATCATCTTCAGCAGCATGCGTCGTCAACAAAACTGCTTCAGCAACATGCGTCGTCACAATTGCATACAAAAACTCCTTCAGCAACATGCGTCGTCAACAAAACTGCTTCAGCAACATGCGTCGTCACAATTGCATACAAAAACTCCTTCAGCAACATGCGTCGTCAACATAACTGCTTCAGCAACATGCGTCGTCACAATTGCATACAAAAACTCCTTCAGCAACATGCGTCGTCAACAAAACTGCTTCAGCAACATGCGTCGTCACAATTGCATCCAAAAACTCCTTCAGCAACATGCGTCGTCAACAAAACGGCTTCAGCAACATGCGTCGTCACAATTGCATACAAAAACTCCTTCAGCAGCATGCGTCGTCAACAAAACTGCTTCAGCAACATGCGTCGTCACAATTGCATACAAAAACTCCTTCAGCAACATGCGTCGTCAACAAAACTGCTTCAGCAACATGCGTCGTCAACAAAACTGCTTCAGCAACATGCGTCGTCACAATTGCATACAAAAGCTCCTTCAGCCACATGCGTCGTCAACATAACTGCTTCAGCAACATGCGTCGTCACAATTGCATACAAAAACTCCTTCAGCAACATGCGTCGTCAACAAAACTGCTTCAGCAACATGCGTCGTCACAATTGCATACAAAAACTCCTTCAGCAACATGCGTCGTCACAATTGCATACAAAAACTCCTTCAGCAACATGCGTCGTCAACAAAACTGCTTCAGCAACATGCGTCGTCAACATAACTGCTTCAGCAACATGCGTCGTCACAATTGCATACAAAAACTCCTTCAGCAACATGCGTCGTCAACAAAACTGCTTCAGCAACATGCGTCGTCACAATTGCATACAAAAACTCCTTCAGCAACATGCGTCGTCAACAAAACTGCTTCAGCAACATGCGTCGTCAACAAAACTGCTTCAGCAACATGCGTCGTCACAATTGCATACAAAAACTCCTTCAGCAACATGCGTCGTCAACAAAACTGCTTCAGCAACATGCGTCGTCACAATTGCATACAAAAACTCCTTCAGCAACATGCGTCGTCAACAAAACTGCTTCAGCAACATGCGTCGTCAACAAAACTGCTTCAGCAACATGCGTCGTCAACAAAACTGCTTCAGCAACATGCGTCATCACAATTGCATACAAAAACTCCTACAGCAACATGCGTCGTCAAATTTACAAAAAATGTTTAGTTAAAATGTTTTGAGTTGTTTTGAGTTCGAAGAAACCTATATGAAAAAAAACATGTTTTACACGTCTGCTTTCCTTTTTAAAACTATTAAGGTTATCCGAAATCTAGCAACCGATTTTTTTCAATCAATTGATAAAGTTTTGTTAGAGATGATAAAATGCTTTTGGAGCTAAAAGAAAATCTAATCCACAAAGAGGAGTCAACTAAATATAAACACAAATAGTAAACTCATGCCGTTGACCCCCACTAACGAGTGTCGAGTTGACTGCTTTCGGTAAAAAGCTAGGGTCGTACAGAACAGACAAATAAGGATTTATTGAAACAATGTCGGTTAATTGCGAGAAGCGTCAGGTGTCCGCTTGTTATATACCTATATACCTACTTCATCATACGGGTTTGGGTTTTGATGATTTTGTACTGAAACTTTAAGTACGCATTTTCTCTCCGAAAGATTTAGAGCCTTTTTTCCAAAACAAATATAAAGACCTTGGACATGGAGTTACAGAATTCCATATAGATTTTTTTTTCAAATTTTACCAACTTATGCTGTCCCGATTTTTTACTTCCCATAAAATGTAATTAATATCTTGGACATTGTCACACAAATTATCTAGTCACATTTAAAGTACTAGAATTAAGCCATGTATTATGGTGACTAGACAAAGATATTTAATAGAATACATATATAGATACAAGCTATCACACCTTCGCTCTCTTTTTATTTGCGTACGAACGAACGAGATAAAAGACGTGATACAGCCGTATCACGTGTAACATGCTACGCAGGCTGGAAGGCTTTTAAAAATGATTTCCACTCACTTACGTTGAACCTTTGACATTTGGAAATTCTTCAACCCTTTTGATAGCGCGTGCTCTGAAACCGAAACGTGCAGATAAGGCATCAGGATGTGTTCCATCAACGCATCCCATCGGGAGTTTATCGTGAAGTATGTCACGCAATGAAGATCCGTCACAATATTCACTATATTCATGTGCTCGAATTTTCTTTTCGTTATCATTGAGAAATTTATGCCAAGTTCTTTCCGAGCAGAGAAGGTACATTATTCTTCCATATCTAATGTGGGATTTTTCATTTTGTATCCGAAAAACAATGTAATGTTGAATGACGTTCATAATCGTAGGAATATTTTATAGTTTCGGTCTCTTGTTCGATTCACATTCCTACCCAATCAAAATAATTGATAACTTGATTTCATTAAATAGATTAGGAAAATTGCCTTGATCACTTTGCACTTCAGGGACCACCACACCACAGTATAAGAACGCCTACCACACGCTACGACTCTGAGAGTTACGAATCTTACATTATTACCGATTTCCTGTACAATTAATAATTACAATTCTTTTCAAATTACATTTCCATACCTTGCAATTCATCTTCCAAACTTTCGTTTCAACACTTCCATCTTCTGGACCAAAATTCACCCCAACGCCGTTTTCTTAACGTCCAAAATTGTCTACATCGTTTCTGTTACTTCTATCAGCATCTAAACAACCAAAATCCTTCCCAATATCTTCTTATTAAAGTCCAAAATCGTCTACGTGATCTGTGCAAACGTTAGACACGTCTAACTCTGTCTACCTCGTTAGGTAATCAAATTTGTTTGGCGTGTGCTAACGAGCCCCTCGGTCAGGACTTTGCAGTCGCCAGTCCCGCGCTGTGACTGGGTTGCTAATCTACAATATCGATGGATAGACCAACCTGGAAGATGGATTTTGAATCTGACTGTAATTTAACTAGTTTTCGTTGCTATACAGGGTGTAACAAAACACTCTGTAGACTTTAGATCACCAAACCGAACAACTTTTAATATGGATCTACTGTCCAATAACCTGATGTCCGATATATTTAATCGAGTACAAACTATACAATGCCTGCAGTTTTGTATTAAATAAAAAAAAACTTTTTTTTCATGTTGACTTTATTGTGAAAGTTGTTCAGTTTAATGGTCTAAACCACCTCTTAAAATATTACTATGTTTGTATGTTTTTTACACTATATCCTAAACATTTGGAGGAATTCTATTTTTTTTTCAAGAAAATACCCCACATTTTTCGTAACTCTCATGAATATTTCTTTTGATACCAGAATTTTTATTTAGATAAGAAGATTTTTATTTTATTCACACAAAACAAAAGTCTAATTAAAATTCCACAACTTGACAATTATCATACAATGAATGATAAACATTGTTTTAACATTAGCGACATAAACTTTATAATTAAGTGACAATAGTTTAATCACGCTCAAACAAAAGAAAGTTGATTATATTCACACCCATCCTTTCACACACGGAAATTAACACGAGACAAATTAAAGCGATAAAAAAATTAAAAAATGTTCCGAAGTCAGCGACACAATGACAGTCATTGTAGACCACTTGTGCCTCATTAGGAAAGAAAAAAACAATTAAGCTTCGTTCACCTGAACAACATTAACAATTCCATCTCGAAAATGTTGATAAGGATCTATACCTTGGTAATAAAGACCAGAATTGAGAAGTTTAGCTAAAATGGGTGTAGGATGATCGGAGTTTACCTACTCATACATACGTCACTTGCAAAGTACTGCAGGCGATTCCTTTATGAGCATTGTGAACTTTAATACCGACGTGAATGGTATTGTTTAAGGCACATGCTAAAGGATCGTAAAAGATCATTGTTTGCTATTGTTCAACTTCGAGCTATACCTACATGCACTCTATGTGATCAATTTAAAAGTTAAACCTAAGCTCTGATATATGATTGCAATAATTATCCTTGTTTCTTTTGTATATAACAGCTTGTAAAGGTTGAATGACTTGAACGTCGTGTTCTAGATAGGATTCGTAATATCTACAAGAAATATTTTAATTATTCTATCAATGAAAACTCTACATCCTCTTCTTGTTAACTTACAGACTTAAAGAAATAATACTTAAGTCCAAAGTTGTCTTTGGACTTTAATTCAATTTATTAATTTATCGTATGGCTGATTCTATTATACTTTAAAAAACACTGTATACAAAAACAATAAAAATGTAGAGCAGAGACTCATGCTTGGAACATGATACTTTTTAATTTTACTTCAGGCATATACATCCCTTCGGTTTCTTATAAACTAGAACCTCTCAATCAAATCTAAATCCCTTTTAACAGCAATCAACTCAATGTAAGATCATTAAATTTCTTCAACGACATTAACAACTCTTAACAAGTACCATCAATTCCGCCATTCGATTAACTTAAATATCGATCCTATTTATCTCTCCAACGTTATCGATTCGAAGAAACATGTTAATTCACAGGATGGTGTAATTTGTTAATCTCGTAATCAATCTGATCGTTCAGGCCGCAATTAACTGAGTCTGGCCAATGTTCGAGTAATGGATGGTTTTCTGTACATCGCTGATCTGTCCTCATTTATAACTGTACCCATGTTTTGTATGTAGTGAACTCGTGAATTTATTTTGTAGGTATTGATTTAGGTTGGTGTTATGTTGTGCATGTTAAAGTTTTTACCCTTATAACAAATTTATGGTAAATTTTATTTCATAATTTTAGTCAGTCTTCAACTAATTATAATTATCTCAACGTTTTATTATGAATTCTTAACTAATTACAAGATTCGACGCAAAATCCAAAAAAGGCTCGAGAAATTAATCTAAACTTACATCTTGAATTAACAAATTGGAAAAAGATTTGTAATTAAATATTATTGTAAATCATAAAGACGTCTTTTTCATAGTCAATTTCATTACTATTTTTCTATCAGTATTCTTATTTGAGACCTGCTTATCTACTTTGATCAATTCTTGTTTACAAAGAAAGCTTTCTTCATCCAATTCAATTCTCCGCCAACAATTTCCCAATAACACCCGAACCCAAATCGATTCTTCAAAAAAGCCCCTTCGTCTAAAAGGCCAATCGCTTGACCCTTGCTCTTCATTGTTATTTCACAGGTGTACAACAAAAACCATCGTTCACGCTCATAACGCCCAAATCTGATTCTGGACTCCCCAGTCCCCTAAGTCGACCCCGAAATCTATCGTCAAATAAATCCCCCTCTATTTCCGTACATTTTTCACGTAACAGGGAAACAGTTTACGTTACACTTAACTCGGTTACAGTTACACACCACTTCTTAGAAGTGATCGTAAATAAAATGGCGTCTCTTAAAACGGTTTTTTTAAGTACAAGTGGTAAAGAATGGGACGGTACGGAACGTAAATCTTTGTAATAGGAAATTGGTATTTCTGGAAGCAATGGTTCATTTAGTAGTTTTGGGATGTTACTTTGTAGCGAAGAGAGATGTTCGCTGTTTGGTTCTGTTCTAAATTATGAATTGGATTTATACCAAATGTGGCTTCTTCCGTTCGTTGTGTTTAAGATGTTAAATGACTGGTATCAAATTGTTTTTTATTGACAGCAAATACTCCAAGTATTTTATGTTCTCCAAAATGTGTTTTCCTTGGAATATAAGGTGCAATTTTCAAAACCATAAAATTAAGTAACATGGGTACACCTGCGTCGCAATACGTGTTAACCGTTGAATCTTTGCAACTCATAAATTTCACCAATAATTCATTACCATCAATTACTCCAACCTTCTGTCCCGTTAACATCGATGATGGATCTCCAGATGCTTTAAACTCATCTTTTAAATTCGACTTTCTCACATCGCATCGTCTCATAATTGGCTACTTACTTCCATCAATGTCACTTCATTTCAGTACCAGTATAAAATTCATGCTAATTGCGGGGGTGTCGGTCCATTGGAGGTGTCACTCGGTAATGGCTTTTAAGAAATGTAATAAATTATTCTGAGCTGCCACCAGGTGACACGAGGGGAGAGTTTTGGTGTAAGAGATGGAAGAAATGCTTGTAAACACGGTATAATCCTATTTTACTTATCCTTGTGTAACTGTAGATTTAATATTGAATTTACATTGATCTGATTTACCATACTGACATTTTAAGATTTGAATAGTTAGTGTTCTTTATTTCAGTGTAGCATATGCTCACGACTAGATTCCCCGAGGGGATAGAGAGAGATATTCTTTATTTCAGTCATTATTATACACGTATTATCTTTATTTTAAACAAATCTTACCTGATGGTGTTCTTATCTGTTTTCTTAGTACTTACCTATATCGAATTTCGTTTCATACGTCTGTTTTTACGAGTCTATAAAATGAACAAATTCTACAGATTTATTAGTTGTATGATTAGTATTATTTAACACTTTATTTTACACATAAAATAACACATTGTTTCATTTGCTATTAATTATTTCTATTAATAGAATCCAGTCTTTCTACTATGTTATCCAAAGATACACATACCTGACACTCCATAGAGGGTTATTATGGTTGCTATCACAAATAATATAGGGTTCTTAATATGCTGACAGTTTTGTAAGAGGATGATCAGACCATCAAACTGATTAACTTTCCATATGGCACCAACATCGAAAGCGCGAAAAAAAAATCTGCTGTTCCATACAAAACTACTCGAGCTAAATGTATGGGTCAGCAGATTTTTTTTTCGCGATTTCAATGTTGGTCCCATACAGAAAGTTGTCTGTCAGCATATTAAGAAGGACCCTGTGTGTTGCCATTTACGCTTTACCTTTCATTTTGTACCAATCCTGAATGACAGACGTACGACGTGCTCTCTTATCATTCCTGGAATTCGTATCTTACTAAGTATTTCACAAAAAAAGATATCTTTGAAGAGGGTGACATTGTTTACTTTTATCATTCTTAGTAAAACTTTGATTGATGTAGGCTATAAATGATTAGTTCCTATATTTATAGACCTTTAGGTCGAAATTTGGGTTCGCTAGTCACATTCGAGCCCACTCTAATAGGTGAAGTCCAGGGTGTCGCCGTTGACGGACACGTCAAGGAGGACATCATCATCATAAATTATTAATACCTACCTATATCGAACGATACCTTTCTATTAATATTGTATGATTTCTTGCTTCTTTCTTGATCTGTGATTTTAGTTCATGCCGTTCAAAAGTTTTAACAGGTTTAGTATCATTAAGCATGATTCGATCCCCGTCCAGGCCGACTCGTACCAATGAGTTTTTCGGAAATTATGTACGATTTGTAACACCACTGGCTTTTCGGTGAAGGAAAACATGGTGAGGGAACTTGCGTGCTTCAATTTCGAGGCATGTATTGTACCTACTGTCCATTATAAGTGTAGACGGGCTCGCTCCCTGTCACACTGGACTGAGTTTCGGTACTACTAGTGAAACATGGATGTTCTGGGGCTTCAGAATATCTCTGACTTCCCCCTCGGGGAATATAGTCGTGAGCATAAGTATGTATGTATGTAGTACTAATAAGCTATGAAAATTTCGACTTATTTTCTTTTTAGTATGACCGCCTCATTTGTAAAACTATTGCAAATAATTTTCATTGTATGTCAAGTCCTTTGTTATCTGCTGTAACACATGCTTTTTGAGTTAATATATCAACATTAGCCAACTTCATGACATTATTAATAATTGCTACAATTATACTTCTGACAGTAAAACACTGCTCACCTTAAATATTACTACGGTACCTAACTACGTACATTCGCCGAATTTCTCAAACAAATTAATACCTGTCTTTGATATAAAGATACATCACAACATGCGTACGTAGAAGGTAATGTAGGACCCTGTGGGACCCGAGAGGCCATCAATTCTCGTTAATAATTAAGACTGTCATGGTTTATCACCGGTGAGCCGGTTGGGATAAACAGCTAAGTGCGTGATATCCCTACATCTGAGGTTCCAAATGAAGTGGCCTTTTTAAGGGTACATTACCCGGAAAACAACTTGATCAAGGGAAGGGGGTGAGCGGATCCTTTGCCTATAACATAACATAAATATTCTTTATTTGCTCACTAAGAAAAGAATAGACAAATACAAACCTACAAACAACCTACACATTTAGTTTTGCGCAGTCTCAAGATTTTTGCTTAGTTATTTGATGTATCTATTTTAGGTAATAACTACAGGTAAGATCAGACTATTAGTAGGTTTATCGTGCGCGATATTATTGGAAATTTCGACGAAATTGTTAAAATCCTTACCAAAAGTTGTTGGTTCATAAAGTTAGCTTAAGGGGATATAATTCGGAGCGCGCTCCATACAAACGTACTATGGTGATATTTTCAATACTAACCAATGAAAGACAATTTCATTTTGCTGGAACAATCTTGATACAAATATCTATGCTTGTATGGAGTCCGATTTTCGTTAAAATATACAGTTTCAATGCTAGGATTAATTTAAGATTTGTATGGAAATCTTTGAGGCACTGTAACTTTAAAACTACATATTTTAACGAAAATCTGACTCTATGCAAGCATAGACATTTGTTTTTAGATTGATTCAGAAAAATGTCAATGAGTTTAATTGGTTAGTATTGAAAATATCACCATAGTACGTTTG
Source organism: Agonopterix alstromeriana (assembly GCA_963924505.1). NCBI lineage: Eukaryota > Metazoa > Arthropoda > Insecta > Lepidoptera > Depressariidae > Agonopterix > Agonopterix alstromeriana. Next base: position 3,056,926 of record OZ004670.1, on the reverse strand, counting down.
TATGGAGCGCGCTCCGAATTATATCCTCTTAATATTAGCTTTGTTTATTTGATGGATGTCACCCATTATCAATTAAGATTATATTGTTTTCGATTCTTTGCTATTCTTTTTATTCTTTGCTAGTTCCAAGACACTTCAGGATAATCCTCTGGTCTTGCTAGGAATCGATTATACAGAAGATACATCGTGGGAAAGAAAGAAATATGATAGCATTTAATTGGTACTAAGTTGGGATCTCACTCATAGGCGTTTCCAGCGTCAAGTTCAGGCTTCATATTTCCTGAGTGCAGGGTAATTCCTCAACTTTTGTCTGGTAAATAGGTTGCAATCAATAATAATCTTTAGCAACGAGCTGGGCTTGAACAGTAATCGTTGATATATTGCCTTTATTTGAACACCACAATTAGCTAGAACCTTGTAATACCTCTTAAACTGGTTCGTACAAAACGCTCGTTGGCTTCCAGTTTAAAATATTTAAATTTCCACTAAAATCCATCCAGACAAACTTTCTCTGAAATTCCCACACATTGAAAGCAGTGCAACCCCATTGCAGCACCCTTGAAAATCGTCAATTTCCCTCCGAAAAGGGGGACGAAGTATTCAGAATGTGAAAAATCGACATTTAATAGGCGGCCAGCTATTTCGCAAACGCAACTTTTAGCCAAGGGGTGATGATTTACCATTGCTTACTTGAGAATGGACCGTGGGGAGACGACAAATGCTTATTTTTCAATGAGAGGGTTTTCTGGGAAGCCATTGATTCGTTTTTACATTTGTTTGATTAAAAGAAATACTTTTGGAAGTAGCAAAACCTGAAATATAAATTGTAGATAGAATTTAAGGTAAACTAAGTAATCGATAAAGGGCGATGGGTTCAATACTCAACAGTCTTACTGGACAAAGTTTTGCACTGCTAGTAAAATGTGTATATTCTAAATATGATATACTACGGCTTGGATGTACCCTCGCAGAATATAATAGTCGTGAACTATGCAGCAACACAAAATAAGAACGCAGTGAACTGTTTTTGTACTAACACAAAACGCGCTTAAAGTTACAGAATCGAGTTATTACTTAGTTTTTAGGGTTCCGTATCCAAAAGGGTGAAAACGGGACCCTATTACTAAGCCTACGTCGTCCGTCCTTCCGTCCTACCTATTTAGGGCTGTAACTTTTGAACCGTAATAGCTAGATAGTTGAAATGATCACCGAAAAGAAATGACAAAAACACAAAAAACTAATTTTTATCTCGCGCTATCGTAAAAACGGTAATACATACAAGCGTCAAACTTGGTGTAAATATAAGTCAAACTCTACAGTATAACAAAAAATAATAAAAACCGGCCAAGTGTGAGTCGGTCTCGCGCTAAAGGTCCCGGAGAAAAAAGGTTTTTTGTAAGTTAATATGTTGTGTTATGTAGTGGTGTGGTACGGAACCCTCGGTGCGCGAGTTGCCCGGCTCGCACTTGACCTGTTTTTATTTCTTATCAGATTTGCACTTTCCACGATTTTTAGGCAAACAGGGTTTTTCGATTCCAAAAGATCACACAAAAAATGACACACGTACCTACTCTGCGTTTTATTGTGCAGTAGTATTATATTCATTTGTTTTATTTCTGTCTCTGAGACGATCGCGTCGCCGATAGAAGGAAGGGGCTTATAAGTGTGATCTTCGTTCTTGCTCGAACCGGAAACGGAAAGGAACTGGTCTGATTCTTGGATTTATTGTTGTGCTAGTTTACATTCTGACTACACCGGATTTCTAGTTATGGTCGTTATTACATTTGTAACAAAGTAGCGTAAGTGTATACTCACGACTTTAGTACCCGAGGAGGTAGTCAGATATAATTGTATATTTAAAATATCCGCTTTTAACAGTGCCCCAATTGTCAGTTGCACGTATGTTCATTAAAGTTAATCCTCCCTCAAATCTCTTGCTGTCACTTTTATCTTAGTGACGTAGTAAAAGCTAGCAAGAGATTTAAGAGAAGTTTATTCCGAAAGCGATACTGCGCGCTGCATACAAACGAAGTCTGGTGATATGTTCAATAGTAACCAATTAATGTCAAAGAAATTTTTCAGAAACAGTCTAGAAACTAATCTCTATGCTTGTATGAGGTCAGATTTTCATTACAATATACAGTGTTAATGCTAGCATTAATTTCAGATTTGTATGGAAATATTTGAGGCACAGTTACTTTAAAACTATACTTTTTAACGAAAATCTGACTTCATACAAGCATAGAGATTAGTTTCTAGATTATTTCTGAATAACATCAGTCACTTTTATTGGTTCATATTTAAAATATCACCAGACTTCTTTTGTATGGAGCGCGCTCTGAATTATATTCCCTTAATGGAGGATTAACTTTAATAAACGTACGTGCAACTGACCGTGAGTCTGTCAAAGTAATGAGCCGTTAACAATGTTTTTTTTTTTTATATTATAACAACGTTATTAAAGATATTTTGATATCTAATTAGCTTTCTAGCCAATTCTCGTCAGCAATTATAATTTAATTTGGAGAAAGATATTAATAAGCATAATCTCGGATTAATGATGTCCAAGAGGAAGTTTTACTAATCTGTTTTTGTCATTCAAAATACCTTTTAAATTCCATTAAAATTCTGGCACAGTACAGAACACATACATACATACATACATAAGCTCACGCCATTGTCCCATGGGGGTAGGCAGAGACCACGGACCGCCACACGCTACGACTCTGACACACCTCTTTAGCCTCATTCACATTCATACATCTTTTCATGCACTTCCGACGATTGAGGGTGCTACGCACTTGACCTTTTCGGAAAAGATCATTGATTTGATCATGGTATGTTTTCCTCGGACGGCCTCTCCCAACACTTCCGCTCACCTTTGTTCGCTTTTTTCACAGTACAGAACAGATTACAATAAATAACACATTTTAATTTTAATTGTAGTATAGCCGCTTAACTGTATACTATGACGTAGTACCATACTTTTTCTTAAACTGTGGTTTAACTCAAAGCAGTTCGTTCTTTGAAAGCAGAACTATCGTGTCCCAGATAAAGGGGTATAAAACGTCACACGTCAAGCAAGCCTGTGTCGGCTCCAGGAAGTGACGTGCAGGATGTCAAGGGATACATATATTCACTGCGTGCGTCTATACACTTATCTTCTACATCTATCTTGAGGCATAGACTTGTAAAGTTGAGTTAGGGCCTTAGAAAATGTTGATAAGAATTTGATTGTGTTTTCGTTTATTGTATCGAAGGTTAGTTTCACATACCTACAACGTACACAAACTGACTAACAAAATTCGGAGTTAGTGGCCACTTTTGACGGTTTTAAAGATAGTAATTACTAGAGTTAACCCGCGACTTCGCCCGCACAAATTATATACTAGATTTTAAGTCAGATCATAGGCTATCAAACAAAAAGTTTCATCGGTTCAGTAGTTTTCGCGTGATCTTCGCACAAACAAACAGACAATAATTTCAAAAAAGGTTGATTTGGAGTCAGGGACACCTAAAAACCATATCGGCACCTTTTTTCTAAATATCTTCAATGTACTTACAAGTTTTATAATAGTTACTAGAGTTAACCCGCGACTTCGTCCGCATAAATTATATACCAGATTTTAAGTCAGATCATAGGTTATCAAACAAAAAAGTTTCATTAAAATCGGTTCAGTAGTTTTTGCGTAATGCTCACTCAAACACACCAACACACAAACAGACAGACGACAATTCTAAAAAAGGTTGATTTGGAGTCAGAGTATTTGTATGGAAATCTTTGAGGCACTGTAACTTTAAAACTATACATTTTAACGAAATCTGACTCCATACAAGCATAGATATTTGTTTCAAGATTGTTTCAGCAAAATTTCATTGACTTTCATCGCTTAGTATTGAAAATCACCATAGTACGTTTGTATGGAGCGCGCTCCGAATTATATCCCCTTAAAAACGGCAAGTATACAGGGTGCAACTAAACACCAGACCATCAAAATGAACAACTCTCACTATGGAGCCAAAATCGAAATCGCGAAAAAAACCGCTCTTTACAAAACTGCATTACCGTCTCAACTCAAATGGGACAGCAGATTTTTTTATTTTTCTCGACGTTGGCTCCATACTGAAAGTTGTTCAATTTGATGGTCTGAACCCCTAAAGAGAAGTTTATTTCGAATGCGTAAATGTGCGATGCATACAAACGAAGTCTGGTGATATTTTCAATACTAACCAATTAAACTCAGTGAAATTTTGCAGTTAAAATGTACAGTTTCAATGCTAGGATTAATTTAAGATTTGTATGGAAATCTTTGTGACATTGTAACATTAAAACTGTACATTTTAAGGAAATCTGATACGATACAAGCATAGAGATTTCTTTCTAGATTGTTTCTGCAATATTTCATACTATTCAGACTATAATCGGTTAGTATTGAAAATATCAACAGTAATATACCCTTAAGTATTACTAGGGTGTTTGGTTACAGCCTGTATAACGAATGCCGCCATTTTGAGATTACCCACTATGCGATGGCCTAACCTGTGTGGCGGGCGGGGCTAATTTATTGCCTACAAAAGTGTTTGAATTGTTAATGCTACGGTATAAGCTAAGAATTAAGTACTTGTAGTGAGGTATTTAGGTTTATGTTTACAAAGAAAGAAGCCGATTTTATTTGAGTATGGAAGCCGACTTCCTTTATTATGCTGCAATTCTTTTCACTAAATTTTTAGACTATATTTTATACTCTCTCCCAAATACCTTTTAAAAAATTATGTCTTTCAAAGTGATCTGTTCTTTTAAAAATACATTCAGAAAATACTTTTTGTTTTAAATACAGGGTCCTTCTATATTTTTATATATGCTGATACTATATAAGGGGATGATTAGACCATTAAACTGAACAACTTTCTCTATGGGACCAATGTCGAAATCGCGAAAAAAAAAATGCTGTTCCATACTAAACTGAAATCTTACTCGACCTAATTCAATGGGACAGCAGATTTTTTTTTCGCGATTTCGACATTGGTCTCATAGAGAAAGTTGTTCAGTTTGATGGTCTGATCATCCTCTTAAAAACTGTCAGCATATTAAGATGGACCCTGTATATTATCTCCCAAATATACAGGGCGTAAGGAACAGCACTCCGCAAACGGAAACGGCGAACTCAGACCACCAAACTGAACAACTTTCACTTATGCATGCACGCAATGCAAAAGGCAATTAATTTGTAAATATAAATAAAACCGGTCAAGTGCGAGTCGGGCTACTCGCGCAATGAGGGTTCCGTACACCACCACACAACATATTAACTTACAAAATTATTTTTTTCCGGGACTTTTAGCGGGAGACTGCGGCACTTGGCCAATTTTTTATTATTTGTTGTTAAACTGTAGAGTTTGTTCTATAATCACATCAAGTTTGACGCTTGAAACTAATTTCTTGTATGAAGATCTTCCTTAATTTTTAAACTTTTTGTCATTTTTTTAAATTTTTACAAATCTGCCGTTATTGCCCTTTGGGTAAGGAACCCTAAAAATCATGTCTTGTCGGTCGGTGCTATAAGCTATAAAGGAATTCGAGTAAAAAGTCACGAGCACAGTCTGTTATCATCACGGTAGCAAATAAACTTTTCTCTGACCTTACCACTTCTTTCAAAAGATAAAACAATGTACAAACTGTACACAAGACAATAAAGAAAAACCAACCAACGTCCGACCTACGTCTCCGCGTCAAATTACCGTCAAACTAATACGTTATAAAGGATGATAGAAAGTTTTGCAAGACGTAGACGGTCCCAAAGTGAAACTATACTTAATTTAGTAATGGGACTCCCAAGGGTCCCGGCGTTCGACCCGGACCGAGGTAGGAAAGAAAAGCTCGATATAAGGTTTATTCGCTATTTTCTATTTCGAATCGTATTTTTAGTTACAAATATTTCGTTCGGAAAACTTCATGAGAAATCTACCTGGGTATGTATTGTTTGATGTTCACTAAATATTTGGATCGGCTCGCTACTGAACTAGGTGTTATGAAAATTTGAGTATATACTCACGACTATATTCCCGGAGGGGGCAGTCAGTGATATTCTGAAACCTCCGAACATCCACGTTTCACCTGAAGTAACGGACGGGGGTGAGCCCGTCGCCACTTGTAATGGACAATGGGTACAATACATGCCTCGAAATTGAAGCAAGCAAGTTTCTTCACCAAAAAGCCAGTGGTGTAACAAATCGTATATAAATTCCGAAAAACTCATTGGTACGAGTCGGCTTGGACGGGGATCGAACCATCGCCTCCTGCACGGCAGGCAAGGTTACTCGCCACTGGACCAACACGGCTGATGAAAATTTGTTATTCTGAATAATATGCTATAATTTAGTATTTCTCTGACTAGCACCCTTGATGATATAGTCGTGGTCGTAGAGCATAATAATTTTTGTGTGAGCTCATAGAACGTTTTCACGATGGTATTAATTGTCAAGTAGTAAAGGCTCGCCTGTCGCTCACAAAATATATGAATACAAATACCTTATTCCTGATTCACCCACGGGTTACAATTATTTTAAGCAAAATCCACACGAGTAAATACCCCACAGAGACAAAGGTTCATACAATCGCGCTACGACAGGCACACTACTTAGGTGTGTGCGTGAGCTTTCACCGACAAGTTCACCTACACGCCGCAAGCTCGCCGAGTAGACAATCTATGGGCGGGCTCGTCACGTGATTATGTAGTTCTTAAAAGCTTTTCTCTGTGGGTATTTACTCAAATTCCAAAACGACAATAGCGTCTTAAAAAAATACGTATCCAACATAAACAAATTTGACAGTAATAAATCATCAGCCTTTGGATGCGGCAGCTAGTACATTTTGTTCAAACCATTTATGAATCAATTACAGTAGGACTGGCCCCTGGGAGTATAACGGGCACGTCAATCAAGAAGCACTTTGTTTCATCATTTCATGTCATATATGCTATACATATATATTATGTATCAGGTATTTCGAAAGCTTTGCTAGCTAGAAAATCTGTGTTCAATCAGCTTGTATAAAAAAATCGTCGCTTTTCTTACGAAGTGACGTAACTGTAAATTTTTGACGTAATTGTTATTAATTAAGTAGCAAAAATCTCTCTAATAGTTCGAAATAAAATACATCACTTTATAGTAAGATATATTTTTCGCAAATGAGCATATGCGCCATTGTGATAACTAGTGAATGGTAGAAGATGTCAATACGTCAATAAATGTCAGTTAGGTCACTTCGTAAGAAAACTTTGACTATTTATATGTGGACTGGTTACGCGTGTAATTCTACTAACAAACATTTCTGTCACTTTTTGCGGGGGGCGAGGTAACATGAAATCCGCAACTTTGGATTTTATTCCCCATAACTTTAGATTCTGCTTTTGAATGTTAAAAATCATGAAAAGTGGTCTCGAGTGAACCCCAAACGTTCTAAGTTCGAAGTTATTGATTCGCAATTATAGGCTGTCCCGTTTAGTGATAAGGTGTGAAATTGAATGTAAATGCACAAGATCAATTGTGCTTATACCATGGCAGAGGGGAAATGCTACCGCAAGGCTAGTCCTTATAATAATTAGTCAAAGTAAGAAAAGCGACGAAATGTGATGTGTTCTTTTTTTGCTTTTTGAATCAAAAATGTTTTAATGTAACTCCAGAACATTTAGCCAATCGTGAAACCATTTTAAAACTAGTTATTTTAAACTTTAATCTGTTTAATTCTTAGACTATTTATATATGGACAAGTTACGCTTGTAATTCTACTAACAAACTTTTCTGCCACTTTTTGCGGGGGGCGAGGTAGCATGAAATCCGCAACTTTGGACTTTATTCCATTACTTTAGATTCTAATTTGTTAAATGTTAAAAATCATGAAAAACAGTGTCGTGTGAACCCCTAATGTGATAAGTTCGAAATTATTGTTCCGCTATAGGCTGTCGCGTTTAGTGATAAGGTATAAAATTGTACCTATATGTAAATTCGTAAGATTTTTTGATCTTGCAAGTTAGCAGAGGGGACATGCCAAGGCGAGGCGTGTCCCTGTATAAATCATCTAAGGTTTACTTGGAAAGTCTTTGCCTACCCTTGCAGAAGAATGTATGAGAACATGCATCTACTAGACAGTTTTGAGTAATAATGAAAACTATCGGTAGTCTATCAATATTATCGCTACCTTGAAAAATAGTTACAATATTTATAGTGCTATAGATAGTATCGTTTTTTAGGGTTCCGTATCCAAAGGGTGAAAACGGGACCTTATTACTAAGCCTACGTTGTCCGTCCGTCCGTCCTACCTATTTAGGGCTGTAACTTTTGAACCGTAATAGCTAGACAGTTGAAATTTTCACAGAATATGCGTTATTATGGCGGATTTGTTAACAAATAAAAATATCGAAATGTAGAAAATTAAGGGTGGTTCAATAAACTAGTTTTTATCAACGTTTTTTCTTCTCGCTCTATCGTAAAAATGGTAATACATACAAGCGTCAAACTTGGTGTGATTATACAGCAAACTCTAAAGTATTTCAACAAAAAATAAAAATCGGCCAAGTGTGAGTCGGTGTCGTGCTAAAGGTCCAGGACAAAAAAAGATGTATTTATTATGTTGTGTGGTGGTGTGGTACGGAACCCTTGGTGTGCGAGTAGCCAGACTCGCATTTGACCGGTTTTTTATTTATTTTAATACAATAGTTATGCAAGACTAGTTTCAACTTTAAAAGTGTTTTCAACCAATCTCCCAGAATGTTAAAATTTTAAGTCTTCTCGTCTATTTCTAATGAAACACCAGCCTCTTGAAAATTAATAAGTAAGTAGTACGGTACCGTAGTAGGAAGATTTTTAATATTTTCCTGGAACAGAAGACTTATGATTGCTTTACGTAATTACGTTAGAATCCGTATATAATTACATCAAAATTTTCATCTTTAAATAAATTCGCTCTTCTTTTTACATGATTTTATGAGAATTTGAAATGTCAGGTAAAATAGACTAATCAAATTCTGCAATATTTAAGACCGTCATAAAAGCATCAAGTCATACATAAATTACTGCCTCCGTGGTCTAATGGAAGAGCATTGGGCTCTTAACACGGAGGTCGTGAGTTTGATTCCCACCTTGTGATATGTAACTTTGTGCGTTTTTCCCCAGTTGGTTAGAGCATTGGAGGCCGAATCACCTGATTGTCTGAAAAGAAAGATGATTCCGTGCTTCGGATGGCACGTTAAGCCGTTGGTCCCGGCTACTATCTCTCATGGCAGTAGTCGTTTCATAAACCACGTCAGAGGCCGTAAGACGGTCTGAAAAAACTCTGAACCAGGGCTTGTCACGACCATAATCCTGTTCGAGTTGTCAGTAACACCGTTTCAACTACAAACTACCTTTTTAAGCCCATAGTTGTAGCAAGACTAACTTTTAGCTTGTGGTATTCCACCGCTGAGCATATAAGCTCTCTCCCACTCGTGAAAAGAAGCGTTACTTTATTATACATTGGACACTTAGCTGTCATTTCATAACCAAATGGGGGAGTCGCGCTGCAAGTCTGGCGGAGTACGGACGCGTGCGTATCGGCGTTAGGCTTGCACGTGGCTCTGCCATTTTGTGAACTCTTTTGTGTTTTAACCTTAAAACAATCACTTGAGATTATAAACTACTTACATTGGCAAAACTGCCACGCTAGACTTAATTAATACAACTGATCATTTTCCTACGTATTGGCTGAATTGTGATAACACATCGGATGCCACTAAACAAAAATTGAATTGAATTAACCAAATGGGTAAAATTGAAAAGAAAATCTGAGTCAGTGCGAGCGACAGAGGAATACGCTATAGCCTTTATTTTCCGCCACGTTTTCTATAGTAGTGTGAGGTTAAAATTGGTGGGAGGAGGAGTTCCTACTGTATGTAGTACTAGATACATACCTACTCTTTCTTAAACATAAGCCCAGGAGTGCTATATTTGAAAGTCACTCATCCCAATTGGAATTACGATAGTTACTATGGAATTAATGTCACTTTTGAGTATGAATAAGGCGCGGTTTATCCAGAAGAGACGTGTTGCGGTGGCGTATAGTCAAAGTAACACAATTGTACCTAAACCTTATAAACCTTATAGTACGTAGCATAGCGTCGTTTGGAGAATTACGCCCGCGCCTCCAGGCGACATCACCTGGAGGCGCGGGCGCTATTCTCCTTTACCACAAAAACGACGCTATGCTACGTATTATAAGGTTTTTATTGTGTTACTTAGATTATCCGGAACCCCAACACGTCTCTTCTGTACAAACCGTGGCTTAGGATGTGTGACATTCAAAAATAACAAGGACTCCTGTATGCATGTGAATAGTTATCCTTTTGTTAGAGGACTTTCAATTCAAGTCCTCAACACTGTAGGGCTAGCATGCCTATCACGACAAAGCGACAAAACAAGAAAACCGTCATGCGCGCTCGCTTTCATTTCGCATACGCGAAGTAACAAAGACAGAGGCACGTCTCGATTTTTGTCGTTTTATCGAGGGTATCATGCTAGGTCCTCAGAAATAAATTAACGGCATCACTATCCCAACCAACCCATGTTACATCCTACAGTCGCTGATAGCAAATAAGGGTAAAAATCGACTAGCCATAAATAAAATAACTTGTCTCTGATGTCATCGTATCGGGAAGCCACAGCGGTCAGCCCCTAATTATTTATCACATATCTATCAGTCACAGTAATGAAAACTCGTCCTACACACTGCTTGGAAGAGCGGCGAATATATAGGTTTAAAGAATTTAATTCTCATTAGAACATACAGTGAGAAAAAAATTCTACGTATACTCATACGTAGCCCATCGCAGCTTATACGTAGCCCGTAGCAGCTTACTTACACGTAGCTTACGACGCAATACTGATTATGAGTGTTGCATCAGTATATAAGTTGTCTCGTAGTTCACAACGTGCAACACTCGTAATCAGTATCGCGTTGTAAGCTACATGGTACGTAAGCTGCGACGGGCTACGTAATACGGAACAATTTTTTCTCAGTGTACAGTTTAATCTCATGATCTCATATCACAGAAAATCACAAAGCATTAATGATTTGATATTACATTAAATAATATTACACTATTCCTATTTACATTTCAATTTCCCGTTGTTTTCAGTGAAAACTCTACTTACACATTGTTGAGCCCACACCAAGTTTATCCATGCTACTTTGTCCATAACCCTCACAACTCAGGTCTTATTCATCTTTTTACTTTTGCCGCTGAGGTAATCTAAGGTGGGTTCAATTGACTTTTTGTTCCAGTTTGAAGAGAAGAAGAGCTTCTCTAATTTGTATTTTGTTCCATATTCGTATCGTTGACGCAACAATATTAAACTGAACTGAACGAAGAAAGCCTCCTCGATGATCTGTTGCTAGTGGAAACGGATAACGCGCCAAAGGTGCACTATGATCCCCATATTTGTTTTTTCTAAAATAAAACCACCGTTACGACCAGCGCACTCCAGGGAAGCAAGCCAATGCTGATTGAAAAATCTCTTCACCACGATGGCAAGTCAGACTCAACGACATTATCATCGACTCAACAAAAGTGAACTGTTTGTCAATCTCACAACCCGTGTGTCTCAGGACTCGTGGAAAGGTAATTGGGGCATCGGTAATAGATTGTTCGCCGCCGAAATGCGGGCGTCCGTCGTCGCCTGGTTGATACGCGTCTCTATCAAACAGTAATTAGTCTTTATTATAAAGCCATTTTGTTGTATCGTAGCTTGACAGATACTTGTCAATAGTGGTTGATTCTGATACGAAGCTATTTGTCACTTTGGAGTGAGTTGGAGGTCAATAAATCCTTGAGTGTGACCCGAGGGTTGAAACTGTAGAATGTTGATTAGCTCTAGATAATGTGTAATTTATTAAAAGAAAAATACATGTTCCAGTTTTAGAACAGAACACCGCTTTTTAACCCATAAAAGATGTACCTACTAAGAGATAAGGAAAGCATTTTAAGTTGCCTCGTACGAGACCCACCAGAAGTAGATAGAAGAAAATCTAAGCCTGAACCGGGGCTTAAATTTCAAAGCGTGTATTCTGACCACTGTTCATTAAAAGTGGTGACGGGGTCTCTACCTGTCACATTAGACCGATTATGGGCACTGCTGTATAGTATACTTCTTATTATGCTGACACTTTTTAAGGGGATGATCAGACCATCAAACTGAACCAATTTCTCTATTGGACCAACATCGAAATCATGAAAAAAAATCTGACGTCACAGACATTTGGCTCAAGTAGGTTTGCAGTTTTGTATGGGACAGCAGATTTTTTTTTGACACCGTGAGTTCATCGTTTCAGTATTTGCTAGGCGGTCACATACACATAATAAAATAAAAACTAAATTAATGTGCAATATTGTAGATATTAAAAATATTACAATACCTAACTATAGCTGGAATTCCCATTTTTTGTTACGAAACTCTCATACAAACTTTCACCCTCGTTTTCACACCTTAGCGGGTTGAATTGCGAAAAAACATTTTTTTGTGAACACGCTGGCAATAACACCATCTCTGCCAAATTTTAAGTTAGTAGTCTTTGTAGTTTTGGAAATTTGAGTGTCGAGTGAGTGTGCGGATTTGCATAGATTCAAGCAAATCTGACACAGCTTTGCCGAAAATAGATCAATATTCTGCCGCAGCGTGCTCTGCGATCGACTTGACAGTTCCTAACACCCACTTCGCACATAGCCAATAGACTCATTATATTCTAGGTAGGTAGGATGTATTCTAGGACACTGAGTTAATCTTAATTGCTATGTTATTCAGGAACTGTGCACACATTCTGGTCAAGCAGAGTCTACGTTAAACTAGAGAACGATCAAATCTCTATGGAAATAATATGTCAGTTAATAGTTGGACTATTTACCAGCGTTGTAGTTTCTGGTACAGTCAGCAATGCTGGTTAGGTTAACTAATTTGAAATGTTGGTCACCTTCACTGTAAACTAATAGGTACATATGAGGCACTGAGAGCAAAACTGGGTAACCATCTGAAAACTGCATTGCTGGGGTACTTATATACCTTTTACCTAGGCAATAGTAATGCAAATAGTCAAGTGCCCTCAGAAGGTTACCCCCTTTTGCTTAGTTACGATAAAAACAGGTTTGTAACAAAGTTTTAGGTGACCTTCATATCAAATAGGTTATTTCACAGGAATTTTCAGGTAATAAATCAAATTAACCAACAACATTTTTTTTTTATGTGTACAATTAAATTAAGAAACTTTTGTATTTATTATGTTATGCTGTACAATTTATTACTATTAGGTACGTCAAGATCCGACGTCGAACTAAGGTTCATGACGATGAGATAGAATTGCTGGACTAAAGTACTCGTACCGGTGGGCAGGACACGTGGCTAGAAGAACAGACGGCAGATGGAACAAAGCCTTGACTGAGTGGTGGCCGAGATCAGCCAAGAGAGGAGTGGATTGTCCAGCAGCCATGGACTGATGATATTACAAAGGCGGCAGGAAAGACGCATAAAACTGTCACAAGACAGGAAAGAGTGGCAAAATTGGGGGGAGGCTTATACCCTGCAGTAGATGGACAAAAGCTGCTGATGGCGATGAAGATTATGTACCTACATCAGTGAACAAAGTCAAAGTCAAAGTCAATATAATATATTCAATATAGGAGCTTGCAGCACACTTATCAAACGTCAAATCTTTTTTTAAAGCTACCACCGCGTCGGAACGTGTTGTCGCTGTAGAGAAGATGCGGTCAGAAACTCTACAACATAACACGACTTAATAACTATTACAATATAAATTCTTAAGCTAAAGTTATGTATACAATAATACATAGTCTTATAGTTCAATAACTTTGTACACAATGTATTTAGGATATTATCATTACAAGAAGGTTTATCATTATCATATCAAAATAATCATTATTATCATAATAATGATACGGACTGTACTTGACTCTCGTACGTTCTGACTGCAACCTGGGAATTGTTAGTTAGAACCGAGTCTTGTACACGGATCAGTAAATTAAATAAAGCTTAACTTCCGTGTTAATTATGTACACTCACGCTTGTATTCCACCGGGATAGGCAGAGACAACAGATATGATCCTGATAAACCTCATGTGAATGCGGACACTGTAAATTGGTTAAATACAGGGTGTTAAATTAAATACGTTACATATCAAAGGACCATCAAACTATGGAGCCAACATCGAAATCGCGAGAGAAAAAAACTGCTGTTTTATACAGATAGGTGGCGAGGCCATTGACCTTTTCTATGGAAAATCCGGTTTTTTTTCGCGACTTTGATTTTGGCTCCATAGTTTTAAAGTTGGTCCATACCACAATTTCGCCCATTTCGCCAATAATTTTATTTCTCAATGAAGGTATTTTATTATACTGACACTTTTAAGGGGATGATCAGACCATCAAACTGTACAACTTTCTTTATAGATTCAAAATCGAAATTGCGGGTCGAGCAGCGTTTGACGTTTTCTATGGAACAGCTGATTTATATTTCGCGATTTCAATGTTGGGCCCATACTCAACGTTGTTCAGTTCGATGGTCCGAAGCACCCCCTTAAGTAAGTAATGCATTAAATTTTACACCCTGTATATCCCTGCTAACATACATAACACGTAATTTTGTGAAAACTGAGTCGCACATAAGTCCCACTAAGTATTTTGACGTACTAATTAGTCCACAGTGTCTGCACTCTGCATACCTTACTTTCATGTCGTTGTTCTACAAAATCGCATTCAAATAAATTCTCCAAAAGTTCCTATGCAAATAAAGACATTAAACATGTCGCCCGTTACCTTAACGTTCCTAATGTAACTTTTACTGCTTAAAAAGTATAAACAACTTTGAATTGGGTGTTTTATAATCACGCTATAACACAATTAGGGTTGTTCACGGTATTTACTGAATTAATACAGGATGTTGGAATGGTGCAGGTATTGTGGGCAACGATTTTAAATTCGGTGACGGTCGCCTTATCTCGATAGAACTATTTAATTTGTGTTTTTAAGGTTGTTTACTCTCGATTTGGGGATCATTTTGAAGTAATTACCTTAAGTTTGGTGCTTCCGGATTCGTGTTATTTGCGTATAAATAGTGTAGTAGAATTCAAAACGCAAATTTGTTTTCCAGTGTCTGTCACAGAACAATGTTTTGATGTGTATTATTATTGTTGGCTGGGCTATTGCATTGCAAGCAAGGGTCGTTATGTAACACTGCGACCATTGCTGGTCTATTGTGTTCGCCCTAAGCTCACCAATATACAACGTGTTAATGAATAAGCGCAAAACCTCATACACCCCAATTGATTTATAACAAAATAATTACATTGAAACAATAATTTCATTATTTTGACAGTTATAATTTAAAGTTATTCGCACTTTAAGTTTTGAGGCAAACATGATTTGTTATCATTTCAGCAATGAATGAAAGCGCTAACATACTCATGGATACATTTTATGAATCTTGTTTTGGTACTAAATAGGGTGAGAGTGCCCAAGCGGTGGGTTGAGATCGATTTCAGTAAATTTTAAATTTTACGAACAAATTATTTAATATTTTGAAAAAAATTACCTATGTTGAAACCATGATAATTCGATTCTGCTCTCGATTCTAAACAAACTACTCTCTAGTTTTGCGTTTATTCATTAACACGTTGTACATACGAACTATTTTTTTATTATTCTCGGGTTTCTTCACGATATGTTTTCCTTCACCGCCGAACTAGTGATAATGATAAATACAACCGTATAAAATTTCCGTACAACTTAGTGGTCCAGGCCAGAAATCGAACCGCTGCTTCGTGATTGAGTAACTAGCTCTCTTCCGTAAGGACTATCATCGCTCTTTTATATGGGATTGGATTAGTGTTGGTTTTCAATTAGTAAAAAAAGTTGACAATTACTAATTTCAAAATGTGATTTATCTTCTTTCTTACAAATGGTGTTACCGATTCTGTACATTATTTTTATTTTCAGATTGAGTGTTTATTTTTCAACACCTTGTATCATTGGCATATCGAATTTAATGTACCTACATCTCCGTGTTGATAACGGTTTGTAATATACCAATACTTCATTTCAAATAAGGACGAAAAGATTTTCCGATTTGCTAATATAATTTATTTAGCAGAAAGATGTACTATCGAACATATCTTGGACGTTACTAAAGCTGTTCTAAGAATATGTGAGAGGAAGTGTTTCAAATCTCTGTTTCTTAAAATTTCGTTGTTAATATATTCTGACACTTCAAGTGTTTAAGTTGGCTTACAATTTAAGATGTGGCAAGTACATTTTCACCACATATTTTATGACTTTCTTCCACCAATGTTTTCGCAATAAAAACGGCCATGTTTTTAATGTCGCATTCTTATTTAACGGTTCAAGTTAAACATCTTACGTTCTGATAACACCTGGTAATGTCACCTTTTATTAAATCATAATTCACACTTTTTTATGTTTACGACTTAATGTTTGGGAGATAGAATATAAAGTGTAAATGTTTACCGGCCTATCAACGAATTTATGGATGTTTAAACATTTCGGTTAAAACGACGGTTTGATAAAGATATTATGAGTTTAAATAAGCTTGTTCAGGGTAGTATACGATATTAATAATATGACATAGGTATGTCAAATATTAGAGGTACTGACGGATCTTTAAGAGGATGTTCAGACATTCTCTATGGGACTAACATGGAAAAATAGAAAGCTAAATTACATTTGAGTCGTTATGGATTGCAGTTTTGTATAGAACAGAAGATTTTTTTTTATGTTAGTCTTATAGAGAAAGTTTTTTAAATGGATGGTCACCCCCTTGAATACTGTACGCGTAATTAAGAAGGTCTGTTAGTCATCATCATCTCAGCCGATGAAAATCAACTGCTGGACATCGGCCTCCCCCAAGAATCGTCACAACGACCGGATCTGCGCTGCCCTGATTCAATTGGTTCCTGCCGCCTTCACCAGGTCGTCGGTCCAACTTGTAACCGCCTAACCACACTGCGCTTTCCGGTACGCGGTCACCACTCGAGAAATCTTCAGTCCTATCGGCTATCGGTTCTACGAGCAATGTTCCCCGCATCGCAAATTTTTTTTGAACAAAAGTGTGGATCAGGCGATCCGTTTTTTATGGGAGGTCCTAAATTTTTTTTAGTTTTTCAACTTATGTTCCTTAGGGAGAGTTGTTTAGTTTCATTGTCTGAATACACTAAAATTTTGCTAGTAATTAAAAACTATACTTCATTCCAAATAAGGACGACAACATTTTTCGATTTCTATTTAGCTTTCTGGCCAAATCTGATTACGAAATGTAATTAATTTACTGGATACATATAATATCCAACATATCTTGGACGTTACTAAATCTGTTCTAAGAATAAGTGAGAGGAAGTGTTTCAAATCTCTGTTTCTGTAATGCAAAATAGCCTTAAAATTTCGTTGCTATTTTGAATGGAGTATAGTAGTTTATAATTTAGCACCTTTCTATACCGACAATAAGGAATGCAATCAATTATAGAATGGAAATGCATTCTACCCTATATTGGCAAATATTGCACACGATGTTCATTATGCAGTCTCTATGCACCATGAAATACCTATTGAATAAAACTATTCCTGATCAAATCATCACAACAAACTAACAAACATTCCGCCCGTACTCCGTATACAAAAAGATAAAAGGTTTGTTTATCCATTCATATCTCTTTGTGAGATAAAAGCGTTATGTGTTTGTTTTTTGAACGTAACGTGTGTTTTATACAAGAGTTCCGGTGAATCATGGCAATTTGAAACTTACGACTTAGAACATAAGAGTTTTTCTATGAGTCTTCTTGTATAGAACGGACAATAACTAACAGAGCTTTGAAGGCATTCTGTAAAGAAAGTTACAGCAATTTGTACTCTGTACAGTTGGAATAAAGTGCATTGTTGTAGTTGATGTTACAACCGAAAAGTGTCCGAATACTGTTTTGAACCGAATGCGTAACAATGATTTAGAAGGTTTTTGACAATCAAAACTACCTACTGCCCAATATACCGGTACAGTACTAATCAAGTCAGTATAGACAATAATTACTACAAGTACCCAGATTTTATACATGGTGTTAAACTTAAATGCACGACATGTATGAGTTTCAGACCATAAAAGCAGAATGAAAAACGTTTTATATGTGACCAACATTGAATCGCGAGAAAATCGATCGTTCCATAATGGTTATCGTTGATTAGTAAAAGCTGGAAGTCAAAGTCAAAGTCAATATAATTTCTTCAATATAGGAGCTTGCAGCACACTTATCAAACGTGGGATGGGCTGAAGCACCCTTTTAAGAATGTAACACCCTGTAGAAAGAGAAAAAAGAGCTCCTTATTGACTGACTCATCAACTCAGAGCCAAAATTAGTTACTGGACTAAAAATTAATTAAGGATAATTCCGAAACTCCATCGACTAATTATTATAAGGACTAGCCTTGCGGTAGCATTTCCCCTCTGCCACGGTATAAGCACAATTGATCTTGTGCATTTACATTCAATTTTACACCTTATCACTAAACGAGACAGCCTATAATTGCGAAATAATAACTTCGAACTTAAAACGTTTGGGGAACGTTTCACACGAGACTACTTTTCATGATTTTTGACATTCAAAATTAGAATCTAAAGTTATGGGGAATAAAATCCAAAGTTACGGATTTCATGTTACCTCACCCCCCGCAAAAAGTGGCAGAAATGTTTGTTAGTAGAATTACACGCGTAACCAGTCCACATATAAATAGTCAAAGTTTGTTAGATAAACTTCTCTCCTTTTATGTGTAAATTTTGCAGAAATTGTGGTATTTGAAAATTTTAGAAATATAGGTATGAACATCGTGTTTGGCTATGTTACTTGACTATTATTAAAATAAAGGTGTCATTATATTTTTAGAAGAAAAAACGTTACAATTGACAACATTTTTTCATTGTAATTTCAGACCCACTTTTCAGGTATTTTCTTTGACGAGACATTACTGCTGAAAAACGGATGAAAACATGAAACTGGACTGTGCTTTTCAGGAAAGTAGATAATATCGTTCCGCTGCGTATATTCAAGAAAATGTTATACAGGCCTATGACAGCTTTAGTTCCAATATAGCCGTTATGGCGCTGAAGTCACATTTTCTCTCATGAAACGTCATCATTGGACGATGAGAGGACGCCATATTGAACTTACAGCAACAGCAGCGTCTTGCCTTGAGTTGAGAATCCTTGACAAGCCCTAACTCTTCTCCGTTGTATGACATATTAATATCGTTGATTACTTTGTTCCTTGGTAAAATATCCATATTTTTGCATTACGGAATAACTATATACATACCTATAACTACAAGTTCTATACTAATTATATATTATAAATTTCTATATATTTTAAATTTCTATACGAATGAATGAAAGAAGACTTACGAATGAAATATACCAAGCAAAGGTGAGCGGAAATGTTGGGAGAGGCCGTCCGAGGAAAACATACCATGATCAAATCAATGATCTTTTCCGAAAAGGATAAGTGCGTAGCACCCTCAATCGACGGAAGTGCATGAAAAGATGTATGAATGTGAATGAGGCTAAAGAGGTGTGCCAGAGTCGTAGCGTGTGGCGGTCCGTGGTCTCTGCCTACCCCCATGGGACAATGGCGTGAGCTTATGTATGTATGTATGTCAATAAAAATTAGCATTATCAGCAGCGCCACAACGGAAATGATGGAAATAAGTGCAAACACTGTCGCATCTGTAGCTTGCTACTTATCAGTATATTATAATCTGTGGTGTTATAATAAAGTAATCTGCCTGTCCATCTTGTAGTTATTATTCATGTCGGCGAGATAGAGTCGCTGACGACGCAAGTCTGTGCCGGTCTTAATATTCACTCCTACTTTATCTCGAAACTTTGCTCTGACGTGAAGTTACTGTGGAATAAACCCAAACTTTGGCCTGATGAGGAAATCAGGGATGTTCAGTTGTAATTTAAAACTTTGTATCTTGTACCCTAATTAGTTTAGTCGATTCATGTGCATGACATTATAAAAAAAACTGGTCAAGTGTGAGTCGGACTACGCGCGCACCAAGGGTTCCATACCACTACACAATACAACGTGTTAATGAATAAGCGCAAAACCTCATACACCCCAACTGATTTACAATAAAATAATTAGATTGAAACATTAATTTCATTATTTTGATAGTTAAAATTTAAAGTTATTCGCATTTTAAGTTTTGAGGCAACAATGATTCCTTCTTATTTCAGCAATGAATGAAAGCGCTAGCGTGCTCATGGATACATTTTTAGAATCTTGTTTTGATAGTAAGTAGGGTGAGTGTGCCCGTGCGGTGGGTTGACATCGAGTTTAGAAAATTTTAAATTTTACAAACAAAGTATTTAATATTTTGAAAAAAATTACCTATATCGAAACCATGATAATTCTAATCTGCTCTCGATTCTAAACAAAATACTTTCTAGTTTTGCGTTAATTCATTAACACGTAATAAGCTTATGAAAATGTTTGTCGTTTCCGGGACCCTTAACGCGTGACTGACTCGCACTTGGCCAGTTTTTATAATTTTTTGTTATACTGTAGTTTTTATTCTAATCACACCCAGTTTGACGCTTGAGTCATCTTGAAAAAAACACGTTTTTATTTACATACATACATACCTATACATAAACTCACGCCATTATCCCATGGGGGTAGGCAGAGACTACGACTCTGACACACCTCTTTAGCCTCATTCACATTGATACATCTTTTCATGCACATAATTTTTATTTTATTATTAAAATACTAGTTAGCAAATCAGCTATAATACCGCATACGCATTTTCTGTGAATATTTCAACCGGCTAGCTATTACAGCTCAAAAGATATACAAGGTGTTACAAAAATACAAATAAACATTTAAGGGGGTGGTTTAGACCATCAAATTGAACAACTTTCACTATGGGACCAACATCGAAATCGCGAAAAACAAATCTGATGTTCCATACTAAACTACAAATCTACTCGAGCTAAATGTATGGGAGAGCAGATTTATTTTTTCGCGATTTCTATGTTGGTCCTATAGTGAAAGTTGTTCAGTTTGCTGGTCTAAACCACCCCTTTAAATGTTTATTTGTATTTTTGTAACACCTTGTATATCTTTTGAGCTGTAATAGCTAGCCGGTTGAAATTTTCACAGAAAATGCGTATGCGGTATTATAGCTGATTTGCTAACTAGTATTTTAATAATAAAATAAAAATTATGTGCATGAAATGATGTATCAATGTGAATGAGGCTAAAGAGGTGTGTCAGAGTCGTAGTCTCTGCCTACCCCCATGGGATACCGCTATATACCGCGATAACCGCCTTAAAATTTTTAAATGTTTATTTTTACTTTTGTAACAAACAGTATATCCCTTTATGGTTAGGACAGTCAAACAAACCAGCGGATGGACGGACGGGCAGTGTAGGCATATGAATACGGTCCCGTTGACACTCTTTGGGTATGAATCCACAAAAAAGACAAAAAATCTACATACCTTAAGTCAATTGCTAAACCTATTAATTTTATATTTAAATGAGGCACTCATAATTCCTGATTTCAATAATTATAAAATATTACATACCATAATGGCATAACAGAATGAATACACTGTCTTAATAAAGACAGACAGTGAAATTATATCTCATTACAAACAATACAAAACAATAAAGAAATAAATCGTTGCCCTTCGTACGACAAGACTCAACTCCCATGACATACAGATGACAATATAATTACAACTATCTATAGATAAAGTTCAAGTGTAGGGACGCCAGAGAGTGGAACCGATACAGTTAGGTGAACACGAAATATTGACATTTTGAACTTCTTCAATTTTCGACACAAAGATCCAACACGCCTAAACAAAAAAAAAATATTTTCTTTCTTTTAAAAACATTAATTTTTCTTTGAAAATAATTGGATTGTAAAGACAAAGACAATCGTCAATACTATCAAAACTTCTTGAAGACAATTTATTTTGGTAAAAATTTCATATGCGATTTGATGAAAATACTGGTTGATATTCCACGAAAAAATATAAATAAAAGCCATTTGCGATTTTTTTTTTTTTTTAATAGTTTATCCTTTCGGAAAGGCAATGGGAACTAGCCCTTACAGCCTGGTCTTTAGTGATATTTTTCTTTGTACTTAATACCTAACTCTTGAAATGCGAGGGTGGTACACACATTCCAATGTTGAGGGGAGTTTTACGCAAGGATCAATCCGAATCAAACGGGAGCGCCTTCTTTATTTCTCACTTTTACTATATTGTTCTCCATTAATGGCACATTATTAAACAAATCCACCACATTAACAAAATAATAGCCACGAAAAACTAATTTAGAAAATTAAGAAACAAAGCCCGTCCTTTTTTTCACGATTCCCATGCAAAACTCTCCTGATGATGATGGGATGATAGATGAAAGATGAGGATGAAATTGTGGTCGATTTTGTAAGCTCGCGCGTTGCCGCCAAAATCACCATGAACGAGTAAACTTGCACCAAAACTTTTGTTCTTTCTTCGTATATATTTGAGATTCCTGTTATGTTGGTCGATTTACGCAACTTTTTGGTTCACAATCCGCACGAAATTATGTCACAAAAACCACTAAAACCAATTTTTCACGAATATCAAATACAACACCGACCGAACAGATTAATGGCGGCAAGCCTCCTCCTCTTGCGATTTTAAGAATAAAATATATTGTTTCTTAATTCAATCAAAAGGCTATGAGTAATATTTTTTGACGTCGACTGGCCAGTGACATTCGAATATTTAAACATTAAAATCTCCTTAGTTTTATCAAACCTACACAAAGATCTTAACAAAGAGATTTTATCTATAAGATCTAACGTTAGTAATAATTTTACAATATGCAAAAATGTTGATAGAATATTTACAATGTTCTTAGATTAGATTGAAACTTATCTAACATTAAAAATACGTAAGTGAGATATTAATGCCATTTTGCAGGAAAATAATTAAGATATTTCGAATTATATGTAAAAAAGCTTAGGTAACCTTGATGATTATTTATGACTGACCAAAACGGCTAGTCTTCACAATGTTACGTTATGTAATTATTTTGTTATTGCAGTTTCTACCTACTTATTTTTTGTTTTGATTAAAAGATGTGCGTTACAGAGTTTCTGGCCGCATCTTCTGACACAACGGAACACCTTCCGACGCGGTGGTAGAGTCAAAGAAATGACGTCAGAAAGCTATTAATATGATATTATTTTGAATAAATTTTTAATTATGATATTTCAGATTAGAATGATACTTCAAATTCCAAGCAGAAAAATCCTCGGGAAAAATTAAGGGTATATTACTTTTTGAGCGATCCATACAAAACGAAGTCTGTTTATATTTTCAATACTAACCAATTAAAGGCAGTGAATTTTTTCAGAAACAATCTTGAAGTAATCTCTATGTCTGATTTCCTTTAAAATGTATAGTTTTAAAGTTACAGTGCCTCAAAGATTTCCATACAAATCTTAAATTTGTTCTTAGCATTGAAACTGTATATTTTAACGAAAATCGGATGATATACAAGAATAGAAATTTGTTTCTGCTTTCAAATTTCATTGACTTGAATTGGTCAGTATTGAAAATATCACCAGACTTCGTTTAGTATGCAGCGCGCATTTACACATTCGAAATAAACTTCTTTTATAGCAAGTAAAACAAATAAAATAACTTTATGTCTTTAATTTCCATTGGCAAGCACGACGATGCATCAACGTTTCATATTGACCCATTGACTTATCATTTTACCTTAAAACAATCAATTTCAACAATCAACTTACCCACTGAATATGGACAGCGAAAATAATGCATTCATTACACGCACTCTTAACATAACCAATTTATCTTCCACCACAATTTCACGCCAATTTCAGCTTTCACCGTTTACAATAAGGGTTTAACAATAATTTGGTAACTGTAAGTAATGTTGTACAGAATCAGTGGTATTATTACGATGTTTAATCACACGTAAAAACTTTATTATTTTAATATAATTTGTGACGCCGATGTATCCGGTGATTCAATTGACATGTTAATGTAATATTAATGATGATTCATTACTTTTTGTTGTGAAATAAAATTTTACTACCTACGTAACCAGCCGCCGTAGCATATTGCACGTGATACGGCTATATCAAGCCTTTTATCTCGTTCGTTAAATAGAAAGAGAGGTGATAGCGCTATATCACGCTGCCATGCTAGCGGTGCAGTTGTGAACAATGATATTAGTAAAACAGTAATTGATCGGCCTTGCGCGAACATTGCAATTGACAATAAAACCGATCAAGTGCGAGTCGCGCTACTCGCGCACCGAGGGTTCCGTACAACACCACCACACAACACAACATACTTACAAAAAACTTTTTTTTTCTCCGGGACCGACTCACACTTCGCAGATTTTTATTATTTATTGTTATACTGTAGAGTTTGCTCTATACACCTATCACACCAAATTTGATGCTTGTATGTATTACCGTTTTTACGATAGAGAGAAAAAAAACATTGATAAAAATTTGTTTCTTGTATGAGGACCCCCCTAAAATTTTAACTTTTTGACATTTTTGTTATCTGTAAGCAAATCCGCCATAATAATGCACATTCTGTGAAAATTGCAACTGTCTAGCTATTACGAATCAAAAGTTACAGTCCTAAATAGATAGGACGGACGGACGGACAACGTAGGCGTAGTAATAGGTTCCCGTTTTCACCCTTTGGATACGCAACCCTAAAAATTACTTAAAACAATCGTTATCTATATCTTGCCAACATCACCCTCATTTCGACAAATATGATCATAATACAGGGTGTAAGGGACAGCCCTCCGCAGACTGAAATGGTGAACTTAGACTTTCAAACTGAACAACTTTCACTATGGAGCCTACCTCTGGAAACGCGAAAAAAAATCAACAGTTTCATACAAAACTGCTGTACCTACCCGACTCAAATGTATAGGACAGTAAATTTTTTTTCGTGTTTCCGGAGGTAGGCTCCAAAGTGAAAGTTGTTCAGTTTGATGGTCTGCGTTCACCATTTCAGTCTGCAAAGGACTGTCCTTTGCACTCTGTACATATACAGGCTGTTAGGGTAAACAGTTGCATTACTTTAAGGGGTGATTGTACCCATGATACTGAACAACTTTCTCAAAGAAACCGAAAGCAAATTCGCAAAAAAAATTATTGACTTTTCTTACAAACGCTTGATCAGCTGATTGCATTTAGTATGGAAAGACAAAAAAAATTTTTACAAATTTCCTATAGGTTTCTTTGGGAATGTTTTTAACCCTAACACCCTGTAGTGTCGTAGTCAGATCTTAGAATTGGGCATATCTTGATCCTGGGCATTTCATTATACGTCGTTATTTCATGATATGGCTACATCTTAAACCCACATCATTCATTGCGATTTATCTCTTAATTTTCTACCTTTCGTTATTTTTGTTACAATTTGTTTCATTCCTACATGATTTATATTCGTAGTCATATTTATTCGGACTCACTGAAAAGCGCTTTAGTTTAGCAAACTTTTAATATTCAAATCTTATAGCCACTTTAATCTCAAATAACTGTCTCAAAAAGCATTGTCTACTGTCTAGGAGAAAAGACAAAATTCTCAGCAAAACTTTACATACATCTAATTTAGATAAAGAGTTTTAGATAAACGGTACAAATCACTGAATACAAAAACGACTTTACATAGCTCCTTTCAAATGCAAATGGCTGTATTAAATTTGCAATTTAGACCTCGATAACGCAGGTCTGATTGGTCTAAGTTAAGAGATTTTAGAGAAACTCTATACAGGGTCCTTCTTAATATGCTGACACTTTTTTAAGGGGATGATTAGACCGTCAAACTGAACAACTTTCTCTATGGCACCAACATCGAAATCGCTAAAAAAATCGGCTCTTGCATAAAAAGCTGCAAACCTACTCGAGCCAAATGTATGAAGTTGTTCAGTATGATGGTCTGGTCTTCTCCTTATAAAAGTGTCAGCATATTAAAAAGGACCCTGTATTTAAATAGATAGACAGATAACTCACGAAAGACAAAATTAAGTCTATATTATATACAAATATTATTTTAGCGGTCAATAGCCCGTCACTACACTCTTTTATCGTATCCTATAAATTCAAATACACTTTTTGCATTAAAATTAGTTGATGCCTATTCCTTTATCAATGAACAAAATGAAAATATAATTTGTATCTGTATATTTTTGACTATCACTGTTTTGAATTCGAGCAGATTTTCACACGGTATCTCAGGCTAGAACCGCTTTAAGCTGTCACTTGCACCACAAAGCAACTGTAGGCGACGCGTCGGGCTCCAAGAGCCTTCAGACAATGAAGGCCCTATTGTGATGTTTAAATAGCTTCTATGCAAACCTACGTGTACACTTATGTGTAGCATATTTTTATAACTAACGCTCTTTAAATTGTCTAGCACTGCCGCCAGGATACTAGTCTAGTGTGTTCGTTCAAATTGTATAACGGAAAAACTGTCAAATAAGTATTTGAGACTTTGAAGTATAAATCCCCAAATCATTGATATTATAATATTACACTACTTATAGCTTTTTTCCGCGCGATTTCGTCAACGTAGACATATTCTTTGCTAATCGACCGTCGTATCGACAAAACAAATACATATAATTTATTCTGTGAATATGAACTATCTGTCCTGTAACAATTCGTTCAGAAGTTAGTCGATTACTAACAGACACACCAACGATCATATACTGTATATATCATTCTTAATATACTGACACTTTTTTAAGGGTATGATCAAACCGTCAAACTGAACAACTTTCTCTATGGCACCGAAATAGAAATCACGTAAAAAATATCAGCTTTTCCATACAAAACTGCAAACCTACTCGAGCCAAATGTATGAGATTTATAGTTTGATGGTCTGATCATCCTCTTAAAAACTGTCAGCATATTAATTTGGATCCTGTATATCATCGTTGTATAGATCATAATTTTATAAAGAAGATTTATGTGGCATACATATACCTACCTAAGAAAAATTTATAATGTATTGTGCTGCAGCATTGCTCCATGTTTAAAACCCTGTCTCATATTATATACCCAATTCGTATGATGACTTTCAACGTGAAAAGGCTGATGACGATAATTATCTTCAAATGAATGTCAACATTATAACAGAAAACAAATTTCTTTACATAAAATAGCGCTTATTTTGATGTCACTTAAAGAACAGTATTGTACTGGGCTAATTAGAAGGCAAAAGCAGCGTGTCTGCTTCTTCTAAGATTGTTGAAAGCGACGAGGATTAATTTTCATAAAGAATTACATTCTGCAAAATACGAATACCTTCGGAGGAAGAATGTAATGCCTCACGAAATACGACTGTAAAGTATAGTGCAAATAAAGTAGTTGCCAGGACGTACCCTTGTGACACCCCGCATGTTACGTGGAAGATATCTGACTGTTCGACTGTGACACAACATTCCTTGTGATCATGCAGGAGTCTTAGAAGTCGAAAAAACTTCTTCGTGTACCTTAAGGGTCAATTCACATTAGAAGAACATCCAAGAAAAGGCGTGCAGCGGAAATGGTATCACTAGTAAATAAGTCAAATTTATTTGCACGTCGCCGACGCGTCGGCTGCTCACGGCGCGCCGCGCTGCCCGTATCGCTCCAAATATTCACTATTGATAAGCTTGCCGCTGCGCGCCAATGCTCTTCGATGCTCTTCTAATGTGAATTGACCCTTACTTTTCCAGAACCATCAACCAGATACTGAAAAACGCCTTCTCTAGCTTAACAAAGCAGAGAATCAACTTTTGACTCTGTTTTCTACTTTTCTCTTATAAAAAATATCTCGTCGCAGGTGCCGATCGGAAGCCAAATTGGGTCTTCGTCAAAAGCTTTTTAGATAGTGGCATCATTCGGTTTAACTTTGGCAAATTATTTTTCAAGGGCTGACAAAAGAGAGATACGGCGGTGAGAACCACACTCGGACCGGTCCCCCTTGTTCTTAGAAAGTGCCTTAATCCGAGACACCTTAAATTATATCGGTTCTAGTTTCTCCTCCCACATTACGTGTAATTATTGCATTTCCAGTTACATTAGTTGCCACTGATATTAAGGTGAGTTTGAATTAGGAGAAAATCTGTCATTTGCAAAATCGGTCAGTTATAGAGTCGGTTCTTTGTAGAATCGGTCCTTTCACGAATTGGCATTTCTAGAATTGGTTGTAAACTAAACCATAATTATGATTATCTATTTGCACAGCATAAGAATGAACAAATGAAAGAACTTATTAAATTTTTGACTAATGAACAAATTAAATATATTTATCCCTAAAAATGCAGTTATATAATGTAGGTACATAAAAGAAAACATGAGTACTAATCTATCTAAGATAATTTCCACTCAAGTGAGCCGTGTCGCAAAGGGCCGGTGAGTAACGCCGCGGGGCGCGCTAACTGATGGGGACTTAGCAGGAATCTCTTAATTTATAGCTTCGATGTTAGTTGATGTCCGAATTAAGAGCGAAGAGCGGAACTAAAGGATGTTAGGTATTTGAAAAATTATAGGAACTAGCTGTTACCTGCAACTTTGTCTGCGTGGAATTTTTATGCTTGTCCTTCCTTGGAGCTCATCCAAGGAAGGAGAGGCATAAAAGTTCGCTATACCAAATATCAACAAAGTCGGTTTGGCCATGAAGAGTTACAGACGGAGACACTTTCGCATATTGTAATAAAATTGTATCACACTAGTATGGATAAGTTACCTGCATAGTTAACCCTTGGATAGGAATTTTAAAAAGTGAATTAAAAAAAAGACAAGCTGCTCTAAGATCTTAAAAATAATTGGCAACTACCGGCGTGGGCTTTTATCTATAAAGTGTTTTATCTATTATATTTAGTAACATGCAATTGTAGTTAACAATCAATGGCCTTAAGGTAGACCAGTTGACGTCAAGCTACCCTAATTTGACAGTCTGGATTCATTAGATTCTGTGGATTCTGGCTTCTATCCAACTCTAACGAGCGTCTTTCCCCGCTTCCTCTCATGACCTAAGTCTAACAGAATGTTATCTAAAGACTCATAGTGGGTGAAATAATCTGATTTGTCCATTTGCCGGTCGTACGACGGTAACAAACGGCGGTGCTTCGATTAACAGGATTACTTTTTGTTCTTACTGTGATTATTTCTTATTCTTAATGTTAAATGGCGAAAAAAATTGTCAGGAACGGTAGGGGAGGGATATTTATTTTGCTTTTTGCGAAGTTTTCGGGGCAAGGTAACGGCTGTTAAGTTGTGTCACTTTGAATGTAGCTTCTGAAGATTTAGGTGCAAGGAAAAAGATTCTTTTGTGGAATTAAGTTTAGTCTGTTTTTTGTAAATTGCTAGCATTGTTAGAGCATATAGGTACAATATTATGATTAAAGGATTCAGGACCTACTCATCTATGTAAGTAGACACGATAGATATATTTATGCTTAGCAATGTCATCATTTTGGGGTGACCAGAAACTTAGCTAACGCCAATGACGTTACCCATCTTTGGTCACCACTAAAGAGTACAGTAGCAACAATCAACAATCAGCAATTATTACGTGTTAAGTAGCGGCTAGTCGTCTTTCGTTCGTTCGCAAAAACATTACAAAGGTAACCTTGAGTCACTTTATGAAAAATCCTGAAACACATTTCATTTCTTCCCACAATTTTAATCCAAATTACACTACTCTTTGTATTACATGTTAATCTAAAAACAGCAGATTTTCGTGACACAAAGCAGTCTGTAAATGCGAGAGATTAAATATCAGCACGTGGAAGCAGGTCCCCTCCTCCTACCTCTCTGGGAGAACTAATCCGCATCTACTTATCTATGTTTGGAAAATTGTTTCCAATTTTAAAAGCCTTAACCCTTTTGTCAACTGCAAAATACTAAACAGCATAATACAGTAACGTGCGAATCTGCACCCTTATCGGCTGCCCTCCCGGGGTATACCCGGCATTTGTAACCTACCCGGATTATCGGCCTGCCCGGGGCAAAAACAAGACGGTCCAAAACATCCGTCGGCGAACATAAATTTTCGACAATGATTCATGATAGCGGGGCTTAGCCGAAGTTTTTGTGCACTCGATTAATTGTTGGGCGTTTTAGGTAGATTGTTTTGTTGTCAGGTGCTTCGTTGTCTCAGTTAGGAGTTTTTAAGGAAGTTACTTTACTTTCCTCTTTGGAAAAGAACAATACAGGATCACCAAAGTGCAAAGAAAAATGCGAATGAAATGTGAATATGCAGTATTTGGCTAGTAAGCATATACAGGGTGAAATTGATATCATTAACATCCTTTTAATCTAAGAGTCTACCCATCAAACTGAACAACTTTTACTATGGGAGCAAAGCAAAAAATAATCAGCTGTTGCAAACATTTGAGTCGAGTAGGCATTGCAGTTTAGTATGGAACCGGTGATTTACGTTTAGCTCCGATCGGTTTACTCCCATAGTGAAAGTTATTCAGTTTGATGGGTAGACTCTTAGTTTTAAATGCTGCTAATGATATCAATTTCATCCTGTATATTTACAAATAGATTACTTATACTGTAAGGTTTTGTAAGGGGATGATCAGACTAAAGTGGACCCTATTTTCAATTTACTGCATCATCAGCTTTTATTTTTGGTTTAGTAGTAGAGATAGATGATTAGACGTGATAATTTGAACATCGCTACCATTGTCTAAAATTGAATCCAATTTAAGAAACTGAAACATTTAGGAAAGAAATCCACTTTATCATAGTCGGATAAAATCCACTACTGTCCAGTAACTTTCCATGATAAAATGTTATAATGAAAAATTTAATGCAGCTTCAAAGCCAAAGTCAATATAATTTATTCAATATAGGAGCTTGAAGCACACTTATCAAACGTCAAATCTTTATTAAAGCTACCACCGAAGATGCGGCTAGAAACTCTACAACATAACATGACTTAAGAAAAGTTTATTCAGAATGCGTAAATGCGCGCTGCATATAAATGCAGTCTGGTGATAATTTCAATAGTAACCAATTAAAGTCAATGACATTTTTCAAAAACAATCTAGAAACTAATCTCTATGCTTGTATGAAGTCAGATTTTGGCTAAAATATACAGTTTTAGTAGTAGGATTAATTTAAGATTTGTATGGAAATTTTTGAGGCACTATAACTTTAAAACTAAAAATTTTTACGAAAATCTGACTTCATACCAGCATAGAGATTAGTTTCTAGATAGTTTCTGAAAAATGTCATTAACTTTAATTAGTTAGGATTGAAAATATCACCAGACTTCGTTTGTATGGAGCACGCTCCGAATTATATTCCCTTAATAACTATTACAATATAAATTCTTAAGCTACGGTTATGTGTACAATAATACATAGTCTATTTAATTACCTTACATTCCTCGGCACATGGCGTCTCATCTCACTCCAATATCAATTGAATCGACGAATCAATCAACACGAGTGCATTTAACCATATAAAGCACCTATATAAACAACAGTACACCTGCAGAATACGTGATAGAAATAAAAGCTTGCAAAAAGGGAATGGCTAAAACACAACGTTTAACCTAAATAGGAAGAAAACTAAAGAAAAAAGAACTTCTACAAACTGGAACAGGGAAACAATAAAATGAATTCGCACTTCCTTGAGTTGAAGTAATTCAATAAGGATCGATGGGGTCAATCGAATCAGACCTATAAAGAAAAGTAGTTTACTACTTCTTGCCTTAACTTTTTAACCTATTGAAGGAGGTCTAATTCACTATCCAGCCGTTTATAACGAAAAGGAGAAGGAAAGACCAGATTAACTTTTCAACGTTTAGGGAATGCGCTTCAAACTAAGAAACTTTCCTTATCTACACTAATATTATAAAGAGGAAAGATTTGTACCTATTTTTGTATGTTTGTAATGAATAGGCTCAAAAAGTACTGGGCCGATTTAAAAAATTCTTTCACCAATAGAATGCTACATTCTTCCAATTTGACATAGGCTACATTTCATTTTGAAAAAAATTAGGGATCCTTGGTAAAATTTGAACAATGTAACCGAAGGTGTAGAAAAATGAGTCTTAAAATTTATTTGTCTACCCCGTGCGAAGCCGGGACGGGCTGCTAGTTTTATTTAAAGTTATTTGTTTTAAACATCGTGAGGAAACCTGCATGCGTCAATTTCGAAGCATGTATTATACCCACTGTACATTAAAAGTGGCGACGGGCTCACCCCTCATCACACTGGACTGAGTTTCGGTACTACTGGTGAAACGTGGATGTTCTGAGGTTTCAGAATATCTCTGACTACCCCCTCGGGGAATATAGCCATGAGCATATGCTATACTATTTGTTTTAAGGCCACATACCTTTCTGCCACATTTCGATGCACACAATACATAGGCACACACAAGGGTTTTTTTGTAATCTCCATCCGAATTGGTGCAGTAGTTTTATTGTGATATGTGAACCATCAAACAGATGAACTGACACACAGATAAAAGATCCTCTATAGATATCATATTACCCTACTATGTTTTAAAGTATGCTGCAGGTAGCAACGCTCACCTTTAGCATCATCATCCTCACAGATAGACGTCCATAGCTGATCATAGGCCTCTCCCAGGATAGCCACAACAACCGGTCTTGCGCTGCCCTCATCTAACGGGTTCTGGCCACCTTCATCAGGTCGTCTTCACCTTTAGCATATTGGAGGCTTTGCCAATGGGAATATATTAAATATCCTATAGTATCATATTATGTAGTTCATACAGGTTGTAAAATCAAATGCCTTACATACTTAAGGGGTTGCTTCAGACCTTCTGAATAATCAAACTGACATACACGATAAAAGATCCTCTATAGGGTGTAAGGAAAAGTATCATTATAACCTTTAAACACATACTCTACCCATCAAACTGAACAACTTTTACTATGGGAGCAAACCTATCAGAACAACAAAATATCAGCTTTCTCATAAATTTTAGTCGAGTATTCATTGCAGTTTAGTATGGAACAGCAGATTTTTTTTACAGGTTTGCTCCCAAAGTAAAATTTGTTCAGTTTGGTGGGTAGAATATGTGGTTAAAAGGTTAATTATACTTTTCCTGGTGTCCTGTCATTTCACCGACAGTCAATTTGCAAATTTTTACTTGACAACCAACTACTGGCAAAAAAATGAATCGTTATTTCATCTTTACACAATTACTGATTTTACAAATTATTCAAGTATTAAACGAATCACCTGACTTATTTTCATTTTGCGACATATCATTTTACAAACGATTCATTTATCATTCATGTTATTTAAACAAACAACACTTGGTGTATTGCATTATTTGATATGTTGCATTATTATTAGGCACACATTTTACTAATGTCAACCAAAATAATTAATAAAAAAAAACATCATTATCATTCGTAATTTTAATAAATCAACAAAAGTATAAATTAACAACAGCCTATTTTAATTTCAAATGGATTGCTAACGATCTTAATAGTTTTCCAATCCAAAGTAAAATATATTAAGTCGGTTAGGTTAGGTTTGACTTGCGACCACGCCGCACGAGCCGAGCGAGCGGAGCGAGCGTGCCGCGGTAGCGGCCGGCGAGTGCCAGAACCGAATCGCTCGTGTTAAACTAGTTTAGCCGACTCCACTAGGCTATCCAAAGTGAAATGAGTCGGTTAGGTTAGGTTTGACTTGCGACCACGCCGCACGAGCCGAGCGAGCGGAGCGAGCGTGCCGCGGCAGCGGCCGGCGAGTGCCAGAACCGAATCGCTCGTGTTAAACTAGTTTAGCCGACTCCACTAGGCTATCCAAAGTGAAATGAGTCGGTTAGGTTAGGTTTGACTTGCGACCACGCCGCACGAGCCGAGCGAGCGGAGCGAGCGTGCCGCGGCAGCGGCCGGCGAGTGCCAGAACCGAATCGCTCGTGTTAAACTAGTTTAGCCGACTCCACTAGGCTATCCAAAGTGAAATGAGTCGGTTAGGTTAGGTTTGACTTGCGACCACGCCGCACGAGCCGAGCGAGCGGAGCGAGCGTGCCGCGGCAGCGGCCGGCGAGTGCCAGAACCGAATCGCTCGTGTTAAACTAGTTTAGCCGACTCCACTAGGCTATCCAAAGTAAAATGAGTCGGTTAGGTTAGGTTTGACTTGCGACCACGCCGCACGAGCCGAGCGAGCGGAGCGAGCGTGCCGCGGCAGCGGCCGGCGAGTGCCAGAACCGAATCGCTCGTGTTAAACTAGTTTAGCCGACTTCACTAGGCTATCCAAAGTAAAATGAGTAGGTTAGGTTAGGTTTGACTTGCGACAACAATGATGCCAGAAACCATTTTTGTTTTTAGAAAAAAAAAAACTTTAGTACTTACTTACCTGTAAATTATTTGGCCCAAATGGAAATTGCAACCGTGCAGGACTGTGTTTTCAAAATTTGATCGCAAGCTTAAGATAGCTGCTTTTTCAAAGTCTAATATGCAGACTTTTGGTTTGAAATCAATGTTATTTTCTATTCCATATTCTATAAGCTATCTATTTTGTTAATACGTGATTTTGTAAAATAGTAACAATATTACATGAAAAATACATAAAAGAAAAAAATGCATTAGGTACATTTGTAAAGACAAGCTTTTGCAAAAAATATTTTTGTTAAGCGATTATTTGTAAAATGATCAATTTGCGGAACAAGGTGTTTGTAAAATGAATATTACATGAAACGTTGCTTGTTAAGTAATAATTTGCCAAAAAGTTTTTGAACAAACATTAGTGAACCACTTTTCCTTTACCCTGTATACACCAAAGAATCAGGGTCGTTTTGAAGCCGAAACAGGGTGCTTCAGACCATCAAATTGAAAAACGTTTACTATAGGACCAATATTGAAATCGTGAAAAAAAATCTTCAGTGATAAAAAAAAATCTATCAAAAACCCCTCGCCTTCAAGACTAGCAAGTCAGGACTAAAAAGCGAATGCGCGAACATTTCAAAATGATAGCGCCAGGCTATTTGCACTCGAGGCTTCAGAAAGGGCCGTGCGTGCTTGATTGGGTGCCGCGGGTCGCGCCGCCGGCTATTCAGTCAAGAAGATGCAATGTGATGCACGCTTTAGGATAAATACACAATAAGACACAGTTTTCTTACTCAAAAACAAGAGCTTTAGAGTTAGAAAAATGAGTCCTGAAATAAAAACGACTTGAATTATATTCGAATCTGAGTCTTAAATATGAATGTGGATCTTAGAGGATTCAGACTCCTCTGTGGATGAAGAGAGGACGACCAAAGAAAATATGGATGGATTGTATGAAAGATGACAAGTGTACAAAAGGAGTGAACGCTGAAATGACGGCTAAAAGATATGAATGGAGGAAGACGAGATAATTATTGCGCCGACTCCAAGTAATAGGATAAGGTCAGGAAGATGATGATGTATTTTATTTTATTGTATTTGTGGAGCTTACAGCTATACAACAAATAGTTTACACAATTACACAATTTAGTCAGCTATAGGCCAATGAGAAGTATTCTGACGGCTAGTATAACGTAGTATAGATGGCGTTGACAGGAGAGGGAGGCGAGACGGAAATTTAGGCGAAAAATTTAGCAAAAAAATATGCATGTTCCTAAGTCAAGCGAAACTGTGGACAAAGTTTATGTTAAAATTTTTCTGCTTACTTAAAAACAAAAATTTATACTATTTTATTTTATTTATTATCTGCAAGGTCGGTCATCCCTGTTGCGTCAACGCCATCTATCGAGCCATTTGGAACAACTTTTTCTTTTTTAATGGATTTTGGAAAATCCCTCATTACAAGGTTCCACATGTAGATTTTTTGGCAGTGTCAAGCCCGGCACGGTTCGCGACGTGGTGCACTGCCTATACCGCCAGCTTGAAACGAACTCGAAAAAATAACAATAATTGTATGATACTTGCAACGATATTGTGGATATTCGTAGGTCAGTCACAAACAACGCTGCTAGAAAAAAAAAATTTTCGGGCTAAGAATAGAAATGCTTTATTTGCATAAATAATGAAATATAGGTTGTTCAGTAATATAATTTTATACTTTCAGTATTCGGTCTGTCTTGAAGACGTGCATATATAATTATAATAAAAAATAAATAAAAAAAAACCTTTTTATTAGGCCAGCATTTATGTTATTTTTCATTTACTGTTATTGGTGACTTTTAAAATTTCTATCTGATCTCCGCTATCCTTTGACTAATTATTATAAGGACTAGCCTTGCGGTAGCATTTCCCCTCTGCCACGGTATAAGCACAATTGATCTTGTGCATTTACATTCAATTTTACACCTTGTCACTAAACGAGACAGCCTATAATTGCGAAATAATAACTTCGAACTTAGAACGTTTGGGGTTCACACGAGACTACTTTTCATGATTTTTAACATTCAAAATTAGAATCGAAAGTTATGGGGAGTAAAATCCAAAGTTGCGGATTTCATGTTACCTCGCCCCCCGCAAAAAGTGGCAGAAATGTTTGTTAGTAGAATTACACGCGTAACCAGTCCACATATAAATAGTCAAAGCCGCTATCTCACAAACCAATTTGAACATCCTATACTTTTCAAGAGACCAATTTCATATAAAAGTGAGTGCCAAAAACTGAGTGAGCATCCCCGCAGTAATTCGCGAGGTAATTTCGGATTACGTCCGGTTCGCTTGGCATCACCAGCGCCGTCTGACTCCTGACATGCCATTTACTCGCCGTTTTCGTTATAAGGATTTCTTTATTGTCTTTTGGAGTCGCGCTGCAATTCTGGCGGAGTACGGACGCGTGCGATAATTATGTAGTATATATTATTTAACAGAAAAAAGGTTTAATCTACGAAATTTTATGTATCCTACCTATCCTATCCTATATTGTTATTACTATTATTTAGACTGTGTAAAGATCGTAGGAAATGGCGTGACCTATTCTCTGGATACGCCTTAGGGAAAGAGGCATAATGTTAAAATGGATAGATTATTTAGACCTGAGACCTAAGCCAACCACCGACATTTTGATTTTTGATTGAAAGTGGACATTAAAAATTACTTCGGTATTCTTAATTTACCTCGCAACATTTATTCGATATTTTTTTAAGGTTCATCGTTATAGTTGTTTAGTATCACTTACTGCCAGTTGCACGTACGTTCATTAAAGTTAATCCTCCGTTAAATATCTAGCTGTCACTTTTTGTCTTTTTGACGTAGTAAAAGCTAGCAAGAGATTTAATGAAGGATTAACTTTAATGAACGTACGTGCAACTGACTGTAAATCTAATAAAAATCGCAAAAAGCATTCATTTCAAATGTCAGTTGAATATATATTTTTGATTAATCAATCCTCTTAAATATGTATATTGGTTTTGTTTCAGGTATGCGAGTGGTTTCATTTCAAAAATGATTTTAATGGAATAGTAAGTTTTGTGTTTATTAATGATGTCTTGTACCTACTTATTTAACGTAAACAATTATTCGTTTAAGACCGGATTCGACAAAACGCGAGTAAATTTTATTCTTAGATTAAGTACGTCCTTGTCATGTCAATTCTGTTGATTTACCAAAAGTGACGTGTAAACCTAACAAATAAAAAATGTATTATCTCACGTTGCAATAAGTACTGATACAACGGATCTCTTTCTTTAGATATTATTCCTTGTATAATATATTCTTGGATAAATCAAAGTTTGGTCGAATCCAGCCTTAGAGTGATAAAGTAGGTAACCAAACATCCACTCGTCTATCCAAATATTCACATACATTCATATTCCACAATGAAGATTTAGAAAAAGATTTATTGATTATAATAATTCGTTAATGTCTACACAAAACAAACAGTCAGCACAAGCTTCGTCAATAATAATAAAACAGCCGGTAATCAGCAACATGCATCGTCAACTTACCAAGCTAAAATCCACCTCAAGCTTCGTCAGATCCACCATGCATTAGTTGATCATATGGATTTATAAATACCTATTCCAACTTACTGGTTCATCTCATCATAATCATTGACCAAGAATACTTGCGCTTCTACGATCATTATCAACTTCGTTTCGAGATATAAATACTTTTTTTACTGCTATCTTTTTTCTAATAAGAATGACAGGCAACTTTTGTCTCAAAGTTTTGATTCCACAAGCCAATAAGTAAAATTCAAAACAATAATTATTATTCTTAAATCAATAAAAGGCTTTTATAAACATTTTGTATTCGAAACCAGCCAGTACAAATATTACATAAAGCAAAACCTCTTTAGAAATAGATAATACAAACTTCTTACACCCCGTCGCATTAGTGCGACACTAAATAAGTTTTAAAATTTACAAAATATGCAATCTTTTTGGTGCAATCTCCGTTGTTCGTAACTAAAATAAAATATCCTGTAACATTAAAGTCTGAGCTAATTCAAAGCGGGTAAAGCGAGTGGCCATTACATACAAGTTTCATGCCAACTGGCAACTTTCTATGTGGAACAATTCGCTTCTTGTAGGAACAACGCGAGAAACCGACTTAAAACCTGCAATCTTGTTATTAGATTAACAACCAACTGTTGCAAGCGTTTAAATCTTTAAACCGTTGTAGAGACCGTTTCTGATTATTCTAATTAGGTATTTATGTCTAGGACCTTTAATAAGTTGTGTGAAAATAGACAATCGAAGCTAAGAACGCGTAGAAAAAAATTTCAATCAGGTAAGGCCGCTAAACCGTATCCATATTCACGCAAACAGAGAAAATATTGTATGATGCCTCTCGCACACCAACATGAGAAAGTTGGCCCATTTGTTTTAGTACGTTAGAAGCGTGAGGTTCTATCTTCACATATAATTAATCAAAGTCTAGGACTATAATGACTAGGTAGTGTATCTTCTATGTTAATTTAAAATTCACCGATTTTACGTTTTATTTTTAAATATGGTTGTCGCGGAACAATTTTAATGAACGAAAAAGAAATATGAGTAAATTTTCGTACATAAATTAAGAAATTTTTTACCCCGCCCGTTTTGTGTTAAATGATTTGGAGTACAAAAATATTTTGTCAAGGTTACTATAATATGTATTATGTTAATGTTACCGATACATTAATTAAATACGGAACTAGTTTTCCGTACCAAAATTTGCATTTTGAAACACTGAAATAACCTCGGTGTCTGTCCGTCCATCTCGTCGTCATCACACTCACACGCGTTTTTTTAACGTAACATAAAAGTTTAAAGCATGCTTACATTTCAATGTGTCAATTACAAATATATATACAGAAATCTGCCTCCAGATGTCTTTACATCTAAAAAATACTAAACAGATTAAAATGAAACTTGGCTGTGACCCAGTTTGTTATATTTCTTATGAAATAGAATGAAAAAACCTAATCATTACAGCCTATATACGTCCCACTGCAGGGCCTACCCTCAGGGCGTAGTCCACCACGTGTGCTCAATGCGTATTT
Source organism: Agonopterix alstromeriana (assembly GCA_963924505.1). Classification (NCBI taxonomy): domain Eukaryota; kingdom Metazoa; phylum Arthropoda; class Insecta; order Lepidoptera; family Depressariidae; genus Agonopterix; species Agonopterix alstromeriana. The sequence continues at coordinate 3,017,347 of OZ004670.1, read as the reverse complement.
CTTCTTCAGCGTATGACGGTTTCGTCACGATTTTTTTCCTTCACCGTTTGAGAGCAGTCGGTATTACGTATTTATGTTAGAAAAACTCATTGGTACATGGCATGCCATCCGTGCGGATTCGAAACTGGACCTCAAGATTGAGTTTCCGTAGCTCTCCGCAACGCGCCACCGACTCTCAAAAACCTAAGCCAATAATTAATTATTTTGTTCCGAAAACAATGAGAAATAAAAGGTGTACTCAACGTGCCTACCTACTTAATATTTCATATGAATTCTACATACATACATAACCTCACGACCATAACTTCCGGTGTGACCAGAAACATGTAATTAAAATCCTTCCAACCATTTCTATCTTAAATCTTCTCAAGCTCCTAAAGCCCCTAAATCAAAATCCCTGCCCCATAAGAAGATAGCTCAGTAATTTTGAGCCCCTGGTCGAGTCAATTAACTGGGCCGGGGGTAACACGGGACCAAACATGATATGATGGGACTTGACAGGAGTATATATGTGGCCGGCTGCGATACTGGTACAACAGGATTACAGGAAGGTTGTGAAAACGTTATATTCGATTACGTTCAGTTCGAAATCTTCAGAAAATTTTGTATAGTACTGTCACCCAGGGACTTTTTAATTACCAAAAAGATTGAAAGAAGAGAAATTGTTGTAAGGTACGAAATTAGGAATATAAAAACTTAAGTCTTACAGAGAGTGAATCTTTATCCCTAGAAATACAGTATCATTTGTGAAATGTAATATATCATTACATCTTGATTACCATATTTCTGTTTTTGGGTACTAAAGTAAGTAATTGAGGAGGGGCATACATAGACAGATAGAATGGACGAAAGTATAAGCGTTCCTTGTTTAACTACGGAACCATAAAAATGCAACTTAAAAATTATGATATAATAATACAAAATTGTGTGAACAGTTATCTTACAACGATCTCGCCTCCGTAATCCATAACAAAATAATTACTAAAAACAAAGCTATCGACTTTCTCACGAATTTAAACAGTATCAAATTACTAGGGCGGACGCATCAAGTGTGTTTACCCCTTAACTTAAAACCATAACTTCTTGCAATCCGTAACTAAACAATCGACTTAAACTCGACTCAACGCCCTTGTCTTAAGGATGCTGTCGTTTTATTCAACAGTAAATGGCGTTCGAAAAAATCTGTTACAAGAAGTTTTAAATGACGTGCGATTGCATTATAGTTCTTTGCATGGAAGAAGACCCTAGATATAACGTCTATTCCTTCAACGTAAAGTCGAAAATGTCTTGATTGAGGGGACATATTTGTATGACGAAGCTTAGGGAGGTCACGTTCCCAAGGGAGGGATAAGGGGGTGAGGGGCATAAAAGGGGATGAATTAAACGGGTCAGTGGTCAGGTAAATATTATTACTCAAATTCAAGTCACTTTAATGCACCATTGATATTTATATTTGGGGTGAGGGTGTAAGTGGCTTAAGATATCGTGTGGGGGTGTTTTTTGTAACAAGTAAATAAAATCGAGTTCATTTGTGTATTTAACTAAATTCTGGTTACTCTTTTTTTAGTGTTCTGTAGTCCGATCCTATAGATTTTAGATCTCAATTTAAAAATAATAATTTGACATGTTAGGTTTTTTTTTGGTCTTCATTTCATATTTTTTACGGATAGAAGACATAATTTTAAGAAATCAATTCAATTTTTATTGCGATTCGTCGAGTTTATCAATATAAATTTAATTTTTAATCACTTTGATCTGTAATCTCTCAATGCAAAAATGGTGGAGGGAAAATAATTCGAACTCAATGGAGGAAAACTACTTACTGCTTTATTTAAAAAAATATGTTTTGCCTTCTCTTTCTAAATCTATGCTGAAAACAGAAACGGTAACATCAAATGACAAATTCTGACATTGTGAATGTATTTTTTTTTCTTAATGGCCTAAGTTTACCAAGGAGTTCACAGGTTTTCCAGTCACGTCACTGGACGGACCGCAAAACGCCGTTATTTTATTAAAAATATCTGTAATCCTTTTCTTTTAAAATCTCTGATATAGAAAATATTATTATTGAAACAATTATCTCGAAATGGTTGTCGATATACCCTCTAAAAAAAAATTGACATCCCGAATTCTCTTGGGGTGAATTAATTTATATAAACGCACTTGTATCCCATTTTATTTAACTTATTTTAACAAAATCTAAATCTCGAAAAGAAAATCAGCTGTTCCATACATATTTGGCTTGACTAGACATTGTCGTTGACAGCAGATTTTTTGTTTTTTTTATGGTTTGAAACACTCCCTTGAAAATATGTTACTTATTTAATTTTACACCCTATTTAGAGAGAGATAGAGACTATAGTTAGACATTCTAAATAATATAGATACACGTTGGAATCGGGTTGGTTTTGAAGCCGAACCGGGGTGTTTCAGACCATCAAATAGAACCAAAAATCAGCTTTCAACGACAATGGCTTATCAACCCAAATATGTATGGAACAGCTGATTTTCTTTTCGAGATTTCGAAACTAAACAACATTCACTAAATCGAAATGGAGAAAAAATATGCGGTGGACTCGACAAAAATGTTTGACGGAGTCACGTTGCAGGTTCTGACACAAGCACTTGTCTCGCGTGGTGTTCGCGCGTCGCGTTTTTGCCTGCTACGAGGCTCCGCAATCCTCAATCTCTTCTTGTTTTTGATCAAAATCAATCCCTGAGATTGGGATAGATACTCCCGCAAACTACTTGACATTGGCGTTAATGCAGTGCTAACGCACAAGCAAAAAGTCCATTAATTATAAATAAAACAAATGTATGACACAACAGATTTTTTTTCGCGATTTCAAAGTTGGTCCCATAGTAAAACTTATCCAGTTTGATGGTCTGAAGCACCCTGTTCCGGCTTCAAAATGAACCTGATTCCGCGGTATATATAGCATTCAGAAAATCCACATTTCAGTTTTCACTAGCAGTACAAAAACTCTGTCCAGTATGACAGGTTAAGTCAAAGAGATTATACCTAATAGAGTGAGCAATACCAATTGTAAAGTGTCCACTTTTTTTGACGTTTAGGTTGGAGTGTGTGGTGTCAAGTAGTATGGACAAAAGGCACCGAGTGACATATGGCCTTATGTTTACGGTCACTTTTCACACACACTAGCTAAAAAAAAAGTGGACAGCCGCATCAACAAATATCTATAGTTCCATCTCCTTCTACTATTAAAGGTACGTCATAAGACAAAAGAGACTAACTACAATCGTAAATTTATGCGGACTCTATGGAGATCCTTCCTCTGAGGGTTAAGTAAAGGCTTGTTGTTTCATAAAACAATCTTATTACGAAACGAAAAGCCAATTATTTACCATCGTAACTCTACTATATCTATAAATTCCCTATAAAACTTAACAACGCATTACAGCAATAGCTTGTTAACGGCAATCGAAGACAAGCTAAAGACTGGGATATTGTCCATATTGCTCTATTCCCTATTGTAGACCCAATTAGACGCGGCCGGCTTAGCTTGAGTGAGCTTTGTTACGTCATTTACCTGCCATAGGCTGGCTATCTGACTATTGCTGTTGCAGGCATGTGGCCAGAACAGTTTAGGTAACGACTAGGTAATATTTTAGTTCGTTTTTAGGGTTCCAACGGGCACGGGTAAGCCGTGGTGGTCCAGTGGCCTGCTGTGCAGGAGATGATGGTTCGATCCCCATCCAGACTGACTCGTACCAATGAGTTTTCGGAATTTATATACGATTTGTAACACCACTGGCTTTTCGGTGAAGGAAAACATCGTGAGGAAACCTGCATGCTTCAATTTCGAGGCATGTATTGTACCCACTGTCCATTACATGCCGATGGGCTCACCCCCCGTCACACTGGACAGAGTTTCGGCACTACTGGTGAATCGTGGATGTTCTGAGGTTTCAGAATATCTCTGACTACCCCCTCGGGGAATATAGTCGTGAGCATATGCTATCCTTTTAGGGTTCCGTACCTGAAAAGGACAGAACGAAACCTTTGTAGAATCACTTTGTTGTCCGTATGTCCTTTGTTACTATTTTATCAGGAAAACGGGTAGAGGTTGAAATTAATTATTAATATCAAAGTAAACCTAATGAGAAGATACTGTCATTTAGGTATGTTACATATTTTGATCAGGTTGATGTAGAACATCGACAACCACCCCTTTAAATATTACTAGCATATTTTGTTACACCTTATATATATATTTATAGCTACTATTATAAAACTGTAACGGAAGTGTGAACTGTAACAGATGTGTATCTGTTAGTCTGTACATTGACGACATTAAAGAAAAATTTACAATATAGTTTTTAGGTGTCCCTATTCCAAACCACCAGATTTTGGATTTTGTCTGTTTGTTTGTATCAGCATAACGCAAAAAACTACTAAACCGATTTTGATGAATTTACGAAATTTTGTTTGTTTGAAAGCTTGTAATTTGACTTAAAATCTGTTTTACAGGATGAAATTGATATCATTAGCATCCTTTCAACTAAGACATTTTGAAACTCTGCTCATCAAACTGAACCACTTTTACTATTGGAGCAAACCGATCGGAGCAAAAAAATCTGCTGTTCCATACTAAACTGCAATGCCTACTCGACTCAAATGTATGCAACAGCTGATCTTTTTTGGTCTAGGAGCAAATCGCTCCCATAGTAAAGTGGTTCAGTTTGATGGGTAGACTCTTAGTTTAAAAGGATGCTAATGATATCAATTTCACCCTGTATAATTTGTGCAGAAGAAGTCGCGGGTAAAAGCACGTATTAGATAAAATTCAAATAATAAAATACTTCTTTGGAATCCCATTGTTTTTGAAATAAATCCAATCCAACGTATAAACAAATTATAAACGAGAAAAAAACTGACTTAAAACATTAAAAATCGGAATCGTTTTCCGTTCTTGTTTTATTATCTCTGGCAGGCACTTTCAATAACGAGGTTCCGGGTTCGAAACTGTACGCATGACATGACATGCCATTGAGTTTTGTAATTTATGTACGTAACACCGACCGCTCTCCAATTGTGAGAAAACATCGCGAGGGAAACTGCACATCTGAGATAACCAGATGTGTTAAACACGGAAGGCAATGGCAAACTCGACAAACTTTTCGTGCTCTGAAATCTCTGCGAATAAGCTATTCTACATCGTGAAATCTGGGTCGTTTTGAAGCCGACACAGGGTGCTTCGGACCATCAAACTGAACAACTTTTATTGTGGTAAAACTTTGAAAATGCGGAAAAAAATGCGTTTTCATACAATTTTGTCGAGCTGCTGAAATTGTTTACGTAAAAGCAGATTTTTTTTTCGAAATTTCGTTTTTGGCTCCATAGTGAAAGTTGTTCAGTTTGATGGTCTGAAACCCTGTTTCGGCTTCAAAAGAACCCCCGATTCCACGGTATGGTTTCATACTGTAGAGAAGATGAGACCAAACTTATTAGAAATTGAAATTACAATTGTTTGTAGAAGTGGCCAGAAAGCCAGCCATCCAGTTGCCAGTGATGTGTTAGTTGAAACTAGTATTACCTATATAATCTGAATTTCTCACACTTGAACCATCTTCATTAAAGAGTAAGAGAATCCAAATCCACCCAAGCGACGTCACCTGGAGGCGCGGGTGCAATTCTCCTTTACGACAAAAACGACGCTATGCTACGTACTATAAGTTTTATATTGTGTTATGTGTTACTTTGACTATCCTCTACCGCCACACGTCTCTTCTGTTTAAACCGCGCCTTAGATTTAGTTCTTCTATGTGTGATCAACACTCTGTCTTTCCAATATACCTGGCCACCTCTATTCCTCGAGAGGAAGCCAAATTGAGTCCTGGGGGAGCAAGATACAGGGCACAGGAAGTCTATGACGGAATGGCAGAGCGGAGCAGGCTTCCTTGCCCACTAAAATACTGCATAAGTAAATCCTATCCTTAGTCGCCTCGTACGAAACCCACGAAAAGAAAAGGTGTAATTTACTCTAGGCCGGAATAACACGGACCAGACTTTTATAATTATATTTTTTAATTAGAACAAAAGCTATAATTAAAATATAAATTATATAAAACAAAACAGCATCTGCAAGAGTACTCTATTTCAATAAACACCATCAAAGAAGGTTTTTACATCGAAAAGGAGTTGAAAGGAGACCGATAAAGGATTGCAAATGAGGTCCCGAGTCCTTTCCCTTTAATTAGTGAGGAAATTGTTTGTCCGAATTCCGTTACTATCTCAGCTCTAATGACTGCTTGAAATCTCCGCCTAAGTAATTGTGCAATTGAGTGGGTCTTATTTCAAGTGGGTTAAGACTGTTTTTTTTGTTCGGAAAGAGGTTCTAACTACTGCTGGAAATAGAGAAATAAAAGGGTCACGCAGAACCTTAAAATCGTTTCTACAGGACCGATATCTGATTACGATTTTATAAATAAAAGTAACCTTATGAGATCCGCTTTTTACCTTTTCGTTTTTTCATTCGCTTCAGCCCCGTTTTCGGCGAAAGAGGCGAATTGACGAGGGCTACAAGATATTGAACCAAAATTATCAAAGGTTCGAAAATTTTAGAGGAAATCGCGAAAAACTGCTGGGCATTTTTAGGGGTTTCTAAAGGGAACTTTTAAACGCATTTAATTATAAATAAAGTTTTTATGTTTTTCAATTGTACTTTGGTTCAGTACCTGGAGGTCTTTTTTCATTTTTGAAAATTGATGAAAATTTTGAAGTTATAGTTTTTTTTTTAAATTGGCTGTTTCACTAATACATTGTTTATGTTTTATTTTTGGAATTTTTTTAGTACCTATTCAAGGAGTCACATTTCAAATTATTGTTCAGGATTTGGTTTTTTTTTGTACAAACAATTCTCAGATTTTGAATTTATTTATAGACTACTTTTACAAATCTTATAAAAATCGACGTACACTAAAGTGAAGAATCTGATTACAATAAAAGTCTGATTTTTTTTGATAGTATTGTTATTTTAGTTCAAATCTAGTTCGTATTCATCTGTATTTCTCAGTTTGTTGAGTCGTTATTCTTTCTGAAGAGTCAGTCTATCTTCAATGCATTAACTTTATTTTTAACCCTTGATATTAAAAATCAACCAGCAAAATAATTATGAAAAATCGTCATAGCGATGAACGAATTTATCTTAACCACCATAAAAATCCCAATTATCCATAAAAATTGGGCACGTTACAGCCACAAGGTACCAGGAGGCCAGCGCATGAAGGATGTAGGGTTATGAGATGCACTAGATAGCAGGGTAGCTATGAAACTGAACTTCAGTAGCGCGTTGGACGCGGAGGGTGACGGACGTGTGTACCCACGATCGAAGCTTTCGAAGCGTGTGTATATTTCGTGTATTGTGCAGTGACTGTAATTTTTTTAGTGCTAATGGTTTTTAGGTTGGTTTTGGTATCTTTTTAGGATTTTTGTTTTAGGGATGGATATTAAGTACCTACTTAATTTTTTAATTAAAATAGTATCATATGTAGGCATAGCAGCCTTTTAGTTTTTCCTGGAAAAAAGTCAGGAAGTTAATAGGGCACGTGTTCTGTTAAGAATTTTTTTCAATTTTCCTACTCCCTTAAAGGTTTCAGGCAATTTATAATTCCGGATTTTCCTTAATTAATTATGATAATGCTAATATCCATTAGGCGTACATTTTTATCCTTCGCTCAATTTTACGAATTAAAAATAATAAGTTTGTCTTAGAACTCTTAGATCAACATTTATATTTTTTACGGAAATAATGTATGACCTGTAAGATTCCACTGCATGGAGTTTATCTTAAAATAAAAATTAATTTAGAAGTGTTGAAATAAATATTATTTAAAAAAATATATACCATAACCTAAAATTTCACAGCACTCTTGTCTCTCGTCTATGTCACGATTTTTATGCATTTTGCACTCTTTGCCCAATCGCAGCACACTTAATTCTACCGTTTATAGCTAATAACATTAAAAACATTTAATCAAACTAAAACCCCGGGATCAAATGAGATCAATCATCCAAAGAAGTTTTTCCTCACATTAAACGCCTACCCCCATTTTTATTTTACGGGGCCAATTCCACCCCGTAAAGCGCATTTTTATCGAACAAGGTGCAATTACAGTAAGTGCACAACTTCTACGAAACACCCGTAAAAAGCAGCACTGAATAGGAATAAATGCAAAACCTGGAAAATCCGAGTTTTTATGTTTTTCTTTGCGAGTTTTCATCGTTTCCCGGTACTTAGCAGTTTGTTTGTAATGTTTAATTGTTCAAACAACATGCTTGTTACGGGTTAAGTAAATAAACATTTACACTTAAATGTTGTGGATTTTAGGGTTTTAATTTAAAAAAGTACCCGTTTTAGAATTCTCTATTAATTTGAACAAATATCAGTATTAAATGAAAGTAAATATTAATTATTAGAGCCGTGGTGGTCCAGTGGCGAGTAACCTTGCCTGCCGTGCAGGAGGCGATAGTTCGATCCCCGTCCAGGCCGACTCGTACCAATGAGTTTTTCGGAATTTATGTACGATTTGTAACACCACAGGCTTTTCGGTGATGGAAAATATCGTGATGAAACCTGCATGCTTCAATTTCGAGGCATGTATTGTGCCCACTGTCCATTATAAGTGGCGACGGGCTCACCTCCCGTCACACTGGACAGAGTTTCGTTACTACTGGTGGAACGTGGATGTCTCAGAACATCCACGTTCCACCAGTAGTAACGTTCTGAGGTTTCAGAATATCTCTGACTACCCCCTCGGGGAATATAGTCGTGAGCATATGCTTAAATATTAATTCTAGTTCTGTGTAGCGTCAGGTCGTTACGATTCCATTTTAAACGCTATCAAATTCGTTTTGATTCTTCATATACCTACTCCTTTTTTCTGCTCAAACGAAAATAGCTAAAAACCGAAGCTGAATGCTCTTAACGAAAAAAGTGCAAGTTTAATTAATTCATTAATTAAAATATTGTATATCGACGTTTGTCATCAGACTATTGTCATGTCCAAACCTCCACCGTTCAAGACATTTCTGATATGCGTAGTAAATAAAAATAACCGAAAAATGTTAGCTACCACTAAAGATACATGACCCTTAATTCTCTGATTGCCTATCATTTCAGAAAAATCACACTATAATTCTAGTAGCTAGTAATCTACTGCATAATACCATTCTTGCATATAAAGGTAGCCAGATCGCCAGACAGATTAAAATGGCGGAGGGCCGGCTCTCGTGCACATATTGGAAATTATCAGCCCATCCAACCCTTCCCAAGTACCACTCTAATGAAGAAACGTGTTCTTAAGTTCTGGGTAGAGGAACGCAACTTTTACAAGTCTATTTGAAAAGCTGTGTTACAATTATATTGCATATATTTTACTTCTCGATTTCCTAAACGAATTTCGTTCCATTTCCTTATGAACTGGCCTATCCAAACGCTGAAAAAGGACTGGATGATTATTTAAATAATCAATATACTTGGGTCTGAGTGTCGTTAACTTATAGATTACTGTATAGTAACATGCATATGCTCACGACTATATTCGCCGAGGGGGTATTCAGAGATATTCCGAAACCACAGACCTTACTGCACGTCAGCCCGTCGCCACGTATAGTATCAATTATTTAATTAAAATGTCCTGCTAATATGATGTTTTGAGAATATCATATACTGCGACGGAGCGAACTATATTTATGCACCAATAGTGTGTATCTCTGGTTGGGTAATCTTTTTAGGCATTACCACTGAAATATTTTGGTATCTGCATATACATACATAACCCGCGACTATCATCCCTTTTGGGGTGGATAGAAATGTGACAAAAACAACCAATTATTTTTTCAAACGTGAAGTTGATAAAACATATTCAAGGTGTGAATAAAACCTAGTAAAATCCTAAAAAAATATGTTGCAGCTAAAATATTTCGTGTGTGAGCCAAAGTGAAAAAACATTTCACGATTTACAAAATTTTACGTCCCTGTCCATTCACAAAGTTGAAAATTCCGAGAATTTTTGCCTATGAAAATCCGTAACTGAAAATATTCGGAAAATGCTGTAAATTCATATCAGCTTATACTTTCACTATAGTTTAATGCGAATAAAACTACCGAACTAATTAATAGTACGGAGTAACTATGTAAATCGGTTGTAATAAACCACCCGGCTTGTATTAGAAGTTTTTGAGACACACTGCTGTGCCGTTTGTGGAGCAATTTTTAGCCGAACTTAGTGTATTATTTTGTTCGTTTCAAATCACTATCGTGCAAGTTATAGAAATACGGTAAGAATTTCGACAAGAGAAAAAACTGTTTGATCCGGTTTGGGAAATTCGATCAAATAATTTCACCTGATCACCAAATTTACTTATGTATGATAATTAGATCTAGACGTTAGGTATATTTTCATACGACTTTACATTGATTTGACGGATAAGATACAATAGATGCACTAATCAACAAAAACTAAAAATAATAATGACATTAACTTTAAAAATATTAAATCTAATTACAAAAAAAACACCTCAAACTAAAGGTAATGAAGTAGATATTCTTTTAAAATTGAAAAAAATCAAAATAGCTATGTTCTACTTTCTACCTTCTTTTTTATTCTAAAAAATTGTTTCCATCTCATTTTACCAGCCATGAAAAACGAGATTCATAATTTAACCGCCGAGACATATTCACACCACGTAAACGAGTAAAAAGTTGACTCTACGACCGCACAGTGTGTCCCACAAGCAATAAACGCGATCGTCCAACAACATACGCTAATGAAATTTATAATCCATAAAACTGGGGGCGTAGAAACCGTTGTTTTATAAAGAGCAATAATCATAAAACGGTGCGGTTCTATAGCTTGACTTACGACCCGGGGCGAATGATTTTTAATTATGTTGATTACTTTACAATAGGCGAATTGTTGTTCGCACATTAGTTTATGTTTGTACTGAACTTTTTCTGACTCTGAAAAGTATATACCCGTGATTGTCCAGTGGCGAGTAACCTTGCTTGCCAAAGGAAAACATCGTGAGGAAACCTACATGCTTCAATTTCGAGGCATGTATTGTACCCACTGTCCCTTATACGTGGCAACGGGCTCACTCTCCTTCACACTGGACAGAGTTTCGGTACTAATAGTGAAACGTGAATGTTCTGAGGTTTCATAATATCTCTGACTACCCCCTCGGGGAATATAGTCGTGAGCATATGCCTATGCTTATGCTATGAAAAGTATATCTTTATGTTTCTGACATTGACGTTTTTCCCGAGGGACGCACAAGCCATTTTTACCTCATGAAACATTTCCTCTGTTCTGAAACAATGAATAAATAAAGAAATAATATTGCCTGCACTGCATGCTAAAAAAGAAGGTCGTTAGAGGAAAAACTCTACCCACCCCAGAACTTTCCAATACGTCTGATAAAAAACCGCTCTGCATAAAATAGATCAGTTTCATGAACTTGCGTGGGAAATTATAATTACTTCATTATGTTGTGAAATTATACAATTATATTTCATAGAGTCGATGGTAGAGTAGGTGATTGATTTCATTTTCTTGGACTTAATTTGTCACTCGAGGATTTCAACACAAATATATAATTTTGTTAAATGTTACCTGTGACTTGGTAAAGGTGGCGGAAACACGTTGGACGAGGGCAGCGCAGGACCTATGCGTAGCCTATGTCCAGCAGTGGACGTCTTTCGGCTGAGATGATGATGATAAACCGAACTATAGTAGACCTATTTTAATATTTATAACCAGAGTTTGGTTAGGTATTGTATAGTGTTACATTTTAACAAAAAAAGTTGTCAGTGAATTCAAACTCTACTACTACGTTAAGTATAACGTAGTTATATAGTTTAGCAAGAAAACTAATAACGCGTGGTATCGTTCAACGGTCGACTCTCCGCCATGACTTGCTAGACTCGCGAGTTCAATTCCCGTGCTAAGTCAAATATTTGTATTGCTATTTGTTTTGGGTTTGGTGCTCGATACTTGTTCTTGTTTCTACGTTGTTATGTGTCCTCAAATTGCATCTTCGGTGAGTGCTTACAACAATATGCAGGGTTTTAGACAGACGGTTGGACAAACAGGAATGAGAACCTATTTGGGCTGATATACGCATAAGCATAAGCATATGCTCACGACTATATTCCCCGAGGGGGTAGTCAGAGATATTCTGAAACCACAGAACATCCACGTTTCACCAGTAGTACTGAAACTCTGTCCAGTGTGACGGGGGATGAGCCCGTCGCCACTTATAATGGACAGTGGGTACAATACATGCCTCGAAATTGAAGCATGCAGGTTTCCTCACGATGTTTTCCTTCATTGAAAAGCCTTTTGTGTTGGTGGTGGGCTGATATGTATACCGTATACGTCCCACTGCAGAACATAGGCTTCTCAGGGAGGGTATATTGGTCGACCACGCATGCCCATTGTGGATTTGTAGTTTTGTAGAGTGCACATACGCATCAGAATTCCTCCATCAGCGTATGCAGGTTGTTTTCTTTCGCCTTTTTGTTGTTCCTTTTCTAATTGGAAGTAATTTTATACTATCTGTTCAAACCAGCAGCTCTCTATGGTACACGCCTTATCTATTATACATTAAACAGAATAACATTAAAATAAAAGGTTTTCACTTACTGAAAGTTCGGGCTCGTTTCGTTTGCTCGCTTCGTATACTTCCAGTAAGAACACTCTTGAACTCAAAGAACCATTTCACGCCTATCCTATCTAATAGTTGTAAGTCCAAACCTGACAGAGACTAAAATGTTGATGGGGGCCATTCCTTTAATTCATAAATTAATTAAACTTGGTCCACAAACTCTGTCAGAATGATAAGCAGGGTTCATTAGGATTCACCCCGGGGTGACGGGCCGGCTACTAAACTGATTTGTATAAGGCTTTGCTAATTATTTGGGTCATATTTTGAAAGATTCTTCATGCGTAATGCTTGAAAAGTTGGGTAATTGTTCTTGATTCAAGGTAAAATAACGTCCTATATTATCCTTTGCCAAGCACCCAAGCACACAAGTACAAGCCAAGCTTTTTGTAAAATTTAGTAAAATAAATGAATAGATTTAATAATTAGAATAGAATTAAAACGAGAAAAAATTATAGGTTCAGCATTATCTGGCAACTCCCAGATAAAAAGGGATTTTAAACTCAAACTCAAACTGTTTGGCTGAAACATGGATAGCTATCTGACATCATTTTAGACTCTATCACCGCGTCGGAAGGTGTTCCGTTGTAGAGAAGATCTAGTGATCCGTAGCAGAAATCTATCTGTAGCCATTGACCTTTTTTTATATATCATAATAACAGCCTCGCAAAGTGACGTGCTGATGCACCCTGGGCAACCAGCATATCTCTAATGATTGGGAGTTCTCTTCAAGACAGCTAGTCAATATCAATTGCGTGACATCGACTTGATAGAAGAAGAAATACATTCATTCAATCAATGTAAAAAACCGGTCAAGAGCGTGTCGGACTCGCCCATGATAGGGTTGGGTTTTTAGGGGGAACCCTAAAAAAGAGTCATCGCCGTATGTACAGTTGTTTGAGCTCTTCAGGTAGACGTACATCCTAGTAGAAAGTCTCAAAAGCATATTTTACCAGACCCACAGAATAGATAATATTACAAACCGTACCTGACCCAGACTTGTGCTATTCTTTTGTTTTAAAGACACGCTACTGTGTGATCTTCGCTAAAACCTAGTTACCATTAAATATTCCTGTGTACTTCAATAATGACGGGAGTGACGGCGCCGACAATAAAGCACAAAGCGAACTGGGCTCGTAAATTTTTAACGTCTTCACAAAACACTGTTCATTTACTCCCTTTGCGACTGCATTATGAAACGATCCGGGATGTAGCGGAAAGCGGGGAGCTGCTAGGTAGCGTAAATTTTGTTGATGGGTTCTATGAAAAGATATTAGGAAAAGATAGTGCGAAATACTGAGCAGAGGGAGAATAATCGCGCTGGATTGGGATAGGTAAAGTCGGTCAAGAAAGTGGTTGCTCACTTTTGAAAGAACGTCTTCACAAATTAAAATATTGCTTAACAATATGTCACAATGCTTACAAGCTGAAAAAAGTCGTGGTGATCCAGAGGCGAGTAACCTAGCCTGCCGTGCAGGAGGCAATGGTTCGATCCCCGTCCATGCCGACTCGTACAGTTTTCGGAATTTATGTACGATTTGTAACACTACTGGCTTTTCGATGAAGGAAAACATCGTGAGGAAACCGACATGCTTCAATTTCGAGGCATGTATTGTACCCACTCTCCATTATAAGTGGCGACGGGCTTACACCCCGTCACACTGGACAGAGATTCGGTACTAGTGAAACGTGGATGTTCTGTGGTTTCAGAATATCTCTGACTATAGTCGTGAGCATATGCATATGCACTTGACTTTGACATGCTTGTAGTCACCAAACATAGCATTTCGGCATGACAGAACACAGTATGTACAATGACTACTATCGAAATCTCTGTTCAACTTTTTAAAGCTATTTAACGGTCGTTGATTGTCAGAAATACGTACAAAATATTACTTAATTCGCTCCAATGAACACATTTTAATGGCTCATTAATATCGACGCTACGGATCGATGACTTTTACTGCCGACTCATTTAAAGTAAAATTTAAAAAATTTGGGGTTACTGGGACCAATAGCGCAATCATGATACTTAATTGTCTATAGACTAACTTTTTAAGGACATTCTTGCTTATACGAGTACACCACTAGTTTTTAGGTACTAACAGACAATATAAAACTTTCTCTACGGGAAATGGGTCGAAAAACGAGAACACTTTTTTGACTTCCCATACAACAGTTCGGATCGATTTTCTATGGGAGGTACGAAATGTTTTTTGTTTGTTTTAAGAGATCCATGTTCCTTAGGGAAAGTTGAAAGTTGTTTAGTTCCATTGCTAAATACACCCTTACAATTTTGTTAGTAATTAAAAACGATTGGTGTATAGTGTTATGTTTTCTCTTCTTTTCATGTTATCCATCAAAAGTACAGTTGGTATAGAAGTCGTGCTTAACATCATATAAGTCTACGTTTTATTACATCGACTACTTCCCAAATCAAATAATTGAAAACTAAACTGTTTTAAATCGTCATTAAAGTGCATATTCCAAAGTTTATATAATTAAATCATGCGTATGTAAAGCAGTAACTTTGATTACTTGAGCAGAGGCTCTATTTGCTATAACTTGTCAAATAAATCCACGCAATACTTCGGTTTTACGACTTTCTATAGTAACACTTTATTGGTCATCAAACGGAACCGGTAGAGGAGTTTGTTAATAATGATTAATTATTATTATAATGAATTTTGAATCGTTGTTATTCTAATTTAGAGCTTACTTTGGAATGGTTTTTTGAATCGAAATCTATGAACCCTTTTATTTTTTGAAATAAAAATTTAAAGAAATTGCAATATGTAAGGAACATATCAAATTTTACAAGTTCGGACATTAAGAAATATATCGATCTAAAAAACTTATTTTAATTATGTTCGGTGCCTAATTAACAAACTGAGATACTGCGACCGAGCTACGATATTCTATGCAAATCTAGATACGATGCAACTTAATCAACCATGTATCTGGTTAAGTGTTAGGTAGAGTACATCGCATTGAAATTCAAAGAAGTGCATTGACGTTGACAAAACAAAGAAAATCTCCGCTGTGTTGAACGAACAATACAGAATAATTGTTTTCTAGCCTTTTTAATGCGGTATGTTAAGTTTTTTGTAGACACCATTTTAAGAAACTAATTTAATTTTTTAAATCAAATTGATTTGTAAAGATTTGTAATCTCTAAACGCAAAATCATCCGAACTCCATGGAGAAAAACCTATGCTTGATTTTAAAAATCACCTGCCTTCTCTTTCTGACTCTATACTGGAAACAGAAACGGCAACAGCAAATGTCAAATTCTAACATTGTGAATATATTGTTTTTCTTTATGGCCAGTTATTTTGAGTTGATTTTAAGTTTGCTAAGGAGTTTTTTTTTTTTGTATTATTATTTTTATAAAACTCAATAAGAATGTTTTATATTTAGTTAAAAATATCTTTAATTCTTTCGTTTTAAAATATCTGACATAGAAAATATTGTTATTGAGACAATTATCTCGAAATGGTTTACGATTCAGCCCTCCAAAAAAAATCTTGACACACCGAATCTATTCTATAAAATCATACAATTCAAACAGGTCTACAAATAATGATAATCCTTCAGCCAACAATGTTCCTACTCCAAACTTTACCAAAATAAGAACGTAAGTGAAAGTGACATGAACTAATATTGACTCGAAACAATAATGAGTGTTAAAACTTTCAAATAATTGTGAAGATGGCATCCTACAGTCACCAGGAGACGCAGTCCAGCCCAGCCAAGGAGTTACCGAGGTAAGATTAGCTATAACTTAGTAACTTAAAGTGTAAGAATGGAATTATGAACGTCTCAAGTGGCAACCGTGAAAGCAATAAATGTATTATTGACAATCTTCTCTTCAGAATCCTGTCTGTTATGTTACTCACCATTTATAGGAAGGGGAAATATACAGGGTCCTTCTTAATATGGTGACACTTTTTTAAGGGGATGATCAGACCATCAAACTGAACCACTTTCTTTATGGCACCAACATCGAACTCGCGAAAAAAAACAGTTGTCCCGTACATTTGGCTTGAGTAGGTTTGCAGTTTTATATGGAACAGCAGATTTTGATTTCTTTATTGATATTTTACCATCGATACGCCCGCCTTCACATAAAATAAGTATTTACAAATATTCCTCGTGTATCAGTCTATCTATTAGTAAAAACCGTATCAAAATCCCTACAGAAGTTACTGAGATTAGCCTAAGTATACAAATAGATAGAACGACAGAGCAACGCGGCGGGGGACTCTATGGGTCCCATAGAAAAAATTTAATTAAGCTTCATGGCTTGATCATCTCTTTAAAAATCGTCAGCATATTAATTTGGACCCTGTATACACGATGTATGCAGGGCATTAACTTTGGCCTGTTGTTCAGACCATTAACGGACATTTCACCAACATTAAAATCAAGAAAAAAAAAATTACAGCGTTATTCGTCACTGTAATTTCGATACTGAGCTTCGCTGCTGAACAGCAGATATTGTTTATTACGATTTCGGTTTTGGTCCCATACAGAAAGTTGTCCAGTTTGATGGCATGATCATCCTCTTCAAAAACCGTCAGCATATTAAGAAGGACCATATAATTTTTTTTTCGTTATTTTTATGTTGTTCCCAAAGTACAAAATTACAAATTTACTGGTCTGAACAACAGGCCATCGTTAATGCTTATCCTCAGGAACACGGTGTATATCTAGTGATTTCGTTATTTAGTTTTCATATCACAAGTCTGGACTAAACTCTGGTGCTTCGATTGGAACTAGATAATACAATACAATGTCCAAGATCTAATTGATAAGGCACTAAAAGATCAGATGTTACAAAAAAACAGCGTTTAATAATAAACACCTACCTAACGTAAATTGTTGACCAAACACATTGTATTAGCTTATCAGCGTTCAGTTGGACGAATGCCAGACCTTTATCGGCACTGCCGCCAGATATATTGACTATTATCATCTAAACTATCACATTGTTTCATTTAACTCTGACGTTTGATTGACTATTGTTACTTTTCAATGAGACACTATCATTGTTTACTGTTTTAATTATTATTTTGTATTTATAAATTATTTTTCAGATACCAATTTAACGTCGGCTTTTTTATTAATTTATCTTACCATGTAATGTATAAAAATCATCATCATGTTCATCAGGCTCGTAGGAATATAAAAAAACTTTAATACTTGGTATGACCTATAAAAAAAAGCTACAGTAATTTCGACTTCATAAATGTTGATTGAGGTTTTATTTGATTCTAGGTGATTCTAAACTAACCCAAGCAACGCGTTACTTTATAGGTATAGCAGCTGTGCAGTAGCTAAATAAAGAAAATTACCATTATAGCTAAGGTTGTCTGGAAGAAATCGATTCTTAGCGATAAGACCACCTTATTTTGTGCCTTTTGTTTTTTTCTCTGTATTTTACTGTTTATATTTTGGAGAAAAATAAAGTATATTTTATTTTATTTATAGGAATCAACTTAAGTTTTGCTTGGGTAGATTATGTTATTTTATATGCGTAAATATTATTTTACATACAAAAATAAATGTACTTATTTACAGCAATATATATTTCGTTTCAGCAATATACTTTGCTTCAGTTTATTTTATAAAAGATTTTTTTTATTATTTACTTAGTAGTACAAAAAGGGCATACTCAATGTTAAACCCCATCATAATAAAGCTAATAGTAGAACAACAGAAACCCACGCATTTATACGTCTACCCGAACCAAATAGTTCACATTCCAACCGCCAATATCCATGCAAATAACTGTACTAACCACAAAAGTAACTCTATAGACCATCGAAATCAATAAGAGAACCTAAAAATAACCGTTCAGAATGGAAGCTCAATACACAATAGCCAATCAACGAGGCAAGTTTCGATAAAAAATACGTCAAAATCGTTCTCGCTACTGGCCGGATAAACAAAAGGGTGGTTTTAGCTATTGTGGATGTTAAACGTGGCAAATAGAAGGTGGTTTGGTCAGCTTGTACCTACTCGTTGGACTGTGGTGACTTTTATGCTGACAAGTTATGTAAAGATCGCTTTAGACTTTTATAAAATGTTTTGCGTTATTGCGTTAATATCTTTTCAGTAGTAGTGATATTGTATACCATGATGTTTATTATTGGGTTCGATATGTGTTTTTTTACAGTTCTAGTCTACGCCTATCTAACGTAGATACGCAAAAACGTACACGCTCTTGGTTTTTCCCGATTACCGTTACTATTGTCTTTGATTTCCATTAAAGCTCTTATTAAGAACTATAATAGCTTTGAACTGTCAAAATCTTTAACTACATTTTTATTAGTTGGTTTGCGAACCTGATCCGTTCACTGTTGGGCAAATGGCTCACTAAACTCCGTCATGTATCTCTATTCTCTAAAATGTCAAACTACTTGCAGTATGCATCCAATAGTCATGCCACCGTTTCTTGGGCCAATATAGTTTTATTATTTCATACAAATCGAATGATAATTATATTATAGGTTCCTTTTTAATATACTTCCGGTTTTTTTAAGGAGATTATCAGGTCATCAAACTGAACAACTTTCTCTATGATACCAATATCGAAATCGACAAAAAGAAATCAGCACAAAATTTGCAATCCTACTCGACCCAAAATGTAAATACACAAATGTAAATGAGACAGCTTATAATTTTTGATTTATTTTGATGTTCCGTAGAGAAATTTGTTCAGATAGATGGCCTGATCATCCTTTTAAAAATCCGTCAGCATAAGATGAACCCTGTATATACTTACTAAATCATTTTAAATGATGATGTGCACTCACTCATGTGTATTCTTATCATCATACATTTAAGTAATGGGTACGAGATACTCTTTCTTATAATGTGATAATAGTTTGTATAATTTGCTTATACTCTGTCTAATTTGTGAAATATATAATGTTTGGGTTACTTTAGATTCTATTCTAATTTTCCTAGAACCAATTGCTGTTGTAAAATCGTGTCGTCAGCCAATAGTATCCGTATCGGATACACTCAACACCGTTATCCATTTTGGTGCAGACAGGATGTAAGATCAATACAATTGCCGTGTAACATCACAGACATTTGTTTCTGTTTGAACATCGCCTTTTTTCAAAATGTTTGTTTTGTTTCATGCTTTCAAAGCGTTTAGATATAACTCGTTATATTTTGTTTATTATTCAGCGAGATTACCTTTACTTTCGTTTTTGAGTTTGTTTCGGATATGTTTATTGTTTTGCTGAACAGAGTGTTAACGGTGTGTTTCATTTCTTGTAAATCTTCTAACGTGTTATTTTGATTCATTTTGAAATATTTCTATCTATTGGTATACACCGTTATTGATTTTGAATCCGTGCTTTTCTTAGCGTCTGCATCATTAATCATGTTTCTTTGGTAGAGAGCTATGTAATCCATACGTTTTAAGTAACTATTCGATTTTTCTAAGAACCTAGATATACCGGCTCACCCCCCGTCACACTGGACAGAGTTTCGGTACTACAGGTGAAACGTGGATGTTCTGAGGTTTCAGAATATCTCTGACTACCCCCTCGGGGAATATAGTCGTGAGCATATGCTTATGCTATGCTTAGTTCTCGTTTTGTTAAAAATATCACAGATTCAATTAACCGACCGTAACAAATTCCATTCTACAAAATTAAGTTATTAAGATTACCCTAAGGGATATTAATATACAAAGCAATAATTAATCTTCAATCAGAAAAGAACCTAGGAGCTAAATTCCGATAGGACCATAACTGTTTAATATTCCCGTCACATTGTATATTGCTAGATGAAAATTACGGAATTCCCAGCGTTATTAAACGATATTTTGACGTACGATTTAACGTAGTTTTTAATATTGTTCCGAAATGATTTATTAATATTGGGAAAACATTTCAGCACGTAAATTACTTCAATTAACGTCGTATTGCTAAAATTCGTTTTAAATTTTACTGAAAATAGTTTTCAATATCGTAGGTAGGTAGTTATTATGATAGCATGAATAGGACACGATTAATCATGTTTTAATTAACATTGAATATAGGAAATTAAACTTATTTATATTGTTATACCGTTTAATATGGGAATGGGAAATGATATCAACAGCTCATATCCAAATCTGTTGTATTAACTATGAATAAATTATACCTACACATTTTCTAAATTCCAAGTATTTATTACTTTGAAAATAAGTTTCTTGTACTTAATTGTTAGGGTTCCGTACCCTAATGGTGAAAACGGGACCCTATTACTAAGCCTACGTCGTCCATCCTTCCGTCCTACCTATTTAGGGCTGTAATTTTTGAACCGTAATAGCTAGATAGTTGAAATTTTAAGTTGAAGTTTGCTCCCATGGTAAAAGTTGTTCAGTTCTATGGGTAGACTCTTAGTTTAAGAGGATGCTAATGATATCAATTTCACCATATACAACGTGTTAATGAATTAACGCAAAACTAGAAAGTAGTTTGTTTGGAATCGAGAGCAGAATCAAATTATCATGGTTTCAACATAGGTAATTTATTTTCAAAATATTAAATAATTTGTTTGTAAAATTTAAAATTCACTGAATTTGATTTCAACCCACCGCACGGGCACACTCACCCTACTTACTACCAAAACTAGATTCTTAAAATGTACCCATGAGCACGCTAGCGCTTTCATTTGTTGCTGAAATGATAACTAATCATTTTTGCCTGAGAACTTAAAATGCAATTAACTTTAAATGTTAACTATCAAAATAATGAAA
The DNA here is from genome assembly GCA_963924505.1 of Agonopterix alstromeriana. NCBI lineage: Eukaryota > Metazoa > Arthropoda > Insecta > Lepidoptera > Depressariidae > Agonopterix > Agonopterix alstromeriana. The sequence continues at coordinate 2,995,892 of OZ004670.1, read as the reverse complement.
TTATTGTTTCAATCTAATTATTTTGTTATAAATCAGTTGGGGTGTATGAGCTTTTGCGCTTATTCATTAACACGTTGTATATCTAGCTAGCCTGTACCAACTTTAGAACAGGGATGGCTATGAAAATGAAAATCACATTGAACAGAATAAAACTATTAAAAGTTTGGTCGATAAATAAAAATCGATTGTCAGCGTCCCTAGCGGCAGCGGCGGCGCGACGACGTCGTCCTTAAGAGAAGCGCTGCAACAAAACGTATTACTTGTGCCATCCCTGAAGTCCGCTGAACTATTTACACAAGAAATTTATTATTGTACGAGCTTTTATCTACCAGATTTTAAGTGAAATCATAAGCTTTAAAAAAAAGGGGTTACCATAATCGGTTCATTTTGCGTGATGCTCGAACAAACAAACAAAACATCCATCCATCTTCTGAAACCTCAGAACATCCACGTTTCAACAGTAAAAAACACACAAACACACAAACAAACAGATAGACAAGAAATCCAAAAATATGTTATTTGAAGTCAGGGACACCTAATAAAAACCATTTCGTAATCTTTTTTAGGGTTCCGTACCCAAAGGGTGAAAACGGGACCCTATTACTAAGCCTACGTTATTCGTCCGTCCGTCCGTCCTACCAATTTATGTCTGTAACTTTTGAACCGTAATAGCTAGACAGTTGAAATTTTCATAGAAAATGCGTTATAACGGCGGATTTGTTAACAAATAATAAAATTAACAAACAATAGGGGGAAATGCATGCAAGAAACTTGTTTTTATTAACTGGTTTTTCTTCTCGCTCTATCGTAATAACGGTCATACATACAAACGACAAACTTGGTGTGATTATTGAGCAAACTCTACAATATAACAATAAATAATAAAAATTGGTAAGTGTAAGTCGGTCTCGCGCTAAAGGTCCCGGGGAAAACAAAACTTTTTTGTAAGTTAAATATTATGTTGTGTGGTGGTGTGGTGGGGGAACACTCGGTGTGCGACTCGCATTTAACCAGTTTTATTTTTAAATATCTTCAATGTAAAGACAAATTTCTTTTACACTTTTATAATAGTATAAATGCTTTTAAAAGATTAAATTTTTACATGATCACAATTCCATAATTACAGACGAAATTGTACCAGTTGGTGCTAAGTATAATCATAAATAAAGTCCTACCGCGTTTTTCTGTCGTCCTGTCTGTCGGTACGTATAGTTTGTCTACCATTATCAGACGGTATAGGCTAATTTCAGAAACGACTTTAGACATTTTGATACGGTTTTCACTAATATAACTGATTCACGAGAAAGATTTGTGTCATCATTATAATGGTACTCCATTTCAAAGAATAAGATACTTCTACATTCTTGACGATCTACAAATATTAAAAGCTCAATAAGAATCATTATTCACCTTTATAGATTTTTAACAATTTTATTTCACTGAAAAATATGTATACTTACTGTAAATACTATAACAAAACAAAATCTTTATCATCACTGCCGTATTTGATGAATCAATGATTCAGACAAATTATGAAACAGTGGATGGAGATAATTTACGTTAAACAACCACCCAGGAAGCACACTATCCTCACCATCCATAAAGAAAGCCAAGAATATTTCACATTTCAAATTCATAAGTACAATTTATCGCCCAAAATCAAATTTACTCTTATCCAAACCGTAAATCTAATCTCCTGGGCTGAGTCATAAAAATTGCTCACAAAATCCTAAGCCCCGATATAAATCTGTACATTAAACCTATTCTAGGCCATAAATTTTTATTTTAAACTGATCACGAGGACATTATCCTTGTTTAATATTAGCGGCACATTTGTGCATTTCACTACTGTGCAGGTGTACAAACTTATTTTGCGGTTCGATTCCTTCTCCCCCCTTTTTACTTTCTGATATCTCATTGAATTCTTCATCGAGTAAATTCCTACTTTCACCTACATAAAAATCTTCACTAACAATCAAGTTTTTATTAAAAATAAAATTAAGATCTTCAATTTGTATACTAGTTTTGTATGAATATAAAATTTCGCCGGCTGCATATTAAAGTTTGTTGACCGGTAAGTTATGGAGCGATTATCGACGGGGGATGACTTATGAGGTGACGGGAGGGGTGAGGGGATGAAGGGGGTGGGGGGTTTAGATGAGGAAACTTTATTGTGTTTGATTTAAAGCTATTCCAGTGTTTTATGCGTTTAGTTTTAACAGTTCGGTTGAAAAGTTTAAAATTGCTGATTGGTTTATTACGAGAAATGAATTTCGATTTTAATGATTTATAGTGTAGTGATGGATTGTGAAAAAGGTTTGAAAAGTTTATAATTTATAGAACTTTTTTATCGCATTGAAGAGTTCTTCCTACTAAGGGTTTTATAGAACCTGACGTTACTTGCGTGAAGTTTAAGTGATAACTCCGCCTTTTGCCTACCCTTGTCATTTGATTTGTTTTCGTACATTCCGGTATGAAAAAATAATAAAAATTATAGCATAGCACATGCTCACGACTATATTCCCCGCGGTTTTAGTCAGAGATATTCTAAAACCTCAGAACATCCACGTTGCACTAGTAGTACCGAAACTCTGTCCAGTGTGTCGGGGAGTGAGCCCATCGCCACTTATAATGGACAGTAGGTACAATACATGCTTCAAAATTCAAGCATGCAGGTTTCCTCACGATGTTTTCCTTCACCGAAAACCCAGTGATGTAACATACATTCCGAAAAAACTCATTGATACGAGTCGGCCTGGACTGGGATCGATCATCGCCTCCTGAACGACAGGCAGGGTTACTCGCCACTGGACCACCACGGCTTATACAGCAAGTCAGGGTAATTTCTACAGTGTTTAAAAGGACATACTATCGCAAAGATGTACCAAAACGTACACGAAGTTGCGGGCATGACACAAAAAGATGACGATAATGAGACGCAATACAATAAAAATTTGCCAAACTTTTTAAAGACATTCTAAAACAACATTTCCATTACCTAGTCTTATTGAAGGACGTTACTGGCAACAAAGGGTGTTCCAAAAAGGGTGACAAAACAAAACCTCATTTCCTATACGTTGGTGACTTATCCTTCAAACTGCTAAAAAGGGATGTTATGAATAATCGGATTTCGGGTACGGATATCGAAATTAAAATATGTTTATTTTGGTACTGGTTGAAAGTTTTAGAATACTATCGAAGAATAATAATTTATTGTTTATGGATCCAGTCAAAATGAGCAAAATTTGAATCCTGTATCACTAATAAGATCTAAAACCTCAGAGCACTATCCGATTATACCTCCGAATCAGTATTGTCATGGTTTCAAAAACTTTTGTAACTTTATTTTAAACTAGATTTTACCCGCGATTTCATCCGCACAGATTCCTGTCATCGTGGCGAAATTAACACCAGATTTTAAGTCCCGTCTTAAGATTTCAGACACAAATAGTTTTATCAAAATTGATCCAGTAGTTTTGCGTGATGCGGGAACAAACAAACAAATAAACAAACAGCCAGACAAAAAATCAGTAATTTCGAGTCAGGGACAGCTAAATACCATAGGTATCGTTGTTTCTTTTTTGCAAAATCTTATCATCAATGTACAGACACACTTCTATTATAGTTTTATAATAGTATATAGCTAGATATGAAACCTACATAAATTATGTTGTATTTTATATTATGTCTTCTGCTGTGAAGCAATAAATTAAATAAGTTTAAAAAACAACACAAAAGGAAAATAAAAATGACAGTTTAGATAAATAGGTGCTTACATTGAAAACAGAGTATTACATACAAAAAAGCTTTCGGTTATCGATAAATTGTTGTTCGGATATGCACTAGTAATGGATACAAAAATCCATAAGAACCCTGGTGAAAACACTTTTGTCTCATTACCATTCTGTTCGCGAATGCCCACCCGCGTCTTCCGTAGCACGTGTGAAATATAAAAATTTACGGAATTTACGCAAAAAACGTTGTCATTTGCATCACGAACCTTACTTACACATGTCATGTTCTGTATTCAGACCTATTCCTCTTTCGGAGGTTCGACTTAATTTAGAAATTCTCGCAGTCGGAATTCAAATCTACAAAACTGAATCAAAAATCTTAATAAGCTTTACTTGCCAGTGATGCTTACACAATATGTCAATAAAACCTTTACGAATATTTTACTGGGTTCAGTATCAATAACAGACCAAAAATGCTAAACTTTTTTAACTTCCCATATACAGGGTCCTTTTTAATATGCTGACACTTTTTAAGGAGTTGATCACACCGTGAAACCGAACAACTTTCTCTATGGGCACCAACATCGAAATAACGAAAAAAAAATCTGCTGTCCCATACATTTGGCTCGAGTAAGTTCACAGTTTTGTATGGGACAGCTGATATTTTTTTTCGCGATTTCGATGTTAGTCCTATAGAGAAAGTTGTTCAGTTTGATAGTCTGATCATCCCCTTAAAAAGTTTCAGCATATTAAGAAGGACCCTTTATAATGTACCCACCTAAAAACTCGTTTCTTTCTCGTCATCAGTCATGTTTCGTAAGAAGAGTTTTTCTATTATTAAGATATAGGCTAGGAGACAACGCTTAATAGTATGTACCCGTATGTATGGATTAAATAACCTAGTAAAATATCCAATATACGCTCATTCTTAATATGATGATGGTTTTTTAAGGAGATGAGTATACCGTCACACTGAAAAACTTACTCTACGGGACTAGCATCAAAATGCGAAATAAATAATTTTCGATGCGAGCCTCATAGAGAAAGTTGTTCAGTTCGATAATCATAAAACCCTGTATTGTAGTTTTTTCCCCATTTATCTGAATTCTCCTTAAATCAAAAATCTTAAACGTCTGATGTCTGACAGAAACCCGCCACCACAACTGCAAATCACTTTAAAATGGCCACTGTCTTTCTTTTTTACCACTTTCTACATCCAACACTTTGAACATACTTTGTCATAACAAAACGAATTTAATTTATGAAGTCAAACAAACCGCAAATGGACCAACACGTGTATTTCAGTAACATTTGGTGCCACTGTTCCATGCAGCACTAAAATAACTGTCCCGACTAGTACTTAATAATAACCGGGGTGTTATTTTGGGGTTCATAAAATTGCCATTACGCGTGACATTGGAGATACCGTGACACCCTCGTGAACTTATGTTCATCGTTAATTAGATCTTTAGAAAATGAACGAGGTAGTGGAAGATGTTACAGTTCCTACTATAGAGAAATACGAGTTTCCTATGATAAAGTACATATTTCTATAAACTGTCGATTATAGTCTTCTGTAGATTGTAGAACTAGCTTCGATCTTTTTAGCGTACTATTTGTGCAAAGCTGCTGTTTAGAATAGTAATTATATTGCATCTTTCTCTATACAGGGTCCTTCTTAATATGCTGACACTTTTTTAAGGGGATGATCAGATCATCAAACTGAACAACTTTGTCTATGGAACAACATCAAAATCGCGAAAACAAATCTTCTCTTCCATACAGAACTGCAAACATACTTGAGCTGAATGTATGGGGGACAGCTGACTTTTTTTCGCGATTTCGATGTTGGTCCCATAGAGAAAGTTGTTCAGTTTGATGGTCTGATTATCTCCTTAAAAAAATGTCAGCATATTAAGAAGGACCCTGTATCCGACGTAAAAAGTTAAATGAGGAATACAAAAGAAGGTACATAATATCACAGACACTTGAAGCACTCTTTCTAATTTCTCGCAAAATTATCTTTTTCTCGAAAACGACGACTGCTATTGATATCTCCAAGACACAGGTGGAAAATGTCAGATAAATGAAACATGAATGAAGATGAAACGAAAGCGAATTCTCACAGGAGGAAGAGCCGGCGGAGTTGCGCACTCTTGCGGAAAATAAAAACAATAACCACCAAATCAATGATATTGCACCCTCGATCATTTCACGTTACATTCAGCAGATGTAGCCTGAAGTTTAAATAAAACAGATGTAATAAAGTTTGCTTCTACTTTGGTTTATTTGATTCGATATACGAATATACACCAGTAGGGGAACACACTAGGGGAAATTTTTTACAACCAGTACTTATTTTAAGCTAAAGAAAAATGTTAGACACTCTTGGACTACGCCTGAAAACTCAAATAGATGCTACTGATCTTTTTATCTATAGGACACCCAATATAAAGGAAAGAGAGGAAACGGATTTTGAGCCTGCCTATAGTTTGAAGCTGGGACAGTATATTGATGAATGAATAATGTTCTTTCTTCTAAGAACATCGTTGCTTCTACTATGCTTTGTAGTCACAACAGTCCACTGAGCTTCCCTATTGACCTTATTCATGGTAGGTAAATACCCTGCAGTTAAACATATTATGTTGGCTTCTAATGCTAACGAATAGGTGAAGATTTCTTAAATCTTTACAACTGCGTTGGAATACACTAAAAATCTCATCATAATCTCAGCCGAAAGACTTTTACTGCAGGACATAGGCCTCCCCAAAGGATCGTCACAATGACCGGTCCTGCGCTGCCCTCATCCAACTGGCGCCACCTTCGCCAGGTCGTCGGATCACCTTATTATTGTTGGCTAGGCGGCCCATCTTAATACGGGCACAGTAAAAATGTCCAAATTGAAATAAGACAACAATAAAACATCTAAATTGACCATAACCGAAACAAGACCAAATTCTCGAACAATTTCTCCCGCAGATTGTCCAAATAATTTGTCCATAACGTCCCAAATTGGCCGAGTTGCGGATAAACAGGCGAATTATCGAATCTCAGTTGTCCCGTCTAATGGCCGAGGTACAATAAGACGACGGTCGTGGCGCTCTCGGCTCGCTGGGCCGAGCAACGTGCAATATCCGCTATCCGCATTTTGTATTCCTATCTGGGTTTGCGAAGCTTTGCGGGATTGCTTGAGCTTCTGAGACATTCGTGTTGTTATTGGCGGGTTTTAATCGCGTAACCATATATTTTAATAAAAGATAGGGCCAATTCGGTTTCTGATATTTTTCTGACATGGGCTATCTCAGGTCAGGCTGTAAAGTCATTAGCCGTAAATTTGTTTCTATCAGTAGGTTTAAAAATTTATACAAATCAACGTCTTTTTGTGTAGATTTTATATTTTTAGCTACCTACATATTTATTTCTTCAATAAGTAGATAAACTAAAATTAAACATTTTCACGTTTGTTTATTGTTAGGGTTCCCGATAATATCCGCGCGACTCTCAAAAACAGTATTTCTTACGGATTATTTTTAAATTTTGCGGTACCTGCCATAGCAAAGTATGCATTAGCAACATTGATTGGGTATAATATTTATCGATTACTATGTACATTTAAGGAGGCGGCACCCTTAAACGAAACGGAGCTTCGAATTAATTCTCCCATTCGATCATCCGTATTTTTATCTCACGGCATCCATAGCAAATCTTATTCACCCCCAAATCGCGTTAGTCTTAATGGCAGCATCCAAACATCCAGGTGTTCCGGGCATCGGCCGAGCAATACATCGGGATAAATGGGCATGCGTGAGCCGCATATGTTATTCTGACCCAAATACACTGGGATGGGAATATTAGTTCCTTTGCCCTTTAGCTTTAAGACAAGGGACGAGGATCAAAGTGTTTGCTTACAAGATGTAATGAAGACTTATTTGCAAGCTGTTTGATCTTTGTAGTACTGCTGAGAAGTTCAATGGCTCTATATTTAATATTTTATTCTTTTTCATAAATATGTACTAAAACATCGTTAGGAAACCTGCATGCTTCAATTTCGAGGCATGTATTGTACCCACTGCCCATTATGTGGCGACGGGCTCACCCCCCGTCACACTGGACAGAGTTTCGGTACTACTGGTGAAACGTGGATGTTCTGAGGTTTCAGAATATCTCTGACTACCCCCTCGGGGAATATAGTCGTGAGCATATGCATGCTCATAAATATGTCATAACGCGAGCAGAAGAATTGGTGCAAGGAGGCCTTCACCGGGTCGTTGATTCACCTTGTGAGTGGCCTTCCCACGATACGCTTTCCGGTAGACCACAAAAGTGCATTGAATAGGTGTACTTTATTCTTTCTGCTTATAATCACATGATAATGGCGAAAGGATGGCATGAAATTCCGACATAATTTAATCGATTGGGCATATAATTTGTATTACACAAATTAGAGAGCAGGTGTCACACACTACATAAGCTAGGTGCTTCTTTTATCTTATACAACGTGTTAATGAATAAGCGCAAAACCTCATACACCCCAACTGATTTACAACAAAATAATTAGATTGTAACAATAATTTCATTATTTTGATAGTTAAAATTGAAAGTTATTCGCATTTTAAGTTTTGAGGCAAAAAATGATTTGTTATCATTTCAGGAATTAATGAAAGCGCTAACGTGCTTATGGATACATTTTAAGAATCTTGTTTTGGTAGTAAGAGGGTGAGAGTGCCAGAGCGGTGGGTTGAGATCAAATTCATAAATTTTAAATTTTACAAAATTATTATTTAATATTTTGAAAAAAAAATCCTATGTTTTTATTTTATTCTGGTTTTTTTTAATTGGGGCTTTTAACCCAGAGGTTATGCCAGCCCAATCCTATGTTGAAACCATGATAATTCGATTCTGCTCTCGATTCTAAACAAACTACTTTCTAGTTTTGCGTTAATTCATTAACACGTTGTATACGTAAGGCACAACTCTATTGAACTGGTCGCATCTAGTTTAGAAAACGATTCGAAAACAGAAGCAATATTTAGAATAATCCAAAGCATTCGTTCATTAGTGGCAGACTCATTGTCATATTTATTTCAAGACTCATAATTACTCCGTCTGCGATGGTTGTGACTCAAGAATATTGCGACGGTCATTCTGAGTCGTGGCGACAACTTTACCGTCTTCAGATCCATTTCCTTAGCATTCTGAACAATTTGACGGAATTTATCTATGGTGATTTCTGGAAAAATTATTGACTCAATTTCCTTTTAATTGAACTCTCTCGTGAAAATCTTAATGGAGTGTGAAATTGGCAGGATTTTATCATTTCTTCGGTCTTTTTTTGCGTTATTCAGTTTCGAATTAAGTAAACATTTTATTAGCTATATGTAAGAGGATTCTTAATATTACACCCTCCTGGACTCTATTTTCACTTGAAAACTTAAATTGCTTAATATTTCGGGACATAAGGGTCCAACTTAATATGCTGACGGTTTTTAAGAGGATGATCAGACCATCAAAACGAACAACTTTCTCTATAGGACCAACTGCGAAATCATGAAAAAAGATGCTCTCCCATATATTTTGGTCGTGTAGGATTGCAGTTTTGTATGTAATAGCCGATTATTTTTTTTCGAGATTTCAACCTTCGTTCCATAGAGAATGTTTTTTTTATATATTGGATATGTTGACGGTTTTTACCGGAAAGGAACATCAAAATAAACAACTTTCTCTAGATGTTCAGTTTAATTGTCTGATCATCGTCTTAAAAATAGTTGGCATATTAAGTCGGACCCTGTACCCATGCTCATATACATGAATGTGACCCTGCTCACATTATATCGTGAAGGCGAATTTCAAGTTTTTAAAAAAGCATTCGTTTGTTAAAATAATCAGCTACCACACATCGAAATACTCGAACCTCTGTTTAAATTAGGTTTTTTTTTTTTAAGTTTTTAGTACCTACTCATAAAATTTTTTTTTTCATCTCTATCAAGACACTCAATTATTACAGCAACCCTATCTTACTTAAGAAATAAAACGGCATTACGCTAAAACCGAATATCCCTAAAGCCGTCCAAAAGACTACACCGTACTAATCTTCATTCTAGTTTCGGATCCACTGGATCATGGCATTGAGACGTGATCCAATCTCGGTCTATGATTGATACAGGGGGCTCCGTCGGCTAGACAGATGCTATTTTTTACCTTCTACATTTGACAGTCAGCTTTCCAGTTTTCCGAACGAAATGATTTATTGTTGTGTCGGAATTTTTGTGTGTTTGGATTCGGAGGAAAGCTGTCAGGAAATTGTTGCTGTTTTCGTAATTTGGAGAATAGGATTTTGATGAGGATGAAATATAAAGTAGTTTTCAGATAAGTAGGAACTCTATAGATCTCCAGCTAAACTCCTTACGGAGTTTTGCAGAGAAGTTGCATATTTTTATACATGAAAATCGTCAAAAAACAGATCGTCAAGAAACAGACAGCAATCTACCTTAAATACACATCCACACCCTGTATTATATTTACTGACAAAGTTTCTGTTAACCCTTATACAGAATACAAGTAACATTTATCATTGAAATACGATATCGATGTGTGCTTTAGCAAAAATTTAACTTGAAGATAAACTGAAAACATGAAATAACATCAAGCAGAACTTTATTGCCAATTTTTCACAACATCAGATTCGCATGATAAACAATTAGTGTGTCATTATTAACGAAACATAAATTAACGATAATTATTAAATCAACACAACCAACTACTCAAACAAACTTCACCAAAAAGTAAACACAGTAGGTCAACGCACAAAATCGATGGATCCCATTTGTCACAAATTACCCACTAATATTCATGAAATTCACAGTGCTAGCGGATTCCTTTTGAACCCGACATCCGATCGCGTAAATTCAAACACTATTCGTAAGACGTAGTGAAGATTCGGAATCGCAACACACCACAGAATTAGCATTCATGAATGCCAATTGAGACGTAGAGGGTTCGTTAAAATGCTACCCGAAGACTGAGCTGGCGGGTGACAGTTTTTGACGTTTCTATTTGGGAGGAAGGAAGAATGCTAAATAATGTTGTCTGTACTCTTTTCAACGCTCAGTTCTAAAACGATAATAACACAGACGCGAATGTCATATGTTAAGAGGAAATAATTCGAAGCTCGCTCCATACAACCGAAGTCTGGTTATATTTTCAATAATAATTAAGTCAATGAAATTATTCAGAAACAACCTAGTAACTAATATCTATGCTTGCATGTTATCATCTTAAATTAATCCTAGCATTGAAACTGTATATTTTAACAAAAATCTGACAACTTACAAGCATAATGATTAGTTCCTAGATTGTTTCTGAAAAATTTCATTGTCTTGAATTGGTTAGTATTGAAAATATAACCATACTTCGTTTGTATGGAGTGCGCTCCTAGGTTGCATTATGCTAGATAATTATATTCATTACAAAAAAGTAACTAAGTACTGGTTATGGGCTTATAGGTCTCCTTCAAAAAAAGGGGATCGAATCGATACAATTAACATAAGGATTTGCGATCGCATTTAGATGGCTATCCACTAGTGAATACTGCCTATCCATAGTACACCTAGGAGTACTGATGGACCATATTCTAGGACAGCGCCATAATAATATAGTGAAGTCTGTGGGTTCCCACTGTAGGGCAAAGGTCTTATCTCACGAATAAAGGTGAGAGGGGGTAGCCACTACCCGGGGCCAGTGTGTGCTTGCCAAGTGATGATAATATTATTAATGTTGGTATCTTCATGGAAGTAAGAATATTATAAACAATACCTAATCTGATTCCAGCATAAAATAACTGTGCCAAGTTTTAAGGTCTCCGAGAAAAATGCCTGTGACAGACGAACGGACGGACGGACAGACACCGTGGTGATTCCATAAGTGTTCCGTTTTGCCATTTTTGGTACGGAACACTAAAAACTCAAGAGAGATCAAACCAATCCTAAATCCCTAAAAGGGGATAATCTCGTCTTTTAAGAATATTTGTGTTTATTTCGTTTTATGTTTTCCATTGTTATACAAGAAAAGGAGGGAAATCATACCTTTCAGAAAAACGAAACAAGTTCAAACAGAACATTTTCAACGAATGAAAAACATATTGTAAGTAAATTAAAACAGTGCTAGGATGTGAAATCGAGGTAGAATTTAATTACTATGAATATAGTAAAACTGAACGGATCTACGAATTTCCCAGTTTGAGATTTATTGTAGTTCAAAATTATTTATTCAAATTCAAAACAATATACCAACTATAATCGAATTCGCAACGCAGGCTTCGTAATTCGGCAATCTTAATCATATAGATCTAAAAAAATCATCATTATCATCGATGTCATTCATCATATTAATATAGACTAATTACTAAATAAGGACTTACAAAATATGCAGAAACTATTTTATAAGGGGATGATCAGACCATTAAACTAAAAAACATTTTGTGCGGGACCAACACAGAAATTGAAAAAAAAAACATTTTTTTCTATAATATTCGGGTTGAGTAGATTTGCAGTTTTGTATGTCATTTGTTATATCTGCTTGGAACAAGAAGTACGTATGTCCCTATGGTTAAAGTACAGATTTACGTACTTCTTATCCCAAGCCACAGATATGCTCTCCTGACTTTTTCACTCACACTGTAACTTGGTAACAACTCTACTCTGTAAATTGAAACTAAATACTACCGATATCATGTCAACACTCCACAGTAAAAATAGTATAGTACGTCCAACATAGCTCGGTGATTTTGACACAAGAGATTTGGTCGGATGACGTGACTTTGAAACGGCGTCTAAATAATGTCGATATTTTTCAAATATTGAAAGAATACAATATTAATTAATATTCGTCATAATTGCATACATACAATATGTTTTAATTGCTCAAATATTTTCTGAAATTGAAATAATAATAAATAACTAGTAATAAGTTAACAACAATCTGTCTGTGAATGACGCTCGTGCAAGGTTCAACGTGACTGCATTTCCACTAGGTCTGTGACATAAATAACGGAATCGTAACTATTATTTTATTAGTAACATAGTAATTATCTTTCCGTAATACATGTTTTATTTACTTAATTCTTTGCTACGTGTAAAACGGAGACTGCTTTCCTTGGTTAACATGGAAGTAAACCTACCAAACACGGCTACTAGTCATTACCTATTATTATATTGGTATCTAGTACAATTAAATACTGTATTAGCAGTATCTGTGAAAGTGGAAGTGTCACATCTCTAAAATGATGTGTCATAATCACAAAGCTATCGTGGACGTACTATAATCGTACCTATTACTCGATATTATCTTTTGAAATAAAAAGGTCCAGCAAAAAACCACCGACCCCAATCCAGTAACAGCTTATCGGTGTGTCAAACGCAGATGCCGCTGGGATCTGGTTCGAGGCAAAAAAAGCAAGTGCGTATCGGAACACGCATAACATAGGATTCCGTAGCCATAAAATAACAAACATTTTGTTTGTACTGATTTGGTACTTTGTTTTTCTTTTTAAGAATAGTCTTTCTCTCTTCGTTCTTAGTCTTAATATTATTATATAGGATCAAATCTCCTTGTTAATTTTCGCCAAGATACATGGTCTCGAGACATCCTAAATGTATGTTTTACAGTCTTCAAATAGCGTATCTGAAGAAGAAGAAGAATTCTAGAAACTAGCATATATTTCTTAAAATCCAAGAGTTTTTCAGTATTGCATTCCATTCATTTCAAAATGTTCATTATGGAGACAAGAAAATTATGAAACTTCTTCTTTATATCGTGTGGGCAGCAAGCCCTGTGCAGTTTTTTTCAGACCGCCGGCCTCTGACGTGATTTTTATGTAACGACTACTACCACCAGAGATAGTAGCCGGGACCAAAGGCTTAACGTGCGACCCGAAGCACGGAATCATCTTTCTTTTCAGACAATCAGGTGATTCAGCCTGCAATGTCCTAACCAACTGGGGAAAAACGCACAAAGTGACATATCACTAGGTGTCCCCCATGGGAATCGAACCCACGACCTCCGTGTCAAGAGCCCAATTTAATGCTCTTAACCATTAGACCACGGAGGCATCCACTACTGAACATAGACCTCTCCCAAGAGGCGCCAAAAACGATCTTCCTCATCCAGTCGCACCCAGCTACATGTCTTAAGTAGTCGATCCAGCTCCGGAGCGTCCCACACTACGCCAGCCAATTCGTGGTGTCCATTATATAGAACTCGGACTCCACATCGGTCGTCAGTTCTTCAGTAGATATAACCAGCCATTCCATTGTCAAGAGCCCAATGCAACCAATAGATCACGGAGGCAGTGCAGTGATTATGAAACTGACATGCTTCTTTCATTGTTATTTGGCTACGGAATCCTAAAATAAAGAATTTTAAATAGAAACATACTTCTTTACGGTAATCTTGAAATGTCCCCGATACGAGGGAGTTGAAACGTCTTTACACAAGATATCTGTTTAAGGAAAAGTGTGACAGCGATGTGGAAACGTTCTGGATGAGATCACCTCCCTATTTGATGAATGAGCGAATGAGTTACTTTGGAATATGTGTCGAGTGTTTAATTTATTGTAAACAGGACGTTTTATTTTAGGAAAAAGCGAAAGCGTATGCACACGACTGTATTCCCCGAGGTAGTCAGATATATTCTGAAACCTCAGAACATCCACGTTGGCGACGGCGTGTGTGGCGACGGGCTCACTCGCCGTCACAGTGGACAGAGTTTCGGTTACTACCACAGAACATTATAAGAGGGGTTAAAAGTGCAAAGTAGGCGTGGAACGTGTCGCCACAGGTTATGCTATAATTTGCATAAAACCATAAGGCGCGCGGCGGGGTGTGAGCGAGAAGGCAAGAGTAATTGTAGCAGCGTGAGCGGGAAGACAAGTGACGACAGCCGTCCCCGAAGCAAAAGCGCTACTTTGCATTTCTAACCCCTCTTATAATGTTCCGTGGTTACTACTTTAGGAAAAATATACTTGAAAAACATCAATTTGATTTCTGAGAGATGGACTATTGAAACGAAGACAGACATTTTTTTAAATAGTTTATTGTTGTCTTTTATTGTTCTTTGATATTTGTTATTTTTTTGTAAAAATAAAAATAAATTGTACTGACTGTACTTCTAATCAGAAACTTTTTTTGTTACAGGTACGACCAACAAATTTGACTGCTGAATTTTACGCCGCGCCATGTAAGAAGTAGTTTATATGAAACATAATATTAGTTGTATACACGGTGTAAGAAAAGACTCTGGTAATATTTAAAGAGGGGATTTAGACCATCAAACTGAACATTTATCACTATGGAGCCAACAGAGAAATAATTAAAAAATCACCAGTTTCATTCAAAACAGAAATTAGGAAAGAGAGGCTTAATATTTTTTTTATTTTTTGGCTAAAAGCTGATGATGATTATTATTATTGATAACACCTACTGGACTCAAATGTATGGGGTAACGGATTTTAATAGTGAAAGTTGATGGTCTAACTACCCCTTTAAATATTACTGGGGTATTGTTACACCTCGTATGATTTGTTAAGACTATAATCATCACCAAAAAAAATTCTTCGCGTACGAATAGTCGCGTGGAAAAAGCTACATAATTCAAAGTCAAAAGTCAAAATCAATATAATTTATTAAATATAGGAGCTTGCAGCACACTTATCAAACGTCAAATCTTTTTTAAAGCTACCACCGCGTCGGAACGTGTTGTCGCTGTAGAGAAGATGCGGCCAGAAACTCTACAACATAACACGACTTAATAACTATTACAATATAAATTCTTAAGCATAATTAATTTTATAAAGTAACACACCATAACAATGTTCATAATATTTCTACTTATACCCCAAATAGTGCATCCATTTCCATTAAATCAGTGTAAAGTATAAATGACGAAGAGGGGGCGCCGATAATTTGCATAATGCAATCAGCCGGCAGCGAGACCCGATGATTTGAGGAGCCACTTTGTGGAGCCATGGCCTGGTGGGGGAAATCATGCTACTTTAATTTTGTTTCAAAAGAAACTTGAGGGATTTTTTTACAATTCATTTGAAAATACTGGAGAGGAAAGTTTAGTAGGGTAGCATGTATGCATCGAATGAGTCAAAGTAATTGATTGCTAAATAAAAAAATTCTCTTTTACTCTCGGGCTCTACTGCCCGATTTTACCGTAAAATTTGGTAACTTTGTAACCATTTGATACATTAACTATGGCACTTTTTAAGCAGAAAACAAAAATGAACAATCTACAGGACATGAGAAGTTTTTCTCGAAATCTATTTTAATTAATAAAACTGATGAAAAAGGAATCTACCCGTTTTTTTCCAGTTGTAACCATTAACTCTTACATTGTTGATCGGAAGAAAATGTAAATTTACAATATACTACACAATACAAACAATGAATTGGTTTTCTTATTTTTTGAAAATTCTTAAAAATTCATCTCGTTTTTGAAAGAAAACTGCTAAATTGACCGGAGCCACGCGCTCGTTCACATAGCTTAGAATGGAGTGTCGTGTTCCCAGGCGGATACGCCTTAAGGGACGAGAGAAATCGACTGAAAATTCCACGTAGACGTATAATGATAAATTGGTGCTTGATAACGAATATTCCACGATAATAAATGACTAAAACGATCCCAAAAGAATAATTAAAAGCGGTGACATAAATACATACAATCTATATCTATTCTGTGGTACTGACTGTACACTGTCTGTGACTGCTCAGGAACAGCGCTGCTCAGTGTGTCTTTATCACACTACCTGCAAACGCTGAAGCCCGTTCATAAGTATTAATTTTTAAGTTTAAATTTAAATAAAAGGGGCAATATACGAGTATCTGTATCATTTCATTCATACACTATACACACTAAATTGAATGTTTAAAATTACAAATCGTAAAAAACTGACATAACGAATTTAAAATTGCGGAGTCATTTCATTCGTTTGAATACTGAGACCTCAACTTGTTACGAGGGAAATAATGGAATTTTAATATTGTTAACAAGTAGACCTCTAGAGGGATCCTCGGCCCGTCCTTCGAGGATTCTGATTGATGGTAAGAATACTTATTATTCGGATCTGACTTGAAAATGTCGAGGAAATAGCTACTGTGTTCTTTTGTTCTTGGATTTCGATTTGAAAGGCACTTTTCTTTTCACGGTTTCTGAACGGCATTCTTATCTATCATTGACATATTATATCTATAGAATGATAAATACATGTACCGAGTCACGTTGCAGGTTCTGACCCGAGCACTTGTCTCGAGTGTTGTTCGCGCGTCGCGTTTTTGCCTGCCACGAGGCTCCGCAATCCTTAGTTTCTTCTTGTTCTTGACCAAAAACAATCCCTGAGATTGGGATAGATACTCCCACAAACTACTTGACATTGACGGAAATGAGGTGCTAACGCACAAGCAAAAAGTCCATTAATTATAAATAAAAAAATACTTGTACGGCTTGCACCCAACCCAAGTCATGTTTCTAAGTCTATACGAGATTATAGGTATAAAACCTAAACATAATAATTTGTTTGCCCATAATTTATGAATGGCATTCTTAATTCTAATATTATGTAGTATTATTACCATCATGCGTGATATCTAAAGAATGATAAATACTTGTTCTCATATATATTCATATATATTTTCGGATTCATATATTTATACATATTACAGGCACAATTAATGTTGTCTTGACAGGTATACACCCAATGCGACGACATTTTTTGGTCCTACACGACGACATCTTGACCTCATAAGAGAACTCTACCCTAGATTCTGAAATCGAAACCAAACAGATTAGAGAGTTAATGAGGCGGGGCATACAGACAGTCAGAATGGACGTATGCATTAGGGTTCCTTGTTTGAACTATGGAACTCTAATAATTTTTCAGTCCAGTATCATTAACAACACAACATCATCATCATTATCATTTTATAACATTACTCAAAAGATCACTTTTTAAGCAGCGCTTTTATTAAAATAATAATTGGATTATTTAGGATCTGTTTAACCTCTTCAGAATAAGATCTTGATAGCATATTTTCCAGATAATTCCTCATATTATTCTTACAAAATATGTCAAACGAGCTGTCAGAATAGCTAACAAGAATTTACTTATCAAAAAGTGGTGAAACAGGCCCTTAAGGGGATATAATTCGGAGCGTGCTCCATACAAACGAAGTCTGGTGATATTTTCAATACTAACTAATTAAAGTCAATGAAATTTCTCTGAAAGAATCTAGAAACTAATCTCTATGCTTGTATGAAGACAGATTTCCAATAAAATGAATAGTTTTAAAGTTACAGTGCCTCAAAGATTTCCATAGATATCTTAAATTAATCACAGCATTAAAACTGTATATTTTAACGAAAATCTGACTTCATACAAGCATAGAGATTAGTTTCTAGATTGTTTCTCAAAAATTTCATTGACTTTAATTGGTTAGTATTGAAAATATCACCAGACTATGTTCGTATGAAGCGCGCATTTACCCATTTGGAATAAACTTCTCTTAATTTGCTAACTTACAAGAAAGTAAAATTTTGTACTTATCTTTATTTTAAAATTATTTATTACTTAAAATTGAGTAATTATTTACCCCACCAACCATTGTCACCTTTACCAATCAGAAACAGGAATATTTGTGGTAGCAAAGCCAAGACATTACCGACTTTGATCCCCGTCTAACCACGCTCCTTTGTATTCATGGGATGAACAAAACTTATCCCAGGTGCGTACCCCTCCCTGGCCTCCACTTCTTCCACTCCTTTTGAAAAATTTCGAGCATTTTTAAATTACTGGCTGCCTTCAGACGTAGGCCATGAATTTAGCGGTAAATCAGGACCCAATTGATATTCAAATCTGTTCGGTTATTCCTTTTCGATCTATACAAACAACTTAAGGTTGATTCTGAAAGCTGAACAAAAGACTGTTTGGTGGGAACTCGGAAGAAGTTTTGTTAGAAATCCAAAAAATATTGTATTATGGGTTTTGTGATCAAAGTATATATTAAAAAATTTGGTATCAGATAGAACTCGAACCCGCAACCTGCCAATCCGGGTTTGTAGTAGTTCAATTAAGCAACCGATACTTCTGTCGGAAGAACCTCTGTCTACATTGTCTTCTTTGGTTTGAACTGTACAAAATCTATAATATGTTAATAATAAACCAATTGGAAAAAGTTTATCCAATAATATTAAGGTATTATGATTCAAAACTATAATTTATGAGTGCAGTGTTCGGGAAATTTAAACACGAACGTGACCTCGCCTTTTTGTATAAGTACTATAATTTTACTAAAGACCTCTGGTCGTATGCAGAGGAAGTTTATCGGGAACTACGTGAGTTTCGGGATCATAGATGTTGTGTTATGAATAGTAAAGAGATCTTGTTTCTGGGAAAAAACGCTTCCCGCTAACGACTTATTTATACGCTGATTTCGCAGCCCCTATTTTTACCATAGCTTTATTTCTTGTTCATTTTATCTTCGGATGTACTTTTAGAGGAAAGGTTTAATGTCTCCATCTTTGTGTAGGTCTCGTTATTAATCTCTAAAAGAGTCGTGACAATGAACGCTGCGTTTTATAAGAAACCTTATGTCGTTTCGTCTAATGAACGTTTTTAATTACGTTTTTTTCTTAAGTGGTGGAGCGTGACGTCGAGAATTTTGAGCAATTTTTTTTTGTAAGTACTTTGTCGGTTAATTAATCTAGTTCCCTTTATATTATCAGAATCTAGCCTGAACTTGTATTATAATGACTAGAAAATGATATAGAATACATTATGCGATTCAAACATCCGTAAATAGGGGACATTTTTTTTTTCATATCCTTCATACAAATATTTGTACCTTGCGGGATTTAAACCCGCAACCCACGGATCAGCAGGCAGGTTCGCTACTATCTAAGCTATTGGGTCGTTATGTTTTGTTTATTAATAATCTCATTGTTTGGATGTTTGCATATGTGTCACTCAATCACTAAAACAGCTGAATGGATTTGGGTGACACTAGGCACGCAGATTGAATATTCTGGATTAACACATAGTATACTTTTTAAGGACCAACAACTAGTTGTGATATAAGATGTAATATTGATACACATAAAACATGTTTACCTACCTCTAGACTTTATTTACCTACTTTTCAAAGGTCAAAAACATATTTAAATTATTATATTTTATTAACAGCCTGCAATTGTTTATTGTCTCTAAATAATGTTTCATAAAATTCATTATAACTAAAACAATTAAACAAATTCACATAACAAAATAATCAACCTCCTTGAACCCATAGCATGTCCAATAAACGTTAATTAGCTGACTGCTACACGCCACGAAACTTGGCCTCGAGTGAGCTGCAAATTATAGCATTTGCACTAAAAACAAACGAACAGACATAAATCTCAATATTTGTGGATTTATGCAGTTAATTTGTGTGGCATTGTCGCGAGCGGGTCGTGCCGAAACGTAACATGCACGCATTGTCGGTACTTCTCTATGTTACGTACAGGCGGGTGCGCAAGTGTTTCTTACAACCTCGATTTTATTTAATTGTTTAAGAGTCAGTTGCAGAAACGCTCATTAGACTTAGTCCTCCATTAAATCTCTTGCTAGCTTTTACTACGTCAACAAGACAAAAATTGACAGCAAGATATTTAATGGAGGATTCTCTTTAATGAGCGTTTCTGCAACTGAGAGTAAGGGAATCAACATCAGAATGCAATACATTAAACATACATCATCTACTGTGTAAAATCTTTCTCAATTTTTCGATGAACCAAATATTTTCTAATACTTTGCAAGATTCCGCTGCTAGAGAGTTTATAGGTACGTTATTAATAAAATATAATTATGTTTGATATCTTGTATCATTTCAGGAAAGTTATTGGACAATTTGTATTTTTAAATGAGTAACGTGCTCAGAGTGAGCCTTTTTTTTTTAATTTACTTGTTTCACAACTCCAAACACCAGTTTTGTTACACATTTATCTGCCAAATTTGCTACACCAAAATTGTAAACTACCATTTTAATGTAATAACGATTATTTAAAGATAACGCAAAACATGTCACAATCTTGGAGCCGCGCGCGGACACTAACTTATATCGATATATAAGTTATTTAATCAAATCTATTGACGTCTTACCTACACGATGAAACTTCTTTTCTAGAGTCTTTATGTAGGATCAACTAGGGTAATTGCGTATATGAAGGGATCAGGAGCATAATATGACATTTACAAAACGTCAAGTTCTCTAAACAACACATTAGCAATTGTGTACCTCTTGAGGATAATGCCTAAAATCTCTAAAACCTTATTGTTTCCTTTTTTTCGCTATCAAATACAAACGTAATACCAAATCACACTCTTGGATTGTTTAAATTAATCTAAAACCTTACTAACGACAACTACAAAACCGCATTCATACGAGTAGGTATGTCAACATTTCTTAACAATTGCGCTCGCGACTGTACAGTAATCCCAAGTTAACTCCAAACTTCTAACTTAGACGAAATATACAGCATGTTCCTGTCGCATAAGTAATGAAATAAAATAGTGTCTCCTTCGATATTAATTACCCCGCGACACGAGAACCGTTGCGTAGGGGATCTTGGGGGGAACCGGGGGTAATTTAGGGGAACTGGGAGATTATAAAAGTAGGTCGTCGGTAATCGGAATAGAGGATAATCTGGTTGTTGAAATGGGTTTTTATTTGTACAATGGGTGCTTTTGGAATTATGTTTTTTGTTAAAGTCTTTATTCCTACCTGACAGACATTAAAAATGTTTTCAAGTAATTAATTATTTAAAACTCTCTAAATGTTTATTTAAGTATTGACGAAATATGTTGCTGATTACTGGCGGTTGTTATGCATATTTAAATGACGAAGCATGTGCTAACAGATTTTAGAGTTCCCTAGTCAAACAAGGAACCCTTATACTTTTGAACATTCTGTCTCTCTATCTGTCTGTCTGTATCATGCTCCACCTCAATTGCTCTCATATTTTTTGTTGACATTTTACTTTAAATTAAAAAAAAATATTTTAAAAACCTGTTAGTTACTCAAAATTTTTAATATACTTAGAGCCTGTTTCACTAACTTATCCGACAGGTCATTTGTCATATTCTTCATAAAAAATATGTTAAATGAGCTGTCAGTTAAGCTAACAAGAACTTATTCGAAATTTTGTGGTGAAACAGGCCCTTAAAGGATAAGATATTTTTTTGAAAAGAATTTCTGGTGTATTGGAAAACTACAACAACAATAATTTAAATACTCGAATACGATTAGGTATTATAGAACAGATGCTACGCCGTAGCTTCGTAGCGCGTAGTAAACATTTCGTTACCAGATATCGTAGCACGTAGCTAGACAAATCATGCTATTGAACAATATTCCAAACATTGCTTTGGTGTTTGCTTTCAATATATTTTGTAACAATATGATATATATCTGTAATTATATAGATTAGGTTGTATTGTATACAAGGTGTAAACAAAACACCCTTGTAATATTTAAAGGCGTGGTTCAGACCATCAAAATAAACAATTTTTACTGCATTACATTTGAGTCGATTAGGTACTGCAGTTTTGTAAGAAACAGCAGATCTTCTTATCTTTTCCCGATGTTGGCTCCAAACTGATAGTTGTTCAGTTTGATAGTCGAAACCACCCCTTTAAAAATTACTAGGGTGTTTTATTACACATGTATAGTGCGACAATAAGAGTTTTTTTTTAACCCTTCGTCTGTGGATGTCACGGATCCGTGACTTAGACAATAACAAATCTTTTGTGTCTGGAATCTCCACAGACGAGAGGTTAAATGACTTATACAGTTTGCTCAGGGAGCAGTTACTGCTTGTTACTGCGTGCTATTGGGTACCACACCAGTGACTGCGAAGCGCCCTGGTAGGTCTACCGAACCAGTAAATTAAGCAACCTGCCCAAGGGGCACCCATAATGGGTACGGGCCTTGGCAATGTGCGTTGCTGGGGCTACGCGACGGATTGCGTAGCGGGAATCGGTGAGAGCGACAATAAGAGCGCTCATCACCACTTTATATGGGCAGCAGAGGACGCAATACACGCCACGAAATGTAAGTGTGTACCTTTTGTATACAGGGTGTTAGGGTAAACAGTTGCTTTACTTTAAGGAATGATACTGATCAACTTTTCCTAAGAAAATAAAAAATTATAAAAAAAATTTTGCTCTTTCCATACTAATTGCATTTTACTGATCGAACATTATGATATATGAAAAGTCGATTTTATTATTGAGAATTTCGTATAAGTTTCTTAAAGAAAGCACAGATTAATAATACGTTGAAGAAAGTTGATCAGTATCACGGGTACAATCATCCCTTAAAGTAATGCAACTGTTTACCCATACCCATACATACCGCATACCCTGTACATGGAATAAAAATTTTCGTAGACAACATTTCATTTCTAAATGAAAAAAAGAACCGTGTTACGACATCACCGAAATACAGCAAGCTAATCCAAACGTAAGAAGTGCAACATTGGTGGGCCGAAGTAATGTAGCGAGACGGAACCGAATCTAATGTCTGCTCGCTCCGCTGACGGACGAGACGTAGAACGGTGGCGTGACGCTAATGTGCTGTGATGCCGGGCTTATCTTTGTTACTGGATGTGGCAACAAATATTTGATGAACTTAGCTCTTTGGTCGTCATCAGTCTGTCATCATCAGAGTTAAACCTCACCTGGCATCGATAGTTTCACTATTATTAGGTAACTCTAAGGCTGTCTGTCCACGGATGCGGAGGAGGATGCGGAGCGGAGAAACGAGGGAATTTTGGCCCATGGGATTGCATAAAATCTCCGCTCCTAGATTTCTGCTCGATTCTCTGTGTTAAGCCGTATATCTTTCATCAAATCAATTCATCTCCTTATACAGGGTCCAACTAAACATGGTGACAGTTTTTTAAGAGGATGATCAGACCATTAAACTGAACAACTTTCTCTATGGCACAAACAGCGAAATCGCCAAAAAATATCAGCTGTCCCATACGTTTTGGCTCATGTAGGCTTGCATTTTTGTATAGAACAGCTGATTTTTATTTCGCGATTTCGATATTGGTGCCATAGAGAAAGTTGTTCAGTTTCACAGTCTGATCATCCCATTAAAAAAGTGTCAGCATAATAAGAAGGACCCTGTATAAATTCCACCTACGCTCAAACCACTTTAAAAAAAACGTAAGCATCAAGAAAGTGACATAAAGAATTCCCCCATAATGCCTGATGAGTGTAAAGTGGGGAAATGTTCGCCGTTCCCATCACATTATCATCTATTACGATTTACTTCTGCTTGTCGCGTTTTCTTTACAGTTTACTTACTAAACTACTCAGTAGGGGAAGGACGAAGTTATCACTATTGCGGTAACCTATTGAATGCGATATTTTATAAATACTATTTGAGTAGTGTCTATTGGCCGTAAATGGAAATAAGTTTTCATTGTCATTTTCATTCATGTTAATCGCAACAAACCAATTATAAACTGTCAACTTAGCTTAAGGAACCGATCGCAGCAAAAAAAATCAGCTGTTCCATACTGAATTGCAATGCCCACTCGACTCAAATGTCCGTTCGGTTTGCTCCAATAATAAAAGTTGTTCAGTTTGATATCTCTAAACTCTTAGGCCGAGATTCAGAGACGATTTTTAAGTCAGTTCGAACTCCCGTATGTCAAAATCCATACATTTTCGCCCTACTCAGTTCGAACTAAGACTAAAAAAATCTCTGAATCTCGGCCTTAGTTTAAAAAGATGCTAATGATATCAATTTCAACCTGTATATGCCTCACTAATACTATTAAAAACTTATATTACAGTTATTTTTAAAGATATTCAAAAATTAATTTCACTTTAGTGTTTAAGATATCAAACAAGTTTTAAAAAAGGAATAAATATGTTTTTCCCATTATCCCAATTCCTAATAAATCAGCTTCCAAATTGTTCCGCTGACAATGCATCATAATAGCTAGCACCTCGCTCCGGTAACCGTGGGCTTTTACCTATAAAGTTACACGAAAGTTTCAGTTGGAAACTATTCTGTTAGATATTGACAATAGTTGCCTTGCAAAGTAGAAAGTTGAGATTTTGTGAACCGTTCTTCTTGAGTGCTTCATCGTTACCAAGTTTGGAGTTTAATAGTAACACTTTAGCACGAAAAGGTATCTAGAAGTAGTTGGGAAAGAGCTATTTATAACGCAGTTTCTATGCTTGCGAACAAAACTTAGAGCACGAGTTTTTTTCATGTATAAACATCGTCTCCAACGAGTCAAAAATTTGTATTGACTGATTTAGTACATACCTATTACTATAAAAATAAGTTTAATGAGGAAATACAAGCTTCAAATCTGCAACGCGCTTCGTCAAAATGGCAATATGTCTGTATCTGCAACATGCTTCGTCAAAAGTTAAACAAAAAATTAACAAACAGGATAAAAATCAGCAACATGCTTCTTCAAAACTTAAATTTAGGTACTTATTTATCAATGCCTTTGTAAGACATTTCTGAGAATTTTCATCTAACTTTTATCATCATTACTTTCACCAACATCAGCATATACACGTTCCACAGGAGTTATTTCGTGCTCGCGCGGTTAAGCTGGCCTCATGGTTAGTTCAGTTCCAAATCGGATATTCTCATGGTTATCATAATATTAAAAGCCTTGCTAGACTGAGTTTAGGGTTCGAAATACGTAGTTACATTCATTATTTCTTACATCTAAAAAGTTTATAACATTTTTTTCTATGTTACCAACTGTCACAATTAAATTAAAGGAAAACCAGTCTTACAATCATGGCATAAGGCTTTATTATAATGAAGCAGATGCTGATCAAACGTCAGAGATAAAAATAAACTCGCAATATTGCCATGACATTTAATAAGGCATTTGCAATAGCAGTCGACATTTCCAGCCGATCGGAGACAAATGAAAGTCTTCCAGGAGGAGTCGTGTCTTTGTACGTCATGAGAGGGAGCGGGGAGCGAGGAACAGGGAGAGAAGCGGGGTATTGTAGCATCTTATAAAATTAATTAATAACGCTCACTGACACAGTTCTGCAAAGCCGAATAGAGATAATCGCTGCCATCCCTGCGCCTGTCAGTTAGTGGTCTCCACTCTAGAACTCTGTGTCCCCATCGGTTGTTAGTTCTCCGGCAGATGATCGGCACATTTTGCCACATCATAAGATCTATAATCATCAGAGCTATGTAAACCTCTTCAGTTCTCTGATGTGTCACCTAATTCCGGATGTGACCTTTCAGAAAAACACTATAACTCGCTTTAACTCCATAGCTCGCTGAGCGATTTTAATTTAATAAACTATTCCTATCTTTGACGTTCATTTTCGCTCTATATTACTGACAGGACGCTCTGATTGAACACCATCGTTTTGAGGCATGTTCATTTATCAATTCTTACTTAATATAAGTATTTCTTTCATAACTTACACCAAGTGTAAAACAGTAACAAGGCGCGAGAGAAATGAGTTCAAAGTTCTCAAAGTTCAAAGAATGTCTCATATTACGAGTGTTTGCTCACAGTATTTTAATATGAACATTGCAGACAAGGCTGAGTCTGAATCGTGTATGCTCTTTTATGTGAAAACACATTGTTACCGCGTGCGAGCGTTTTCAACGTACAAAAAAAACAGCTCGTATTTTTATTATGGAGACATGGCATAGGCCAGCTACTGTCCCAGTATGTATCTTGACATCTAATTCATCATAGAGACCATGATCATAAGCTCGCTAAACCCCTCTTCTGGATATACGCCTCTTCATTTCACGCCAAGTAGAGAATGTATAACAATTCAATCCTATCTTTTAAATATAAATGTTAATGGCTTGCGGATATTGTCGCTTTTTAGCGATTAGACCTCCTATTTTTGTACCTTTTATATTTCCTGTTTGTTTACTCTCTTTATACTTTTCTTCTCTCTTTACTCTTTATGTTTTTTGGTGTAAAATAAAGCTGAACATAGACCTCTCCCAAGAGGCACCAAAAACGATCTTCCACATCTAGTCGCACCCAGCTACATGTCTTAAGTCGTCGCACACT
Organism: Agonopterix alstromeriana; assembly: GCA_963924505.1. Lineage (NCBI taxonomy): Eukaryota > Metazoa > Arthropoda > Insecta > Lepidoptera > Depressariidae > Agonopterix > Agonopterix alstromeriana. The sequence continues at coordinate 2,969,021 of OZ004670.1, read as the reverse complement.
ACGCCAGCCAATTCATGGTCTCCATTATATAGAACTCGGACTCCGCATAGTTATTCAGTAAATCCAGATTGCAGAGCTACGTCAACTACTTTAGTTTCCTGACGTATCACTTCATTCTTATTACGATCTCGAACTAGGCTATAAATTACATTATTTATATGCAGCTTGAAGACTACCCCCCATATTTCATCCCCCGACAATACACGTCAGGCGCACTCGACTCAATTATGTGCGATCTGCCGTCACTAATGTGTATGGAAAAATGTTTAAACGATCCAAAAATGCTTTATGTTTGTCGACAAAACGTGCTACGAGTTACGAAAACGACAATGAAAATATATATCTCTTTTTATTTATTAATTTGAATCAAGCAACTGTACAATATATCATCGCGGGCCCATATTATAAATACCTTACCCTAAACTACATAAAACTTAATTTAATAGAAATGTTAAACCATTTCATTTTAACATGAACTACGAGACACATATTTTTATTTCATACACATGCAAAAACTCACCACTATACTTCGCGGTTTTAAAGTCAAAGTCAAAATTGTTTATTAAGTATGCACTTGAAGCTCACTTTTAAGTAAAGTGTCAGATTCGGAACGTGTTGTCGCTGTAGAGAAGATGCAGCCAGAAACTTTACAACATCAAAAATTCTTGTGAACAGAAATTTTTGCCACAAATACGACCACCTTCTTCTAAGGTTACTCAATTTAGGATTGTAGATTCACTATTCAATCTCTTACAATATAAATACAAGATAAACATAAAATTTTCACCAAAAACAGTGAAAAATCGCACAAATATACTGGGTCTTACAAAAGTAAAATAAACATTTAAAACATTTAAGGAGTTGTTTAGACCATCAAACTGAACAACTTTCACTATGGGACCAACATAGAAATCGCGAAAAAAAATCTGCTGTTCCATACATTTAGCTCGAGTAGACTTGTAGTTTAGTATGGAACATCAGATTTCTTTTTCGCGATTTCGATGTTGGTCCCATAGTGAAAGTTGTTCAGTTTGATGGTCTAAACCACCCCCTAAAATGTGTATTTACATTTTTGTAACACCTTGTACACATTATCATTAAACACATCACAAGCAAGCCTTATCTCTCACCGCAACGTTAACTAAATACTTTATTCCACTATCTTAACCGTGCACTATCCGCTCTAAGCATCTACAAACAGCAGTTGCAATAAGCATCGCATTTGCATTCCCATTAGACCTGCACTGTTTGCTCTTACGAATGCTTGCTAAGTCGACTACGTGTTTTGTTATAAAAATCATTACGTTTCTATTTAGTGCGAGATTGTTTCAAATGTTCTGCAGCTGCAACTGCAACTTCTGAAAAGCAGCCGGCAAAACTTTGAGACTCGGTCTTTATTCTCCTTTTCAAAAATCGAATAAATTAAAAAGCGGAAGATAGGTGACTATAGCCTATAGCCTATAGCGAATTGAGCCCCCGTCGCGTTATTGATTATTTTAGGCTGAATAAACGTACCGCAATGCCTTCGTGTGTTTTTTACAAATCATACAAAAAGAAAAAATAAATCGCACGGCATTTCTTATTAAGTAGATCCATTGTTCGAGTATCTACGTAATGCACGAACGACACCTATCTTCGGCTATTTTAATCGAAGGTTAGTAATTCCTTTAAACCTTATTACATCTGCATATTACTAAAGGTTTACTTACTTTTTCCGCAGTGATTAGTGGGAGAAAGAATTATGGTACACGTGAGACGTCAATCTAATCTGAAACTACAAGCTTCAAATAATAAAATGATGGTGGTATTGCCGTGTGGTTCCGGCTTAGAATGGACCACCCCAAGTCTTCCCGTGGGTGTCGTACGAGGCGACTAAGGGATTAAAGGTTTCTTGTGCAGTGTTTATGTGGGCGAAAGGCTAGCCACCTCTCACCACCGGACACGTCATTCCATCCTGAAACTTAAATAGCTAAATGTGAGCATTGCTACAACTACGTTCTTATACAGACAGTTGGTAGTTGTAGCAATGTTTCTTACCACCCCGAAAGGGAATTAAGGTCGTGAGTTTATGTATGTATGTATGTATGGTATTGACCGCCCTAATAGCCTTCCTATCATCTGAGTAACAGCCTAAGAATTGTAGATATAAAGGACACAAAATAATAATAGCAATGGAAAATGTGTAGTCTATTACTAATCTACAGTCTATTTTTTTACAATGTACTGAATTAGAAAATAATACGGAGAGCTCCTATATTTTCAAGCCTTACAAAAAAGGGAGTGCCACAAATATGTAGTTTATGTTAGAAACCCTACAAAATCACATAACCATCACACACGCATTGCACGCTCGAACGAACACTAAACAACAAGGAACAAAGAAAATCCAACCATCTGAAACATACACTTGATTGCAAGAAAACTGGACAGTCAAAGATTTTCATTTCAATAAAAGCTGGGCGTGAAATCTATAGGCGGTCCACACGCGACCAGACAACGCATTTGCATTCCCATTAGAGGCGCGTGTTTGCGCAACGCGACACTGTTTGACAAATACTCGACTGTCGCGGTGCATCGGATTACTGCATGTTTGTTGACACTGCTGTTTGTTATAGGCCATTTTAACCACGCAACTGGTTCACCATGAGGTCCTTACAAATATGGGTTTGCGATTGAAACGTTACATTTCGAATGCGATAGTCTGTGCTCGGAGTTATCGGCAAATGGAATGGAACACCGTGTTGACCCTAAATGTTTGGTGACATCTTAAAAGCATTCCAATGTGTGATTCTTTCTTCTTTGTCCGACCTTATCCCATTATTTGGGGTCAGCTCTCCCAATGACACCACGCCACAGATCTCTGTTCTATGTTGGCGTTAGGTCTGCATCGACCGTTTGCAGGTTTTTATCTATGACAGACATCCAGGTCAATCGGTGTCTACCGCGGCGTCTCGGTCCCAATTCTGGGCTTGACAATGTGTGATTCCTATTTCTCCCGATTCCAGGTTTAGCATTGTGTGATTCCAGTTTCTTATTATCGGTGGTAATTCTAAAATCCGAATGCATTGAACTTACAAATGAATGTCGATCCAAAACCATTTGTACTTGTAACCAAAGTTACTTGTTTTCCACGAAACTGAAACAGGCATGTTCGTTACCAAATACACTAATTCATTAAACGTCGGTTTGGAGTGGGGCTGCGTTAATCTTGATTAACTAGTTGGATAATCGCGACAAATCGAGCTTGGAATCGTCGGGCTTTTGTTACCTAAGCTTTGTATTTTGTCTTTTCGTGTGGCTAGGAAAAAGCCTACAAGTTTGGTGTACTTATTTATTTTTATTTCAAAGTAATGCGTATTTGAATTTAATCTTCGCTATATTGTTTACCTGGTGCATTTTAAACGTGAAAATTTTTATAATAGCATAGCATAGCATATATGCTCACGACTATATTCCCCAAGGGGGTAGTCAGAGATATTCTGAAAACACAGAACACCCACGTTTCACTAGTAGTACCGAGTCTCTGTCAAGTGTGACAGGGAGTGAGCCCGTCGCCACTTTAAATGGACAGTGGGTACAATACATGCGTCGAAATTGAAGCATGCAGGTTTCCTCACGATGTTTTCCTTCACCGAAAAGCCAGTGGTGTTACAAATTTTTATAATGTGTTCGATTATAACTTTACTATGAATGCTCTTTGGAAAACGTGTCCTATTTGAAAATTAAAATACGATGAGACACCAATTATTTTGTCCTCAAGTACACATTTACTGTCATCGTGCGTTTCCTCTCTTTTTAATCATTGTCGCGTAAAAACAGTTTTTACAGTCTGTTTGGGCCACATTGGTTTATGCACGCATATGCAGGGGTTCATGCATGCTTGAGGCCATGCGTTCATTTTCATACGACCTCCACCATTTACTGCATGGATGGTTGTGTAAATTGTTAATTTATAATAAATCGAATTTCGTCGTTTGTGTCTCGCCTATTGTTTATGCGTAGGTAATACAAAATTACGTAAATTGTTTTAGTTGAAATTTCGTTACATTTATTAATTTCAATCGCGACGTTGTTTTTGGAATTAGTTCATTGGCATTTTAGTTGTATTATACTATAACTGTTATATTATAAATAGATTTTACCCACAACTTCGTCCGCACAAATTATACACCAGATTTTAAGTCAGATCATAAGCTATCAAACAAAAAAAGTTTTATCAAAATTGGTTCTGTAGTTTTTGCGTGATGCTGTTACAAACATACAAACAAACAAACCAACAAACAAACAGACAGACAAAAATTCTAAAAACAGGTTGATTTGGAGTCCGGGATATACAAACCATATCGTAATCTTTTTCATGTAAATATCTTCAATGTACAGAAACACTTCTGTTACAGTTTTATAATAGTTAAGATTAAAGAAATTGTCTTCGGTTTTCGTCCCCTGTAAAAGATGCAAAATTAATATATGTGTCAGAATTTAGCGAGAGATATAAGAGGTTATCGAATTGAATTTAAGTTATTAACTAACAAATACTGGATAACTACGAATATTTAGGCAACCTTCTAGGTAGTTCGTATTCTTGACCAAATCGTTTTCGACTACATTCGTAAATAAAGCCGCGAAGATATATTTTTGTCTGCATACAGGGTGTAAACTTAAATGGGTTACATACTACATGAAAAAGAAAATCAGAGGTTTCATACATTTTGTCGAGTAGCCATTGAAATTTTTCATGGAACAGACAAATTTTTTTCGCGATTTCGATGTTTGTCCCATAGTAAAAGTAGTTAAGTTTATTGGTCTGAAGCACTTTAAGTATGTCACGCAATTAAGTTTACACATTGTATGTATTAAAGGTATTAAAACCTACAATAACAAAACATAAAAGGCTATATGTTATGAATCGTCAGCGATTTTTCAGCGACTTCGGGTTCTGAGCTGCAACGGATGTGATTTACGATCCTCACTCTCCATCTGTATTCACAAATTTATTCAAAACGTACGCTCTATTTTATGCTTCAGTGATACAGAATAGTGCCTTTCCAGGTTTAACTTTTAAGTATTATTTATTTAAAAGACAAATACATAGCTTTATTCCGTTGTTTTTTTATTATAACTAATCTTTAGTGACTACCAAACTGTTGATATCTTGTAACCATTGATATCTTCAATGTGTGTAGCCCCTAATAATGTTTGGTTATAATATAATAAAACCGGTCAAGTGCGAGTCGGGCTACTTGCGCACTGAAGGTTTCGCATCATATTGACTTGCAAACATATTTTTTTTCTTTGTGACCTTTAGCGGGAGACCGACTCACACTTGGCCGGTTTTTATTATTTGTTGTTATACTGTAGAGTTTGCTCTATAATCACACCATGTTTAACGCTTGTATGTATTACCGTTTTTACGATAGAGCGAGAAGTAAAAACGTTGATAAAAATTAGTTACACGTGTACCCCCCTTAATTTTTTACTTTTTTAAATGTTCATTATTTGTTAGCAAATGCGCCATAATAACGCACATTCTGTGAAAATGTCATCTATCTAACTATAACGGTTCAACGGCTACAGCCCTAAATAGTTAGGACAGACAGACAACGTAGGCTTAGTAATAGGGTCCCGTTTTCACCATCTGGGTACGGAACCCTAAAAAGCTAGGTTTTTTCTTGCAGCACGCATCCCCTGCGGCTTCTCCCCCCATGATTGCCGCAGTAAATCTCAGCCAAGAGTTGTGCGACAAAAATATCATTATGTAAATTTACATAGAAATAAAAACGGTTCGGTTGCAATCGACGGGTGCCGGGAGCGTACGCGGTTTTGAATGTTTTAAGATTTTTCTTTTCTCAAAATTGTAAAACCTTTCATTTGGAAGTCTTTTTCTACTTGTTATAAATTGTATTTGTTTATTCTTGGTGTGCTAATAAAGAATAGTCGTAGTCATAATAGTTTATTGCTTCATGTGGTTACATAAGATGGACACATAAAAAAATAGAGCGCACATGAACCCTATAGGCACTGCAAACTAAACTTGGTCATTATTAACTTAACTTATTACAATATTTATCTTATTCATTAATAACATATTTATTTGATTATATATTATATATTTATCTAATCTAACTACGCAGTGTAAGTAGCTGCGTAGTTAGATACTGTACGCAACTGAAAAACTCCTGCAGGGAATAAAAGCATCTCGTTATAAGGAATTCCTTTAGTTTTTGATGGAAACCTGATTGTTTCTCAATATTTCTTATGTTTGAAGGTAATTTATTACATTATATTATATTTATCTTATCTTTTTCTAACTAGTATAATAGACAGAAAAATCTTGAAAAATTAAGGGCCTAGTAAACGGTCAATTATTGAAGAAAATACCTAAGTACCTATATTCGAAATGGCACGGGTATAGTTTTTAGGACTTTTCACTCACTCCCTCTAAATTACCTACCAATTAATTTAGTTGCCAATTTATTATAATAATGTAATAGAACAAACAAAAACAAAACTTTTTCATTATTACAATACCTTACACAGAAAAAACTCACGACCGTATATAATTATATTAATTAGGGTTGGGACACATTTACCGACGGCGACCGACGGCGGGCCCATACAAAAATGATATTTAGGATGGAAAGCCGTCCGCCGTCGTCGCCGCATCGACAGCGGACGGCTTCCCATATTAAATGTCATTTTTGTATGGGCCCGCCGTCGGTCGCCGTCGTCTCGGTAAATGTGTCTCAACCCTTATAGCACGTGTAATCTTACTCGTAAATGCATTACATATTTTTGGGAGTGCTTCAGAAAATGTTAACTATGAGACCATCATTGAAACCGCAAAAAAAATGTTGGTATTCCTTACATTTGGGTCGAGTTAACATTGACGTTTTCTATAGATACCTACAAAAACTTATTCCCGATTTAGATATCGGCTCCGTGCTGAAAGTTGTTCAGTTTGATAGTCTGAAGCACCAGTAAAATATGTACCTCTTCGTTTACACCCTGTATAAAAAAACTCCCCCAGTATCTAATTTCAAAACTTGAATCTTCATACCGTCTAGTTTCCGCTAAGTCTCGTTGGTGAAATATGACAGATAGACAGACAGACCAGAACATGTAATAAACTCAAGCGCTATTGTTTAAATCGCGGTTACAATGGACGCCTGCCCAAACTGAGATGCCGACGAGTCTGCATTACGTGTTGTGATGGCAATTGATTTCTTTCTAGGAATTCAGTAGCAAGCTTACTTAAAATTTATAATAATTACTTTGTCGATGTATGTTACTGCCATTAAGCTGGTCTCTTAACATGGATGGCAAGTCAAAGTAAATGGCCTGCCGACAAATTGACAAGGAAAAACTACAACTACATGCATGGAGAGCTGGTAGTTGTAGCGGTTCTCTTTACCTACCTAGGAATTTAGTTAGGTATGATACATTTTAATAAACTGGTTTCCAATCAACGTCAACTTTTTATTTTAACGTTTCTAAAATTGTCATTTTTCAGTTTTCAATATTTTTTGGCTGAAAATTAATTGAATAGACTATTCTTATCTAAAATTAAGCTAAGGTATAACTAAACTATGTGTATCTGTTTAAGATTATTTTTAAATGATTTTAAAAAGTATAGATAATAAATACAAAAAATATTGATTTGAAATTATTTAATTTGATTAAAAATTTACCATCCTTCTGGGACAGTCGGGTACCAGTGAGATTGCAAAAATTATTATCAACCCTAAACTCAATGGCGACACGAAATAACTGAACACAGTCGTACCGCAGTTAATCCGAGTACAGTCAGTGCCACAATCTGACAGAAGGCAGGGCTCGACTCGCAGCCTACAGCCACGGTGCCCGTGGAACTTGCGACCCCTACCTTGGTAACTAGACGAATATCAGCACAGCTTGTGGGATTTCTTTTCATTTTTACATACCCATTTTCATTCAGCTGCAGAGTTCATAATATACAGTATGTAAGTGATAGCCTAGCAAATACTGAAACGGTAAATTCAGACCATCAAATTGAACAACTTTCACTATGGAGCCACCCTCAGGTCGTTTCCAAAAAAATTTGCTATGTCATACATTTGATTCGAGTAGGTAGAGCTGTTTTGTGGAGTAGCAGATTTTTGGCTTTTCCTGAGTATGACTCCATAGTGAAAGTTGTACAGTTTGATGGTCTGAATTCACGGTTTTAGTATTTGCTAGGCTGTCATTTACAACCTGAATGTAGGTAATGAAGAAAGAAAGCTAGTACCTACCTATTAGCACGTGTTTCGTAGCTTGCATCGAACATAACCCTGCTGCATCCTATAAAGGTCGATTACAAGAGCATCGGCGCGCAGCGGCAGGAGTCAGCAATCTTATCACTAGTGAATAAAGTTAGAATTTATTTGAAACGATACGGGTAGCGCGGCGCCGCAAGCAGCCGACGTGCAAATAAATTTGATCTTTATTCACTAGTGATAAGATGCTGCGCGCCGATGTTCTTCTAATGTGAATCAACCTTATGAGGTCGGCAGTTTACCATTATGAGAGAACATCTTGGGGATTGAGATAGCCTTTATGAAGATATTCTGCGAGTTATGTGACCGGTCACTCTCACTACAACTTACTTATCCTACGAGCTATGTCGATTTTCTTTATGCAATCTTGACGTACGTAGTTATAAATCAATAGCAAGTGCTCGCGCACTCACTCATTCCGACATATTTAAAAGTGAACTTATGGTTATGAGCGAGAACTCGGATTATTAATAAAGGCCTGAAGTCTCACTCTTATTACACTTTCTCGCACAACCGTCTAGTAGGGGTAAAACGTGGTAGAAACCCCCAAAAACGCACAGCAACCCTATCACGATTCTGGGAATATGGTTTTCTCATTTCCGCGCCGAATTTCTCTCGTACATTTATTTTTATTCGTATATTTTGTATTCGTTTCCTGTAACGCCATATTTTTTTCGCGACTTTTCTATTTGGGAATACGTCTGGGACCGCGCGTAGAGTTTATTGTGGACGTGTAATAATGATCTTTTGTGACGCCGTTACCTTATTAGGACGTTTGTTATTATTTTCTTTTTTTGTTTTTTTTTGTGAGGAAAATTACCAGGTTAAGGTTAAGGCATTAGGCGTTTACGTCAAGCTGAATAAAACCAGATTTAACAGCTATTGCTTTTAATTTTATGTAAATAATGCAATTGACAGTACAAAAAAGTTGATTACATTCGCACTTTTATATGTATAAGAATAAGATTCAATAAATCAACTATCGTTTGCCAACGATCAGGAATTGATATAACTATTCTGGGTGGTTGATTACATAGTAGTAGGATACATCCTATCACACTAAATAAAATATTAATTTAAAAAAAAAATTGTTGATTTCATAGAAAAATTTATTGACACATTTGAACATTTAAAATGTAAATCATTTGTTTTTAATTCGCCTTTATTAGTTTCACTTCAACTAACAATCTAGTTAACTAAGGTCCACTAGCGTTGACCTGGGTTAGCAATGAATTCCAATTTAAGTTGACAATCCATGATTTTAGTTTAAAAAAACAGAGATAGCTATTTAATCCAGAGTTAATACTCCTAGCTTACCCAGGTTGACGCAATTAGATTTTAATCTACTTCTGATTTGAAACGCTTATGCCTATTACCTACGTGAACGAGTATACCTAGTGATTGTGTGCTTCTGAAAACCATTTAAATGTTTTTTAATGTTTCTAAATGATTTACACAGACATAAACTCACGAACAACTTTTGAGGACACAATCACAATGTTTGCTTCCAATATTTTCAAGATTGCAGTTGTATCAAGATTTACTTTGTAGCATATTGTATCCAAAGAAGTTTATTTATCGACCATTAAACCCGAATATTTTAAAAAAAAAAGCTGTCTCTAAATCATGAACACGTGTCGCCCACTAAACCTGTCCAAAAAAATATAAAAAAGGCTCTCAGCAAAAACACCGTAACTCCCAAAACTAAGCCGTGAAACACGTGAAAATTCCACTTTATGGGGTTACAAAGCTTTGGCCCTGGGAGCCATAGAATAGATTACGATTCCTATTTTATAAATGTCAAAGGATGAAAGTTGAGAGAGAAAAGATTGTAGGGTATAAATTATCACCCCTTTTGACTGTGAGGGGTGGCGAAAGTCAAAAGAACGCAGTCAATTTGAACTGTTTACGACTTCCTTAACAATATTTATAAATTATTTATAGCATATACATCGATTCCAATGCTCTTTAGTGATCGATGAAAATACTGAAATCATAGGTAACATACATACATACATACATAAACTCACAACCGTAATCTCTTTCGGTTTGATCAGACACATTGCCACAACTACCAACTTTCTGTATGTAATTGTAGCAATGGTAAGCAAAAACAGGTAATGAGACAGAGAAAAAATATAGGGCCTTGACAGTTTTTAAGGCCATGATCAGACCATGAAACTGAACAACTTTCTCTGTAAGACCAATGTCCAAACTGCAAATCTACTCGACCTATACTTCATTCCAAATAAGGACGACGAGATTTTCCGATTCTTATTTAGCTCTCTGGCCAATTCTGATAAGCAAATATAATTTATTTATCAGAAAGATGTACTATCCGACATAATTATCTTGGACGTTACTAAAGCTGTTCTAAGAATAAGTGAGAGGAAGTTTTTCAAATCTCTGTTTCTGTAATTTCGTTGCTATTTTGAATGGAGTATAGTAGTTTAGAACAACAGTTTTTTTTTCGTGAATTCTACCTTTTTCCCATAGACAAAGGTGTTCAGTTTGATGGTGGACCATGAATAAGTTTTGGAGATCTTCTTATCTACATCTTGATATTTATAAGCGACTATAATACAGTATAAATGTAATAATTTCACAGTGCTACCACTTTCTCGAATGCACTACCACGTCACGTATAAATCTACGTAAGCAACATTTGCACCTGCACCTAGAAAACCCAGGTGTCGCGTATTTTCAAACTCCGCTCCGGATGACAGCAGCGAGGGGCAGCGGCAGGCAGCTCACGGAAACGTTTACAGAATCGTTACACTCCAGTTCCATTGCTCTTTGTTGTCACATTCTTCAATAGCAGTTTGTGAAAATGCTCCTTTATGCGATTGAATGATCATTTTTACAACGTATTGTAGAACTATTATTATATCGACGGAAACATTTTGCTTACATGTTAAATCATCTTTTTAAACGTATTTATTCAGCTTCACTCCCCTTATACATTTTGTTTATGTTTTAAATCATGCGACAGGTTTTTCAATTGACAACATTTCATTTTAAGAAAGGTACCAAAATAAGAAAACCATTTGGAGATTATGTGATTCAAATTCTCGAGTTATTTGAGAAATACTGAAAAATGTAATAGATGTTGAATGAGATTTTATTCCTTTGCCTGCTTGGCTCTTCTATTGTATTTGACAGTTTTTATTTTTAATGCTATTGCGGCCGAGGTATCTTAGCCATAAATCCTACGTTTTTCAGAAAATTCAAAAGTAAATTAAAAATAGATATATCGGTCAAAAATAAAATCGGAAAAATACGTATCTCTTATTTTTTAACCTATTTTTATATTTTTTATTATAAACAATTGGTTAAAAAAAATTAATGTTGTCAATTAGACATTGCAATTGATTCTTATGAAAATCCTCAAATTTAGTTTAGAGATGTTACTATTTTATTTACAGATAAATATTTGCATTTTTCACTTTATCGTAATTATTATTGGTACTTAAAATTAAGTGAAATGATAATATTTTCTGTGCAGCGAAAGGCACGTTAAGCAATTAGTCCTGTTTCCCAATTTCAAATAAATTACTTGAGTTTGAAAATCATAATGATGCAAATGCATAATCTCCATAATGTTGACGTTTTCTACTGCTGATTTGAACGTATAAGTTTCAAAAATCGCACTCCTGGATATGCTGATCGATGGCTATTCATTACAACTGGGTAGATGCCTATTGAGGCTAGTCAAAAATTGATAGTAAATTACATTAAATCCCGAAAAACCGATTGCTCGGTTGGTCTGTGGGAGCTACAATCACGCTCAAGCTATTTTATCTATTAGGTACAACGAATGTTGCAATACAATAATTGTACCTGCCATTATACATTTCAACATTAACAACTTGCCACACTTTACTTGTATTGAATAATAACTTGCCTCCAACAATGCACCCTGGGCCTCTGTGGAATAGTTATCACTTCTCGTATTTACTATGCTACAAAATCAGTCAAAATTAATCTAAATGAAACCACAGTATAAGAAAAAGTATCTAGTATGACGAAGCACAGCTTCTTTTTGAAAAGCGAATGTCAAAAAATCTCGAACTCGAAACAATAGAAAAAGGTCACATAGTCTAAAAACCCTCAGATCAACTAGGGATTAAAGACCCTAAAAAATATTAAAAGATATCCAATACGAAATGGACGAACAAATCACTGCGATCCTCCTTTGTCAGCTAATCTGTGTTCTCTGGTTGCCCGCACCCTTTACCCAAACTTTTGCGTCACAATACAGTGCACACATCATACTGTATCATGGATAAAGGCAAAATTTCCCTGATCCATTGATACAAGTTAAAAACTATTAGCGATATGAGGTTTATTATTCTCCACATTTGTATTCTTTCGTCTTTCTTTTCCATACATGGTCAGTAAGTATCAATAGGAAACATCATCCAATCCCATCTATCAGTTCTTCACTTCTGCAATTTCAACATCGAACGTGCAGTTCTGAATCGAGTGTCTCATCGTCACTGATACAAAATCCGTCCTTCTGAATGGTACATAACAGAGTAAGTAAAAGTTTGAGTGAAAATTTGTTACAAAACGACAGAACTTCTTCTTTCCTATCCAAAATTACATGAAATGTTCAGATAGGATTTTATATTTAGGTTTACAAATAAAATTACTTTGTGGTCAACTTTTTTGGTATCAATCACAGATCAAGGTTTTTTTTATTTGTGGTTTCATCATCTAAAGACCGGTTGTAACCGCGGTAGTGATAAAAGGCCGCCTTATCTTATCCCTCAGACCACAATTACAAAATAAAAACCCTCTGATTCGTATATAAAGGAACTCCCGCACGCAACAATGCTATGATCTGTCTAATGAAGAGTTTTGTACACAAAGGGCCCTCCTTTATTAATATCCCCCGCTAGTACCTACTAACATGACATGGGATATTACAATGAGAAGTTTTGTCATGTTTTAATGTTCCTTTTAAAGATAAAAACCACTACCACATGGTTTGATTGACCCAAAAATCACAAAGACTTCTATTCATTACCTTTGCTGCTATTTACTATATAGCTGCTATAGTTTTTATACATTTGAATTATTATAGGTGCATAGTGATTTATATTTTCTACCGATATTCTTCAGAAAATTCTCGACAGAAAATGAAAATCTTTGAGGAATATAGGCGTAAGTCCAGCTTGATGATATTTGACTTACGCCCTAGTGAAAAAAATATTGGACTAAATACTACACTTTTAATATTTCAATTTCTTTCTAAACTATAGAAAATAGAGATTTAAAAACAAAAACGTTTTATAGCAAATGTTATCAGCTTTCTTTGTAACTATAGTAAACTATACATACTCTTTTTCGAGTCCATTTTATTTCAAAAATATATCTTGTGTATTTAAAAAGTTATTGCAATTTTAAAAGTGTGTTACTTAGTTTTGCAGCCCAGTGTATTTACGATAGGATCACATTCATTTTACTTCTGTTTCTTATAACACAATTTCTATTAATCAGCTGATAGTATCGAAGAACAGGATATACAACGAGTGACAGAATAAACCAGAGAGCTGAAACTTACCTACATCTTTCTTCTTTTACCATTTTTATTTTTCAATCGCTTTTATTCAAACTAAAAACTGAAACGGAAGATTTGTATGAAATGTTTTCTGTTTTACTAATTTCACTTTTAAGTAATTTCCGTTCTGTGCTTACCATAGTTGATCATTTTGGTGAGTAAGATCACTGGATCTATTTTAAAGCCTCAATCGTTACCAAGAAAGCTAACACTTGATTAAATAAAACATTAATAGTATGCACCAAGTCCCCACGTAATATATCCATGGCGCAAAGCAGAAAGCATGCAGGATGTTAACAATATTTCACATACAAAATTCATACGGCGGACGTAAGGCGGAATATGTTCTAGCGCACTCATTCGCTCTCTGTATTTACATCCATTTGTGTAATGCCTGTGTTGGAAACGTTGTGAATTGTTTTATTAATGTTTTAGTTAAGGTGGCTAGTTTCACTATATAGTGCCTCAAATGAAAGGCTAACGCTCTTACAGTTAATCCTCCATTAAATCTCTTGTTGTCACTTTTTGTCATGTTGATGTAGTAAAAGGTAGCAAGAGATTTAATGGAGCATTAACTTTAAAGAACGTACGTGCAACTGACCGTGAGATTTGTATCCTGCGTAATGTTCGATTCTAAGAAAGGTACTGTGAGAATTTTACTAACATTTGCTGTATCAAATAATGAAATTCTTTTCCGCAAATTAATAACAAGATTTGATCATCTTTCGGCCGCAAAATTTAGCTTTATGTAAAATTAAAATAACATAATCAATCTAATAAATACAGTCTCTTTTCAGTTTGTGTGTGTTACTCGTATTCTTACTAAAGATTATTTTAAGTATTTATACTTTCTAAAACAAACAAAGAAGCAAAATAGTAAACTAATAGTAATTCTATTATTACTGATTTGAACTATTAATATAGGTTCCTTCTTAATATGCTGACACTTTTTTAAGGGGATGATCAGACCGTCAAACTGAACAACTTTCTCTATGGCATCAAATCGCGAAAAAAAATCTGCTGTCCCATACAAAAGTGCAAACCTACTCGAGCCAAATGTATGGGACAGCTAACTTTTTTTCGCGATTTCGATGTTGGTGCCATTGAGACAGTTGTTCAGTTTGATGCTCTGGTCATCCCCTTAGAAAACTGTCAGCATATTAACAAGGAAGCTGTATATTTATATTAAGTACTTAATTTCGCATAAACAACACTAACTTACATTGTTAACCCTAGTGTTATTAATTTTCTACCATTTCATTGCTTATGTACGTACTTCGACTCGTGACAGTTCACCTTAAACGTCTCCATTCATGCGGAGACAGATATGTGTTTGATTTGATAGAGCAATGGACCGCAAGTAGCTTATGCAGTCAAATCACATCCCAATAGACAATACGCATACCATTATGACTTATGCTGTGCTCGAATGTGCAATTATTTTTAATTTATTGTATTTGATAACCGAGCAACTTTTACTAGACGAAAGCGACAATGGGACATGACAAATTCTGGCATTGTTTACATTATTTAAGCAATAAAGTCCTAACTCAGTAGACACTAAATCAAGTGATAGATGGTTCTTGTACCACTTTCATGAGTGACTTAAAAATTACCACGCCAAACTGTACAACAGTTTATCGGTTATTACACTAAACCAAATCAACCTTATGTATACTCGAGAGCAATGAATCCGGATCACCAACATACCTTAATATCACGCAAACTAAGAATGATAGCTTATTCAAATAAAAAGTATTTTATAGACTATTTTTAAAATTAAAAAAAAATGTATAACATTTCTTTTTTTGGATATAGATGTATGTGATTAAGATTTGACGAAGCCTGCGTTGCGGATTAGATTATTTTTGGTATATTGCTTTGAATTTTAATAAACTTGATATTTTAAATTTCTTATTTTTATTTTTTTTACTTAATTAAAATACATAAATACAAATGCGTCAATTCTATCGCAGAACAACAATTGAAAATAAAAATTATTTGTCACAGGTAAAACATTTCCTCACATGTCAGTGCGTGTGAGTCATATAATTACCACATTAATGATAAATGTTGAATACTAAAAATAAAATTTACAAAAAAATCATTTGCTTAGTTTATAGCCTTTTGGCATTACTTTACAGCAACCAAAAATTTTATTAATCTAAGTTCTTAGTAGTATTTAAATATTCTATAAAATCATTTTTATTTGAATAAGCTATCATTCTTAATTTCCGAGATATTCAGGCTTATGTTCTTGGTGAGCCGTATTCATTGCTCTCGAATGTACTATGTTGCTCTGTGTTTTGTACCTAAAAGTTACACTTTTGAGTCGAAATGTGGATATTTCCCTTAAATTTTCTTTAGGTATGAGAAAATATGAGTTTAGAAAGTAGGTCCTTACTTCCTTTTTATTAACAGTGTCAATCCAATAATAAAGGGATGTAAGAGAACTTATTCACAACCTTATAAAGTACCAGAATATAACATTACCATCGCATTTATTCGAAGCATCTTGTAAAATAGCACTTTAACGCTATTCAATACTTCACGACATTTATTGCCATCATATTACCAGACAATACTAACTTATTTACTCAATACTATCTACTGAAAAATATTTCTTGTTGTCTATGAAATAATGTTCAAATTCAGCAGGGTGTTTTCTGAAGGTTCTGGCTGGATGCCATATAGGGAAGTTTAAAAAAATTCGTCTAGCCACAGGAATAAAAGGTGCAGGAGCAGAATGTTAGAATTCAAAACTTTCACGTTGCGTGCATGAAATTTTCAGACATAGTTTTATTTGTTCTAGCGACATTCGAAACTGTTGGAAATTTTATTTTTTGAGAAAAGTATTTTGTTTGAAGAATTCATTCGTTGTTATTGCTTTTATTTATGTATTTTAGACGTTATTGTTCTCACAAATACATATTACAATACAATTATTGATACAAATTAATATAATAATAAGAGTTTTGTGCTTAACCTCCGAAGACATTTCGTCCCGCGAAGCGTGGATATTACAGAAGTCTTAACATTGACTCAATAGGGGAGTTGACTACATAAAATATATTTTAGTTTTAACTGTTCAGTAAATAAACCGTTTGAAAATAACGCTAATACTACGAATTTTAAAATACTATTTTTAATAACTGGATAAACTATAAAAAGTATCAAAACGTCGACGAAAAACAATGACGTCACTATTAAATTTTTAGTACAATATTTCATACAAAGCACGCGTTTTGACGTTTGATAAAGAGTTGTTAATTTGACTAATTGGAAACTCGTGGATTCTCCAATGCATTTTATACTTCAAAAACAGTGAAGGAAAACATCGTGAGGAATCCAGGAATCCTGCATACGAAGAAGAAGGAAGTTCTTCTAGGGAGTAAATGCTTATTATAAGGGCGTCCGAGTCAAAAACGTCCAGTTTAAGGTTGTAGATTTCGATATATTTATGTTTTTGTGAAGACAGGTGCATGGAATTAATATGGAATTAGAAACGTTGGATATTTTTATTCAAAAATTGTACAGTTTTCACACGACTTTTCTGAATCCAGTCATAACCCAATACCGTACGCTACGATGTCCTCATCAAGATTGCCAATTTGTAATAGGCACGCGTGGTGGACTAATAACGCCCATACTAAGAGGGTTGGCCTTTTTTACATTTAGAACTTTAATCTTTAATAACAATTTCAAAGAGTAAATGTTACCGGAATAATTACACATAATTAACCCTAAATTCGTTCACAAAAGACAATGCCTTTAACATGACCATTAAAAAACGTCCCGAAACAGTCACGCATAACCTTATCGCAGCTAAAATATTGTGTCGTACCCACGCTTAAATTCACTCCATGTTTTATAATTTATTTGTCACGGGAAACAACCCTTAAAAACGCACCATATAATTCAAATCACGAACGTAAATAAAACGTTTATACCGCTATTTGGCGCCATTAAAGAGAAATGAATTAAAAAAGGAACAGTTGAAATGTTGTTTTACGAGGATTAATTGTGGAACGTAATTAGAGAACAAAGGCGTCACGCGACGTTTATTTAACGCTCGTGTGAAAGTGTCTTGCTTTTCAATCACAACTCTTCACATTCACAGTCTTTCCTTTTCTCTCCAATAACCTGATTTATGAATTGAATAACTTATTTGTGGTTCGCGGTAAATGTCTTGCAAATTATCCAAAGATTTCTCTAAGTTCCAATCGAAGTTTCAAAATCGAATCCGAAAATGAACGGTAGAACGAGTAACTATCAAATAATTTGTGACATTACAGCGACTTTTCATCATCCATACAAACGCGAAAATCGACGCGGACGGTTGGAATAAAAATTGGTTTATTTGTAAATAAATAAACGAATTTATTGGATATTGCCACACGGATTATCTAGTCACATTCTAACTACCTACCAGAATCTAGCCCGGACTTATACAACGTGTTAATGAAAAAGCGCAAAACCATCATACACCACAACGGATTTATAACAAAACAATTAGATTGAAACAATAATTTCATTATTTTGATACTTAAAATTTAAAGTTATTCGCATTTTAAGTTTTCAGGCAAAAATGATTTGTTATCATTTCAGCAATGAATGAAAGCGCTAACGTGCTCATTGATATATTTTAAGAATCTTGTTTTGGTAGTAAGTAGAGTGAGAGTGCCCAAGCGGTTGAGATCGAGTTCAGTAAATTTTAAATTTTACAAAAAAAATATTTAATAATTTGAAAAAAATTACCTATGCTGAAACCATGATAATTTGATTCTGCTCTTGATTCTTAACAAACTACTTTCTAGTTTTGCGTTAATTCATTAACACGTTGTATAATGATGACTAGACAACGATATGCAATAGGTACAGATTCATCGATTCTGTAATTGTGTACGTTTTGTAGACATTAATTAACATATATGACATCGCGAAGCGAAGCCCAGTCAAAAAATGAACAAAAATTTTTGCATTTTCGATAAAAATGTTTCAAATAACACGACCGCCAAAATCTAAAGGCACCAGCTTATTCATGCTCCAGGGGGCATTCTATCAAATGTCAAGAGTAGACCTTTCCGGATTGTTTTCATCGCGGCCATCGGCCCGTAAAATCAACGACATCATACAGGCAGAAACATCCTTTGAAATAGCAAGATTTCTATCTTGAGGCTTTTGCTTGTATCCGGTTTTGTTTATTGAAAAGTCTTAGAATTGAAATTTGTTTTCAATCCACGTTTAAATGTAAGACATAACGATTTCTCTATGAATTCGAAGACTTCGATATTTTACCGATAATATAATTTAATGCACTTATTTCCATCACATGCCATTATTACTTTCGGGGCGGACAGAGACTGCTGCAAAAAATATATACAGGGTGCTTCTTAATATGCTGAGAGTTTTTTAAGGGGATGATCAGGCCGTCAAACTGAACAACTTTCTCTATGGCACCAACATCAAATCACGAAAAAAAATCAGCTCCTCCATTAAAAACTGCAAAGCTACTTGATCTAAACGTATGGGTCAGCTGATTTTTTTTCGCGATTTCGATGTTTTTTCCCGTAGAGAAAGTTGTTCAGTTTGATGGTCTGACCATCCCCTTAAAAAAGTGTCAGCATTTTAAGTTGGACCCTATATAATAATAACAACACACACAACTACAAAAACACACTAATACTACTACAACTAAAGCAAAGCTCACCTTTAGCATATTGAAGGTTTCAGAATAGAATTATGTGTCAAGCAGGTATCATGGTTGGTATTTGAGCATAAAAACCTTTTTTACAGAGGACTTACTTAGCATGGGACTTAAACTTATTCAAAGTCAAAGTCAATATAATTTATTCAATATAGGAGCTTGCAGCACACTTATCAAACGTCAAATCTTTTTTAAAGCTACCACCGCGTCGGAACGTGTTGTCGCTGTAGAGAAGATGCGGCCAGAAACTCTACAACATAACACGACTTAATAACTATTACAATATAAATTCTTCAGCTAAAGTTATGTATACAATAATACATAGTCTATTTAATAATTGTCTGGCAAGTTTAGAATAACCTCTGGTATTTTATTATAATAGTGTATACAGTGCCCCACGAAAGATGTGTTGACCTTACTGAGTCGAAAATGTGGGAATACTATTTAACGATTCAGCATCGATCGTCACCCCTAAAAAAAACGCGATGCTAGAACCCTTTAAACTAAGCCAATAAGAGAGTATTACGTGCTAATGCGGTACCCTATTGACTCCATTATCACCAATCAAAAACAATCCATTTAGCCCCCCAAACCTTTATCAGACCATACGAGACACGGAACCCAGCAGAGTTATCAAAACATTCCCCTAGAGGAATGTTAATAGTTCTAAGCACCATGAGCTATGGGAGAGTGGGCACGCGAGCGGTGCACGCTAGCGAGGAAGGTATGCAACTGTGTATGCCAGTTTACTGTGTCCCGAACATTGTTTTTCTTCTGCACCGAATTCTTGGAAGTTCTACAACTAGTTCGAAGTTTCAGTGTGAAAGTTTTTGATGTGCCTGTCATGATGCTTGCATTGAAGTTGGGCAAATGCACGAAGATAGAAATAAAATCCGCATATTCAAACAATTCTTGTCGATATCCTTTGGTTGTAATGATAATAGTTATATAATATTATATTATAGTTTTTAAACAACAAAATGATATACTTAGCGCTTCGGAGCATTAACCCTTATCAAATTACAGAAGATGTAGCGGAACTACTAGTGAGCTGACTATGCAATAAAGCCGAACACATCGAATCGATGTAAACAAACCGATCTAGAACAGCGCATGCGAATTAGCACGTCACACGGATGACGGCCAATCAGAAGATGGATCTGTCCAAAACCCACCATAGTTTCAAGTTATTAGCCAATAAGATAGAGAAGACAATACAGCTCATTACAAATAACAACCAATTATATGGCTAATCGTAAATCGCACTATCAAATTTATTAAGAGACTGCATGAATACCAACAAACATCTGATTTAGAACAGTCCGACCGCGGTCCCAGCCAATCCTACTAGCCCGTGGAAGATCTTCCCTTTACCTAAAAAGAAGATTTTGTCAATTGTTCTTGTTTGACATATTTGTTAATAATAATAACTGACAAAAATAATTGCTTTAACAATCACTTCTTTAATTTCCAAGATTTTATAAATTGATTTCAAGCAGTCTTTGAGTCTCAAAGACAAAATGTTATGACCACAACACAATGCAAAAACAACGTAGGTAAAGATTTGAAGTTCTTGTAGGTTCCAGAAGGTAGACAAAATCATAATCGCTAAACACAAAGACATCGCATAGCTACACCAGCTGCCTATAGCTAGACACAACGTTACAAATCCCTTCCCTTTCTGTAGACACCGCAAGTCAAATCTGGGTCTGGGACAGGATTACAAGGGGACCGTTGTCTTGACTGCACTGAGGTCACTAATCCGAGGGCTTTGACATTACGCTGCATTGGTCAAGATTCCTTCTACTGTGCTGAATTAAACTTTAACTAGTTTAGCTAATAAGACAAGATAAGATTTTTGTAAATGAATGATAATGTATATTACGTGCTAAGAAACTGCATCTTTTTTGTGATTATACAAGGTGTTACAAAAGTAAAAATAATCATTTTTTTTTTAAATGCAATGTAATCTAATCTTTAATCTTTAATTTGATTTTGCTAACATGGCATACATGTAGAATCAACAAATTCGAAACATTTAAAACTTTTAAAAGGGTGGTCTAGACCATCGAACTGAACAACTTTCACTATTGGACCAACATCGATCGCAAAAAAAAAACAACTCTCCCATACATTTAACTCGAGTAGATTTGTAGTTTAGTACGGAACATCAGTTTTTTTTTCGCCATTTCTATATTGGTCCCATAGTGAAATTTGTTCAGTTCTAAACCACCGCCTTAAATGCTTATTTACATTTTTGTAACACCTTGTATATGACTCTCCCTATGTTATAGCTCCCATAAAACATTTTAACTTATCATCTTCTTATAAGAACTACTCTTTCAATGGAGCAATATAAAGCCTCCAGCAATAATATCCTCCACTTAGCCCCACTTGCGTCAACCTGGGTTAGAAAATAACTCCAGGTTAAGTTTGTAATCTATGATTTTTAGTATAGCTGAAAATCCGAGTTAGCTATTTAACCCAGAGTTAATTGCTAACCCATGTTGGCGCAAGTTGGGCTTAGAGGCGTAAGCACAAAAACATTAGGCTAGACTTACGATTCTTTATACAATAAAACATTAAAAAGTATAAAATTACCTAAACACATCTGTTTTATTCAGAAGTTATCATCATAAACATTTCAGTTGATATTGAGACAATCTAATTAAAATAATCTCACGATTATACCAAGAGAATCGTCTCATAAATTCCTCAGTTTTTCATCAAGCAATTATTAACTTTTACCCCCGAGAAGATCTAAAACAAAACGAGTCCGGCATATCAATAGCAAGACCATTTGTGTCATCGTCTCCTGGAATGTGACTTTTCCAATACGGCGCCTGAATTTTCAATTTTAAGCCTCTCCAGAGAATAGAGTCAGCATTAAAATAAAATACGAGCGGTGTCGTCAGTCACGTAAGCGCCATCCATCACAGTGTGAACCCCCTTTATGTGGAACCACCCAGTATTGACGCGCGGCGAATTTTTGAAAAATGTAAAAAGGTCAATGTAGAAGGCACGTTTCGTTCATTTATTTCGACTTGGACTCGGCCGCTGGGGGTTACGGCGTAGCGATAAATGTTTTCTGTTCTTTTTCAATTACAATGGATTTCCTTTACGGTTTTAGTTGATATTTATTGAGTTTTGATAACGGTTTTATAGGACTTTATCTACCGCTTTTTCTAATTCAATCAAGCAATTTTTACAAACTTTGAATTTATCGATCGTGATCGACTTTTTTCGCTCTTATCAACACATTTGTAACATAATGAAATTTATTTACGAGTACTACCTTGATACTGTCACTTTGTTCCAACCTAAGATAAATTTAACTTTCAGCGATGGTTCTAACAACAAACTAAAGTTACTAGACCACAAATCAATCATATGTTGTTTAATTTCACATCGCAAAAGGCAAGTATACCAAAAACAACAAACGCTGAAAAAATATAAGTAGGTACACACGGTAACACGTCAACCTACGCAAAACCAAAATAGGCTGGCCGCGCGTAGGTAGAGTAATGTATAACGTCGCGCGGCCAGCTTATGTTTGTTTTGCGTAGCTTGATGTATCGCCGTGTGTACATTCAGCGGTTCCATAGCTTAAACGCTTTTTCTTCCAGATACTCGTATAACCTTAAGGTAAAAAATACAAATAATAATATCTAAAGCTGATCTGAAACTTAACTTCTAAACTTCTTATTCAAAAACTCAAAGAATGTACATGCAAAAATATCGCATTAGCTCGAGATTTCGCCCACGGCACTATCCAGTCTGATCCTTACTAATGGTCCATTCCACATAAAAAGTCCCATGTCACGACTCTTGTAGCATCGTCGTAAGTATTAAAATAACTTGATAATGGGGTCTAACTTTGTGGTATAAACAGTAATGGACTACATTGGCTGATAGCTACGGAAGGAACAAGATGTAATAAGACGAAGTTTTCAGCTCGAGGCTGTTGCTTGTCAAGATTTGTGGTATCTTATGACGTTGCTATTGTTACCGGGTAATATTGCGTGTGCAGTGCACCAACATAGATCTTCGATCTAACAACGAGGTATGTTGATGATCTAACCAGAATAGGTACTCGTTGTTAGGTACTACTTTTGTTTAAGAATTCAAATTCCGAGTTAGTCACAACCGGAATTCAAAAAGGTTTAATACTGACATATTATGTCGAGAGAGATTGATAGCAAATCTCAAATCAATCGAAAACTTACTGCCTCCATCAAACCGCATTGCGCCAGCATGGAAGATTATTGCCCAATCGAGCTTATCCTCATGCATGGCGAGATTTTCCTTGCAGTTGAATCCTAAAAGGCTACAATTATATTATAACTTTTATATATATTTATGGTTCTAAAACCGAAGCTTCATCTTCAAAAGCCCAAACACAGTTCCTTTCTTCTTTGGTTTTAACGCTCGTACGTCTTGTTGCAGGACATCAACTACAAAATGCAGCAGCGGCTCTCCTCACAGAGAGCGAAGGAGACGGGACGAGGACTCCTCAGCTTGCGCTACTGGGTTCAGCGCGGCATTGCACCGCGCACCGCCTCCTCCCCCACCAGCGCTGTTGAGGAGACTCGGCGTGAAGGAACCTACGGGAGTTGGAAAGGTTAGTTGACATGGACAATATTCTTCTAACGAAGGAGAAGAGACAATAGAGCGCAGCGTGGGTAGGTTCCCAGTTGGACCGACAACCTGGTGAAGACGGCGGGAACCAGTTGGATGAGGAAAGCGCAGGACCGGTCGTTGAGGTGATCCTTGGAGCCTATGTCCAGAAGTCCATCGGCTGAGATGATGATGATGAAGGAGACGCGACGAAGACTCCGTTGACAAAAACAGTTCTTCTTAGGTCTGACGCGAAGGAGGCAAGAAAGAGCCTGTGAATATTGGTAACATTAGTTGCTATGTATAAATCTTCTAAGGTCATTTGGAGCTTCTAGAGACGCATCTTGTAGTAATGACCAGGACTTCCATCAGCTATAGCTACGTAGATATGAGTTGCTTCTAATACTGAGATAATTGCGCTTGAAAAAGCTAGATTCTATTGGCTTTGGTAATGACGGACTTATATCATCTACGATGGATGTAGCTGTAAGATACTGAGATACCGTTGAGCGCTGGTAAAAATTATTTGTTTGCTCTGTGATAACTTTGTATATGGTCATACCTCATCATCATTTCAGCTCGAAGGCTCTTCCAATGATTTGCTTGACGATTGATTACGTACAGCTTTCATCAGCCGGCTCCCTGCGACCTTTACAGATTAATTTGCAGCTTCTATCTATCAATCATTATGATCATTCTAAACGTAAATTTTAATTTTTGTTTAGTGGCATCCGATGTGTTATCACAATTCAGCCAATGTCTCGTTATGTGGAGAGTATACGTAGGAAAATTATCAGTAGTATTAATTAAGTCTAGCGTGGCAGTTTTGCCAATGTAAGTAGTTTATAATCTCAAGTGATTGTTTTAAGGTTAAAACACAAAAGAGTTCACAAAATTGTGGAGCCACATGCAAGCCCAACGCGCCGATACGCATGCGTCCGTACTCCGCCAGACTTGCAGCGCGACTCCCACATTCAAAACGTCTCCACTGCTAGAGCACGAAGCTACTGTCATAATTATTAAATGTCTATTACATTATAACGTATAAATGATATTTACAAAATAATGTACAATTAATAATAAATTGATTTAAATTAGATAAAAAATTCATTAGACGAAAAATAACAAATTAAGTAATTACAAGTAAGATTTTCCAAGCACTCCAAATGCGAAGGTGTTTCCAATTTATTTCCGTGTAGCTCCAGCTAAAGCGTTTCGAGTGACCCTTGAAAATAAATTCACGGCATAATTTAACCGATAATGCGTAAAGGAGACGAAGGCAAGTCACGCTCCGGATTTAGGGCTGCCTTTTCGAAAATTTGTCACTCTAGGTTTTAGGAAATCTTGGCATAAAATCTAGATTGGGCTCTATCGTGGTAACGAGAATTTCAACCGGAACCGCATAATTCCCACATATTCTTACATGGTACCTAGATCTTTGCAAAAACGATTTAGAGGGGGAAAGATTCTGCGAGGGGGGTAGTCAGAGATATTCTGAATACTCAGAACATTCACGTTTCAATAGTTGCACCTTAGTCAGTAATTATTTAAAAAATAATAAAAGCCTCATGTGTAAATAAAAAAATCTACAAAACACATGCCATTACAATAGATATAGTATTATAGCCGAAAGACTAGTCGTTCGTTAGTTAATAATCTACTAAAAATCATTTCTATAATCGTTGAGTACATACTAATATAATAGTCTCATTACTGTTTCCTACTAGAAATTTGTCAGACTAGTCAGACTTTACGCATTTTGTAAAATGATTTTTTCCCAATGTAGACAGCTTTTTAATCGAATAAAAAATCTTTTCTGAGAAGTTATCTGTATATCAATATGCACATACAAAATCACTTATATTTCACCGTTACCGTCACCACTTATAATAAACCTAAAATACATAACCAAAGTGGCTTCACCAGCTTCAGCCAAGTATCTTTGTCACGCAAAAAGACATCTTGTCCAAATACGCCGTGACAGATGTCAAATCGTCAACCCTACTCGACTCGATGATTTAAGGGGCGGCGCTCCGGACTTCGCTAATTGGTTGCGTCTAATGAGGCAGCTGATGACCTCGCACTAATGAGCTGCTCCTTAACGAGCAGTTGCAACTTCTGATATCAATCGCTTATTAGCTGAGAACCAGTGGCTTTTTATAAAGAAGGTATATTAAACACATGTTTTAACATGAGTGCGGTAAAACGGGTATTAAGTACAATGTTTCTGTTCAATTTTAAACTCTATTGCGATATTAATAATGACAGAGTTGTAAAGTACTTTTGTGGGTAGCGAAGTTTCTGTCCGTAACTTTACTCATTATTACTTTAAAAGTTTTAAATTTGAAAATTATTCTCCCAACGAGGTTTCTTTTTGCGTTACAACCTGACAATGTCCTATTCACATTATCTGTAGGTATCCTTATATCAAATGAAATCTATCGATTGATCCCTTTCTTGATTATTCAGCGTAACTATTATAATTATCATACAAAAGATAAAGGAAGAAGTAATAGGTTGCTAGCCTTTCGCCCCCTTCGCCCACTTCTAACCCCTCTTATAATGTTATGTCTTAGTCGCCTCGTACAACACCCACAGGAAGAAATAGGTTGGTACAGTCGAAGTCAGAAACGACATTGCTAGTGTTCTAGTTTTAGCCATAATATAATTACAAACTAATTTCAAATACAGTTCACGTATAACTCCTTACTAAGTTTAGTTCACGGTTTAATTCTCAACTAATCGAATTATTGTCTGCAGTGGACAATGGTCCAATCCAATGGCGGAAATTCTCTATAATCCATTTCTCGTCGGAAATAAATCAATATAAGTATGAAAGTAAGTTATAGCCTGTAGAATCCCACTGCAGGGCATAACTAACTATTCGTTAAACCAGGGACCTATTTAATTAAATAAGCATAAGCATATGCTCACGACTATATTCCCCGAGGTGGTAGTCAGAGATATTCTGAAACCTCAAAACAACCACGTTTCACTAGTACTGAAACTCTGTCCGGTGTGACGGGGAGTGAGCCCGTCGCCACTTGTAATGGACAGTAGGTACAATACATGCCTCGAAATAACGTGACAACAACATGAAAATTGTAATTAACAATGACAATTCATGGTAAATTGCTGGTTAGTTACGACGTTGAACAACATGTGTCCTAAAATTCCCTGGATTGTATCTTAAATTTTCACTGTACATTTCAATTGTCATGTTCATGAAAACACAATTTTTTGACAAGTAATTTGATGACTAACTTGCCTTCATCAAACCACAATGGGCCCACGTGGTGGAGTATGGCGAACATCCTCTTAACGAGGTTTTTGGCTGTTATTGCGATATCTATATATTTTAGCTGTCCTCTCATAAAATTTCCCCTTCGCCATAGCAATTGACTATCGAAGACGGAGTGTAAACTTGCAGACTCATCTCACGACTGCATTAATGTGGGTCCAGATGGTTTATGTATGAGAATGGATGGGAAGGCATGGGAATGGGAGGATGATAGTGTTTGTGTGAGAACTAGTTGTCTACCGAGAGGAACAATGCACTTTGATGTCAGGATTGTTTTAAAGTTTGTGAACGCGGGGAGACAATATAAATGGTGGTTTTTCAGGAGGGTGTTAGGGTAAACAGTTGCATTACTTCAAAGAGTGATTTTACTCTTGATACTGAACAACATTCCCTAAGAAGTCTATAGAAAATAAGCAAACAAAATTTTAGATTTCCCATACTAAAATGCAATCAGCTGATCGAACGTTTGTATGAAATGGTGACAACTTTTTTTTCGAATTTCCCTTTGTTCCTTTGGGAAAGTTGTTTAGTATCATGGGTAAAAATACCCCTTAAATTAGTGCGATTGTTTACCCTAACACCCTGTATAAATCAAGGCATCGGTCTTGATTTCTACAGGGTGTTAGGGTAAACACGTAGCTGCGATTCTTGGGAGGCCGATGTCCAGCGGTGGACGTCTTTCAGCTTTCAGTTATCACAAAAATGACGCAGACATTCCTTCCTTCCTTCCATCTTCCTCCTCATCCTTATTTTTCCATTAACGCGAACTCTTCAATTTTTCCAAACCGTCAAATTGAAAACTTCCAACGATTTCAATTCTTACTTCAAGTAAAATTCTAAAACGAACCCTTCGTCGGCCGACGCGACGTGCGGTCTGCGAGACCCGCCAGTCCGAACGTGCCTGGACGTCAGACCGCTAATGTCATAAGACAGACGCCTAACGAGACGCGCTGCGGGAATCACAACCGGAATCCCATGCCAGACGTAAAGTCTAGCAGAATATACCTGCGACTAAATTGTCTAGATAACGTACTATTGTGTACACAAAGTCTAAGTTAGATTAATGTGGTTAGTGCAGTTCTCTCTGTTCGGAATAAGACGGAGTTGATTGTGGTGAATAAATTAATTTACAGATCAAGCTTACAATAGATGTATTTAGAAATAGAACGGCCGGCGTTATTGAGATTACTATCGCATCTTTTTGATCCTTTACTAATTTATACACTTTATTAATCCACTATAATGACAAATGTGATGGAAAGAGATACTGAAGACTGGCTGGAAAAATCATATTTATATACCAAATTCAGACTAAGCATCTATTGATCTTGTATCTCAGCATCAGAGAAGCCTGACACTTCTATCTTAATCTTTGACGCTGATGTACAATTTCAAAGATGCTTTTTTTGATGTCATATCTAAAGATGATGTTTCCAGCGAATCCGTGACAACGTAAGTTTAAAGTCTGACAGGGATCTAGTAAATATACAAGGTATTAACAAAATACAAAAAAAAATTAGGGGGGTGGTTTAGGCCATCAAACTGAACAACTTTCACTGGGACCGATTAAGAAATCACGAAAAAAAACGGATGTTCCATACTAAACTACAAATCTACTCGAGCTAAATATATGGGACAGCTGATTATTTTTTTCGCGATTTCGATGTCGGGCCCATAGTGAAAGTTGTTCAGTTTAATGGTCTAAACAACCTCCTTAAAAGTTTTAAATGTTTAATTTTACTTTTGTAACACCTTGTATAATCATTCTTATTCTTAAATATAGCAATAATAGTTAACAATACTAAACGTTTTTGATATCTCACAGCGAACTTTTAAAACCTCCGTCGCCTGTAAGATAATAAATATCAACATACCGTAACAGGTTAATACAACGCTACGCTGTGCGCTCGTTACTCCTGCAGCGTTCATTACAATCCAAGAATTCACCAGATATTTAATCTTATTTCCACGCCGTAAGTGCGAAATTTGAAAACATCCCGAGCCGTCGTATGTGAAACTAGATGCAGCCAGTTTATTTAGCTGTTTGCGCGTTCAGGCAATTGCGCGGCGGCGACAGGGTTAATGTGATAAGTGACGCGCTAACAAGAAGCAGGTGTGTTGCCGTTTTAGAAGTCTTTTATTAAATTTAATAAAACCGGTCAAGTGCGAGTAGGGTCTCTCGCCCACCGAGGGTTCCGTACCACACAACCAAACATCATATTATTAACTTCCAAAAATGATTTTTTGTTTTTCTATTTACCTTTAGTGCAAGACCGACTCATACTTGGCCGTTTTTTATATTTTTTTGTTTTACTATATAGTTTGCTCTATGATCACACTAAGTTTGACGCGTGTATGTATGACCGTTTTCACGATAAAGCGAGAAGAAAAAACGTTGATAAATACTCTGAGTAGTTTCTTGTATAAGGACCTACCCCCCTTTAATTTTAAATTTTTGAAATTTTCTTGCCTTATCCTAGCTACGAGTATTACGGTTCAAAAGTTACAGCCCTAAATAGCTAGGACAGACAGACAGACAGACAGACGGACGGACGGACAACGTAGGCTTAGTAATATGGTCTCGTTTTCAACCTTTGGGTACGGAGTCCTAAAAAAAGAACTTGTTTAAAGAAACTACATTCGCTTTAAGTAGACATAAAATCTAGGACAGACCATCTTTTTCTCAGGCGGGCTCCTAGATTAGCATAGGTTCCTACATCTTTTCTTTCTTTTTTTTTAAATTTTTGTTCGTGTAGTCAATACCATAACTTCCATACATACAACAAAAACTCAACTTTGTGTAATCGTATAATTCTGGTATTTTTGAACTTTAAATATTACTTGTAAGATTTACTTACATTCTGTTCGAAAAGCAAGAGATGTAATAATATAGGGTCCTTCATAATATGCTGACGGTATTTTAAGATCATCGGATTTCGCGATTTAGATGTTGGTCCTTTATAGAAAGTTATTTAGTATGATGGTCTGATCATGCCCTAAAAAAACTATATTAAGTTAGACCCTACAGGGTGTTAGGGTAAACAGTTGCATTACTTTACGGGGTAATTATACCCATGATACTGAACAACTCTCCCCAAGAAACCAATAGGAAATTAGGCAAACAATGTTTGGACTTTCCATGCTAAATGCAACAACTGCAACAACTGCAGCTATAATGCAACTGTTTACCCTGTAAACCTGTTTACCTTACTTGTTGTAATTAGCCTGTATTTAACCAAATCAAAGTCATGTATACTTCATTCCAAATAAGGACGACGAGATTTTCCGATTCCTATTTAGCTTTCTGGCTAATTCTGATTACCAAATGTAATTTATTTATTGGATATATATACTATCCGACATATAATAGATGTTACTAAAGCTGTTCTAAGAATAAGTAAGAGGAATAGTTTCAAATCTTTGTTTCTTTAATGCAAAATAGCCTTAAAATTTCGTTGCTATTTTGAATGGAGTATAGTAAACAAAATTCTTTTAGTTTAGAAATTATTAGGGTTTAACTGTATTTGTGTCTACCCTGACTGCACGCCACTGCTACTTACTACCATTAAATATATCCTACAATGTCCTACTTTCCACTCCAGCACGGTCTCGAATAAACACTAAAAATTTCAAGCACCAGCCGAATAAAATTTGCAATTCAAGGAGGCTAAGCGTGGCAGGCCGACTGCAAAAACAGTTGGCACCGCAGTTCGTTGCGTCACCGGATAAGGTTACGGGTTAAATAACGTTTAACGATATAAGTGTCGGAGACAACATTACAAATTCAAACTATTACACAATTTAGGGGCTTGAAGCCCACTTCTTAAGATGTCAAATCTTTTTTTTAATCTACAACCGCATTGAAACGAATCGTCGCTATAGAGAAGATGCAGCCAGAAACTCTACAACATAACTCTTCTGCTAAGATTATGTATGTAATAATAGTTTTACATACATAAATACGTACGTGTTTTACGTCTATAACTCTAACATATTTCATAATTTATTGATAATTAGATTAAAAGAAGGCCAGGAAAACTAACGTAATTAGGCTTTATTATAAGAGCCTTTTCCCACACAGCGCTTTCAGCATCGCGTTTGGTATGCGGTAGGTGGTTTTATATTTCCATACTAAGTAAATATTAAATGAAAAGACAAATCGGCGCTATATTAACGCGTGTATACAAAACGTGTGTAAGTGCGAAAAGGCTCTAAAGCCAGTCAGGATTTTCAAGTTTCATATTTTACTACGAGTTCAGTCATCTAATAAAAGAAACACCCTTCACATACAATCAAATAAATTCCGTCAAAATCCCCACAAGAATTTTACCACAAAACAAAACGCAACAAAAATTAGATAAAAATACCGTTTTGCCAAAGAATTTACCAGGAACGTGTCAATAAATCTAACGTGGTGTCAAAACAATCTCGCGCGTTATTAGGCCTTAATACTATTGCGAGGTCTCCAAGGACCCGGAGATGGAAGACGACTTTCTGTGTAGGTGGATGTATAGGTAGACGAAAGGTTTCTTACGAGAAAGATGTATCATACACTCTAGAGTAATGAATACGGGTCACAAACAACATAAAACCTTAATGTCTCAGAAACTAAGAATGATAGCTTATTCAAATAAAAGTATTTGATAGACTATTTAAAATATTTCTACTTAAAATCATATCTTTGATTATAGCCAATAAAAAGCTTAGATTCGATTTTTTTTAATCTTATTTTTGTATTCAACATTTATTATTAATGTGGTAATTATATCACTCACACACACTAAAATGTGAGAAAATTGTGTACCTGTGACAAAAAATTGTTATTTAAAATTTGAATTTATGTGATTTTAATTAAGTCAAACAAATAAAAACTAAAAATATTATTCATCAATTTAAAAAGTATTAAATAGTCTATAAAATATTTTTATTTGAATAAGCTATAATTCTTAGTTTCCGAGATATTAAGGTATGTTGGTGACCCAGATTAATTGCTCTCGAGTGTGTATAGTGAGACAGCTGTACGTAAGGTTTCTTAGGAGAAAGATGTACCATACTTAGCTATGCGGAATTTCTGAATCACTAGTTATATTACAGTTGTCCTTATCATGGATTAGGGTGTCATTGAATTTGAGTTGTCATCGTGATGTAGATAATAAAATCAGCGTTAGATGATTGCTGATTGCCCAGGATAACGTATCGAGTTTCATAAATACAACTTTACAAGGATACATATACGGTAAGGCGGCGACAATACGCTAGAAGCTTTCGAGATGGTAGTACCGAAAAGTTATGGAACAGACCTGTTGCATTTTCAGAAGAATGACAAAGAAGAACAATTACATAAAATTATCGAATGGCCTTGAAGATTGTTTTTTTTTTAGACTATTTTGTGTCCCACTTCTGGGCAAAGGCCTCCGCTCTTTTCCTATGCAACGCGAAATCGGGCCAACCGTTCAGATAGGTATTCAAATCGTCGCTCCATCTTCTTTTGGGTCTTCCTCGACGTCGGCAACTGTCTTGTTTTGATACTTGCCATGATCATGATCATGAATTTTGAACCATGATCACCTTGATCATCATTAAATTTAATACACCAAATATTGTTTACTGATTCAATTAGATGATTCGAAGTTTTGTCGTTTCATTTTGTAGAATATATGCAAAATCAGTGTTTTACTGTCAAACTTTCTTTTAAGTAATTGGCAGAGCATGCCGCAAAATATCTTCTGTCAAATCACGGGTGTCCCATATTTATCTTATCCATCTCAGTACAAATAGGTAAACACTGATACTGCAGGCCCTCTCCCCTACTATTCATCTGTCAATTTGTACCGTCCAATACGATCGTCGGCCGCTGCCCGCGGGATTAAACTCCTTATTGATTATTGGACCCTTTTTTATTCGAATCTGTCCAAGTTATAAGCATTTCGCTTCTTTACTATATCGAGAACATTGTAACATAATCTTCTTTCCATGTTGTTTCAGAGGATCTTCTCAGCTAGACCGATAAATTAAACAGGAAAACCCATGATTTCACTTCCAAAGACCAATTAATTTTAAAATAAACGTGAATTATTCGGCCAAATATTTCAACAAGTTATAATATTGTACTAGTATCGTGCAGGAGCAATGATTTGGAAATGTGGCGTTCTCTTGATTCGGAGACAAAGACATGACCCACTTTGGGTCGCTAAGCCAGCCAGGTCGCTAGTTAGTGTACTTATAAAAATGTTTTCTCTATTTCAGCGTCATCACGTTACTTGGCCCAAAAATTTATGTACTTTCTTCTTTCGGTTCTTTTATGATAACGACATTAAAACACCATTTCGCTACAGTTCTCATAATTTGGATTTATGTTCTGACATGAAGGTAGAATGTTATAGTTTGAATAAACAATTTAGTTTTTAGACTTTTTTTTTGACTTAAAAATAAATTTGTTGTTAGTTCAAATCGCTAAACGCTACTCGCTACGATCATGTCTTTATACCGCAAAGTACAGCATCCTTCAACTATAGATGATTTATACAGTAGAGGGCGCTCGTTATTGATACGGACTACAAACCTAGTTTTTTTTTCTTTTGATGTTCACGTGATGTTGGGAAAACATATCAATTTAGGGATTGCTACCGTTAGCGTTGTATGTTGTATGATGTTCTTTTATGTCGAGCTTTGTTGTGGGATTGAAGGAAGTTTTTTTTAAAAGAAATAATGCTTGAAAATGTTTGAAGTGATACAAAATAATGTTTGTATCGTTGTTTTGTCGTGTTATGTTATTGATATTAAGAGCAATATATTTTTAACAATAAGACTGGAATAATATAGTTCTTCATAAATTGGAATAACTTAATATTAGTAGTGATTCCGTGCTTCGGTTGACAGGTTAAGCCGTTGGTCCCGGCTACTATCTCTGGGTGTACTAGTCGTTACATAAAAACCACGTCAGAGGCCGTAAGGCGGTCTGAAAAAACGGACACCAGGGCTTGCCCACTCGTTAAGAAGAAGTTGTTTTTCAATATTTAGTTCGACTCATATTAGTGGGGTTAGAGGGCTTGCGCAGTACCTAGCGCTTTCGCCTGCAAATTTTGTTTCTGCGCAGTCCAGGCCTTGCCTGCCAGATGTTTGCCGGCCAGTATATCCACTACATTATTTTAGTGGCTGGAAATAGAAAACCTTCTGTAGGCCTACCATGAGTTTTCACTGCACTTTACTAGTGTAGTCATGTCACCAATTTTGTATGACAGAAATTAGTTCTCAACGTAACCACTAGGAGCGCTGTACGAAATTCAATAAAACATTGTTGAAGTAACTACAGTGAAAACTCATAGTAGGCCTACTGTATGTTTGGGTAGATCTGTTTATACCAGTCACAATTTTGCGTGAAAACTAAGTAAACTAGTAAGTCGCTCTTACTCCTTATCAGAATTTCCTTGCTATTTTTTACCCGACTGCGCCAGAAGGAGACTTACTATCTGACTATATCGGTAATCATCTAAAATAGAGCTCTATAAAAGAGCAGGCCTACACATCGAAGGACAAAAACAAATAAAGGACAAGGCTATAATACAGAATATTTCCGGCCCTTGGTGGAGATCCTATAAGAATTCCGTCCCAAAGGACAGAATGTCGTGACGAAAAGAATTTATTCATATTTGCTCAGCAATAATTGGATGTTATGAGACGAGCTTATCTAGGTCATCATAATATCCGTCGTACCTACTTATTAAGTTATCATTATGATGGATGTATCGAAAATAATAATAGAAAAGCGGAGAAGAAAAATGCTCGGAAACTTGATACGACGACACGAAAAATTTTTAGAGTTACGCGGTTATTAATTGAGCTAAAGTTAATCATTTTAACGGGTTCTTACGGGATCATCCCGTGATCATGGCAGTTGCAACACTGCTGAAATATCGGGAACTCCAAAAACAATAAAAACGCGGTAAGAACCCGTTAAAATGATTAACTTTAACTTGACACGACAATTTCTTTAAAACTATATTGCAAGGGAAATAGAGGACAAGAGAGACAGAAGAAGATCTAGATAGAGTTATCTAGCACTAGTGAAAGAAATGGTTGATTTTGAAGGTTGAATTGAATTTTATCAAGGATTTGATAAAAGGTCCTAGAATTTCGAAATTTCGTGTTCCTGTAAACAGTACCATGTTTGCATTCTCGAACAAACAACTTTTTCTCGTTACTACGTGAAAAACGAGTTAATACAAACATTTCAATTCAAAATAACCAGTAAAAGCTGTTAACCGAATTCAATTTCACCCATAACGAACATAAAACAGAGAATTGTATAGCAGATTGATGAAATTGAATTCGCCACTAACTAACCGATGCTAAAACTGAATACATTTTAGCGCAAATTCTCATACGATTCCATTAAAATACCCTGTACAGTCAGACTCACGCGTATGTGTACAAAATGTACATAACACCACGTCCGCATGTATGAAATATTGTAACAACATAAACTACCTTAGAAAAGACAGCTAAATATTTAAATCCAAAGCATAGTTTTATCATTTTCGCCATTCTGGGCGTATATTTTTCTGCACGGGTGCAAGAATAGAACCTCCCTGAGTCGTACTTATCTGTACTGATTGGCAAATATATTCACCATGATAACCAGTCAAACTCAAAAAAATAAATGCCTTTTTTTCCAAAACTACTTTAACTGGTAATTATGTTCTCGTCCATTAAAATAGCAATACCCATAACGACGAGAACTGCCAATAAAACACCGGCAAATTACACAAATAGCATTAAAACCTGTTTGCATATTAGCGTTGCTGACTATACCAGGTGAAACTATAACGAGTTAGAAGCTTTAATAAATACAAAGCTATCTCATAATCTAGTTTAAACCCGATATAAAGCCTGCAAGTTTAGGTAAGCCGGGTTTTTATCGAATTAACGTTGGCCTGAATATACGGGGCGGAAGTGAGAGCGTGCTCGCCTTGTTGTGGTTAGGTGAGGTTTAGTTAGCTAACTAATAATTGTGATACAGTCTTTGAGTCTTTATTCAATTATTCTGAGGCGTATTGTGTTTATCATCAGTATAACCGTGTAGTTTCGACTTAGAACGGGCCACTCCATTTCTTCACTTCAAACTGTGTGACAATATGAAACTACTTTTATGTCGATGATTTTATCGTCTGTTTCTACATGGGCGGATGGCGGAATTGCACGTTATATAAAACCGTATGTTTCCAGTTCGTCGGGGGCGGTAACTAACTCATATTTTTATACAATTACACACGCCTTTGACTGCTTTCTCGTTGCACAATTAGAACAAATTCAACATTTATAGTAATTTAATTAAAGCGCTTGAGCAGTGCAGTTTAATTAAGTACATTGTGTTTGTACACATGTTTTAATTTTAGTGTAATAATTAATCACAAGTAAGCATTTTTCGAGCATATCCATGCTTCCGAAGGTTTGCTGATTGCTAATCTCAGATAGTGCCGCTAGATGGCACCTATTCGTTAAGTTGAAACGACAACCACCAACATACCTCCACCAACCCACACTGGGTCGTGGTCGAGTATGGCCCACTCCCTCTCATGCTTATTCTAGACAGAGGACCTGTGCTATGCACTGAAGTGGGACGTATGTATACACAATCTTTTTGAATAATAATATGCTGAAGGTTTTTAAGGGGATCATCAGACGTTCAAACTGAACAACTTTCTCTGAGGAACTTATATCGAAATCGTGAAAACAAAACAGTTATTCCTAACAAAAATGCAAACCTACTCGACCCAAAGGTAAATTATGGGACAACTGATTGTCTTATCACGATTCTATTCGCGACCTGTATAGCATTTATGATTGAGTTTTTAATTTTTCTTACTTATAACTTTATAGTAGGGAAACTTATATTTTTATAGTAGGGAATGAAAGACTCCCGTACCTACATTCTTAAAATGTTCGCAGTAGGTCGTCCAGCTTTATAATGATGTGAAAACTTTGCACAGTTTTCCGCATTTTGAATTATTCGAAGTTATTTTGAAAGAGGACTTATATAAAGCTATATAACACTGAGCATGCATGACATAAAGCTAATAACTCGAAAACTTTGGCAATAAGTGCTGGGCGGGCCGTGTTTTTATCAAATTATCTGAGCTTGGCACTCGGCCAGCCTGCTGCGTACAGTCGAGCACTTTAGTCCTTTTGAAACAGGTGGATTATTTAAAAACACATTTATCTAGACACAATGATGTCCTGTTTAGATTATACTAGCGACCCGCCCCTGCTTCGCACGGTAAAACCACGGTAAATCTTCCTCGTAAATTAGTCTATCAGTATTGAAAACCAGATTAAAATCCGTACAGTAGTTTCTGAGAATAGCCTATTCAGAAAGACAGGACGACAGCAAAAACACGATGGGGAACTTTAATTTATCATTTTCATTATGTAGTGATTAGTGATTATTCAAGTGGTAGGTACCTATCAGTAAGTTAAGGAAATAATGTTGAGTTACAGATTGCACTGATTTTATAACTAATATTTTGCGATTTATTTTGTAAACGAATAGGCACCACATACAATTAAAAATACAACGCAAAGTTCCTCAAGGTAACTGGTAAACATTTTATTATCCTCTTAAATGCCAATAAGAATATCTCAAGTAAGCAACCCTAAGTTTGCACTTGTGTTCTGTCTTGTACAGACCGGTCTGCGACTAACTAACGTACGCTGTAACAGGCAGTCCGCTTTAACTGCGACTAAATGTAAACAATGGCACGCTTCGGTCACTGCCCGTTAAATTTGTCACTTTACTTTTTAGCCGATTTCGTTTTATGTCTGCGACTGTTTTGGTTTTTTAGGGATTGGTGGAGGTGAGGATGTAATTATAAGTTAAAGGTATTTTTTTGGTATCTGATCTTTAAAAGGTTTGTGACTTTAAAAGGCATGTCAACAAATCATTGCCAATAAGACCAATAAATCAAATCATACCTGGTTTAGGTATGATTTGATTTATTGGTCTTATGGGCAATGATTTGTTGACATAGGCATATAAACTCAACAACCATAATCCCTATGGTGGTGGTCAGAAGCTATGCTACAATCCGCCAAACCATTTTTTAAAACATGCGGTTGTATTAATGCTCACATTCAGCATATTGAAGATTTCAAGCCGGATTGACGTGTCAAGTGGTGATAGGTGGCTATAGCCTTTCGCCCACAGATGCTCTACATAACAAACCACCCCTCAGTCGCATAAAGAAAAATGGGTTGGTCCATTCTAAGCCTGAACCACACGAACAATTTTGTTCCCGGAGCCGGATTTGCGCGGCTCGCCGACCACTATTAACTATATTTAATATTAACAGTTTATTTTAATTAAATTAAAGTAGGTAGGTATATCTAGAGCTTAATATCTATCGTCATCTCAGCCGGAAGACATAACGACGTAGCCATAACGATTAGTCCTGCGCTGCTAACATCCAACGAAATCCTTCAATATCTGTAAACACATCTAATTATACTAATCATACCAGAAATAACAGTTACAGTCAAAATTTAATTTATCTCCAAACTAATTAAAACGCAAAATTCCTAACGACCGCTTTATTAATTTGTGAAGCATTCAAAAAGCTCGCGGAATGTGTAATTTAATAAAGAGTTGCAAGGTCGAGAGCAGACCGCCGCCGCCGCCGCCCGACACCGCCGCCGGCTCGTTAATCAATTACCCGCTTGTTTTCATTCAAATTATCGCCCGCTCTTTCCTTTCAAGTATCCAGCCATGAAAACGACGAGAAAATTTCACCCAGAACTTTGTTAAGTAAGTGTGAAAGTTTCTTATTTTTTTCATTGGTGTTGACCACGCAGGACCTCCGTGGCGTTGACTCTCGAACTAAGTATGAAATGTCTCAAGACGAAAGTCACCACCACCGTATACCAGTGTGTACTGCCAGTGATGACATACGGAACTGGAGTACGACTTTTTGACTTTCACACGTTCAAATCTGCAGTAAAAAATTTCAAAATTACCATGGAGTATACGCATCATTCAATCGTGATTTTGAATCTCATCTTTCAAAAATAGCACTTGTGAGACCTGGTCGCTCAGTCAAGTCCTCATAAAAAGGCTGAAAGGCACCCAAAGGGCAATGGGCAGGGCTATGCTTGGAGTTTGCCTGTACGATCGAATCAGAAATTAAGATATTCGGATAAGAACTAGAGCAGCCGACATACCCCAAAGAATTGCTAAACTAAAGTGGCAATGGGCGGGGCTCATTGCTCGCAGAACTGATGGCCGATGGGACTGAAGAGTTCTTGAGTGGTGACTGGGAACTGGAAAGGGCAGCGTGGGTAGACACTAGGTGGACCGACGACCTGGTGAAGGCGGCGGGAAGCCGTTGAATGAGGACAGCGCAGGACCCATCGTTGTGGCGATCTTTGGGAGAGGCTTATGTCCAGCAGTGGACGTCTATCGGCTGAGATGACACTTTGAATGAGGAGCCTCAGGTTAATGATGGTAAAACAAACAAAAAATTTAACACTTTTGAATTTAAAATAGGCTTTCTGGTTTTAAAATAGGGTAACGTGTCATACAGTAAATAAACAATTCTATTGAAAAAAACTTATTTATTATATTCTTCCCGTACATTCTATGGCCTGACACAATTGATCAGCACAGTGTTCCGAGTCGCAGGCTTCATTGGACATCACTTTCGCTTTTGTTTTTTTAATCTTAATTTGTATTCTGATTGAAGCCACCCTTTCAGTTCATTTGACTCTTTTGTCAACATTTATTGTCATTTCGAACCAATGTTATTTGAAACCCTTGTTATGTTTTCATTGAATTAACATTGATTTCGTCTTTCACGTGACTGAATAAACAATGATAGGTATGGTTTGATCATATATTTCATGTAATAATAGTCTTGTCTAGACATGCGAACAAACTTGTCTATACTAAAATAATTAGGCAAATCGCTATCATAATTATTATTATCTGTCTTTGGCATGATGTGAGGATCGACGGATAAATACTTAGATTAATGGAGATACACTATTTTAACTATTTTTTTATACGCTTCATTCACCAGTGTCAAAAAAACACAGAACCCAAATTTCAACATCTGTGGGGTCGTCCATGATCACGTGCGTCTGAAAAAGGGGAGGAGGAGAGGTTCGGATAGCATCACGAGGAGTAAGGGGGGCATTTCATGACATATCGTGTGTAAATATTTTCGCGAAATTATACTTAAATGTAAAAAAAATACTTAAAAACACTGTCAGAATTTTTTTCCTCCTGTTAAAAATATACGTGCTGTTGGATGGGGGACGGGGGGTAGGTTTGAACCTCACCACGTTTCATCAGGGGGTAGGTGGGAGTAAAAAGAAGCCTAAAAACCTCTGAAAGAAGCGCCAAAATGACGGCTTATATGTTATAAATAATAAATAATAATTTTCATTACAAGTTTATCAAATGAAAGAACTAACTGCTTAACGTGTTGTCACGAACGCAAGCACAAAAACAGTTTTAGCCAAATATCTCTTTACACCCAAGTACCCTAATTACTCTATTTCGTACGTACACAACCAGCATTGTAATAAAACCAAACCAATACAGTAAAAGCCCATATTATCCAATACAAATACCTTCAAAACTGCAATTAACTGATATGCACCCCTACCATCAAACACTAATAGTCGACGTTAAATCGAACTGAGACCATTGACGGCTCAAATCTACGTTTGATAAGCTTATGACCACCACAAATGTCCACGAAATTAATTAGTACGAGGTACGGAGGAATCGCTACCAGCCATTTGATGGTTTGGTGTTTAATTTAGGAGAGGTAACGTTTTGGATAGTCATTTCACGGTCGTGTGTTTCCCGGGGCAGAATTTGAGCTCTCCATCTTTTTCGATGGGATAAGATTCCTTTTACTGTGTATTGTGGGCAACATTTCTAGCCACCTTCCAACACTTAGCAGGTCTCTCCACAGACACTAAAAGTAAACCTTAGCAAAACTTTACATGTTTCTGGACACGGTCATGAAAATACTGTATGTTTTCACTGGTAATAAAGGCCGCAAATAACTGATAGAAAATGGTCCTTGTATTTGAATGAAAATTTTTAGATCAATTTACGTTAGAGAGATCAGACTTAACATAGCAGTTACTTAAAGATAGGTAAGATAGTAAACTCCTTCTTCGATCAATTTAGTATGTTTAACCAGGCCTATCTAACCCCACAGCTCAGGTACGCTTGAAGTCCGATCCCCACCGAGGGGTGAATGGAAAATGGGTTAGGTATACCGTGTAAAATTATTGGTCAAATCTCATTAGACTTGCCATCATTTTTTGAGTAGTCAATGCGAGCCTTGAAAACCCTAGCGATGTCACGCTGCCAGCACGTGAAAAAATTAAAGAGGGAGACTATGTGAAGGAAGCTTTCATGTCTAATGACTCATTTGTTCTTTTTTGTTTGCCCGCGCGCCGTTGTGACGTTTGGTAGGTTATTCGCGAATTGTACGACAAGACGAATGCGACTAACTATGCACCTTATTGCCGTGCAGAGAGAGACGCTATTTATTTGAATCTGTTTTCGAAGTGATTCTTCTGTACGGGTTGAACTAGTATTTATTCTGTGGTTTAACAATCGCGACCGCTCTGGACTTATCCCACACACTAAGATATGGAGCTATAAAGGCTACGTGAACTTGTGAGTTACAGTTATTTAGGCTTTTAACTCAATGTATTGTTGATAAAAACGCGCTTGGTTTAGTAGTTACTGCCAATTGACACGAAAGTGAGGGCTGTTACTACAACGTTCAACTTTGTTGCCTTATGATGTTTCTCTTTTGCGCAATATTTGTATTTTATTGGTTACTAGGCTGTTTCGGGATATTAGATCCATCGTATGCGTTAATCTAGGCTAGGTTGATTATCTGCAATTACCCTATAATACACTGTGTAAGTCCCATCCATATGTCGCTGGGTGAATACAATAACGGCACAAGTCAAATAAGTTGATTTTGAGAAAAATTCCATTAAAGTTGGAGCGAGAGAGTAGTGCGCGTGAACAAATTCGTCTGTAGTTACTGCACAGCAAGGGTTAGCTTCAGTGAAATATCGAGTTAGGTCATTATTGCACAAGATAAAGTATGCGATGTAGAACCAGAATACGGTACTAACTCAGAAAAAAAACGTAGTGGTCCAGTAGTGAGAAACCTTGCCTGCCGTGCAGGAGTCGATGGTTCGATCGCCGGCCAGGCCGACTCTTACCAATGAGTTTTTCGGAATTTATGTACGTTTTGTAACACCACTGGCTTTTCGGTGAAGGAAAACATCGTGAGCACTGCATGCTTCAATTTCGATGCATTTATTATACCACTGTCCATTACAAGTGGCGACGGGCTTACTCCCCGTCATACGGTACAGAGTTTCGGTACTACTAGTGAAACATGGATGTTCTGAGTTTTCAGAATATCTCTGACCACCCATTCGGGAAATATGATATCCTCTTCATTTGTAAAAGATAAAGTGGAGCACCTTTTTTTTCACATTGTCACAAATTATCTAGTCACATTTAAAGTACCAGAATCTAGTCTGGACTTGTGTTATGATGACTAGACAACGATATAGAATAAATATATAGATACAAACATCCATGACTCGGGGACATGAGCACTATTAGAACCATATAAGAATCACAAAGCAATGTATAATACTTATTGCATCTCTACTTTTACCAGTCACAGATTTTTTTCTAACTATGTTCTTGATTATTTACAGGTAAGGAACCGCTCCTGGCATAATCATAATTAAGTTCCGGTAAGCAACAAGCAAGAAGCAAGCACTGACGCTGAATTCTATATATGTTGTCTGCGTTTTGTATTGCGGATTTTTGGCGTATACCACCGCAAAGTATATAAACTTGTCCTATGGGGTGATTTTACCGATGATACTGAACAACTTTCTCTAAGAAACCTATGGGAAATTCGCAAAAAAAAACTTTTCATACAATACTATTAAAAGTAATATTTTATATGTATAAAATATTACTTTTTATTGTACCGTCTACGCGTATTATGCGTCAAACTTTTGTATAAAATTGACAACTCTGCAACCACCTTAATTAAACCTCAATCCCCTTAGCGCACTATTGACTCTACAGCTGACTACCTAATTTACTGACAATAGCGATGACAACAGCCACATAACACCACCATAACGGAAGCCCCACGACCCATTAAACACCGTATTTATACCCCATATTTACCCCCAAGGGCTCAACTCCGTGACAACCCCCTATTAATTCAATTAACCCTATAAATACCACCGCAATGATCATTACAATAATCGTA
The DNA here is from genome assembly GCA_963924505.1 of Agonopterix alstromeriana. Classification (NCBI taxonomy): domain Eukaryota; kingdom Metazoa; phylum Arthropoda; class Insecta; order Lepidoptera; family Depressariidae; genus Agonopterix; species Agonopterix alstromeriana. The sequence goes on along the minus strand of OZ004670.1, from coordinate 2,925,199 downwards.
TATTACGTGAAATACAATATTTTTAAACGCAAAATAGTCGTAGTTCAAGATAAAAGGGACGGTAAGTGCGAGGAAGCACGCTCTTGCAAAAAAGGCTTTCACTTAGTAACTTTTTATCATTGTATGCAAGTATGGTAATGGGTGTGGGACACGTAGTGAAGTGTGTACAAATGTGGGGTAGAATGTGGATGCGTTGTTTGGTGGGGTATAGAAGTGAGGAGCGATGAACAAAAGATACAATTAAAAAGAAAAGGTACCTACACGAAAATTCATACGTAATCATTGACTTACCAACTACTGGACGTAGTGTCCGAACCAAAAGAGCACCAAAACATAAAAAGAGAACCAATTACGCGACAGTCTTCGTTTGATCGGCAGACTACGCGAACTCGCGGGCGCGCGGCGCGCACCGTGCCCCGATGGGGGAGGGGGATGGAAAAGAATTTCAGCATTTTCAATGTTTTTAGTACTACATGGTTTGTGTAGTCTCGGACACTTTTTTTGAGAATTTTGTAATAGATCCGGCGTCCATAGTATTCTACGTCAATGTACGTAATACAATTAATAAGCCTTCTCAACACAGTGACCTATTAATAGTAATAAAGTTAGCGTTTGGTATTTATGTCATGAAGTGGCTAGAAAAACCGACTTAAGATAGTTCCTTGCCCATAGCAACAGTATAAGAAACAGTATGGCACTACAACGTAGCTACGATAGTCTGTCTCCAGCTTCTATTCCTGAATTAAAAACACAGATTTTATCAGTAAGTTATAGTTTAGAATCCCACTGCAGGGCAAAGTCCTCCTTTCCGACGTAAAGGTGGAAAGCCTCCGAAAATCGTAGCAAACTTCGTAGCCATTTCGTAGCGTAGGTTACACATCTACGCTACGAAACTACTGGCAGACAAGGTCATAATTACCTGCTTGGATTATCTTAATCTTAACTATTTTATAAAACTGCAACACATTGAAGATATTTACATGAAAAAGATTACGATATGGTTTTTAGGTATCCCGGACTCTAAATCATCCTTTTTTATAATTTTTGTCTGTCTGTAACTACTGAACCGATTTTGATGAAACTTTTTTTGTTTGATAGCTTATGATCTGACTTAAAATCTGGCATATAATGTGTGCGGACGAAGTCGCGGGTAAACTCTTGTTTTATATAAAAACGCTTCGGTTACATGACATAAAGCAGACTTCCCAAAATGTAGGTACCCGAAACAGGCAACTTTAATGCTTCACATAGTTATTTTATTTAAGGGCGGTGCTTCAGACCATCAAACTGAAAACAAATTTCACTATTGGACCAAAGGTGAAATCGCAAAAGAAAAACACCCTGCATAGTCTTAGTACCGCGCCATCTCGCAGGCAGTAAACATATTGATTCTTACTACTTCGGACATTACAAGAGATGCATTTAGTTTAAAATTAGTGATCCAAGATTACTATAAATAAAACCAGTCAAGTGCGAGTCGGGTTACTCGCACACCAGTGCGATGGTTCCATACCACACCACCACACAATACGGTTTGTAATATTCGTTGTTATACAGTAGAGTTTGCTCTATAATCACACCAAGGTTGATGCTTGTATGTATTACCATTTTTACGATAGAGCGAGAAGAAAAAACTTTGATAAAAACTAGTTTATTGTATGAAGAACCCCCCCCCCCCCTCTAAATTTTTACTTTTTGTTATTTTATTATTTGTTATGAAATACGTCGTAATAACGCATATTCTTTCATTTCAACTTTCTTGCTATTACGATTCAAAAGTTACAGCCCTAAATAGGTAACAGGGTCCCATTTTCACCCTTTGGGAAAGGAACCTTAAAAATTATAACGACGTACTCTTCATATTATATTATTTCAACAAAAAATATGTCCTTTTGCATCGAATTCCCATATGCAGAAACCACAACTGATTATTCCGTTCGTTCATGACGGAAAATTCCGTTCCTTTTTCATTTATTTTCATATTTTTTTTCGGGTCAGCGACAATATGTCGGGAACTCGACGCGGTGTAAGTTATGAACTGAGTAAACTAAAATTATTTGCCCACAGCAATGCCTACAGTCAAATTCACACACGGCTCGTTCGTTATGTTTACTTTTCGCTAGTAACTTCAGTTTGGGTCAATACCGGTTTGCAATGGAGTAAAGTTGGGCTCTTTAAACAAAACAGTACAAATTGTACTTTTATTTTCATCGAAGCTCTTATGGACAAATTATACTTGAATTATACACATTCAATTAGGGTTCCGTAGTTAACAAGGAATTTTTTTTCTCGTCTATCCCATGGTGTGGGGTATCGATTTAAGGATCCGTTTGCAAAATCACTTTAAAGCTTATTAACAATTTTTGTTAGAGTCAAGTGTCCAACCCCCCCCCCCCCCCTCACCTGCGAGCTAAACGGTTGTTTCTGGATACGTGAAAAAATTCACATGGCAGTAGTGTATATAACGAATTTAAAAGGAAAACTATCACCGAACGAGTAATAGTCGAATAACTTGTAAAACGTACTTTTTAGACTTTATTAGCCGTTAAACCGTAGTATAAAATAAAAAGCCCCCTTCTAAGTCCGTATATTGTGACGGGCAACTACGAAAGCCTACCCTGCGCGTGGCTCGATACGCACTTGGCCCGTTTTTTATGTTTAAACCAAAGAGATTCTATGACGGAAATTTACTACCACTGGCAGTTTAAAAAATCGCTATCATCTCGTATCTTAAACCTCGTAATACACGTTTCGCTGACTACGCGACTCACAATGAGTTCATTGTGGTACACATTTTATTTGACCTGTTTGTGTTTTAAATACGCTGCTGAATACATTACCGTGATTTCCTAGACTATCTTATATTGAATTGTGAACAAATAAACCACTGTAAACCCGAATAACATGTTTTTTTCAGAATCGATAACTGATATAAAAAATACTTTTATGCAAAGTCCAAGTCAAAATTGATTATTGAAAATAATATCACATAGATAACTTTTAGACATCATGTTTTTTAATCTACCACCGCGTCTGAAGGTGTTCCGTTGTAGAGAAGATGTGGCCAGAAACTCTTTAACACTTCTTTTAAACAAAACAAAATATATAAAGTACAATTACATAAATCCAATATTGCAGAAACTAGAGTTTACTCGCGACTTCGTCCGCATAAATTATACAGGGTGAAATTGATATCAATAGCAATAGAAAAGCTGATTTTTTTTTGCTACGAAAAGTTGTTCAGTTTGATGGGTAGACTCTTAGTTTAAAAGGATTCTAATTATTCAATTTCACCCTGTAGTTGTAGCAAGGTTCACCCTGTAGTTGTAGCAAGGCTTTCTTTTATTTAGCATATTCTTACAATTACCATTCGTATAACTTGAAGCTTGTCATTACCCTGAGTAAGACAGATAAAGGTGCATTTATCGTCAGTGAGGACAGTGAGGAGTGAAGAAGGACGTGGGCGGAGGCTGGTATCGATTGCCCTCCGAGCCCCGCGTGTAATTGCCTGCCCTTTTTATCGACAAGAAACTAATCTCCGCCGTTGAATATCTATTGTTGGAGTTTAAAGTTTGGTGAAGAATTTGTAGTAAAGATTCAGTAATAGCTTAGTTGATCAATCGTGTCAGCGATATCATAATCGTATTATTATACCTAACAATGTCATTGAAGCTATCAATAAAATGATCATCATCATCATTGGCCTTATTTCATCTAAGTTGTTGCCTATTGCAAAAGCCGTGGTGGTCCAGTGGCGAGTAACCTTGCCTGACGTGCAGGAAACGATGGATCGATCCTCGTCCAAGCCGACTTGTACCAATAAGTTTTTCGGAATTCATGTACGATTTGACCACTGGCTTTTCAGTGAAGGAAAACATCGTGAGGAAACCTGCATGCTTCGATTGCGAGGCATGTATTGTACCCACTGTTCACTATGTGGCGACGGGCTCACCCCCCGTCACACTGGACAGAGTTTCGGTACTACTGGTGAAACGTGGATGTTCTGAGGTTTCAGAATATCTCTGACTTCCCCCTCGGGGAATATAGTCGTGAGCATATGCTGTTTTCTGTTTGTATGAGACCGACGACGTTCGTGGCTGTATAAGCCGATTCGGGAGCGACAAGACGTGCATTTGCAGCTCTGGTGCTGTGTGTCGGTTGGTGCAGGTGCCTGTTCGTCTCTGTCTTTTGGCTAGTTTTACGGCCAGAGATTCGAACCCGACCTCATCGTGTGTTATACGACCGTCTGTAAAACCTTCCTCCTGTACAGAAAAATTCGTTGAACCATATTTTGAACCAACAGATTTCTTCATTGCAGTTCTATGGAAAGATAAATATCTTACTAGTTCAATCGTGGAACTAGTCAATGGAACTCCTAAAACCATAATATACAAGCAGTTAGGTTTGTAAAGTCATTGTCATAGTTGGTTTGATTAAACAGATTTTTTACTGCAGTTCTATGGAAGGAGAAAAATCCCACTAGTTCAATCGTGGAACAAGCCAATGGATCTACTACTGTAACTACAATATACAAACTATTGTGTCTCATTCTAAAACCAAGCTAGAAAGTAAACATTGCTAAAACATACTGAATTTATTTGCTGTTAGAGCTCAATTTTACTTCTAAAACAACATTTCGTTTTCGCCTGCACACTTGCACCACTTCAATAACCGCAACGAACAAACAATCAAAAACTTTACTACAACAATATTGCCCATTTACACCACGTGCCACGAAAACTGGACACAAGAATAAACGCAATATTTCTAGTAGTAGCAAGTTGCATTTATTAGTTTCAGAAGTGAACTCTGCCCGCTAAGTCGCAGTGAACTTAAATACAGTGAGGAAAATACATGGTAAATATCGCTTGGTGCAAATAGACACAAAGCGAGCAAGCGAGCGTGTTTATTCAAAAATACATTAAGACCGGAATTCTGAGACGATTTTTAATAAGGAGTTTGTACTCCCGTACGTTCAAAATCCATTCAGTTTCGACCCTACTTAGACGCTCAAAAGACGTCCCTGAATCTCGGCTGTAGACCCGACTGATCAGAAGCTTATTATTAAATAGCTAATGGACCACTAACTTGACTCCACCAATCCACACCACGCCTGGTTTCAAGAGGAGGCCTGTGACCTACAAAGGGTGTTAGGCTCAAGTATTTGTTGTCAAAGCGGGAATTTAGTAAGGTATTTATAACATAAATTCTAGTAGGTATGACATATCAGGACTAAGGCTGAGATTCAGAGACATTTTATAAGTCTTAGTTCGAACTCCCGTCTGTCAAAATCCATACATTTGCGCCCTACTTAGCTCGAACTAAGACTAAAAAAATCGCCTCTGAATCTCGGCCTAAGACTCACGGGAACTATGTCGTAAATGCTGAAGATGGTAATAGTAATAGACAGATCAAGACAGCATGAAGTTACTGATATCTTGATCTGCTAGATTCTTGCAGATCCGCCTCCGCAGCACTTCCTAGGTTAGTATGTGTGAAAGACGTTTACTCCAAGGTCATACGTTAGTTTCCGTTCAGTCATAAATTATTCTAACTGGAGTGAACTCCAACCGCAAAGTTCAACGGTCTCCGAGGGCAGAGAATACGCAGCTTTATTAAAGTGCAGAGCAATAAATTTGAATAAAGGATAGTTATGGAGTTTTCGTGTCCGCCAGTGTTTTAATGCTGCTAATAATGTGTAATGTGACTTAGGAGTTTGCACCTGCGTTGTTTGTGTTAATGTTAGGTAAATGTCTCTTGAGTAACTAAATGATAATGTGGGGCTTGAGTGCTGTACCACTTTTCACGTACAGTATGGTCATAATAATGATAACTAGCAAGTCATATTTAACGCTACAAAAATGTATTTGTCGCAGCCATCTGCTTAAATCCGGCATTTGATTGAAAGGCTAGACCGTTAATTGAATGGCGACACTCAATTGAATGAATAAAAGACATATGGCCAAGTCGTTGAATGTAACGTTCATCGAAATTCAGCCAGGTGAATCAAAATTAAACTAAATTCTAATCACATGGCTGATTTTAAGTCCGCCATGTTGAAAGAGCTAGCTTACAATCAGCCAACTAGTTAAACGTTGAGTGACGCTTGTTCAATCAACGTTCGCCCTAGTCAATTGAGTATCGCCATTCGATGAGAGGGCTAGCCTTTCAATCAATTAGCTGATTTAACCAGATGGCTGCGACATATGCACTACTTTGATGATGATGATCTTCCATTTATTAGGTAGACAGGCTGAGGCACTTTTTAGAAGTAGAACTGTATTGGAAAACGAGAGATAAGATTAAGAGAAGTTTATTCCGAATGCGTAAATGCGCGCTGCATAGTAACGAAGTCTGGTAATATTTTCAATACAAAACAATTAAAGTCAATGAAATTTTTCAGAAACATCTCTATCAATTAACTGAGTAGGTTTTTTATTTTCGAGCAGCACGTTTTTCTTGCATCATTATAAATTGAAATCCTTCTTTATCGTGTGGGCAAACCCTGGTGTCAGAGTTTTTTCAGACCACATTATGGCCTCTGACGTGGTTTTTATGTAGCGACTACTATACCACGAGATATAGTAGCCGCGACCAACGGCTTAACGTGCCATCCGAAGCACGGAATGATCTTCCTTTTCAGACAATCAGGTGATTCGGCCTGCCATGTCCTAACTAACTGGGTAACAACGCACAAAGTGACATATCTCTAGGTGTCCCCGTGGAAATCGAACCTACAACCTCCGTGTCAAGAGCCCAATACTCTTAACCATTGGACCACGGAGGCAGTTTGATAAATTGAACTAAAAATTTCCCTGACAAAATGCAAGACACCCACGAGGTAAATTCACAGCCATAACTTAATTACGTCAACCATTCTCTCCAAATGACGTAATTCGTCAAAACTTCCGACATTTGACAAAACTGTCCATAATGAAGTGTTGCAAGTTTTCAGTTAAGTTCAGTATCGCAGCCCCCATTGGTCACAACGCCATGATACTAACGGCAGTTGTAAACAAAGAGACGCGACGTCCCTTCACATAAAGCATTTGCGTTTGTTAATTCGGTACTGGTGTGTGCAAAATGATATTGGAGTGAAATAAAACCGGTCAAGTGCGAGTCGGGCTACTCGCGCACCGATGGTTCCGTGCCACACCACCACACAAAATTAACTTAGTAAAAAGTTTTATTTTCTTCGGGACCTTTAGCGCGAGACCGACTCACACGTGGTCGGTTTTTATTTATTTGTTGCTATACTGTAGAGTTTGCTCTATAACCACACCAAGTTTGGCGCATGTATGTGTTACCGTTTTTACGATAGAGCGAGAAGAAAACACGTTGATAAAAACTAGTTTCTTATATCAGGACCACCCTTAAGTTTTGGCTTTTTGAGATTTTATTATTTGTTAAATCTGCTGTAATAACGCATATTCTGTGAAAATTTCAAGTGTCTAGCTATTACGGTTCAAAAGCTACAGCCCTAAATAGGCAGAACGGAATTGAGGACGGACGGACGGACAACGTAGTCTTAGTAATAGGGTCCCGTTTTCACCCTTTAGACACTTGGCAGTTTTCCTGATAAACGGAGAGACCTAGGGTATAAGATTTGATTTGATTTGAAAAAGGCCTAGATTTGACGGTCCGAAGTACCCCTTTAAGTAACACATTTAAGTTTACACCCTGTGTAATATTTTGACTGTTATGGCTTGGCTTCCACCAAAAAGTATTTAGGATTGAACATGTTTAAATATGATGCTTTCACTGTCATCAGTATGAGCAGTAAGAGAGACAGAGCGTTATATCGCTTACGTATTAACATATTTCTGAACGCACTTTTCTCCTCGCCAGTCGCACTCACATGTCGCATCACAACTTATCCGTCTAGCCCCGTCCCGTGACAGTGTAGGCGCGTCAACGCGACCGGCAAATTGTTGTCGCGATATATACGACCAAACTTAATAACTGCCGAAGTTTTTAGCGCGTAAATCTTGCGCACGTGTGTAGGGCCCTTTATGCGACCGCCAGTGTGTTGCCTAATGGTTGATTGTTTTAGTTTCGATCGCTTCTCTGGGGATACATCTTCATGTGTGGTGATATATTTTCTAGTTTTGTCTACAAAACTAAGAAAGTTCTTTTTTGGATGTTGATTCGTTATTAAAAAAAAATATTGTACACACCGACACACTGATACAAACATAAGAAAATACATCTACAAAGGGCGAGTTTTATCTCTTTTGATAATTCTTCCAATACAGGAGACCTGCAACAGTAACAATTATTAAATGAAAGGCAGACACTCCAGGGCAGACATAATGTGTACCTACATACAAAATGGTATAATAAGTTTTTTTTTGCTGTTAATTCGTTTTTATAAAAATTATTGTACACACCGACACACTGATACAAACACAAGAAAAGACTGTCAAAGGACGAGCTTTATCTCTTTAGAGAATTCTTCCAATATATTAGACCCGCAACAGTGACAATTATTCAATTCAATTCAATTATACTTTATTGCTCACCAAAAGAAAACATACTTATAATTATTATTATTGAATGAAAGGCAGGCATAATGTGTACACACGGCGACACATCAAATCTACGCAAAACCAAAATACGCTAAAAAAAGTATAAGATAATTAGTTTTTGGCAGTTTCTGTGTCTCTGTCGTTCACTATCGTTCTTACAATCACGTTTAATTTCCTTAATTGGATTTGTGTAAAGTCCTTCATAGTTTTATCATCATAATTACTGATCATCAGACATCATATATTATCTGACCATATTCTTCAATTATTTCAAAAATGATGTATTTTGTGCGTGAATTCGCATAGCCCCTTCTAAGTTTGGGCCCCGCAAGTAAAATAAGGACATTCAATCAATTCGCATTGCCCGTTCTAGGTTTGGGCCCCGCAAGTAAAATGAGGACATTCAGTAAATCAATAAATCAAATATACTTTATTTTACATCAAAACATAAATAGTAAAATATAGAGAAAAATAATACATGAGGCACAAAATATGGCGGTCTCATCGCTATTCGATATTCTATGCTATATTTAGAATGGAGATGAAACCTCTATTCGGTTCGGAGAACGCTCTTTGGATGGCTCCAGATGTAATGTTTTTTTTTGCTTCCGTATCTTTTTGTAGTGAAATCTACCTACGAGCATTGTAAATTATTTCAAATTTAATTCCGTCGAGCACTCCTGACTTGAACCGAATCACAAAGGTTGGCAACTCCTGTCGCCTAATTCAGCCCTTCCCAAACTTTCCGACTTCGACACTCTCGTCACGTACATTTTTTGTAACAACTCGTGTACCAAGTTTGTCGGAGTAGTAAGTTACGAAAATATAATTCTTGTAACGAAGAATGGGAAAGCTACATTCGAAGTCGATCCAGTTACGTTTTCGCTGCGTTTGTTAAGAAGTTTCGGGTATTCAGCGATTTCAAGGGAAAAAACTAACGTGATTTTCTAACATAAGCTTTAAAACTGTTTCAGTATCACACCGACGACTTTAAATGTTCTTTGAGTTGCAATATAACGAAGCCTTTTCGACTCTGTTATACACAAACCATAGCATTATTTACACAGTGCAGCATAAACGTTGGTCCATTATACAGGGTCCTTCTTAATATGCTGACACTTTTTTAAGGGGATGACCAGACCATCATACTGAACAACTTTCTCTATGGGACCAACATCGATATTGCGAAAAAAATCTACTGTCCCATACATTAGGCTCGAGTAGGTTGGCAGTTTTGTATAGAAAAGCTGATCTTTTTCTCGCGATTTTGATGTTGGTGCCGTAGAGAAAGTTGTTCAGTTTGACGGTCTGATTATCCCCTTAAAAAGTGTCAGCATATTAAGAAGGACCCTCTATATTTATTCAAATTATATTTTCATTCGATATTATGTTGACAAGGTAGCATTGCATTTCTTTTCTATCTGGAAAATATCGTTTAAATGTGTTTTGGAAAAACAACATTTTCAGAAATAAAGGTCAAAAATAACAAAAAATAACAATAACAAATACTGGGTGGAACGTAACGAGGGACTTTCCTTTTAAGGGTGTATTCAGACAATGAAACTTAACAACTTTCCCTAAGGAACATGGGTCGAAAAACGAAAAAAAAATGTGGACCTCCCATTGAACATAGATCGGCTGATCCGCGTACTTTTGTATGAGAGTCCAAAATTTGTTAAAAAGATATACTGGGTGAGTATATCTTTCATGTCGCAATCTGTTGCACCGATTTCGCTAAAAAAAATCTTTCATTTGATTGCAAATAGAACACAAACTTAATTTTAAAACCACAATCCTCGAGCTAACACTGTTCAATCCCCAAACATTTAACTAATAATTAACTTTTGAACAGTCGTCGGTTCAAATTCGAAACTTGTTTAATTTGTGGCGCTCTTTCGCGTAAGAAGTGTCCCTTCGCTTAGCTTAGTCACGTAATAGCTCTCCAAACTTGCTGTGTAACAATTGTTGGGGGAATATCCTCTGATAGATGTAGAGGAAGATACCTGAGGGCTTTAAATCGGTTTTTGCATTTACATGATTTGCAACATTTCAGAGAATAGTTTACGGTGATTTTCTACTCTTTTTGGAAGATACAACTGCACAGGAATAAAGAAAAGCTGATGGTTAGGTTGAAGTTGTTTGGCTTATAATACAGATTTTGCAAATGCTTATACAGGTGGATCCTGCTGACTTGATATGCTGACACTTTTTTAAGATTATGATCAGACCATCATACTGAATAACTTTTTTAATGGGACCAAGATCGAAATCGCGAAAAAAAAACAGTTGTCTCATACATTTGGCTCGAGTAGGCTTGCTGTTTTGTTTGGGACAGCAGTATTTTTTTCGCTATTTCGATGTTAGTCCCATAGAGAAAGTTGTTCAGTTTGACGGTCTGATCATGCTCTTAAAAAAGTGTCAGCATATTGAGAAGGACCCTATATGTTTCTTGTTAAGTTGAAATCATTATACAGGGTGTTAGGGTAAACAGTTGCATTACTTTAAGGGGTGATGAAATTCGTAAAATAATGTTGGACTTCCCATACTACATGCAATCAGCTGATCGAATGTTTGTATGAAAAGCCGAAACATTTTTTTGCGAATTTCCTATAGGTTTCTTAGGGAAAGTTGTTCAGTATCATGGTTACAATCACCCTTTAAAGTAATGCAACTGTTTACCCTAACACCCTATAGTTCAGACAATTTCGTCTTTTGAGTCGACGGCATATCATTGATGGCATACTTGGTGCAAAGATTTACCAACCAGCTTGAGAAGAGTAGGTATACAAAGGGTAAGAGAAAGCCTAGCAAATATTATTGAAACGGTAAATTCAGACCATCAAATTGTACCTACTCGACACAAATGAAACAGCAGATTTTTTTTCACGTTTCCTGGCATTGGCGGAATGTTGTTCAGTTTGGTGGTATCAATCATTGACGTAGAATACTGTGGACGCCGGGTCTAGTAAAAAATACTCTAATAAAGTGTCCGAGACTAAAATACACAAACCTAAGTACGTATAGTAATATAAACCAACTAAAAACATTGAAAATGCTGAATTCTTTTCCATCCCACTCCCCCACCGGGGCAGGGCGCGCGCTGCGCGCCACGCGTGCTCGTAGTCGGCCGATCAAACGAAGACTGTTGCGTAATTCGTTCTCTTTTTTACGTTTTCGTTCTCTTTTATTCGGACACTTTTGAGCGCGGACCCTCCGTCCAGTAGTGGTAAGTCAATGGTATCAATTCACCGTTTCAGTATTTGCCAGGGTGACTCTTACACCCGGCATAGGTTCAAGAAGTAATTCAGTAGGTTTACAACCCGCTTGTTGTTTATTTGTACCTCATATGTAATGTCAAACTAATAAACTATCTTTTTATTTTTCGGTCTAGTTTGATTCGTCAAGAAACGTCTAAATTCGTCTAATTACGTCCAGTAAGCGAATGCCCTTAATGATTCGTCCGTTGTCTACCGTCTAGCAGACGACTGGCTAACTTTTTGCCGAACGCCCTTCGAGTACCATCGACGCGTAATGAGGCACTTTACTCCCCCCCATTGCCAGTTTAAATGTTATTCCTTTTTCGAATCTCCTATTTAATTTTGAGTAACGGTGTTTTTTTCACAAAGTTTGGTGTTTCCTGTTTTGGTCCGATCTATGTTAACAAAATTAAAAGATTTTGCTCGCTAGAGTAAAAGTCAATGGTCTTGACTGACTGACTTATACAAAACAAGCATTTTAATTTCAGTTAACAAGTTTATCAACTGATATGTTTAGTGTCAGTTAGCAAAACGCACAGCAATCATAATAATATAATGGTCGTTGTAAGTGCCAAGTAAAATTATCAGGCTGGCACTAACTTAGATAGTTTTTTTTCTATACCTACCTAATAAACTACCACCAGTTTAAAATGATCTTCAGTTACTATGTGACTACATACTAAGTAAGTGTCAATTATAGTGGTTAACACCAACGACCCATGTTAAACAACTGGTGGTACGGAACACTAATTGCCGAATCCCGACTCGCACTTGACCGGCTTTTTAAAAAAGCATAATATTATTTAAGGAAAACATTTATTTCGAGACAAGACACAGTTAGCAAACCATTAGCTACGAATCAATATGGTCATAGTCATCATCATAATAGGCATTAAAATCTGTTGAAGATGGTGGCATACTATGATTGGAAACAAAGTGTAAACAAAATATCTCGTCACTTTTATAGTCCGTCCAACGTAGCTTGGTGATTTAGACACAAATGATTTTGGTCGGATGACGTGACTTTGAAGCGGCGTCGGCGTCCAAATAATATTAATATTTTTGAAATATTGAAGAATACAATATTAATTTAAATTCATTATAATTGCATACATAATGTTTTCATTGTTGACATATTTTCAGAAAGTGAAACAATTAAACAAGAATGAGATAACAACACGTTGCGGTGAATGCCGCTCGTGCAAGGTTCAACGTGACTGCATTTTCACTAGTCTGTGACATAAATAACGGAATTGTAACTATTATTATATTAGTGACTTAGCAATTCTGTTTCCGTAACACATATTTAATTTACTTAATTCTTTGCTACGCGTAAAACTGGTTCCCTTATTAACATGGAAATAAACCTATCAAACACGGCTATTTGTCATTACCTATTATTACATTGGTAGCTAGTACCATAATAGTATTAACAGTTATATCTGTGAAAGTCTTTGACTAATTATTATAAGGACTAGCCTTGTGATAGCATTTCCCCTCTGCCACGGTATAAGCACAATTGATCTTGTGCATTTACATTCAATTTTACACCTTATCACTAAACGAGACAGCCTATAATTGCGAAATAATAACTTTGAACTTAGAACGTTTGGGGTTCACACGAGACTACTTTTCATGATTTTTAACATTCAAAATTAGAATCTAAAGTTATGGGGAATAAAATCCAAAGTTGCGGATTTCATGTTACCTCGCCCCCCGCAAAAAGTGGCAGAAATGTTTGTTAGTAGAATTACACGCGTAACCACATACAAATAGTCAAAGGTGAAAGTGGATGTGTCACATCTCTAAAATGATGTCAAAATCACAAAGCTATCGTGAACGCACTAGAGACAGACAGAAACAAAATTTATCAAACTTTCAATTGTTTCTGGTTGAATCTAGATCATAATAATTATTTCAGTGCAAAACATAGTTGTACAAAGTTGTCCAATATAGCAAAACTTTTCCCCTCAGCGTCGAATAGAAGTATCAAAATACGAAAAGAGCTATAACTTCGTTTAACTTATCAGGCGCGTTGCAACGAACCTCGTTTGCGATCATGAGCAACTTGGTTAAATATGCGACGATGTGTGCCGTAACTTCAGTTCCAAAGCTTAATGTTGCCTCTTGGTTTGCTGGCTTCGAGACATTTGTACGAGACGTTTCTTACTTGACTTTTCTAACGATTCGGTAGGTTTTTGGTTTGGCATATGCTCACGACTATATTCCCCGAGGGAGTAGTGACAGATATTCTGAAACCACAGAACATCCACCATCCATCCCCTCGGGGAATATAGTCGTGAGCATATATATACATACATACATACAGAACATCCACGTTTCACCAGTAGTACCGAAGCTCTGTCCAGTGTGACGGGGAGTGAGCCTCGAAATTGAAGCATGCAGGTTTCCTGACGATTTTTTCCTTTACCGAAAAGCCAGTGGTGTTACAAATCGTACATAAATTCCGTAAAACTTATTGGTACGAGTCGGCCTGGATGGGGATCGAACCATCGCCTCCTGTACGGAAGGCAAGGTTACTCGCCACTGGACCACCACGGCTTTTTTGGTTTGTTATTTGTTGAAAATAAGTACCATCTACTTATTCATTGTTTTTCATCACATACGTGTGGACCTACGTAATCTTCAAGCCAGCTACTGGCCGGAGACTGTGCAGGATCGGGAAAAGTGGTATTCTGTCGTTTTGGAGTCCAAAACCCACTTTGGGTTGCAGAGACAGCGGAGTAAGTTTTTAAAAACTTAAAATTGTTTCGTATACATTTATACATATATTCCGCTTCCATTATCAATATTCTGTATGCCATTCATCAACGTCATCAGCCTATACGTGTTTCACCACGAGGTACATGCCTTCTCTCAGGAATGAGAGGGCGGAGGGACCCAGTTCGGATTTGGAGCCCGCTGTCGATAGATCAGGTCAGATCTACCCGAAACCGACGAGCGTGCCTGAAAGGTCTAATAAATATAGAGGAAGCTACAGAGCTCTGTCAGGATAGTATCAGGTGAAGTTCCGTTGTCTCTGCCTACCCCGGTGGTAAACTGGCGTGAGAAAATGTAGGTATGTATCGATAGATATTAGAAACCTTTTTCAACATTTTACTTCGGTTTTGTACTACTGCTCTGTTAAAAAGTTAAGAGAAGTTGATTCCGAATGCGTAAATGCGTTTGCATACAATTGAAGTCTGGTGATATTTTCAATACTAACCAATTAAGGTCAATAACAATTTTCAGAAAAAATCTAGAATCTAATCTCTATGCTTGTATGAAGTCAGATTTTCACCATTTTAACGAATTTCTGACTTCATACGAACATAGAGATTAGTTTCTAGATTGCTTCTGAAAAATTTCATTGTCTTAAAAGGGGTAATATTGAAAATATCAGCAGACTTTGTATGTATGAAGCACGCTCCGAATTATATTCCCTTACCTTTAACTCTAACTAGTAGTCACCAATACCTTTACCGGCATGCCATGAAATACGTCAAAGTGGCTTCTGTGTGCCACCAGTAATCCAATTTGCTGTAAGTTGGTGAACTTGCACCAACTCGCCAGACTTAGTGATTTAAATTTATAACTTCGTCCGGCACACTTGCAATTTTAACGATCACGCCGAGTTCACTTTAAATCAGATTTTCCTTTTAAGATGTAGGTAATAGCCACGAAAGTTTGTCTGATAGAGATAGACTGTTCGAAGAAGCTTTGAGATGGCTCTTTTGAGAGGTTTTACTCTCAGTTTTCACGGGAAGTTTATGAATCAATTTTTAAGTTTCAATATGGATATACACTTTGAGGTATTTATAAATATACAATTATTATACATTAAAGATACATTTTTATAAATAATAAAGTCCTTTTTACCCGACTGCGCGACGCAAAGGAAGGGTAATGTGTTTAACAGTCTATGTAGGTATGTATGTTTGTACTGTAAGTGTGTTCCGTTGTGCACAGTATCTTTTATATATATTCTTACGTCAATCGATTTGTCTTAATCTTGCGAGTGTCAAAGACATGACTGTTAACATAATTAAATATGGCGACAACCAGATGCCATATTGTGAAAAAGAAAAAAATTCAGTTGACGAACTATGTTAAGCGGAGGGTATCATTGAATAGGTATTTGAAACTCATCTTTAGTTTTCCATTTCGAATGACCATTTAGAATCTATTACGATTTAAAGTTGAAAATAACTAAAAAGAGGAAAATAAAAAGTTTATTTAAAAATCAAAAAACCCGTCTATGTAAAAAGTTAACTTTAAATCAAAACAGAAAAGAAAAAAACAAGTACAGTAAGTAGTCTAGAATGATTTTAAGTAATATTGAAGCGACTTTAACAGTCGAGACCCATTAAAAATTCTAGACCGGATCAAATTTTCCCAATAATGGATCCCGATCCCGACTGAGAAAGTCGCACTGTACTTGTTTTTTTTTTCGGTTTTATTTATGTGTGTTTTATTTATTGTCTAGATTTTATCCAAAGCTGGAATTTACGGCCAAAGCAAATCATGAACCTATCAAAATAAGATACAAAAAAAAAAGTCCATTCACTTAAGTAAGAAAGAACAATTTAAGAAGTTAGTTATTACGCCAAACGATATAGTTGCGTGTTGAAACATTTTACGAGAATTACGAGTACCTAAACGATCAAACCGACAACGTTACGATACTACTAAACTAAATGGGCACTTGAACTGTCTAAGTTTTGTTTATATTCATGATTCCTTCATAAAATAACATTACCAATCTATTCATTCATTCCTACAAACTGCAAAACTGTTAAAGTCCGGCCGCTGAAAGATTGCGTTTGACAGTTACCATAAAATTGTAAAAAACTGAATGAAAACTATAAATGCCGATCATTATTTAGTAGCTTTTTGAACTTAAAAGGGCAGCTAGTGCCCTGTGTACTAGAGTGAGCACAGGTAAACAATATTTTCATTCAGTTTTTTACAGTTTTATGGTAACTGTCAAACGCAATCTTTCAGCGGCCGGACTTTAATACAAGTTCGTGTTTCAGTTTTTCTAAGCAAACTGAGTCTATTTTTTGTTAAAACTTGGCCCGTATGGTAAAGTTTAATCTTTTCCCTTTACAGAATACATGTTTTATAAACCTAAGATAAACACAGGTTCTTATGTACATACAAACTCGTCGTAATCCTTTTTGGGGTGGTCAGGGTCCCATATGTATTTTTAGCGTGCAGTGTAGCAAAGCGGTAAGCCTTTGAGAGTTTAGCATACCGAATATCAGGATGGGAAAAGGTTATTCGAACTCTCATAATTTCAGTAGTAAAGAAGAAAAGCAGACTGCCTGTTTTTCCTGTCTCCTTCTTAGAGGGACCGTTCATAAATGAAACTGGGAATGTAATTCGGGGAGCGCTCCATACAAACGAAGTCTGTTGATATTTTCAATACTAACCAATTAAAGTCAATGAAATTTTTCAGAAACAATCTAGAAACAAATCTTGCTGATCTAGAAACAAGTCAGATTTTCGATAAAATATACAGTTTTAGTGCTAGGATTAATGTAAGATTTGTATGGAAATCTTTGAGGCACTGTAACTTTAAAACTATACATTTTAACGAAAATCCGACTTCATAAAAGCATAGAGATTACTTTCTAGATTGTTTCTGAATAATTTCACTGACTTTCATTGGTTAGTATTGAAAGTATCACCAGACTGTGTTTTTATGGAGCGCGCCAACAGTAATATACGAGTACCCTTAAAAGAGCAACCAAGCAAAAATTTACACCCCATAAACATTTGAAAGAATTTTACGTACTCGACTTGACAAGTCAGAGGCGAAGCCTGATGCCGACCAAGGATAATTTAGTCGAGTGCCGTTTTTATTTTTCCCGGACTTTATGAGACCGTTTGCGGCCTTAGCCACCCTTTTGAATTTACTGCGCGAACCACTATCAATTCTCTAGAACGGTTAAACTGGCGACATTGCACTGAGATTGTGTATTTTCGCTCTGATTTAATTCGGCGATTACTTTAAGCTGTTTATGTCAGCGA
Source organism: Agonopterix alstromeriana (assembly GCA_963924505.1). NCBI lineage: Eukaryota > Metazoa > Arthropoda > Insecta > Lepidoptera > Depressariidae > Agonopterix > Agonopterix alstromeriana. Next base: position 2,907,378 of record OZ004670.1, on the reverse strand, counting down.
GTTGAGAGAATGGTAATGGAGTTGAACCCTTTCCGAAATTGTTTTAATTTTAATAAAATCTTTTTTATGGGTCCTTGCTGGTGGCGGCGCGTTCCGAGCTAGTATTACGTTTCGCTATAATTTAGTTGCGTTCCAAAGAAAATCGTTAATTAGAATTCTCTTCGCTTGTTATTTTGTATCTTGCAATACTGCCGTTCGTTCTTAAGAGAACTTTATTCCGAGTGCGTAAATGCGCGCTGCATACAAACGAAGTCTGGTGATATTTTCAATACTAACCAATTAAACTTAATGACATTTTGCAGAAACAATCTAGGAACAAATCTCTATGCTTGTATCGTGTCCGATTTTCGTTAAAATATACAGTTTTAGTGCTAGGATTAATTTAAGATTTGTATGGAAATCATCGAGGCACTGTAACATTAAAACTGTACATTTTAAGGAAAATCTGACACGATAAAAGCATAGAGATTTTTTTCTAGATTGTTTCTGCAAAATTTCATTGAGTTTAATCGGTTAGTATTGAAAATATCACCAGACTTCGTTTGTATGGAGCACGCCAACAGTAATATATCCTTAAAAATCAATCCTGGATTCGTTTTTATTGATTACCTTGAGCTGTAGCATGCCTCGCACAACAAAGCGACAAAATGAGAAAACCATCATGCGCGCCCGCTTTTGCATACACAAAGTAACAAGGATAGAAGCACGTCTCGATTTTCGTCGTTTTCTCGGGGGTGGCAGACTAGGCCTACAGGCAGACATTCTTGCCGAGAACAGGCGGGAATGGCCGAGAACGAGTGTGCGGTTTTTCACTGTTTTCGCGGTATCGTGAGCCATAGTAATTTTCCTTTGGAAGTTCTTGCCGAAAAGTTCTCGCGAGATTGCAGTGCCTGCATTCTATTTTTTTATATGGCACTGTTTAGTTCGAATTGGAGTTAAGGAAGCTCATCCCTATTACCAATTGTTACAGCTTGCATTACCATAGCTTGACAAACTTAGTTTTTATTTCGTTTTCTAGTGAGTTTTTCGGAATGTATGTACGATTTGTAACACCACTGGCTTTTCGGTGAAGGAAAACATCGTGTGGAAACCTGCATGCTCTAATTTCGAGGCATGTATTGTACCCACTGTCCATTACAAAGTGGCGACGGGCTCACTCCCCGTCACACTGAACAGAGTTTCGGTGCTACTAGTGAAAATGTGGATGTTCTGAGGTTTCAGAATATCTCTGACTACCCCCTCGGGGAATATGCTCATGCTTAGTTCTTTAGGCATCAGAATGGTCTTTACAACATTATAACCACCTTTTAAATCCTGCTAGGATAGAAATGCGCCTCAAAAGTTTATGTATTCCAAACTACATACAATACGTTTAAAATAATAACACCCCTCTTTTTGCGTCGAAGGTTAATAGTAAAGTGTTGCAGAGAACCATAAATAATATAACTACATTACCGATCCCTTAACTTCCTTCCACTAAACTACACAAAGACATAGACACCAGACCTATAGACAATGAGAGTGGAGTAATATTTCATACGAGTATGTAACCACATGCCATTACTTCGCAGCGGGATGTGCGTTACACTCAAGGAACCACCATTCGATTTTGAGAAAAGACGTAATTAGTTAAGATTATTTATTCAGTGCTAAATTAATCAATCAAATGTACTTTATTTTACACCTAAATGTAAGCAGTGAAATACTAACTTGATTGCAGTTTATCTGGAAAACGTTCAATAAAATCAAAATAACATATTCTATAAAGACAAATATTACTTACTGAACCTCAACAATTTACAGTAAAAAATATAGGCTTGATCAAAATTCAAAAACGTTGACAAATTAAACGCCCTTATTTTGAAGTTTGTATGAAAATTAATAATTTAATATTGCTCAGCTACATAATATACGTTATACAGGTCTTCGTTTTGCGTTCATTTATTAGCATCATTTAGGTTTGCATGCAGCCCATAAAGGTTACGTCCCTTAGCAATGAAGTTACGACAAAGAAGAAGAGAAAGTTTAAATAAGCTTTTATCCACCCACTTTAGTCATCTCCTCAAAGTCCCATCCTTCCTATTCATGTTATTTCTAATTTCTATCTACTTATTATTTCCGGGGCTCTTCATTATTATCTTCAACCAACGACGTGTCTACTGGGTGATGATATTACCTTGTTTAACAAATTTTACCTGAAATCACATCGTCTAGGCACGACCTCCGCTCGCTACCATGTATGTTATCCACGACACTGGTCCTGCTAGTGTAACGTACACCAAAGCAAGCCTGCGGGTCACACCGCAACTCTCAGAAGCCCTTCCGTTTGATGTTATTATACTTATTACTGTTATAGCTATAGCCTTTACTAAAGATTTTAGATCTTACAACAAGATAAGTTAGGGTTGCTATTTGAGTAATATTAAATTGCGTAAAGGCTATACTTTGGTAAGGTAAAGGAACTCTGGATTGACTTACTTCTATTTAAGGTTCGGTTGTAAAATAAATAATCCCAGTGACCTAGATAAAGATACTATACTTTTCTCAACCACCATAATTTCCATGGGTGACAAACTTACTGAACTAAATAACTATTTATTTGCTAACCATGAACTTTTTTTCAACTGTCAAATTCTATAAAAGAAGCGTGGTGGATGCCCATGTTATTCAGTTATTTCGATCTTAGTCTTAGAGGTACTGTTCGTGGAACTACCAAACCAGAGGTCCTGGGTTCGAATTCGGGTTCCGTCATGAATGTTTTACAGGGTCCTTCTAAATATGCTGACGGTTTTTTAAGGAGATGATCATACCATCAAAATTAACAACTTTCTCTACGAGACTATAATACAGGGTCCTTCTTAATATGCTGACACCTTTTTAAGGGATGATCAGACCGTCAAACTGAACAACTGCACCAACATCGAAATCGAAAAAAAAAAGTCTGCTGTTCCGTACAAAACAGCAAACCTACTAGAAACTAATATGTATGGGACAGCAGATTTTTTTTCGCGTTTTTGATGTTGTTTCCATAGAGAAAGTTATTCAGCTTGACGGTCTGATCATCTCCTCAAAAAAGTGTCAATATAATAAGGAGCCTGTATAGAGACCTCAAAAAAATATCTGCTGTCCATACATTTGTGTAGAGTTGCAGTTTTGTATGGAGCTGTTTTTTTCTCGATTTCAATATTAATCCCATTAAGAAAGTTGTTCAGTTTCATGGTCTGATCACTCCCTGAAAAATTATCATCATATTAAGTATGACACTATTATGTAAGTGGTGTTGTATGGCATATTATGTCTACCTTTGGGATCATGACAATGTATGTAAATGGCAGCATTATTTATTTATCGTCATAACACTACACCTTTAACCGAACCAAAGCTCTTACTACCAATAAAGGCAACCAGAGTTCCCCCTAACCAATGTTTGGTTTAAATCTGGCAGGTTTCCCCTTTTGATAATTTTCACCTGAGCTCCATGCCCCCGGCTTCCCCGCTGCGTACGAATTTATGTGAGGAGCGATAGCATCTTCGTAAGAATTGGAGGCAACGTTTAGAAGAAATAGTTCACTGGAAGGTGCTCCGAATTTGAATATCTCGGCTTTATTGCGCCGTTATGTAAATTGTTTTGATTGGGGTCGAGTTGATAAGTTGTTTTGTTTGACTGTACCTTTATAGGATTTTTCTTTTTAGGGTTCGGTGGCAAGATTTTAAAAACACCCTTGTAGGTACACGATCTGCTCGTCCGTGTTATGGAGAGACAAACATGTACACAGAGGATTCATTTTAGTATAAGATTATAGTATAGTAAATTTGACGTAACAAGGTGTTGGAAAACAACTGCGTACATACATAGGGGTCAGTAATTTATAGAGGGTGGTAATTGAAATGCTATCGAGCCAAAATTAAAATCGCGGACAGAAACACATCGCGCCATCGCTCTCTTTCTATTTGCATGCTACGGGGGCTGATCGTAGTGTGGCAACCTCCTTTGTTAAAGTCGTGCCAAACTCCAAGCTTTATTTTAGAAAAAGAATAAGTCTTTTTTAGAATGCAGTTGACATGGCACGTCACAGACTTTTATATGTTCTTCTAACGGTAGTTCTCTTATTAGTTTAGGTTTCTTCTGTTCTGAAAACACATTTGTTCCTTATAAAATAATTCATTTCAATGTAAATACTTTAACACGTGTAACTAAATGTATATAGTTAACGGCGACTTTCCTTTCTCGCCAAAGTATACCGTTTTTATCATCAGTATGAACAGGTAAATGTATAGGAACAGTGTATGTGTGATAAAAGAAAACAGGAGCCCGATTGCGCTAAGTTAAAACATCGAAGTTCTATCCTTATCGAATTTCAATTCTATTTACATTGCAATCCAATTACTATTCAACTGTGCTGAATTCTGCATCGCGCTAAACTCTATGTAACTGATAGCCTTTAACGTCTGAGAGATCTGTAGAAACGGCTCTACCGCGATTAGCGCAATACCAAATGTATCAAAAGTTATGTTTCGTACGTAGTCCAGTCACGGTTCAATCACCGAATATTTACCGCGATTGCAGCCGTGAACAGTATACAGTACGTTTCAGACACAGTACGTAAATTGTTCATTAATTTTACCCCGCTTTAACCACGCTCGAGCCGCATCCAGTCCTTCTACATCCCACAAAATAAGTATTGGGGGCCGAAAGTGTCGCTTACGATATTACAATGTTAACCGCCCTGGGAGATTTGCATAATTCATTCGGAGCGAGATCGAGGGAACGTATGCTTTGATTTAATATCAAACGTTAATTGGGCTCTTAAGTCGCTCGGAGATTTTCTAGGTTAGTTTATTGCCCCTTCAGATTATCGGTGTTAAGTATAGGGAGAGAGACGCTTTTAATTTAATACTGAATGTTTTGTGAGAGAACTATACTTCATTCCAAACACGGACGACAAGATTTTTCGATTACTATTTAGCTTTCTGATTACCAAATGTAATTAATTTATTGGACACAATATACTATCCGACATATCTTGGACGTTACTAAAGCTGTTCTAAGAATAAGTGAGAGGAAGTGTTTCAAATCTGTTTCTGTAATGCAAAATAGCCTTAAAATTTAGTTGCTATTTTGAATGGAGTATAGATGCACTGTCTCGTTCAGTTATTTAAAAGATATCTATGACTGTATCATGAAAAATTTTACAATAAGACAAAAGTGCCTTTGAATCTGATATTTTTGGACATTCCTTGTTTAATCGGATTAATCTAGTTTTTATTTTAGTGAATTTTTGTTGGCTCAGTAGTGGGATATGGGTAGACTACATAAATAATCAGTGATCTCTTGAAGAGTATGTTATAATCAGAGGTCGGCATCTGCCGATCATTCCAGGTCCGCATTTAAGTGATATTATTGTAGCCCTCTTTAATTTTCATTTATCTGTATTTGGCAAGAAGTTCTTATATTTATAATAATGAATTCCTTGTTATTTTAATATTCTGAACTAAGCCAATCCATAGTAGTAGGGTAGCCACTGTCACTAAAAATAATTGTCACTTAAATGCGGATCTGGAATGACAGGCAGATTCCGACCTCTGGTTATAATATACATTCTTAGCATGAGAGGGAAAGAGTTCCCCAAGTTGGCCCTATTGGAAGAGTAAGACAAAATTAATTACCTTCGTCAACGATTTTTTAGGTAATCCTTAAGACGTCAACTGACTTGAATTACATGTTTGATTAATATACTGCCATCCATTGTCGGTTTGGAGTTTTGGACCTATAAGAAATTTGGAGTATTTTTGAGTAGGTACCTGAGTAACTTCCGAAACACTACACAAATACTAGTGAAAGGGTCCTTCTTAATATGCTGACACTTTTTTAAGGGCATGATCAGACCGTCAAACTGAACAACTTTCTCTAAGGCACCAACAACGAAATCACGAAAAAAAATCTGCTCTTCCATACAAAACTGCAAACTTACTCTTGCCAAATTTATGGGACTTTTTTTTCGCGATTTCGATGTTGGTCCAATAGAGAAAGTTGTTCAATTTGATGGTCTGATCATCTCCTTAAAAAAGTGACTCTGTATAGTGTTTACGCATGTAAACACCCATTTCGTTACCGTTAGCGTTACGTCAGATCGTCACCGACACACACTTGTTTAGAAAACCTAGTCGTTAGTCTATACACCAATCCGAATCAAATTCAACTACTCCAACCTATAGTAACACTGCAAACTTGCAATCTTCTCACTCAAAACTCGCTTAAGCGACAAAATGACACAGTAGCGTGGCACAGTAACATAACATGCATAATTCATACAAGAGGACACGTTCATATGTTTCCCTGTAGGGGGAGGGAGCTCAGAGACTCCTTTATGAGTAGAGCTTTGTTTTATGTGTTCGGAAAATTTTACACCCTGTATTTATGTATTGTAATAAGCGATAGTAGGCTGAGGGTTGGATTTTTGTTTGTGGAATGTTGTGATTGTGCAAAATGTTTTGTTTTTATTTAAATTATCTAACTCTTTTACAGAAAACAGGACTAACTACTCGAACTTATGTTCCTTTGTCGGCATTGATTTTTATCAATTATCCTGTGTTAATCTCAGCTTAAGTACCTATTTGTATTGTTATTAATAGTTATTAAGTCGTGTTATGTTGTAGAGTTTCTGACCGCATCTTCTCTACAGCGACAACACGTTTTGACGCGGTGGTAGCTTCACAAAGAGTTTGAATCCAGAACCATTCAAATTTGTTTAGCTGTTTTTGCGTCTTTGAATCACAAACATCCAAATCTCGGATTTATAATATTAGTAGGCACTTCGATAATTTGTTCCGCGCGTTCTTAAGCCTTATTTCAAACATTGCAAATATAATGTGGTGACGAGCTTTTGATAGTCAGTGAGCGCTCGAGATCAGTTTATCTTTACGGGCCTTAAAAAGACTTGGCGATACATACACAGATACGTAAACTGTCAACCGTTATTCTTTTTGGAATAATCTGAAACTCTGCTACAGCTTTTAACCATCTTATGAAGCGTTCAGTATATCCTCAAGAAATGAAGTGGTGTCAACTTATGTCAAGCATACATACAGGGTCCAACTTAATATGCTGACAGTTTTTAATGATGATCAAACCACCAAATGGAAACACTTTCTCTATGGGACCAACAAGTTTTGTATGAAGCGGTTGATTTTTTTTCCCGATTTCGATGTTGGTCCCATAGAGAAAGTTGTTCAGTTTGATGGTCTCATGATCCCCTTAAAAAAGTGTCAGCATATTAAGAAGGACCCTGTGTAACAAATAATGCATCCTTTACTACTCGTAGTTCAGCAACATATGTTCATAACAAGCAAGTTCCTTATACTCTGTTTCGACCTCCGAATCAACTTATTTTCGCACCTACCACTCTGTAACAAGTGTGTTACAGGGGGACTTAGTAAGTTGCATGAGTGACAAACATTTTTAATGCAACGTCGTAAATACACCCTAAGGCTATAAATACACGATATTGTATTACTGCGACACCCATTTTCACTTTGTTACTTTACTTTGTTTAACTTGACACTTCCTTTTAATACTTTTTTTCACGTGAAGCTGTGATTTTATTATGCTAGGATTTCTAGGGTTGTCAACGTAGGTATATGGTTTGAATAGTTTGTTTCTCTGTGTGGTTCAAAACTAAAAATGTTACAATCAATGGCGCACCACGTCGACTACGGTATAGTGATAATATACAGGGTGAAATTGATATCATTAGCATCCTTTTAAAGTAAGAGTTAACCCATCAAACTGAACAAAAAAAATCTGCTGTTTCATACTAAACTGCCTACTCGTCTCAAATGTATACAACAGCTGATTTTATTTTGCTCCCATAGTAAAAGTTGTTCAGTTTGATGGGTAGACTCTTAGTTTAAAAGGAATCAATTTCACCCTGTCCTTCTTAATATAACGGTTTTTTCTGAGATGATCAGACCATCAAACTAAACAATTTTCTCTAAGTAACCAATAATATCGAAAACGCAAAAAAAAACAGCTTTATATTGTATAGGTAGGTACAGTAGGGTAGTAAAAAATTTATACTTTCAGGTTTGTATCAAAATTGGTTTGTTCCATTTGTACCCTCGGCCACAGAAAGACTGCATAAGAAACCTTACTCCTTAGTCGCCTCATATAACACCCACGGGAAGAAATGGGCTGGTCCACTCTAAGCCGAAACTAGGTACAAGCCGGACAATAGCTAATATCACGTAAGCTCATGAACATTTCGTCGCATACGGTCTAAAACGAGTTACCTACTTAAGTATACATAAATGCTTCACTTGTCGAGCTCTATGTCGTCAAAAAAACCAGACTGACGCAGCGTATCTCAAAATAAGGTCGAAATATGCGCGTATTCAACAAAATACATATATGGACTCTCCTGTAAAATTTTCTGATTTGATGTTCCTCTCTTCTCGGCGTAGGCGTCGGTATTTTTGTACCAGTGTACAAGTAACATCACAATCCACTTCAACCCGAACACGTCAAGTCTCCGACAACCTTAAACATAATATTTTTCAAAGATTTACGGCGAAGTAAACAGAACGAGGTTAAGGCGCCGATAACTCGCAACCGCTGCGTTTCGCCGATAAAACGTCATTTTACCGACAAATTCGTTCGGCCCACGTTTTACATAAAGAAGGAATATTTTATGGGACAAGGCGAGCTTCCTGATTGATTGGATAACACGTAAACAAGATTCTTGATGCAAACCTTTTTCAAGACACGTTTTAGTCGTTTAGATTTGGGCGTACTGATCTTTTGTTTTATTAATGCATCCGATATACCCTTTTATTCGATGTTAATACTGAAAACCCAATGTTCGATAGCTATATTAGAAATCTGGAAAGAATGCTCAGTTTTAATACTTTTGTATCAAAAAATGCATCCGCTATCGATTTTGTTTATTTTTTCATGTTTTCGTTTTTTTTTTCTAATCTTGTAAGAGCGAGGAATACTGGCGATTGTTAATTCAAAATAAAATTTGCCTAATACATAATCCTAAGATAGCTGAGAAATTTGTTCTCCCACGAACAGTTAATTTTGATTTTAGATTATCAAATAATTTTAATGCTGCATTCAAGCTAGCAATATACGCTATTTACCTATAGCTCTTAACGAAATCAAAGCTTTTTTGTCCTGTGAAATTGAAATGGTCACTGAAACTATTTAGATATACAGGGTGTAAGTGACAGCCTAGCAAATACTGAAACGGTGAACTCGGACCATCAAACTGAACAACTTTTACAATGGAGCCTACCTCAGGAAACGCGAAAAAAAATCAGCTGTCCCATACATTTGAGTCGGGTAGGTACAGCAGTTTTGTATGGGACAGCTGATTTTTTTTCGCGTTTTCTGAGGTAGGCTGCATAGTGAAAGTTGTTCAGTTTGATGGTCTGAGTTCACCCTTTCAGTATTTGCTTGGCTGTCACTTACACCCTGTATACATAATTCTACTTCCTTTTACTCACGCCTTTACCTCAGAAGGGCAGGTAGAGAGAATAAATCTAAGTCAAATGTTTTGAAGAATTAGACACGACCCGTGCTCGAGCAACCGCATCCATCCGCAACAAAATGTAACCTAATTCCTCAAAACAAACATAATCGTGAGTTGTCCTCGCCTTTACACCAGAGAATTACCATTTTCTTCGGCGAAGTTATTGAAGCGGATCGACGCGCAGAGTTTATTATAGATATTTCTCAGCTTAGCGCATTGGAGGCGCCGAACGGTGCTCCACGTTTCATTATTCTTTAGAGATGGGACGGTGATATGAGTCAGTGAGTCATGTAGCTTCTAATAATAAAAAAAGTAATAACTTATTTTAAATAAAAACTATTTTATGACGAGATACTTAGATGTTTATCGTTTTTTTCTCTACTTTATTGTACCTATTCTTCTTTTCGTGTCAGTTGTTCTATTATTGTGTTTCTGTATTTTGTTGGCGAGATACGATGCTGTCAGGCTCGCTGGATATCTGGCCAATACACCTACTAAACTCACTACTTCATTTTCTTTTAGGGTGATCAGAAACTTCCAAAACTCAAATACCTTTGCCAGGATCGATTTAAACACATATTTCAGGGTTTACATATGAAATGACTTGTCAAGTGAATAGCCATTCGTTAACTCACCAACACCAACAATCTAAAAACTTATCGCTTAGACGTACGACCTCGTAGAAAGCCTTTAGTAGGCGGATTCGTAGTTATTAACCGACTTCAAAAAGGTGAATTATTAAATTCCTATATATAAATATAGCTCTAATAGAAACTATTATTATGCAGTAAACTCGACAATTTCGTCAAATCTTGGACCACGACTGAATTCATATCAATGACGCAAACTCATTCGAGTCAAATCACCAAAAAGATCTCCCCTTCGCATTATCCTGGTTTAATTTTATGCATGAACGCGCGCGCATCGTCACGATCGTTGCACCCTGTGACGTCATCCGTGGCCCAATTTTGTGAAAATTTAAATTTCCTCCCTTACGCAAAATTTTGCGATATTCGCTCCAACGCCCCGGGGCGAAACCGCGAGAAACTTGCCTCCCCTACGTTTGTGGGCATATCTCGAACGGTGGAAAGCATATGGTAATGTTATTTTACTTTTTGGAAGTCGGTGATTGTGATAAAATCGTAATTTATGATCGAAACGGAATAGGGAGTTTAAATTATGTGAATGTGGAACTGGAAATGGTTATTAATTTAATGAAAATAAGAAATGCTAATTTAGTTTCCATAATACTGGTAAGTCATGCTTGAAATTAAATTATGATTTTTTAATTATGATATTGTATACACCTGTTTAAGGTAGGGATACAGTAGAGCACCGATAGATTGTAGCTGAACATCCGCTTTCTATGCACAAATTAAATACCAGCACGTCTAGTATGATTTCTCTACACGCGCGCGACGTGCCTTCGTTGCATAGAAAATAACCTGTTGTAGCGAAAGCCGCGCTTGCCGCGACTTGTAGTATGGGAAAAAGCCGAGTCGCTCGCAAGTAGAGAAATCATGCTAGACGTGCTGATTTTAAGTCAGATCATAACTATCAAACAAAAAAAATTTCAACAAAAACGATCGTGATGCTGTTTCAAACAAACAAACAAACATCATCATCATTCTCTTACCTATTTCCCATTATTTGGGGTCGGCGCAATATGTCATCCTCTTCCATTTCAGCACTCACTCCTTTCTTAAGCATATCATCTTCACAAAAACAAACAAACAGACGGACAAAAATTCTAAAAAAGGTTGATTTGGAGTCAGCTATATTTTAAAACCATATCGTAATCTTTTTCATATGAATATCTTCAATATACAGACAGGCTTCGGTTACAGTTTTATAATATTGAGTTTAAAATTACATCAACCGTTTTCATTCCTGCAAGAATATGTTCTTTCTTGGCTCTATCGTCCGCACGGGTACTCGACATCGCCTCGTGCACCAAGAAAAAAAAATAAGTCGAGAAATCAGAAACCTATGCGTCATAAGAAATGTAAGTTCTTATAAACTGACATATTATTCGCATTTTTATAAGTATGTACAACTCGATCGACACTGGTGACACATTTTACCTAGATATTATACGAAAATTATGCAGATGAATTCCATTACATAATGCAATGTAACATCACTCCACGCCGCAGATGACAAACAACCATTGGGAGGAACGAGGAAAAAACAAATCTCCTTGTCAACAAGTAAAATGGGTACATTCAGACATTTTTTCTGGGATAAAACAAAAGGAAAACTCATCTGACGCCGTGATACGGATTTGAATTATCTCGTTAGGATACAGATGGCATTTTTTTGGTGTGAATGTAAATTATGAATGTTATATTACAGCAAAACTTTGCTTTTCTTTTGTTTTTACTCGACTAAGAAGGTTAAAGGAGGGTATGATTTTAACGCGCATGTAGCTTTGTAAGTAGGTAATTATGGTAGGTATATTACCACCTAAAACCAAGTCGCTTCAACCGTATACAGGGTGTTAGGGTTAACAGTTGCATTACTTTAAGAGGTGACTGTACCCAACCTATAGGAAATTCGCAAAAAAAAGTTTGGACTTTCCATACTAAACACAATCATCTGGTCGAGCGTTTGTATAAAAGTCGAAATTTTTTTTTGCAAATTTCCTATAGGTTTCATAGGAAAAGTTGTTCAGTATCATGAGTATAATCACTCCTTAAAGTAATGCAACTGTTTACCCTAACACCCTGTAGATTAGATAAACAAATTAGATTTCTATAAAATAGAGCAGAGAACATAATTCCAATATGGCGGTCACTGAATTTTGGGAAGACCTGATGGGTTTCAATCAATCACTTTTACTTTATTTTACACACAAAAATATATCATACAAAAAAACTAAGGGCGGCAAGATTTTCCCCATCTAAGGCTACCAAAATTATGTTAAATAAATGTTTTAAATAACTTTTTTCTTTGATAGTTAAATGCTGTTACACTGTATTTCCTCACTTTTCTTCTTCATGTAACAACACTCTTAACTGGTTTTAAAAAAACGTTAAATCCATTAAACGCTAAAGTTATAAAGGCGGCTACAGACGCGGTATCTACCCCAGACGGGCCTTGCGTCCGTCCGTGCGTCAGTCAGGATTTAGGGATTTACCCATCAGCGCGACATGGACGGTTTGCGATCGAACGGTGGCGCGAAGTTAATTTTTCATTTGTTCAATATTTGTTACCGTTTAGGCTCGTTCGCATTTCATTCGTCCATTTTTAGAAAATAACTAAAGTCAAAACCTTTGCAATGACGCAAGGCAAGTCGAATATTTATTTTTCGTACTTATCCTATCTTCTTTAATTAAATTTATTGCGGTTTCCAAGTCATCCTCCACTCGCTGGACTTCATTGTCTAGTTTTGTGAGTGGTCACCGCTGTTGATCAAGGTTTACAACAGTTACAGTGGTATGAATGTGTGGTGGAGCAATGCCCGGTTAAAAAAAACTTGGGCATAGTCTTTCACAAACAAGAGCGATGTTTTTATTATCATTCAAGTATAAATGTCCTTACCTCTAACAAAAGTTTGAAGATGAGTGGATCATACTCGATGAGACGTCCGCCGACGTTGACCCAAGCCATGTTTATGGGGGCAATTTAGAGATCAATCTACTGTTAAAGTATTAAAAGTCTCAGGATAATCTTTAACACGAATTTTGTAATGACACTATCTAGCGGCATTCATTCGCTCTGCAGCATCCGACAACAACTGCTTCACATGCGTTTAGAAGTTATCGATGTACCTGCTTATTTTTAAAGCCCATCCTCTATTGTTGAGTGGACAGAATCAAATCTTAACTCCAAAATATCCGACTTCATTCGAGTGCGACTACAACGTACATATATATCAAACTAACTTTAAGGCCCGGTTATTCGAGTGCAAGCAATTAGCCATCCCGCTCCAATTGAAGGCAGGTCCGCAAAAAAACGTATTTTTCATCAATATCTTTTCTCTTGGGTGTTGGGGGAAAAAACTAGCCTGAGAATAATTTTGACAATGTAATTTCCTATATAGCAGTGTATTTTTTTTATTTGTAGTGTTAATAATTTTTAAGTAAAACTTGAAAAATAGTAATAAACTTACCTATCTTTGCATGCTTTTATGATCGAGAGAAGTAATAACTATCGTGTTTTCAAATACTCAAAAACCCCAGAATAATCAAGAATAGTTCATGAACCACAACATGTATTTTTTCATTAAAACAACGACTATTTCATGCCTTAAAACTCAACCAAAATAAGGTCGATTTGGAAGATTAAACTAAAATGTTCATAATCAAAATTGACTACTCTCACGATTACTATTGCCGCACTAACAGTATTCACACACGACAACATCAATAATTAATTTACATCTGTCACCATAAAGCCCTTCCACACCGGCACCGGCAGCGTCAAGTCCGTCAGTCAGAAGCTTAGGGGATTTCAGTCGAATCAAACGCGCCATTGCATCTCAATCCTGTCTAATTGATGTTGAAATTTTTTGACGTCTGACGCCATTTTGCTTGTGGAAGAATTTGATTTTTTGGAGATTTGTCAAGTTGTTTAGAATTCAGGATTAGTTTCAGTTCAGTAGGTTAAAAGTCACGGGATTTGAAGAGGTCACATATCAATTTATCAATAGAGAGCTATTCAAATTATACCTTTGAATCCACCTCTATTGTCAAAGTTTTTTAATCTCTATATTTATTAAACTGTCTTTCCAACTTCTCTTTGGTCCTCAAACCTGAGTGTTTCTTGATGAACATATTCTGTAACTTGTACAACGTGTAAAAAAACACCCTAATAATATTCAAAGGGGTGGTTTTAACTTTAAAACATCAAACCACAGAGTACTATAGATCAAACTGAACAATTTTCACTTTTTCTTATCGTTTCAGACCGCCTTACGGCCTCTGACGTGGTTTCTATGTAACGAATAGTACCATCAGAGATAGTAGCCGTGACCAACAGATTAACGTGCTATCCGAAGCACGGAATCATCTTTCTTTCACTATGGAGACAACATTGAAAGTGAATAAAAATATCAGTACATTTGAGTCAAGTAGGTATATTTTTAAAACATTAAAACAGAAGTTTTTTTATTTTTTCTCGAGCTTGGCTCCATAGTGAAAGTTGTTCAGTTTGATAGTCTAAATCACAGATAAGTTACACGCTTCCCTGGGGTTTAACCAGAGCTTTAAACACAACTATACTTCATTCCAAATAAGGACGACGAGATTTCCCGATTCCTATTTCGCTTTCTGGCCAATTCTGATTACCAAATATAATTAATTTATTGGATACATATACTATCCGACATATTTTGGACGTTACTAAAGCTGTTCTAAGAATAAGTGAGAGGAAGTGTTTCAAATCTCTGTTTCTGTAATTCAAAATAGCCTTAAAATTTCGTTGCTATTTTGAATGGAGTATAGAGTGTCACTCTGTACATATTTTCTTCGGATTCAAGTGAAATAAGTTCATACCAAATCAACTAAATAAGTAACATTATAAACTTTAGATGTATCATAGAACGCATACCACGTCCACATATTAGCGTAACTGACTATGAATAATTAACTCAAAGCAATTCGCAAATTAGCCGATATCTAATTGTGTAATGGAATTTCTCGATCAATAATTAACTAAGCAAAGCACGTACCTGCTAACAACAGTAGGTATTGGGGAATCAGGTAGAATTACGCTGATTAGCTACTGATGCTAGTTAGAGGTAATTTTCGGCAAGATTAAACGGATTTACAGAATTTATACCTTTATCTTCCAGTGGGATTCGTCATGCTGATGATTACCTTCTGAATAACGACCAACCTACAATTTTTTTTCCAACAGAACAATGAACAAAAATTTATACATTAAATAGTTCCGTGACTGACTAATTATACTTCATTTCAAATAAGGACGAATCGATTTTCCGATTCCCATATAACTTTCTGGCCAATTCAGATTTACAGGAGTGCTATTTTTGAAACTCTACAGTTAAAAATGTCAAAATTACAATGGAATTATGCATCTTTCTACTGCTGATCAACTTTCAAAAATCGCACTCCTGAAGTATATGACAACGTATGAATTTCAAAAATACCACTCCAGATATAATTTATTTATTAGAAAGATATACAACGTGTTAATGAATAAGCGCAAAACCTCATACACCCCAACTGATTTATAACAAAATAATTTGATTGAAACAATATTTTCATTATTCTGATGGTTAAAATTTAAAGTTATTCGCATTTTAAGTTTTGAGGCAAAAATGATTTGTTATCATTTCAGTAATGAATGAAAGCGCTATCGTACTCATGGATACATTTTATGAATCTTTTTTTGGTAGTAAGTGGGGTGAGTGTACCTGTGCGGTGGGTTGAGATCGAGTTCAGTAAATTTTAAATTTTACAAACAAATTATTAAATATTTTGAAAAAAATTACCTATGCTGAAACCATGATAATTCGATTCTGCTCTCAATTCTAAACAAACTACTCCTGGTTCAATTTTCCGTTAATTCATTAACACGTTGTATATTAAATAGTTCCATGACTTGACTGACTAACTATACTTGATTTCAAATAAGGACGAATCGATTTTTCAATTCCTATATAACTTTCTGGCCAATTCCGATTTAAAGATATAATTTATTTATCAAAAAGATATCCTATCCGACATATCTTGGACGTTACTCAAGCTGTTCTCAGAATAAATGAGAGAGAGAAAATAAGTCTATTAGTGCCAACCTCTTATTTTTGTTCCTGTGGTTGTCTGGAAGAAATCGCGTTTAGTGATAAGACCTCCATTTGTACCTTCACTTGGTTGTATTTTTGATTGGTTATGTGTAAAGAAATTATTGAATAAACTGCTTCGAAATATTTGACCACCTTGTTTGCCTTGTTTCATATATCTGATGGTCACTGAATAACGTATAGATATAATATTTATAAGTGCATATATGTATGGTATCTACTAAGATTCTGTAGTTTTCGAGCCTCCCCCCCAACATCTTGTAATTCGAGATGACAACACAGGTGTAATTAATTTCAAACTAATTACTAGAGCATCGTGATTCGCGAGACGTGTTTCAGAATTATGTAGGTAACTATGTTATTAGTTGCATACTTAATGTCTAATGTTAGTTAGTAAACTTACAAAGTCGGTATTAAGATATATTGCACTATGACATCATGTGTATAAACTGTATTTATAATAATTTTGGTTCAAAAGTTTATAAGAAAATATCGTGGCAACCATTGAGAAACGCAGAGTGGATCGCAAGATCTAGTTCCAAAAGAAATCTATTGTATGGATGTGAATGAAAGTATCGGTAAACTGATAGAGGGCATCTTTCTATGTACCGTGCGCGTTGCAAAATCTTACATGGCCCACCAACTCCCCCTCTTAAAGTAACAAAATTTAAAACAAGCTTTTATTTAAATTAAAAAGAAGAAAATAAACTTTAAATTAAATCAAACCCATCAATTCATTACATAAAAATATCAGCTATCCCATACTAAACTGCAATACCTACTCGATTCAATCGTATGGGACAGCTGACATTTTTTTTGTTCCGTCAGGTTTGCTCCCATAGTAAACGTTGTTCAGTTTGATGGGCAGAGTATGTGGTTTAAATGTTGATGATACTTTTCCTTACATCCTGTATAAAAGCTTGTCGCGAGATTTTCATTATTATTGTAGGTATTCTTGTTTATCTACATAAGTAAACAAGTTTTTATAATAAATTGTGGAATGTAGTAAATTTATGTGTTTCACTTAATTTAAAGTTTATTATCTTCTTTTTAGAGCATTTAAAAAAAATGTTTTTAAACTGTTTTTTTTACTATGAATTAATTTTTATTTTTCAGTTTATTCGTATTCTTCTCAGCATCCCTTTCATTTGATAGGTACCCATATGATGGGAGTGCACAAAAAATAACTAGTCCGCCATCTTGGGAAGTCCACCATATTGGATTGACGATAGAATGACGTCACTTAGCTAAACATTCATTGTTATCCAAACTAAAAGTGTATGCAAAATTTCATCTCAATTGGTTGAGGACAACTGCTTTAAAATTCAGTTACAAGATTTGACCCGAACATACATACGTACATACAAACATTGCAAAATTTCATCTCAAAATGTCACCTCAATCGGTTGAGGATAACTGCTTTAAAATTCAGTTACAAGATTTGACCCGAACCTATATACAAATACAATACAAACATTGCAAGTAAAAAAAAATCTTATAAAGAAGCCTTAAAAAAAGCTCGTCTTTGTAATACCTACCTACTAAAAGTTCGCTGTGGTGAAGCTTACTCTGATTTCTGCTATTTAAGATTTCCTCGTTTCCTGGAAGTGACAGAAACGAAAAGATTTTATCGAAGTAGGAATAATTATTTCTGAATCGATCATATCTTTATCAATTTAATGCGAGCAAAGAGTTTACCCGCGACTTCGTCCGCAGAAATTATACAGGGTGTAAGTGACAGCCTAGCAAATACTGAAACGGCGAACTCAGACCATCAAACTGAACAACTTTCACTATGGAGCCTACCTCAGGAAACGCGAAAAAAAATCAGCAGTCCGTGTCATTCGCTATGCACTACTACTTACACCTTGTATACCAAATTTTAAGTCAAATCATACGCTTTCAAACAAAAAAAGTTTCATCAAAATAGGTTCAGTAGTTTTGCGTGATGCTGTTTCAAACGTTCAAACAAACAAACAGACAAATAGACTGACAAAATTCTAAAAACGGTTGATTTGGAATCAGGGATACATAAAAACCATATCGTTAACTTTTTCATGTAAATATCTTCAATGTAAAGACACACTTCTGTTACAGTTTTATAATAGTTTAGATAATGGTTGAGACACATTGACCGCCGGTGAACGACGGCGGGTCCATACAAAAAGCACGTTTAGTATGGGAGACAGTCCGCATCGTACGCCGTCAAAGCGGCGAACGGCGTCGAACGCGTTCCCAATTTCCCATACTGATCGTGGTTTTTTGTATGGGCCCGCCATCGTTCGCTGTCGATCAAAATGTCTTACTCAACCCAAGAACTAGAAGGTGTTATAAAAGTATAAATAAACATTTAAAACTTTTAAGGGGGTTGTTTAGACCATCAAACTGAACAACTTTCACTATGGGACCAACATCAAAATCGCGAAAAAAATATTTGCTGTCCCATAGATTTAGCTCGAGTAGATTAGTAGTCTAGTATGGAAATTTTTTTTTTTTTTTTCGTTATTTCGATATTATTGGTCCCATAGTGAAAGTTGTTCAGTTTGATGGTCTAAACGATCCCCTTAAATGTTTATTTGTATTTTTGTAACACCTTGTATACTATTATGTGTACCTTGTATCTATTCTGTGGCAGAATATAAGTGGATTTAAGAAAAACTCTGGCTTTTGATAGCGTGAATAAAATTAAAATCCTATCATTATATAGGATGATCCAAGTACCTACTGGTAATCCAGTACTTAATGCAATAGTCATGTTACGGAAGTTTAATGATAGAAAACACTTTATGGAAAAGAAAATGTGACAGAATTGACAATAGACACTTAAAGAGAAACACTCCCTCGTGTGAACACTAAATCTGTGCTAAACGAACCGAAACCGAACGAAGCTTCGAAGTAAATCCACTCGCAAACCTGAACAACATCACTAGTGATGGGATAGAGGAAAAAATAGGGTTCCCGGATACTACACCATACTACACATTTAATGATTGAAACGTAAAAGAAATAGGAAAAGCATAAGAATAAGCATGATTGTGGTTAGCCACTCCTTTACTATTGGCAATTGACTAGACCATTGACAAACGCCGTCATATGTATGTATAACGACTCATTGTTTCTACTGATGCCGTTTGACAAAGGCAAGGAAAGGCAAGACTCTCAAATATCTGCCAATTTTTTAAAAATATTAGGGTTAACAGTAGCATTACTTTAATGGGTGATCGTACCCATGATACTGAACAACTTTTCCTAAGAAATTTATAGGAAATTAGCAAAAAAAATTCACCTTTTCACACAAACGTTCGATCAGCTGATTACATTTAGTTACATCTTCATTACCTTTGAATTAGTTTGGAAAGTCCAAAATTTTTATGACAATTTCCGATAGGTTTCTTAGGAAAAGTTGTTCAGTATCATGAGTACAATCACCCCTTAAAGTAATGCAACTGTTTACCCTAACACCCTGTATTTCATAAGGAATGTATAAGGCAAATAAGTTTCAGGTACCTTAAACATATACAGCTATTTCGTACAATTCGGAATTTAAAAAAAAAACTAAATATTTCGTGTACAATATCAGTGTACACTTTAACGTTTACGGATAATACTGTTCGGTTAAAATAATCGGCACATCACTAAGGCGTAACAATAGAATAAAGCCTTTGTGATGTTGCAGAACATCGCTAAATGGCTCCCTACCCCTAATTTTCAGCATCTGATGTGTATCACAAGCTTAGTTTTATTTTGTTTGCTGATGAGAACGGATTCATTTTACAAAGGAGTGCCTTTTTAAAATGTCTTCTGTTTTTCCTTTTGTTACTGGCGCATCGAATTGTGAAATGAATTTAATTTATTTGAAAGGATACCTACGTGATATACTTTATCCAAAATAATTTAAAAAAGACATAAGAACTTCCCATTCAAATAGCTAATTCAGTGTACCGCCTCCCTATTTTCGTTTGCCAATTCCTCTACCCTTAGGTTGTGTGGAGAAGATTTTTGGCGAGAAGACCACCTTATTTGTAATTTTCTTATAGTTATTTATCTTTATAAAATATAGTAATAAGTAGTATAATTGAATTGATTTGAAATAGGAGACTTGAAATAGTTTGAGGATTTCGGAGTGCAGCATCATCTACGTACATACTATACAAGGTGTTACAAAAATAAAAATTTAAGGATGTGGATTAGACCATCAAACTGAACAACTTTCACTGTTGGACCGATACCGAAATCGCGAAAAAAAAACGGATGTTCCATAGTAAACTACAAATCTACTCGAGCTAAATGTACGGGACAGCAGATTTTTTTTTCGCGATTTCAATGTTGGTCCCATAGTGAAAGTTGTTCAGTTTTATGGTCTAAAAACCCCCTTAAAAGTTTTAAATGTTTATTTTTACTTTTGTAACACCTTGAATATTATTGAACTATACTATATCGGTGCACATAGCAAATAATACAAAAAAATTATAGTATAGCTGCTATACTATTAAGCTTTAGCAAAATTTGTTTGTGCCCAAATAGGGTATCATTATGTAAGCCTAAAATAACATTTTAGACCTTTGGTATATTATGAATTATGAAAAATCGTCACCACGGGCTTATTGTCTATTCTTGTACTGTTTGGTTTAAACAAGCACATCCCTATCGTCTATCCCATTCTCACTAGCCACAAAACTAATTTGAGATCTTCATTCCAGGTCAAAGTGATGCTTCGAGTCGGCGCTACAGGCGAAGGGCCCTTCACATCGGGCACACAGACCTTCTCGCTGGACAAGCGCAAGAAGCAAGTCAGCCTGTGTGAAAACGCCTCTACAGCCGCCGTCGCTCCTGAAGACAGGAAGGTTGGAGTCGCTGCTCCCAAGATGTTTGCTTTCGACGCTATATTCTCACAGGATGATCCTCAGGTACATTTCATTCTTGTCCCATTAATTTTCCTTCTCAATATTATCGTGTCTTATCAATTATTGACGTTTCAGATTTCATCTCCTTTACCATTCTGACGGTCAGTTGCACGTACGTTCATTAAAGTTAATCCTCCATTAAATCTCTTGCTAGCTTTTACTACGTCAACAAGACAAAAAGTAACAGCAAGATATTTAATGGAGGATCAACTTTAATGAACGTACATGCAATTGGCAGTTTGTAGGTATAATCCATTTGTTATCCGATCTTACAGCTTATAAAGAATCCTTATTGTTAGAGTTCTACTGCATTTCTGCGGATTTTTTCATAAACTATATGTCGCGGAAAGCGCGAATTCTTAGTAGTGGGGCTGGATAATTCGAAAGTACCTAGTATTAGTACGAACAACTTTAAATTTATATTGTTGCGGAGATAACCTACTTTGCTGAAAGACGTTTTTCTCGACAGTCAACCTAAAATCTATTTATATTTAAACCTCGCTTTCATGTTCTTCATAATATCTCCACAAAACCTATTTCTGCCTCAGTTCCTTAAACATTTCAAGGCTGAAGAAACATCGAACAAATAAAAACACTAAAAATTAGCGCGTATTTACAAAGTCATAGCGTATTCAGAGCAGTTGCGTTCTTCCGAAGTCTCGCTCCCGAACCCGGGACGTCCCTGGATCCCTCGGGTCTCGGCGAAAAATAAGAGAATGCTCACTATTACATAAAAGTTTCCTCTTTAGGTTGTGGTTTAAGTTAGGAGAAATAGCGAAATAGTTCGATGATAATGATGGTGGCATTCGTTATCTTTATTGTGTAATATAGTATATATAATGTAATACTCCTATAGCAAATATACCATTAACTTATGTCGATCAATCCGCTCTGGATCTGCGTTGTTCACAACGCGACTTCGCGATTCACAATGCGTAGAGGCATGAGATACACAAATGCATCTAGCAATGCAACACGATATAGCTTTATTGCATAATTTTGGTAGCAAGCCGTGTAAGCTAGCCTCTACTAAACAGAAATACCGTGTTAATGAATAAGCGCAAAACCTCATACCCAACTGATTTATAACGAAATAATTCCATTGAAGCAATTATTTCATCCTTTGGCTTTTTAAGTTTTCATGCAAAAATTATTTGTTATTATTTCTGCAAGCACACAAGCGCATTCATTAACGCGCTTGTGTGCTTATGGATACATTTGAAATTACGGATCTTGTTTTGGTAGTAAATAGGGAGAGAGTGCCCCTGCCCGGTAGGTTGACATCGATTTCAGTAAATTTTAAATGATACCAATAAATTAATTAGATAATTTTTTTTTTTTTAAATGTACCTATGTTGAAATCTTGATTATTCGATTCTGCTCTCGATTCTAAACAAACTATTTTCTAGTTTGGCGTTTATTCATTAACGCATATTGTACGAGTATATCACGGCCCACTCCTTATCACTTTTCTAAAACTACTTATGAAAATCCTCTTCGGCATGACCTGAGAGATAACAATTCAAGTAGAAACGGATATTTTCATTAACCCAGATCTTGAAAATTCTAAGTCACAACCCGCTACATTCCCCAACTCACCCCAGCCCCGACTAGCGGCTGTCGCATCGCGTCCCATCCCTGAATTTCATGCACCAAAAATGTCACCAGCGGAGCGGCCTGCGAATTCTCATGTTTGAATTGCTAAGCGCTCCCATGCAGTATCGCGATGCCTGAACTTTGGCCTCCTCAAGAATTTCCCTCGTTTTAAAACGTTTTAAACTTTTATGTTTGGAATAGTGGCAATAAATAGGGGTAATAAATCAAAAGCTTTTGTCTTGTTTTTGGAAACAATGTCTTGTAATACTTTCAGCTGCTTTAAGGTACCATGGAATACTTGTTTGGAATATACCGTAAATTTTCTGCAGTTCACGAAAAAGCGTGGTATTTTGTTAGAGACATCATCTATCCAATGTGCTATGTATAGGTAACTAATGTTGTTAATCTTAAGGTGTCCTGAAAACCTGTACCACACATTGGTTCAATAAATATTTTGTATTTGTATCATGAAAAAACCTACGCATGTTTCAATATCAATGCATTTATTGTGTCCACTATCCAATTGTCCATTAAAAGGCGTCTCGGGCACTCACTAGCTATTTTGCTAAAAGGACATTAGCGCGCTACTAAAAAAATCTGATTTCTGAATATGCGACACTTCGAATATCTCTGCATGTATACTACGGTTATTAAATTTTTAGACTTAATTCTTCTCCACTAAAGCCATTCTGTTTCGTCGTCGCGTCGTCTTTCTGTTTTACAACTTTTTCTTTTGAGCTGCACCGCTGACCTACCTATTTTCGTTTGGCTATTCCTCTACGCCCTATTGTACCTACTTGTATTTATAACTTTATTCAAATATATTTTGTTTGGGAGTGCAATTAAGTACCCACATTTGAATTGATTTAAAGTCTTACCATTTTTTATTTGAAATATATTTATCTCCCCTCCGGGCGGAAAGCGTCAACTTTCGTCCCACTGCGCTAAACAAAGTTGCTGCTTTCCGCCTCCGTCGAGGAGAAAAACAGTAGACACACCTTGGGTAGTGAATAAGAAAGCCTCAGATCACAATCATGTTTGTTGATGTGCTTCGCCTCGGCCAACAATTGCATGTGATCTGAGACCTTTCTTACTTTTCTGCCCTCGGTGTGTAATCTACTATTACTTGTCATTCTACCAATATAACCTTTAATTCCAGGCTTTGATAAGATTCAAAATAGACAATCACAAACAAACCATTTGCACAACATTACAAATGAGAGTCTAACAGCTAAATCTCTAATTTGTACTCTATGCAACATAAATTATCGCAGCATAATGTAAATGTAGCAGTGCATTCGGCAATCCCATTAATATTGTGTAATCCTCTTTATCTAGTGCACTGCTATGTTAGGTGCCACAATTTACACGTATTGTATTGTATTGCCGTTTTGTTCACAAGTTTAGGTATCGATTTGGGAATTCCAATATGTCGCATTTGCCTGTTCAATAATAAAACTTTGTTTTCCTCTGGAAGATTTTTATCTAAACTTTGGGTTTAATATTATTTTTTAAAAAGGCCTCCAAAATCCGACAAAAACTTGTGATGGCCTTAATAAAAATTCTAAAACAACATGGCAACTTTACTATACTACTACATACCTACTACCTTAAGCCACGGTTTGTACAGAAGAGTGGCGGTGGCGGATAATCTAAGTAACACAATATAAACCTTATAGTACGTAGCATAGCGTCGTTTTTGTCGTAAAGGAGAATCGAGAGCGCGCCTCCAGGTGACGTCGCCTGGAGGCGCGGGGGTAATTCTCCAAACGACGCTATGCTTATAATTGTGTTACTTTGACTATCCGCCACCGCTACACGTCTCTTCTGCATAAACCCCGCCTAACACTTACCATTTGCCACTCACTAGACTCATAATGAGTACACGTGAATCTGCTATTGTCTTAAATTCCCTAATGATAGCCAACCTCCGATAGAAGATGGCACTGCAAGAAGAACACAGGGGTCTTAATTGGCCGATTGGTTGGCTTTCAAATTCCGATCCAACTATATGCCCACATTATTAAGCAACAAAGAGCTTGACAAGCTCATCGTTGACATAAACGTCCAGCTATATCAACGGTATCGCTTCAGTTATCCACGCAATAATTCAGTGAGGGACTGACGGTGTGGCAGGGACTTAGGGGAGCTTAGCACGATTCTCCACCGTCAATGCAGTGACACTATAGCGTGCTTTGTCATTATTTTGAATAGATTTTCATTATAATAATGTTCTTGAATAATGAACTTGAAGAGCGTCGGTGCGGCGCGTTGTGGAGAGGTACGGATGACATGCCAAGTACCTACCAATAAGTTTTTCCAACTTATGTACTTAATATTAATTATAATGACTACTCTCAAAAATCGCTTGTGTTGTAAGTCTCAATGTCGTATTCCAGTACAATGTTAAGATATTTATCAAATCAAACACAAGCAATCTGGCATATCTTACTGTATTCGATAACTGAAGAAAGCTGATCGTAACGGTTTCCCTTTCCCATACTTAGGAGAGTACAGATGAGAGAGTGTAATTATCTGTGTGTTGACTATTATGTGTTTAGCACACAGACTCATGCAAATTGCAAATATCCTGCATTCCTACCTGACTGCCTAGTTAGGCATTATGCTTTTTTGTTTATTTGTTACCTTCTTTACAGCTAAATCGTTGAACCTATTACGAACATCCTGCATAGCTACCTGACTATCTAGATAGGCATTAGCTGTAATTGAAATCGGCTAAAACAAATTGAAAAATCATCGATAGAAAATACAGGGTGTTATG
The DNA here is from genome assembly GCA_963924505.1 of Agonopterix alstromeriana. Classification (NCBI taxonomy): domain Eukaryota; kingdom Metazoa; phylum Arthropoda; class Insecta; order Lepidoptera; family Depressariidae; genus Agonopterix; species Agonopterix alstromeriana. Next base: position 2,881,794 of record OZ004670.1, on the reverse strand, counting down.
GTAAACAGTTACATTACTTTAAGGGGTGATTGTACCCATGATACAGATCAACGTTCCCTATGAAACATACAGGAAATTCGCAAAAAAATTAATGCAACTGTTTACCCTAACACCCTTTATTATGGATCATTTTAGATATTAACTAGATTTTTGCCCACGTCGTCTTCCGTACGATTTCCATCATCTCGTATCGAGATCAAATATACCAGTTTTCAAGTCTAAGCTTTTAAACACAACATTTTCATCGAAAGCTTTTAAAAACAAACAGATGGACAAAAAATCCATGCATGCATATGCATGCATGCATGCATATGCTCACGACTATATTCCCCGAGGGGGTAGTCAGAGATATTCTGAAACCTCAGAACATCCACAAAAACACCACATCCACATCACATCCAGAAAATCCATAAAACGTTGATTTGGAGTCAGGGACACATACAAACTATACCAATACCGTGACCTTTCTTCACAGAAACACTTCTGTAACAGTTTTAGAATAGTGTAGATTTATTTTGATATCAGTTTTTAAAGACTATCTTAAACTGAAGTTAAAAATGAAGAAAGCGTAGTATACAAACGGAAAACAACAACGCAGACTCAACAATGAGCACGTCTGAGCAAAGTCATTCATTTCAAGATTAACATCTTCGAATTTACATAGACGAAGACACACGCTCACGCCTGTCTCCTGAGGGAATAAACAGACTGCCGACTCCTGTATACCTATCGCTAGGTCTCCACACTTAAGGGTATATTACTGTTGGCGCGCTCCATACAAACGAAGTCTGGTGATATTTTCAATACTAACCGATTAATCTCAATGAAATTTTGCAGAAACAATCTAGAAACAAATCTCTATGCTTGTATCGTGTTAGATTTTTCTTAAAATGTACAGTTTTAAAGTTATAGTGCCTCAAAGATTTCCATACAAATCGTAAATTAATCCTAGCATTGAAACTGTATATTTTAACGAAAATTGGAAACACGATACAAGCATAAATATTTGTTCCTAGATTGTTTCTGCAAAATTTCATTGAGTTTAATTGGTTAGTATTGAAAATATCACCAGACTTCGTTTGCGTGCAGCGCGCATTTACGAATTCGGAATAAACTTCTCTTAAGGCTGCTATGAACTTCAGCATTTGAGATATAATAATCAATGCTTTCAAGATTTGTTTGAGTTTCGAGTTTTTTACCAGAAATTGCCAGCTGCATAAACATATTTTATCGTTCTTTAAAATACAAAAGTTGATAATAAGAACTTATTTATAGGAGTATATTAAGCCACATTATCCGTAAATGCGAAAGTGTGTTTGCCTGTACGTATGTATGCTAAACCGATCTTGATAAAATTTTGCAAGGGGATAGCTTACGCCCTCAAGACGGACATAGACCAAATTCCACGAAAACGTAATAGCTATAGTATAGTAAGTATACAACGTGTTAATGAATTAACGCAAAACTAGAAAGTAGTTTGTTTAGAATCAAGAGCAGAATCGAATTATCATGTTTTCAACATAGATTTTTTTTTTCAAAATATTAAATAGTTTGTTTGTAAAATTTAAAATTTACTGAACTCAATCTCAACCCACCGCACGGGCACACTTACCCTACTTACTACCAAAACAAGATTCTTAAAATGTATCTACGAGCACGCTAGCGCTTTCATTCATTGCTGAAATGATAAAAAATCATTTTTGCCTGAAAACTTAAAATGTGAATAACTTTAAATTTTGAGTATCAGAATAATTAAATTATTGTTTCAATCTAATTATTCAGTTTGAAATCAGTTGGGGTGTATGAGGTTTTGCGCTTATTCATTAACACGTTGTATAGGCATTTGTCATAAAAACTAATGGAACTGGAAGTCATCCCATTCTTCTTGTAGTGCCATCTACATCGGAGATTGGCTATCATTAGAGCTATTCGAACTATGATACTTATTCATGGAGACTACAGCCCTGAACAGTCTCGAACCATTCACACAGGTTCTTAATTAAGGGCCTATGTCGAAAAATAATTGAAGCGAAATGGGCGTGTGATAGCTTATATTACTGCCTGATGCGAGAGAAAGAGACAGGGCAGCGCGCGCGCCTGAAACGACGCAAGCATAAAACAAACTTTATTTAATTGTAATTTTACTATTTATGTAAGTTCAATTCTGCTCTAATCAAAATTTATAAAAATCTATCTATTTTTTTAAATCAAGCCTCTTGTTTCTAATATTCACCGTTTAGCACTTCCAAGCGTTTATCGATAAAGACAGAGGCTACTTTCGCTTGTTTTTCTATCGAGAAAATGTGTCTTAATCGTGTTTTGGCTCTAATCAAAACTTCAATTATATGTTCAATTTACACATATCCGCAAATCATACTCCTACTGTTAGTACTTCATGAGATATGGTGCTTTGAAGAATCCTATTTTTTTCACATAGCCTCTTAAGCCAGGAAGTCCTTCTTCTACCAATTCATCTCCCTAAAATATTCAACTGTGGAATAATCAGGAGAAGTTGGTATGTTTCACTTCTCTTTATGGAACCAAAATACTGTAGTTTCCGAGTTTTTCGTACTGGAAGTCATAGATACAGCAAATCGAAGAGGAAGGATCTCTCTTTAAGACTAGAGTGAGCCATACCAATTGTAAAGTGTCCACTTTTTTGATGTTTAGGTTTGAGTGTGTGGTGTCAAGTAGTATGGACAAAAGGCACCCAGTGACATATGGCCTTATGTTTACGGTCACTTTTCACACACACTAGCTCAAAAAAAAGTGGACAGCCTCATAAACAAATATCTATAGTTCCATCTCCTTCTACTATTAAAGGTATGTCATAAGACAAAAGATACCAACTACAATCGTAAATTTATGCGGACTCTATGGAGATCCTTCCTCTTAGCAGCAAATTCATAAACGTACTCTGACACTGCAGCCACAGTATAAGAAAGAGTATCTAGTACCTATATATATGCTTGAATACTCGCTACATTAAAAAAAAAATTACTCTTGTCATCGAATGAAAGTAATATGAAAAATACGAAAATGTAAATAATGCCCGTATTTACTTCTACTGCACATTTTTCGCTCGAAATTACTTCACACTCCATAAATCCGCAAACCAATTATTCGAACAATTAAAAAATTACGTAACGCGATAGCAAAATTGATTGACTACTCCCTTGGCCCGTGCCCTCTCTATTTAGGTAGGATCTAAGCATTTTCAATTAGCGACCCTAGAGGGGCAGTCATTAAAATTTTCATTCACAACAATTTCAATATTTCCCGAGCGAACGAATCCCTTAGGTAGGGTAAATATGAGTTAGTCATTAATTGGGACAAGTTTTTGATTAAATTGTTAGTTATGATGTTCAATCAGCTTTGTTATTATTTTTGAGAGAACACTTGACATTATTATAGTTGCAATTTTCAATATTCAAGTGATTTTTAATGGAAAGGGATATTAGGATAATAACTTACAAAGGTTAATCAACTGAAAATAATTAATCATCAACTTTCTGATGTTAGTGTAATGTTATTCACGTAAAATGTTACTGTACATTAAAATAATATATGATAATGTTAATGTAGGTACCTATGCTCCATGAATTTAATATTTGTATCAAAAAAATGTACACTGAAAAAAAAGAAACAACCGCTTAAGGAAAGTTCATACGACACAAATCTAGACCACTACTATGGGCCCTTGTAGTTTTAAACTAATTCTTCTCGTCCCTATTTTGTAAAGTTAAATTTTATATTTTAATGCTAGATTACTATTATATTAAGTATATCAGCTGTTACTGTCCCACTGTTGGGCATAGGCCTCCTTCCGTTCTCTCCAAGAGTTAAGGGAATATAATTCGCAGCGCGCTCCATACAAACGAAGTCTGGTGATTAAAGTCAATGAAATTTTTCAGAAACAATCTAGAAACTAATTTTAATGCTTGTATGAAGTTACATTTTCGTTTAAATGTATAGTTTTAAAGTTACAGTGCCTCAAAGATTTCCATACAAATCTTAAATTAATCCTAGCACTAAAACTGTATATTTTAACGAAAATCTGACTTGATACAAGCATAGAGATTCGTTTCTAGATTGTTTCTGAAAATTTTCATTGGCTTTAATTGGTTAGTATTGAAAATATCACCAGACTTCGTTTGTATGCAGCGCGCATATACGCATTCGGAATAAACTTCTCTTAAGTCTCTCAAAAGATCCGTTACTTATATGAAAGCTCAAAACCCATGGTCCTACCACAGTCTAATCTCAACGCCCGCCACCTTAAGTCCTTTTAATTATCTGGCGTCCCTCTGTCGAAAGAAAACACCACGGCCGTGGGCTCAGCCCGGCTTTGCGACGTAAACACACCCTAAGTGCCAGATTTGCCTAAATAATTCACCATGTTTCACTCACCTTTGCTTAGAATACTTAGTATGAGAGAGTTTTTGCTCTAACATCTTATTTTAAGAGGGTTGCGGTTAATTTTTGATGAAGTCTATTTTGTAAGGTAACTGAAATATGATGTAATGCGAAAATAGGATAACCACAAGTTTTGGTACTGACAGGGAAAATTTTTAAATGACGATTTGAGTAGCTCTTTTTGTGTCAATTAAAGTAAATAACTCGTTCATTTTATCATTCGATCAATTTAAGGATCTGATTTTGATAACACAATTAGGTTTTTTTAAAGCTACACGGTAATTAATTAAGCTCAAGTTAATTATTTTAACGGGAACTCCAAAAACAATAAAAACGCGGTAAGAACCCGTTAAAATAATTAACTTTAGCTTAACACAATTCGTTACTTAATTTATAAGTTGTATTAATTGCTATAGCTGGACATTTGTTCCGTAACGATTACATTTTAAACAACATTAATAAACCTAAATCAACCTATTCTTAAATGTGGGTGTGTGTGTGTAGTGTGTGTGTGTTTCAAAAACATTTGTTTTGAAATCTCGGTTTAGTTTCTGAATTTTAATTCCGGCAAGCTTAATAAATGCACGAACATTGTTTCACTATATCCTTCCTTAGAACGATGTAGTTCCATGTCCAGAGGGGCCCATCCTACGGTTACTGAGGACAATACGCGCTCTCAACACGTGACCGGAGTTGCTTAACCATGTTTTTAATTATTACGACTCTTGTAAAAGTTAGGATCTTCTACATTATTTTTAACTGTGTTCTGTGATATCTGTATCTCCCAGAGGCTAGGTATACAGGGTGTAGGAAATGTTGCATTAACCTTTAAAGCTCATACTCCACCCATCATACTGAACAACCTTTACTATGGGAGCAAACCTGTCAGACCAATAAAATCTGCTGTTCTATACGTTTGAGTCGAGTAGGCATTGCAGTTTAGTATGGAACAGCCATTGACTTAGAATACTATGGACGCCGGGTCTAGTATAAAATACTCGAATAAAGTGTCCGAGACTAAAATACACAAACCTAAGAAATACACAAACCTAAGTACGTATAGTAATATAAACCAACTAAAAACATTGAAAATGCTGAAATCCTTTTCCGTCCCACTCCCCCATCGGGGCACGGCGCGCGCCGCGCGCCCACGCGTATGTGTAGTCGGCCGATCGAACGAAGACTGTTGCGTAATTCGTTCTCATTTTTAAGTTTTCGTTCTCTTTTTATTCGGACACTTTTGAGCGCGGACCCTCCGACCAGTAGTGGTAAGTTGTGTTATTTTGCGCTGACAGGTTTGCTCCCACAGTTAAAGTTGTTCAGTTTCATGGGTAGATCTTGTGTTTTAAAGGTTAATGTTACTTTTACTTCCATCAATGATTAAAAGGCAAGTTTAATGTTATAGCTTAACACCAGTGAAACTTTCAATGATTATAATAGGAAAATAGAAAAGGTTATAGTAATCCCAGTCAATGCTGGTTAGCCTTGCGCGACTGAGCGAAGTCATACAACGTGTTAATGAATAAGCGCAAAACCTCATACACCCCAATTGATTTATAACAACATAATATAATAATAATAATAATAATAATAATAATAATAATATTATAAAGAGGAAAGATTTGTACCTATTTTTGTATGTTTGTATGTTTGTAATGAATAGGCTCAAAAAGTACTGGGCCGATTTAAAAAATTCTTTCACCAATAGAATGCTACATTCTTCCAATTTGACATAGGCTGCATTTCATTTTGAAAAAAATTAGGGATCCTTGGTAAAATTTGAACAATGTAACCGAAGGTGTAGAAAAATGAGTCTTAAAATTTATTTGTCTACCCCGTGCGAAGCCGGGACGGGCTGCTAGTAACAACATAATTAAATAATAAATAAAATTTAAAGTTATTCGCATTTTAAGTTTTCAGGAAAAAATTATTTGTTATCGCTAGCGCTAGCGCTCGAAGAAACATTTTAAGAATCTTGTTTTGGTTGTAAGTAAGAGTGTGCAATGGCGGTGGGTTCAGATCAAGTTCAGTAAATTTTAAATTTTACAAATATATTATTCAATATTTTGAAAAAAATTACCTATGTTGAAAACATGATAATTCGTGTCTGCTCTCGATTCTAAACAAACTACTTTCTAGTTTTGCGTTAATTCATTAACACGTTGTATAATTTATTTTTTCATGCTCCTCATAAAATTATGTTCTTCCTTGTTCCAGACTGAGATTTGTTCGACTGCACTGACTGACGTCATACACGCCGTCATCAACGGGACCGATGGCTGCCTCTTCTGCTTTGGACACGCAGGACTAGGTACGTTCACTATTTTAGAAAATACTAGAGTTAACCCGCGACTTCGTCCACACAAATTTTATACCAGATTTTAAGTCAGATCATAAGCTATCAAATAAAATTCATCAAAATCGGTGCAATAGTTTTCGCGTGATGCTCGCCCAAACAAACACACAAACAAAAAAAAAGAAAAAAACTCAAGACGGTTGATTTTGAGTCAGGGACACCTAAAAACCATATCGTAATCTTTTTTTAATCTGTAAATATCTTCAATAAGAAGAGGATTCAGAATATCTCTGACTACCCACCCCCTCGGGCAATATAGTCGTGAGCATATGCTGGAAATATCTTCATTCTACAAACACACTTCTGCTACAGTTTTATAATGGGTAAAATACGAGTCTGCATGGTATTAAATACAGAATAAACTACACGATTTTTACTCAATACATCTTTAATAGACTACTTGAGAGTTTGACTTTACTTGGTATTTATGGATCTATTTAGAATTAGCATTCACAAGTTTCCCATTCCATTCACGAACCAATAAGAATGGTAATTATCCTAAACTTCTTCGAAACAAAAGACGGCCCAAGAACTTTGGTCGCTTTTGTTTTGACAAAATTAAGACAATTTTACCAGGTGACCTACTTCACTGAATGTAGGCTGAAACAAATACATTTAAAACATTAAAAAGACCAAATACACTAATATCAAATTTAATATGTTTTAAGAATGTCCAAAAGTTTTCTGTTTAATCTTCTACTAATGTCATTCTGAAGCGAAATCGAAAAACAAATCACCCCACTCTTTACTACAAACTCCTGAAAGTTCACACGTCAAATCGCAAGTTGCACTATTTATCAAGTCACTATAAAGTGGCTAAACTTTTCTCCCAGTCGGAGGTCGGAGCGAATTTGCATCGAAATGGGAAAGAGTCTGAGCACTTAATTGAAAGTTTGATAAATACGAGCGCGGTGATGGTGCGCTTGCGAGCAAATAACACTGAAAATAGCATGGAGCATTCACACGATGCGGTCGGTGAAAACTCGTGTTCTATAAAACTTCCAGAACTATTTCAAAGTTTTGTGGAAGAAAAAGGACACCTTTTCTGATTTAGGATGCAGTTTTTAGGGTTCCGAAGTCAACAAGGAACCCTTATAGTTTCGGCATGTACGTCCGTCTGTCCGTCTGTCGGTGGCTTAGCTCAGAGACCCTTAGCACTAGAAAGCTGTAATTTGACATGGGTATACCTATTTATCACGCCGAGAAAGTGGTAAAATAAAACCTGGAAAAATATTTTTTTTAGGGTACCTCCCCTACACGAAAAGTGGGGATTTTTTTTTTGACGCGTACAGTCTCATGCATTCTCGATAATTGTAGCCTCGGCGACTAAAATTGTGAAAGTCCCCTCTTACTCCTTTATAAATCTACCATAAACTCTTACAAAAGATATTAATTTACCTCTAGTAATCCTTCTTAAAGACTTAACCATCAAGATACAGCAACAAACAGGAACTAAAATGAGCTTATATTTTCATTATTCCGAACACAAGGTAAAGCAGACTTCTTAACTGGCGTTACCCCTTCAGGATTAAGGTTTTAAATGTAAATTGAAGGAAAGCACCGCTCGAATAGAACTTCCGAGTTGTGGCTGAAAATCTTCACTAAAACCGAGCTTTGTGCAACATGCCCGCTTATTTAGAGGGTTGATCCGACTTGAATAATTCGAACCTCGTTTTAATTATTAGCGGATTCTTGTGGGTGTGTCTGTATTGAGAGGAAAGCAATTTAAAAGGATAGCAGATAGGATGAATTTCATTTTGCCAAGAAGCTTAAGGTAATGAGTATGCGCTTCACATACTGCTGAGAACATGTTCCGAAAATGTGTAACGCGAAAAGCGACCGTGTGAGGGTTGCAGTTTTTTCAAGGGAAATATTTTGTGACAATAAATAGTATGCAGGGTGAAATTCATATCGTTAGCATCCTCTAAAACAAAGAGTCTACCTATCCAACTGAACAACTTTTACTATTGGAGCAAACCGATAAGAGCAAGAAAATCAGCTGCATACATTTCAGTCAAGTAAGCATTGCACTTTAGTACGGAACAGCAACAATTTTTTTTGTTCCAATCGGTTTGCTCCCATAATAGAAGTTGTTCAGTGTGATTGGTAGACTCTTAGTTTAAAGGGATGCTAATGATATCAATTTCACCCTGTGGTAATACCATCTTTTTAATAGACTGCACTGAAATGGTCACTCCATACAAACTTAGATCAAACGGAATTGAAAAATTGCCGTGTTTTACTACTTTATTTATTTTTCTATATGAAATAAAATTATTGAAAAATAAAAATAAAATAACTAGATTTTGCATTCAGTATTTCTCACACAGTATTTTACAATTTGTCTCGGGTACTAAGAACTGTAACGACTAACCTTGTTCGCCTCCGCAGGTAAATCCTACACAATGCTGGGGCGGCCGGACTCGGCGACATCTCTGGGAGCCGTGCCTTGCGCCATCACCTGGCTCTTCAGGGGCATAGCGGAGCAGCGGCACAAGTGCGGCACACGCTTCTCTGTGAGGGTCTCCGCTGTGGAGCTCTGCACTAATACTAACCAGATACGGGATCTGTTGGCGCCTTATCAGAACGGTAGGTCCTTTATTCGAGTGTACGTAGTATGTTGCGTAGAGTGTTTGAACAGTGTCCATTTACATCTAAACAATATTTCATACCTAACTTTTTAAATTAACACTAATTTTTTCCGTATTTTAAATAGGAAAAGATGGAATGTTCATGATTTATCGATTTTTCAAGACATCCCATAAATATTCTTTATTTGCACACCTAACCATACAGCAACAAAAACAGAATAAAAAGAACGTAAGGGTACAAATGCTTTGGGTTTAAATTCTTTTGTTAACGGAATTTCACACAAATCTATAGATGGCGCCGATATTCAGAAGCACGATAATGTCACTGTTTAATTTTACCAAAGAATTTAACCACTATCCTATCCACAGACACGGAACAATCTCCAGGAGTCTACCTGCGAGACGACCCACTCTTCGGCACCCACCTTCAGAATCAGTCAGAGCTGCGTGTGCACAGCGCTGAGAAGGCGGCGTTTTACTTAGACGCTGCGCTTGCGACGAGAGGTGCGCGGGAGGAGGGGAAGGACAGCCATCTGCTTTACACACTACATGTGTACCAGTATAGTGTTGGAGGAAAGGGGGCAGGTGAGATATGAAATCAATTTTCTACCCTTTGTGAAAAAGTCGGTAGCAAGACTAGCAAGGGTTTGGGGACTCATTGTTTATGACAATTTATTTTCTTAACACAACAGAATATTGCAGGAGAGCAAATAAGATACGGCACAGTATTAGGTACCTAATCATTTCAACACATATTGTCTGTGTGAGACAAGTGCGAGAAGTTAATCTTTGCTACTTATCAGAAAGTTAGATAAAATAACGTCTCAAAATTTACTGTATAATAAATCTTTATAATCAAAATGGTTAGATCATTTAAAGTTTTTGTTTGTTTACAGTTGCCGGAGGTCGCAGCCGTCTACATTTAATCGACTTGGGAAACTCAGAGAGAGGAAAAACAAATGGGGGAATACCACTATCTGGCTTAGGAAATATTTTACTGGCAATTTTCAATGGACAAAGACATTTGCCGTATAGAGACCACAACCTTACTCACGTTCTGAAGGAATGTTTGGGTTCACTGACATGTCACACAGCAATGATAGTCCACGTATCACCGACAGTCCAAAATTATTCAGATACTCTTACTACATTACAATTGGCATCAAGAATACATAGGCTACGTCGAAGGAAAATGAAATACTCAGCAAACAACAATGCTGGCTCAGGTGGGAGTTCAGGCGAAGATGCATCGAAGCCAAGCAGCAGTGAACCAGATCCATCAAGCAGTGATCTATCAGCAGATACTGTTATTTACGTAGGACCTCTAGACGATGCAACTGATGGAGAGCATCCACCTGTTTACATACCACACATAAACTCTGGTGACAATAGATGTGTCCTGAGCAAAGCTTTAAGAGGATCAGCCGCTGAACACAAACACAAGTCTTCATTATCCAAAGTTATTGAAGAAAAAAGTCCTGTACATAAGTTGCATTCGTCCCCAAAATCGTCCCCAATGAAAACCGTACTACATCCCTCCAGTCATACCCCGAAAGCTTCACCTGCACATTCTGCCACATCAAAATCTACACCTATCAAGAAAGCTGGTTCAAAACTTCCTGATGATAAAAGTGATGAACAATGGATCGATGGTCCAAGGATATCGAAATCTAAACTAGTTGAAGCTCGCCACATTATAAAAGAAACACAAAGTCAAAAGCGTGAAACTTGGATTGACGGACCAATGCAAGAAACTAAAATACCTTTACAATTTGAATCTGTAGCATTACCACCAAATCCAGTACCTCTTCAAGTTGGTATTCTAAACACTCCAGGTAATGAAAACGTTGGCTATGGTTACATGGATAATCACAAGAAGAATATGATCCGAAAATGGGTAGAAAATCAAACCTCCCAAATTCACAAATCAAGAAACAATTCTCCAAGTCATAAACCTCAGTCAAGTCACAAAGATTCTGGACAAAGACAATCTGAAATACCAGAAACTACGCATAAAATGGAAATGAAAGATGCATCGAGACGAATTCACGTTGAAGAATCCACTATAAGAACAGGTTTAAAAGCCGGATCAAAAGGAAGCGCAATTGAAGAAGAAAACATCGGTCCACCTGCACCAGAATACTCAACACCAAAAAAATCGTACACTATAAAACAAGCACCTAAGAATGAACCCGACGAAGATGATGATAGTGAAGAGTTAGCCGAAATACCACCAGCTTTACCGCTAATGCAACCTAGTAGTTTAAGTAGTAGAGAAGTATCAATGGAAAGTTTAGATAGCAAATACAAAGAAAGATTACGAATGGAAGACGAAATAGCTTCAAATCACAGCAGGAACATTCATTGCATAAGAAGAGATCAACTTGACGAAGAAGATGAAATTTTAGAAATAATTGAAGTAGAAGAACCGCTAGAACCAGTCCCAATGCAAGATAGCTGTCTTCAAGTAACCGAAGAAGATATCGCTTTCTGTATGGGATTTGAAAATCCGTTGCCCGAAGTTGACCAAGAGGATACGGAAGATCATCCTTTGAGAATACTAAGTCAAGAGAACTTGACTGTGGCGTCAACATTCACTGACACCTTGTCATTGTACAGTGAAGTTGAACGCCAGATTAGAAATGAGGCTTATTTAAGACAAACTATTGGATTTTATACAGATAACTTTAACTGTGAACTTGGAGACTTGAATCCCCATGAAAGTTTACCTTCATCTCGTTCAAGACTTGATGACCTTTTAGGTCTAACAGAACTTTATGGTTCTCGTAGATTAATAGAATACGAAGACCTCCCTGTATCAAGAATCGCTCCACAGTTTCAATCACTATCTCTTTCAAATGTTCGAGACACTGAAGAATTTCACGGCGATGGATCTGTATATAGCGAGCCTGCATATCGACCGAGTGATAAAATTTGTGATAGTTGCAAACGAACAATGTCCAGGCCCGGGAGTGCCGTAGGAGAATGTGGCGCATATCATGATTTAGAAGTAGCACATAATGATTCTTACGGTCCATTCGAAAGATATCGAGGTAACGACATTACCGATCTTAGAATAGCTTCTCTGAGGCATCCAGATGGAGCATCAGATCCAAATTTACGTGAAGAAAGACGAATACCTGGAAATGGAGCACCTTCAGCAAATTTTAGAGAATTAAAATCGAACTTACATTTAGAAGTAACGCCGCCTGTTGTAACAACAGAACCTCGTTCGGAAAAAAATGAGAAAAGTGACAAGGGTGTAGCAAGAGTCGCTGCAAGCTCTAAGCCTGATGGGTACGATAGTGGTCATGAATCAACGCCACGAACAGGAAAACATAGCCCGGCTGCGACGTCAAGACGTGCAGAATCGGGATACGACTCAGTTCCCAGAGATTCTGATGCATCTTCACTTGACTCTTACCCGACGAGACGAGCAGCTGTCGCTCGAGCACATGCAAAGAAACATACAACGGCCAAATATAAACAACACAGTGATCGATCCTTTTGCTCATGGCTCCGAAACCCTTTCACTTGCAAATACGCTGACACTGACCCAGAAATTAGTGACTTTTAATGTAGTTTATATTTATGTTTAAAATTCTAAATAGTATTTATAACAATAAGCTACGTTACCGAATTTAATCTGGAGACTGCTTTTGTACTCTAGATGTACTTGTATTTATAATAAAAGGCTTTCGCACTATCTCAATGGGGTTACCACTGTATTTTTCTAAACCTGAAAGCTTCTCTGTGCCCGAAGTCTATTTTTAAACACTAGTAAAATATCAATTTAGGAAATTGTAACACTGTGTAAATACAGATGCAACGAATGCCATTTGACTAAGTCAGTCGTATCTTCCGCTCACTTTTGTACTTTTATAATAATGTCAACATGAATTACTTCTTTATGTAGTGACTGGTTAGTTTCAAATTAAAAATGTAGCTTTTTTACTAATGTAAAATATCCCAACGCAAGATCAAGAGTCTTCCTCCGTCTTCCCCTACCTTTGACTTCTTCGTCGAGGAGTGATTGCCATTTTATTACATCTGCACTGGCACTAACCTCATTGTCGTAATGTTATTTAACATTTGTATTCCAATCACTTTTCACGTTATCTTCAAGTTGATAACCAAATTCAAGTGGAGGTTTTTTAACTTTTGCGTCATCCACTTTAATTTCGTTTCAACAAAGACTAGAATCAATTGTTTTTTTGGTTTCTCAGATGACATCAGTGATTGGAATAAATGATGTCCTACTTATTGGTATCCTATGACTCATTAGAACTAAGACTGTTGTGTCATTGGCCATGTTTTACATAGCTTTAATATTTTGATATTGTAACTATTAACGTTCACTATATCGGATTACGCGTGTCCGTTTGTAAATAAGACTTGATTCTTGAAAAACCTTAGGTTCGTTTTAAAAGAGTTGTGTACGACTTAAGGTCTCGTTAAAATTTGAAAGGTTCAAGAATCTGATCCAACTTGATTGCAATGAATATGGCTTTATCGAATGTTGGTGAACTTAGTTAACGCTTTATTGTCAATGTTTTGTTTGTTATCGTACTATTAATATAAATATATATCCTAAATTCTACTATGCGTTCGTATTAGTTTACAATAAATTGTTCAATTTCTAATGATTTGTTTGTTTTCTTTATCCCTACTTCTAAGTCAATGCTTGAAGCATTGAATTAGAAGATCATGAATTTTAAAGCGACATCTTAATTTAGTCACTGACGGTATTAGGTACAACAATACTTCATTTTAAATAGCAACGAAATTTTAAGGCTGTTTTTTAAACAGAGATTTGAAATTTGACGATTTTAAAATAGCTTTAGTAACGTCCAAGGTTTGCGAATCAGAATTGGCCAGAAAGCTATATAGGAATCGGAAAAATCTTTTCGTCCTTATTTGAATAGAAGTGTAGACAATAATAATATAGGTAAGGAATTAAGGAATGCAGACAAGTAGCTCTACGATTGTTCTGACTGTGGGCGAGGGTCGCACCAACTTCGGTTTAGTAAATAACAAGAAATAATCTACAAATAAAAGATCAGAATAGAAACAATGTACTTGCACAAAAACCATGAATAAATAACGAAACTCGCAACTTCCAACGCCCTCGGGGTAGAATTTCAAAATCTTTAGGGATATAAACTTTTTTCCCTCCATGTAAAGCGCTGTAACTTTCCCCCGTTAAGAAGGGGACCTATTATCTTTCATTTCGCCAGTAATTTAACATTCTCGGAGCGCCCTACGAAAATCAGGCTATCAAATAAGACGTTTACCCTCTTTTTTGGGGGTGACAACTTTTTTCGTGGAAATCTCCCAATAATTTGTTAAAGTGGCAGCTGCTTAGCCCATAACGCTTATCGAGTGCTAAAAAGATTTTTCTTTTATGTTTAAATGCCTTTCGAAAATTGGATGGGGAAACCAGTATTTTTATCAGGTGCAATTATGGGGTTGGATTGAACTTTTCCTTGCCAACGCCAGTTGATAAGACAAAGATTTGAATATAGTTTTACTGAAAAGGCTTCGTTATCAGCATACAGGGTCCTTCTTAATATGGTTTTTTAAGGGGATGATTTAAGGGAATGATCAGACCGTCAAACTGAACAACTTTTTCTATGGCACACAAAAATCTGCTCTTCCATACAAAACTGTGAACCTACTCCAGCCAAATGTATGGGACAGCTAATTTTCATTTCGCGATTTCGATGTTGATCCCATAGAGAAACTTGTTCAGTTTGACGGTCTAATCATTCCCTTAAAAAACTGTCAGTATATTTAGAAAGACTCTGTATTATTTCCTAATACAGGATATATTATACTCTACCGTTTCTAACAGAAGATTGACTACGAGCGAAAAGAAACGGGCCACGAAGAGTTTCTTCCCTACATTAAATTAAACTTATCTCAACTCAGGTTCATTTAGGAACTGTAGTTAAGAAGAAAATTAGTTTAATTCTACGTTCAGACCTTAATTAGGGTTTCATTAATAAGAAAACGAGTCGTGGTCAACTGACCGTATAATTTTAGCAATTAATAATAAAATATAAGACAGAACAACAAAAAGTTCTGTAAACTTGACAGTGATTTAAATTATATGAAGACATGCACAATAATACCTATAATAGAAACGTTTCAAACCATTCGAAAAATTTTGAAATCACTCAAGGTTCCGCCAATGCGGATGAGAATAAGCATAGCATAGGGGAATAAGCATAGATTATACCTAATAGAGTGAGCCATACCAATTGTAAAGTGTCCACTTTTTTTGACGTTTAGGTTTGAGTGTGTGGTGTCAAGTAGTATGGACAAAAGGCACCAAGTGACATAAATGGCCTTCTGTTTACGGTCACTTTTCACACACACTAGCTCAAAAAAAGTGGACAGCCGCATAAACAAATATCTATAGTACCATCTCCTTCTACTATTAAAGGTACGTCTTAAGACAAAAGAGACTAACTACCATCGTACATTTATGCGGACTCTATGGAGATCCTTCCTCTGAGTGGGAAATGCATCACTTTCCACCCGCTTCTTAGATAAACAAATGACCTACTTTCAGAGCATGAGAAATTTAAAGTATCTTCTTACCTGCGCGAGATTAAACTTAATCCAAAAGGATATATTATAGATACCTTCTTCATAATGCAGGTGCCACACGAAACTCATCCTAAGCCACGAAAACGAACCACCAAACATTTAATAAAGCCCCTGTCATATAATACGGTAGCAATAAGTACAAAATGCGGATAAAAATAATGACTGAAACAAAGGCTGACACGCGTCTGCGGCGGGAGTCGAACCCCGGACGTGTTCCGAACACTAATACCCAATCCACTAAATAAGTCCCGCGAATTGACCAAATTTCACACTTATTCCATAGGTATAATAGTCCAGCTATGAGTCTTTGTAAGTGAAACAAATACCAGACGCGACATCGTAACTGATACTGCTAAAACTGAACCTATAGTATATGACCATAGAGTAGGTTATTCAGATACTGTTTATAGTGTTATCTGAAACATTGGAACGTGACATGCAAGGAAAAGGGAAATAATAACAAAAATGTCTCCAATGTATTGGAATGGTGTTTCAATCTTGAGTCATGCAAGAGAGGAGACATGAGAAAGCTGGTGATTCGACCCCTTCTTATACAAAAAAAGTATTTTAATAATTTTATTATAAACTTGTATCTACCAAATCTAAAAATGTATTTAAGAGTAAAACGTAAAAAACTATCATTACTCAAAAACAGTTCATAAAGGGGTCAACAATTTAGTAATCAGATCCCTTCTCAAGAATATACAGGGTCTTTCTTAATATGCTGATACTTTTTTAAGGGGATGATCAGACCATCAAACTGAACAACTTTCTCTATGGCACCAACATCGAAATCGCGAAATAAAATCTGCTCTCTCATACAAATCTGCAAACTTACACGAGCGAAATGTATGGAACGGCAGATTTTTTTTCGCGATCTCGATTTTGGTCCCATATAGAAAGTTGTTTAGTTTGATGGTCTCATCATCCCCTTAAAAAAGTTTCAGCATATTAAGAAGGACCCTGTATCATATCCGGTGTTCTTCAAGGCTGCTGAATGGAGCAGGTGGCATATACACTACTATGAGCTAGCGTGCGCCGTGCCGTCAGAGAAAACATACCTATGTATTAGTGCCGTTAAAATATACATGTAGGTACCTAGTCTAAGAGAGAGAATTCCTGATAGATTTAATATTTATAAACACCTAGAAAAGTTTGCGATTGATACAAATCGTCTTCAAAACTGCTGCTTCAATCCCTGCGTCATCAGGTTGGATAAAATACTGAAAGAGTTACCTTAAATGTAACCTTAAACGGTATACGATTTGGTTGTTGTATTTTTAGTCACAACGATCGACATCATTCCATCCTGAAACCTACATAGGTAAACCATGCTCCAACCGCAGCACGCTTAAAAAAGATAGTTTTTGTAAGGGGAATTGACTACATAAAATATATTTTAGTTTTAACTCCTCAGTAAATAAACCGTTTGAAAATAACGCTAAACGTACATTTTCAGTAATGTTGTTGCTTGAATACTATTTTAATAACTTAATAAACTATAAAAAGTATCAAAACGACGACGAAAAACAATGACGTCACTATTAAATTTTTAGTACAATATTTCATACAAAGCACGCGTTTTGCCGTATGATAAAGAGTTGTTAATTTGACTAGTTGGTAACTCGCGGATTGCTGGAAGTTTTCAGTACATCCCGAAAATAATTATGGTTTAGTTATGGTATATGCACATAATGATGCAATGTTTTTGAAGGCGAAAAGCCAACGATCCATTGAAAACTTTAAGGCCTGCCCAATTATAGGGACGGAGCCATTTTTTTCAGTTTCATAATTTTCAAGGGTGGTTCTGACCATCTTTAACAACTTTTACTATGAGAGCAAATCAAATCATCTGTTCCATGCTAAACTGAACTGCAATGCTACTCTAACTACCTACTCTACTCAAATGTATGAAACAGCTTTTTTCGCGATTTCCCGTTTTCTGACTAAAGTTCTTCAGGTTGATGGTCAGAACCACCCCTGGGAATCTGCTAGAATGTCCCTTTTGGTCGAACACCTGCAGGATAGAGGACTGAAATAAAGCTACACCTGACGCTATCAAGTTCGCCTGTAAAAAAATATAGGTAAAAACACCACTGAAGAACCATCGAAACGAAAAGAACCCCTGAAAATTTGGATAATAAAATGACCTGTTTTTTTAACCTCACGAATAATGGTGAGAGAGTCTGATTCATCCTTCACCACATAGACTATGTGCGGCTTGACGGAGGCAATTCCACCGTCAACTCGGCTGCCAGAGTAAGGCTGGCTTCAACCAACTTGGCTTCAGATCAATGATTGGCTATTCCTCCTTCCATAACAATCAAATTGAACATCCGCCAACCAAAAAAGACCCAGTCAGCAATTGAAGGTTTTTCTTTGGCTTAAAAGAGGCTCTTTAAAATGCAATAACAAAAGTAATGTAGCATTCGGAGCCAAGTTTTGTTTCTTTAAAACGGTCGAACGGGAGACATTACGAAGCCCTACGTGGTTGGAATAAACAAGGGTCGCTTGGCATGTATATCCGGGGGCTGGGTAAATAAACGGTTTTTAAAGTATTGCTAGAAGAATGGGTTGCACCTTGAAGGGTTCAGAATATTGAACTTAATACGAGAAGGACCAATTTATTTCATTTTAATCTGTCAATTTTTTTTCAGAAATCGATAAATTTTGCCAATAATTTGGTGGTACATTTAACTGTGTGCTTCCGGCTTAGAATGGATCACCCCATTTCTTTTCGTGGTAGTTTTATTGGATCAAACCTTACCTACCTTTACTTTACATTTACCTTTGTTACCATTTCTTATCGATTTTAAAAAGGAAAGTTTCTCTTTAGCATGAATGAAAAGGTTTTTCTATTTAGCATCCTCGTTACTCTCTACAGAACTTTATTAGATGAATTTATCTAAAACCGACTCTAAAATGGCCTCGATATTATTTTAGTATCAATTCTGTGAGGGATCTGTCAAAATCCATCAATTTCATACCAAATCCATTCTGAAAATAAATACCAGAGCGACGGCGGCAATTCGTAACGTCCTGTGATAGGTACCCTGCGGTGGTACCTCGGAATCTCGGATATTTTTCACCGCGTCAAATCTTCTCGCTTTACCTCGGTCGCAAATCGAATTTGTCTCCTTACAGTTGAGCCGAATCAATCTGCATTATCCGGCTGACTGTGTGGGTTAATTTACAAGCGCACACTACCAACAAGATGCATATACCTACTAACGGATAAAATTCATATTAGATCTGAAACAAACGAAATATGAAATCATGAGGTTCCAGCGGGTATTCCACAAGTGTGTAATGTAGGTAAGAATAACATCTATCTATTTCGTCACTCCTCTTTCCCACTGGGGTAAGCAGCGAGACCAGGAGGCGCCAGCTCTACGATCACGGAGTAAAGAAAGAGAGTACGATCCTTACAAACCTCATTTGCCTCATTCGCCTAGTTTTCAGTCTCCTATTAAGCCGTGGTGTGGCGAGTAACCTTGCTTGCCGTGCAGGAGGCGATGGTTCGATCCCCGTCCAGACCGACTCGTACCAATGACTTTTTCGGAATTTAGGTACGATTTGTAACACCACTGGCTTTTCGGTGAAGGAAAACATCGTGAGGAAACCTGCATGCTTTAATTTCGAGGCATGTATTGTACCCACTGTTCATTATAAGTGGCGACAGGCTTTCCCCCCTTCTAAAATGCTTATTTTAGTCCATTACTTCACAGGCCTACCTTCATAGTGCTATGGACCCTAGCAGTTAATTACACGCCGAAAAGGATTGAAGGACTTCACATATGCAATGCACACATACTTTTCTCGCGTAGGTATGCAGGTTTATGCGAAGAACCAGTGATACCTCATCCCATTTTCCGCCAATTCCTCTAACTTACACCATCCTGGAAGACGTGTCGAAAGGCGTTCGAAGCCTCCGCGATTTCTCAGGATTTGAGAGCGCACTCTAACTCTAAGCGCACGCACTTTGTGAATGTTTACACTTTGGCGTCTCTCGTATTTTAGTTTTGGTAAGGCAAGCTTTGCGAGTGTGGGGTGGTAAATGGAGGCGATGGATAGCACCAGTTTTGCACTAAAATGCCAATAGACTTTTTCCAGTTGCGAAAAATGCTCTTTAGACCTTTGGATATGCCCACTTCGCGTTTAGTTGAAGCTCACAAGTAGTAGACTTGGTCCATACAAAGTAGCACTCGGTACATATTTGAAGTATACCTGTCATTTGTTTAAACTTATTTTTCTGGTTTGAAATGTTCGCGTAATGCGTATCCCTTACTTTAAACTCGTTGTCTCCTATAAGCTATTTGATTGCATTTTTTTTCACTTTGTGCGAAGTTGTCTTTCAAGTCTTTTGATAGGTGACCGTCTGGAATTTCATCCCAAGCGACTTCGTGCTTCGAAGGGTACTCTCAGCATGTGTGGTTTCAGATGGTGGCCTCAGATAGCGGTATCTATTGTAAAGGAAAATCGGAACCCTGTTCAGGCGGCCTGCAAATATTCTGACAGCAAACTGATCACTGACTTGCCTCCATCAACTGAGCTGTGGTGGAGCATGACCCACTCCATCTCGTACTCGTTGTGAGAGGAAACCTTTGCCTTGCAATGGAATCTTACAGGCTATAACTTACGAGTCCACAACATTATCCAAGGATCTATTCTTTCCTGCCAAAGCCAACTTGTAATGTCACTAATACCTACATACTCGTCGGTAACATTAACACGTCGGCTTCTTCGTCTCAGTCTCAATTTTCACTAAAGGCGGGTTGCTGGAAGAAATCTCTTTAGAGATAAGCTCGCCCTTTGTACATGTATACTTTATTTGTATTTTCTGTAATGTTATGTGTACAATAAAGTGTTAAATAAATAAAGACGTAAAATGTAGATGCGAGTTTCCAGATAACAGTAACGGCGTGGCTATTTTTGACTGTCACACATCCTTTCCGTAGTTTGGCATCACTTTTGTAATCGACTTAGGATGTGTATATTTCCTATAAATTAATTATTGTCATGGTCAAACGTTTAAATTATAATATTCCCTACATATCGTATTTGGATTTAATAGCTTGATTAAAATGTATTGCCATTGTGCCGCTCTAAATCGAAGAGCAAAAGAATTGATGAGAGCTTATCAGAGGACCGGCTTCGTAGGCGTCAGGCGATTTATAGAAATGAAAGACCTGGAATTAGAGAACTACGTGTCACCATCTATAGGAATTACACATTCCCCTACTACGGTTTTATTCTGATATTCTGCCTACATAGCAAGATATTTGCTAGTACGGACTTCACCTTCTTAAGGGGATATAATTCGGAGCGCGCTCCATACAAAAGTACTATGGTGATATTTTCAATACTAACCAATGAAAGTCAATGAATTTTTCCTAAAACAATCTTGTAACGAATATCTATGCTTGTATGGACTCAGATTTTCGTTAAAATATACAGTTTCAATGCTAGGATTAATTTAAGATTTGTATGGAAATCTTTGAGGCACTGTAACTTCAAAACTATACATTTTAACGAAAATCTGACTCTATACAAGCATAGAAATTTGTTTCTAGATTGATTCTGAAAAATTTCATTGAGTTTAATGGGTTAGTATTGAAAATATCACCATAGTACGTTTGTATGGAGCGCGCTCCGAATTATATCCTCTTAACCTCGATTTTCACTCTAAAGGCGAAAAATGTGAGTGAGTTTCCAAAAGACATCAATAGGAGTACCTACTGTTTTAATGTCACTCATCCTACTCGTAATTCATGCTCGAACGTGACATAAATTCCACAGAGTTTGCATCACATTCGTATGTGTGACTTTCAAAAATAGCACTCCTGACCCGCAGGGGAGTAGCGGCCGGCACACACAATTAAATAATCACGTCAATATAAGAGTAGCTACATCATAGAAGACACAGACATCCACCTTATACTACAATCAACGTTCTATCAGCGCAGCCCTATTGCGTATAGTCTAGAATCCTTTACTACAACAAACTATAGTTACTAATTAACTATGTTGGTATACCAACATCACATTCAAGAATGCGTGTAGCTGTAGCCAGGGTTTTTTTTGAGCAATTTTACTCATCTTCATTCATGACTACAAATACGTGAGATGAGAATTGAATGACTTTGAAACAATTGATAGCACCAACACTTTATAAGCATTACGCACCTTTTTATTGCAATCTGTTCTTTATAGGGATTAGAGTATTTTATAGACTTAATCACATTACAATACGGTTCATATTGGCATACTCCTTATAAACCATAATATTAGCAGGAGCATGTGGATAATGATCATTTTGCTTTCATTAGATTCCTATTGAAGTATTTGATAAATGATTAAATCCTTTTAGGTTTATAACAGCTTAATGCACGTAATTGTGATGAGAGTGGGTTTAAGTATAAGCTACTTTTTGCTCCTGTAACAATGTAAATTGTGACAAACGTTGTCTAGGTTAGGTATAGAGCGTCCAAGTTTAAAAACAAGCTGGTAGCTCCTACTCCTACAGCGTTTTCTAACGTATTTCGTGTCGAATGCTCGAAATCAACTTGAATGTCATTACGAAAATGCATCATTATAATGTTTCCTATTACGATAGAATATAACCAAGATTATAAATATCTAGGGACTGTGTTAAATATAGGTACTATTTATAGGTACATAAACATAACTATACAACGTGTTAATGAATTAACGCAAAACTAGAAAGTAGTTTGTTTGGAATCGAGAGCAGAATCAAATTATCATGTTTTCAACATAGGTAATTTTTTTCAAAATATTAAATAATTTTTTTGTGAAATTTAAAAATTTCTGAACTCGATCTCAACCCACCGCACGGGCACACTCACCCTACTTACTACCAAAACAAGATTCTTAAAATGTATCCATGAGTACGCTAGCGCTTTTATTCATTGCTGAAATGATAACAAATCATTTTTGCCTCAAAACTTAAAATGCGAATAACTTTAAATTTTAACAATCAAAATAATGAAATTATTGTTACAATCTACTTATTTTGTTGTAAATCAGTTGGGGTGTATGAGGTTTTGCGCTTATTCATTAACACGTTGTATAGGCTAAAAGTGAGTGAATATTTGTTTTTCTACTTCTCTTCATCTTCTTTGATTAAATTCATTACTGGTTCCAAGGCAGATAGAGTCATCCCCAGAGCTCGCTGGACTCGAAAAAAACTGGTTTCTCATACCATCAAACTGATCAACTTTTACTATGGGAGCAAACCGATCGTAGTGCAAAAAAATCTGCTGTTCCATACTAAACTGCAGTACCTACTCGACTCAAATGTATGCAAAAACAATTTTTTAGGGTTCCGTAGTCAAACAAGGAACCCTTATACTTTCGTCCATTCTGTCTGTATGCCCCGCCTCAATAACTCGCTCAATTTTGCACCTATTGCATCGAAATTTGGCCTGAAGACAGATACAGTAACCCAAAAACAGATTTTTTTCGACCCCGGGGTTTAAAAAAATAATGGAACGAAACTCCCATAGAAACTAAATCAATATAATGCTTCTGTCTCGACATATCTGTGCTCAAAGCCAAAAATAGGGCGTATAAACAGATTTAAAACTTGTCTTCTTTTTCTACTTATACAATGGCTACGGAACCCTATCATGAACGAGTCCGACACGCTCTTGGCCGGTTTTTTTTTTGCTACGACCGGTTTGCTCCCATAGTAAAAGTTTTTCAGTGGACTTAGTTTAAAAAGATACCAATGATATCAATTTCACCCTGTACATTATCAATTCTAATCAACCTAAAAACAGGCTTCTATTCTCGACTGCAGTCAAATAACCAGGCCAGCAGGGACTCTCTGGACCATTGAACGCGTCTCGATCGGGAGCGGGACATATCGATTGGTTCCGCATAAAATATGTCCCGAGGCGGGAGTAAATAACTAGCTGGAGTTGACTTAATGGCTTTTATAATCTGTGCTGTGTACGTTACTATGGGTTTTGTTAGTTGAGTTACGTCAGAGTTGATATTGGAGACTTTTGGCACAGAATAGGTAATAGTATAGGTCTACATACAGAACGGCCACTCCCCGCCCCCTCTGACTTCAGATACCCCACCTCACCTCACACTTTCTGGGAAATTTGAGGGAAGCCGAGCAAGGGAATGCAGTCAGGCGCACGCACCCGTTGGATTTGACTAAATAAAATTAAGTTTTTCAGTGCATAAAAAATGTTGAAAAATAACACTAAATTCACATTTTCAGTAATTCTTTAGTTCAAATACTATTTTTAATAACAGAACCAACAATAAAAAGTAACGAAATGTGGATGATGTTCATACGATGCGTGGTAAGTCAACCCTAAACATATTATGTCAAAGACAACTTGCACCAACTGCGCAGTGCCAACGTCTTCATGTCAAATCCAAAACGTTATTTGAAGTGCCGGTCCTGTGCTTTTGGTAGTACACAGGGTCAATTCAGGGTCGCTCGTTGTCGTAGTGGAGCTTTGGTATTGGAAACGATCACCGAAGTTAAGCAACGTCAGGTCCGGTCAGTCTTTGGATGGGTGACCGTTTAGTGGTATTTCATCTCGAGCGTTTCTGTGCTTCGGAAGGCACGTTAAGCTGTTGCTGCTCGGATAGTTCCGTCAGATGGCGTTGTAACTGTTCATTAAGCCATGACAGAGGCGTTTTAAGGCTTGAAAATTCTCTGACAACAAGTTGACCACTAACTTGCCTCCACCCAAACTGATTTTTAACGAAATAATTGCATTGAAACAATTATTTTATTAATTAAAATTAAAGTTATTCGCAATTTAGGTTTTCATGCAAACACGATTTGTTATTATTTCAGCAATGAATGAAAGCGCTAGCGTGCTCATGGATACATTTTAAGAATTTTGTTTTGGTAGTAAGTAGGGTGCCGGTACGGTGGGTTGACATCGAGTTCAGTAAATTTTAAATTATACAAACAAATAATAAAATATTTAGAAAAAATTACCTGTGTTGAAACTTGATAGTTCGATTCTGCTCTCGATTCTACACAAACTATTGTATGTAGCAATGTTTACTTATCTAGGTGTTAGTTAAAAAGGAAAAGAACTATCTACACTCAGAAAAAAATGCTAAGTATACGTAGCCCATCGCAGCTTATACGTAGGCGGGCTACGTATAAGCTGCGATCCTTCATAATGAAACTTCATTGTGAAGTACGAGACAACTTAAATACTGATGCAACACTCGTAATCAGTATCGCGTCGTAAGCTAAGTAGTCTAGGAAAAATAAGGTTTGAGATTGCATTAAAGACACTTTAGTAAATTGTGTTTGAAATAATATTACTGTTAGTTTATAACACTTTTGTCGAGATTTCGTGGTTATATAGGCTCAGGAACCTGAGAAATACTTTAAAATCGATATTAATGTACAAATGGCAAGCTTATTTCTAAAAATATTTCGACCAGCATACCAGCAATAGAGACAGTTAATTATCAATTGGCAAATTTAATGTGTAAAAACAAACAGTAAATAATGTTTTTTTGAGGTTATAATTTTTGAATACTTACAAAATATTAAATATCTACCCGAATGAACGATATTAACCATGGATTATTATTGTTATAAGTAAAACGTATTGAACGAAGCCATCCTGTACAAAATCACCAGTTTTCAATTTTTTGTTCACACTTAAATTTAATGTTTTGTAAATGTCTTAATTATTCAATAATACAACATAAAAAATCGGGGATTATTGAGAATTTATGTTTTTCAGGTATGTATCTACTATAGTGATGTAACGAATACCACTTTTACGAATAAGAATACGAACACGAATATTGATTTTACTATTCGGCGAATACGAATATAAATACGAATAGCGAAAAATTATTTAAAAATGTTGAAAAGACACATTAATCATTCGAAATATCATTTAAACAATCAAAATCGTCAGCGTGTCGGACGTGCTCTAAAATTCCTAAAGTCCTGACCAATGTTTTGTTCCATTATAAAAGACCGGTTAAAAGACACTTTTATGGGTGGTAAAAGAAAACCCTTTTTTGACCCTCGAAACCCTTGAAAAATGTTATTTCTGGAGACAGTGTATAATTTGAAAGATGACTGTTTCTGAAAAAATGTATTCAGCGGTAGCGTAGGAAAATGTATGTCTTTCGGACAACAATTAAGTGGGTTTTACGAAAACATTTAATTACGAATGTCTTTCTGATAATCTCCGAATACGAATATTCGGTGATTGGCTGCTATTCGGCGAATACGAATATTCGTATTCGTATTCGTTGCATCACTAATCTACTATATTCCAAATTTTCACCAAAAGTGCAATTAATGCAACCTACTCCATACAAAAATCCGTAGATTTCCCCGACTAAAGTGGTAGGTACGTAAGCTGCGACGGGCTACGTACTCGTATACGTAGTATTTTTTTCTCAATGTACTGAATCGAAACTGTTAATTAAGAAGCAAAAGTATTGCCCGATAAATGCAATTGCGCCACAGACGCGCCAACGCAATTACCCTAGTTGACCTAATATATTACCTACCATCCTTTCACTGTACCCAGGAAATCGAAAGTTTTGAAAATAATAGGTACATAGATAGACGATTATTATCCGACTGCACCAGAAAGAGGGTTATTTGTATTGTTATACACACGAATATAACAGTGAGAATGATAAAGGGAGTGAGAGGGAGAGGAGAGATTCAGGTGATTCAAAATTGCACTAAATTTGAATCACCTAGCTGATTTAAAGTCCACCATGTTCAAAGGGCTAGCTTACAATCAGCCGACTAGTTGAACGTTGAGTGACGCTTGTTCAATCAACTTTCGGCCTAGTCATTCAACTGAGTGTCACCATTCAATGAACGGGCTAGTCTTTCAATCAATTACCAGATTGAACTGCAACATATGCATTTGACACTTTGATGTGAAACTAGAAAAATAATATACCGTTGTTTTATCAGTTATATTATCACATTAAACACTCCTCTTCCTATGTTTGTGGAGGAACTACTGTGGAAGGTTCCTCCGGTGAAAAGGGAAGATCTTCCGCCATACTAGGTGTGAAGCCTGGGGACCGGCCGTGGTCCAACAGATCTTAGATGGACCTTGTTATATATATCGAATCTCTGTGATTATTTCTCTTGCGCGATTCATGTCTTGTATACGATTGTGAACCTTATGTGTAGCGGCTAACGGGTTACCAATGTGACGTCGCAAGTTGTCTTACGTACACATTTGCGAGTGCGACCGTAGCGCCATCTGTTTAGCTTCGTTGCTATAACTTGTGGGTGTTCACATCTGTGGCAAGTCCCCACATGTTATATGTATATTTTAAGCACACCTGCCTGTGTAGCTGTTACACGTGATACGGCTGTATCACGTCTTTTATCTCGTTCGTTCGTACGCAAATAGAAAGAGAGCGAAGGTGTGATAGCGCTATATCACGGTGCCATGCTACCTATTCTGTGTTCATTGTAATTCCGTTACATTTGAAAATGTCGTTCAAATACCTCTCTCCATTAGGTTACAAATAAATCAAGAGGCCACGGTACATTTTGCGGTTGGAATACGTGGCATTTGTAACTATCGGCTATTTGGAAACCAAAGTCCAGTCGATGTAATTGTGAAGTTATCTGGCAAAAGGTACTAAATTGTCGTTTATCGACGTCATCGTTTAACTACAATTTGAATATCACAGGGGTCTTAAATTATCGTGAGCGACATCAAATAATCTGTTAATCTGTTGTATGGCATATCAATGGAAAGCTTCTGAAAGGATTTTAATTCGGCAATAATTTTTTTCCTAACCTTTGTCCCACAATTATGGGCTGGGCTTATTATTAACATATAAAAACATTAACAATTATATAACTAACTAGCTAACTTTATCAAATATACAGGGTGAAATTGATATCATTAGCATCCTTTTTATCTAAGAGTCTACCCATCAAACTGAATAACTTTTACTATGGGAGCAAACCGATCGGAGCAAAAAAAATATCAGCTCTTCCATACTAAACTGCAATGCCTCTTTTTTTTGCTCCGTTCCGTTTGCTCCCATAGTAAAAGTTGTTCAGTTCGATGGGTAGACTCTTAGTTTAAAATGATGATAATGATATCAATTTCACACTGTATATGGCACATAAATAAATATGGAAAACCAACTGCTGTTTCGTATGAAACATTTCAGAAAACACAGGTCCTGGAGACCGATTGCGCTAATTGATAACATAGAAGTTCTATTCTTATCCAATTTCAGTTCTAATCACATTGCAATCCAATTACTATTCACCTGTGCTGAATTCCGCATCAAAGTCTATGTAGCTGACAGCCTTTAACGTCTGAGCGATCTGTCAAAACGGCTCTAACGGCTGTCATGAGCTGTACCGCGATTATCGCAAAACCAAATGTGTCAAAAGTTATGGTTCGTACGTAGTCCAGTCACGGTTCAGTCACCGAATATTTACCGCGATTGCAGCACAGAACCTGAAAAAGCCCTAAAATGGTGGAAATCAGTTTCCCAGTCGGTAAGTTATAAATAATGTTTAAAATTTAACAGCGCTTACCGCAAAGTTCGTTACTTCGCTCAAAGCTCATCATTCTCTTTTATTATGCATCCCTTATTGTCTTCAATAAAAATTCTTGGAGATAGCCTATAAAGTTTAATGATACCCAGTTTTGCAGTAAAAATTCTTATGGTAGTAAAAGCACGTCGTAAATCTAACAAAATCTCGGCTATGTATTTTGTACACCTGTTTAGAGAGATTTATGATGAAAAATAATGAGTATTGATTTCGAAAAAAAATTATAAATTGTCGAAAGCGAAGTCAGAAGTAGCGACAGGCACATTGAACATAGTTTGGACACCCTGTATATCTAGATATCTAGATATACAGGGTCCTTCTTTATATGCTGACACTTTTTAAGGGGATGATCAGACCATCAAACTGAACAACTTTCTCTATGGGACCAATGTCGAAATCGCAAAAAAAATCTGCTGTCCCATACATTTGGCTCGAGTAGGTTTGCAATTTTGTATGGAAGAGTTGATTTTTATTTCGCGATTTCGATGTTGGTGCCATAAAGAAAGTTGTTCAGTATATCCCCAGACCCTGTATATCAACAATTTCTTACTAAAACATCATCTTCCTTTTGGACACAGTGGAATAAAAACTAATAGCATAGCATAGCATATACTCACGACTATATTCCCCGAGGGGGTAGTCAGAGATATTCTGACACCTCCGAACATCCACGTTTCACCAATAGTACCGAAACTATGTTTGTCTGTGTCTGTCAGTAAAAACTAATGAACAATCCATATTTGATTGAAACTGACACCAACCTCAAGCAAGAGTTGCCAAACGAAAACCTTCCCCCTTCTGCAGTAAAAAATGTGCACGCTTGTCTATAAACAGTGAAACTTAGAATTTAAATCAAATATACCATTTCGTTTATGTTTCAAATCCAAGCTTACGGTTTTGTAGTGTAGAGAATACGCACAGAGGAGCGATAAAATTTATTGTCACCCGAGCGACATCTGGTGCCCCCCTATTGGCAGTAGTCCGGGATACAAGTTACAGGCGTTTGTCAGATCAAGGTGGGGTATAGAACGTTTCTTCGTTTACGAAAACGAACGATAGACGAATAGAGGCTGATAATGGAGTCAAAGTTATTTTCTTCCAATCCGCACTCTTACCGGGTGTATAAAGGGTGTAAGGAAAAGTATCATTAACCTTTAAACCAAATACTCTACCCATCAAACTGAACAACTTTCGCTATGGGAGCAAACCGATCAGAACAAAAAAAAAATCAGTTAATTATACTTTTCCTTACACCCTGTATTTAAGAGCGTTTGAACGCCCAATTTATCGGGCCGAAAATGTTCATATTATTTCTAAGAAAAGCTATCTAATTTTGTAGGGCTTATAAAAGTCCAGGAGCTTACTGCACGTACGTTCATTAAAGTTAATCCTCCATTAAATCTCTTGCTGTAACTTTTTGTCTTGTTGACGTAGTAAAAGCTAGCAAGAGGTATAATGAACGTACGTGCAGCTGACCGTAATTCTTTTAAATAAGATGAAAATTGTCGGCTAGATAAATTGAGCATTCAAATACCCTACCACGTGAAGTATGACTTATTATAAGTGATACATCGCTCTCATTTCTAATACGCTAACTCTTGATTACATATTCTCTGCTCCCTCTTATGAAATGGGCCAAAAGGGAAAAAGGCAAACTGTTCCAGGGTACTCAATATTCAGAAGAATAAAATCTTCACAATCTCATTGCATAGTATATTTCACATCACTACACTTGTCTTGAAAAAAAGCGGTCTCAATATAAGTAGGTACCTACTTATAGTACTGTAGCCCCGGGACTTTTTAATTACCAAAAAGATTACCGATTGCCGTCTAGATATGGTCCTAAGGTACAAAATTACTAATATAAAAACCTAAGTCTTACAGATCACAACCCGCCGTAAAAAAAAAAGGAAAAAAATTGTCTGAAATTTTTAAATTTCGAGGTTACCGTTTTTTTTTCTTTACTGCCATGTTCTTCACCTTAGTTCAATACCCATACGTAATAGTAAGACTGTCTAAAGTTGCCATACAAAGCTATAAGAAGGTACAACATTAAATTTTTCATCTGGTCTTATAACTTTGTATGGCAACTTTAGACGAATTAAAAAGAATTTTATCAATAAGTTACAGAGTTCAGGGACCTCCTTTCGCTTTTCTTACTTTTAAGAGAAGTTTATTCCGAAAATGCTAATGCGCGCAGCATACAAACGAAGTCTGGTTATATTTTCAATACTAACCAATTAAAGTCAATGAATTTTTTCAGAAACAATCTAAAAACGATTCTCTATGCCACATGGATTCTCTCTCATCTAAGTCCCCTTAAGGGTACATTACCGTATGCGCGCTCCATACAAACGAAGTCTGGTGATATTTTCAATACTAACCGATTAAACTCAATGAAATTTTGCAGAAAGAGTCTAGAAACAAATCTCTATGATTGTGTAGTGTCAGATTTTCCTTAAAACGTAAAGTTTTAAAGTTACAGTGCCTCAAAGATTTCCATACAAATCTTAAATTAATCCTAGCAATGAAACTGTTAATTTTAACGAAAATCGGACACGATACAAGCATAGAGATTTGTTCCTAGATTGTTTCTGCAAAATGTCATTGAGTTTAATTGGTTAGTATCGAAAATATCACCAGACTTCGTTTGTATGCAGCGCGCATTTACGCATCCGGAATAAAGTTCTCTTAAAATTACATTTTAGTAAAAAAAATTACAAAATCGAACTTGTCGAAAGAGAAATCAGAAGAAAAAATCATCATAAAAGTACAGTGATACCTAATTACATTACTTAGTTATTGATTCTGGAAAAGATGGTTATGAATTTAAGTATATAGGTACATTCAATTCGTTATAACATTGTGTTTCCATACGTTACCTACGTTATACCAATTCTTAATTAACTTTCCAACTAAACAGAAACAACGGCACAAAACGAAGCCGGAAAATTCTAATTTACGGATTTAAAAAAAAACATTTCGAACGCAAAATATCCGAAACGAAATGAAAATGTGTAAAATGTTGGTTCTGCGCAAAGAAGATAAGAAAAAACATTTCAATACGGTTTTGCATATTAATTGAAGTAAAGCACACCGGGGAAAGAAACAACGAAATTAAAGATGGTGGGGAAATTAAAAATATTTTATTGCCGATGCGACGTTATAAATACGGGAAAATGTTTCCACGCCCAACCGTTCCAGTTGTAGGGTTCCTTACACAAAGGGTGAAAACGGGACAGTATTACTAAGCCTACGTTGTCCTTCTGTCCGTCCGTCCGTCCGTCCTACCGTATTAATCTGTGCTACCGTCCTACCTATTTAGGGCTGTAACTTTTGAAACGTTATTAATAGCTTACGGCTGATTTGTTAACAAATAATAAAAATGACAAAAAGTCAAAATTTAAGGGGGGTACTCATACAAGTAACTAGTTTTTATCAACGTATTTTTCCCCCCGCTCTATCGTAAAAACGGTAATATATACAAGCGTCAAACTTAGTGCGATTATAGAACAAACTCTACAGTATAACAACAAATAATAAAAACTGGCCAAGTATGAGTCGGTCTCGTGTTAAAGGTCCGGAACAAAAACATTTTTTTTAGTTATTATGTTGTGTGGTAGTGTGGTACGGAACCCTCGGTGCGCAAGTAGCCCGACTCACACTTGACCGGTTTTACTTTGACTTCTGAATTATAGTGCTACAATATCTCTCTTCCCGTGGATATCTTGAATAACACATACAGGATATTTTTTTATCAGTGTGGAAACTTTAACAACATATTCTTCTCGGGCGTAGCATCACCGATTCCTTTAAATTGTTCGAATGATTCATCTTTCGTGTCGGCATGTGACAAAGACTCCTGCACGTCTAGTATGATTTCTCTACACGTGCGCGATGCGCCTTCGCTGCACACAAATAACCTGTTCCTGCGTATTTCGGAGAGCGCAAGCCGCGCTTGCCGCGACTTTTAGTATGGAAAAAAGCCGAGTCGCGCGCGTGTAGAGAAATCATGCTAGAGTGTCTACTGTAGTAAAAAGATAAGCCAGTGTACAATGGTCATATCGAGCCCAGAATGTGCCAGAATAACTAACGTCACTCTGACTACCAGTTGCACGTACGTTCATTAAAGTTAATCCTCCATTAAATCTCTTGCTGTCACTTTTTGTCTTGTTGACGTAGTAGAAGCTAGCAAGAGATTTAATTGAGGATTAACTTTAATGAACGTACGTGCAACTGACAGTGAGAGGCTCATTCCGTACATCCCGATTTAATGTTGACTTCACCGAGCAGTGGAATGATGTCGGCTAAGCAAAAAGCTCCACAATGTTCAAAAAGATGCATGACATCCCAAAAGAGCCATTCGGTCAATGCGCAAAGGCATTAATTAGTGTTAATAACTCGCGTAACAGTGTTTTGTGAGATTTAAGTTCTACTTCAATACACAAACTAAGTTTAGAATTGTCTATTGTATTTCCAACAGATGATTCTCATGATGATGGTCTTGCATATGATAGTGTTGTCGCCTCTTAGCCCTCATTCCCCCTTTTTTGAAGTGACCTGTCCAGCATTACTCAGGAAGCAGCAACTGCATATTACTGTAGACAAAAGAGTGGCCACACATCTCCTAACGATGAGGACGGAACATAAGCAACCAGCCTAAGGGAACACAGGTGGTTGCGAACCTCGGCTTAGAACATTGTTTAGGACTACCAGACGGATTGGAAACTATCTGATTCCTCATAGTTGGCCTTATAGAACGTGTTAATGAATAAGCGGAAACCTCATACACCCCAACTAATTTATAACAAAATAATTAGATTGAAACAATAATTTCAGTTAACATTTAAAGTTAATCCCATTTTAAGTTTTGAGGCAAATATGATTTCTTATCAATTCAGCAATGAATGACAGCGCTAATGTGCTCATGGATACATTTTAAGAATCTTGTTTGGGTTCGAGTTATGTAAATTTTAAATTTTACGAACAATTTATTTTATTTTTTGAAACAAATCACCTATGTTGAAACGATGATAATTCGATTCTGCTCTCGATTCTAAACAAACTACTTTCTAGTTTTACGTTAATACATTAACACGTATATGCCTAATGTTGTGATGATATAAGTAGGTACTCTAATTTATCTCAGTATCTATAAGAAGTATAAAGATAGAAGAGGAATGGGAAAGAAAGCAATTTGCCACGCCGTATGACACAGTTTTTATCGCCTCTTTTCCAGCCGATTTAACCTACTTCCTAAACCGGAATGCCCTATCTAGATCTTCCTATCCTTCCCGGCAGTTAAAAATAAAGGCTAATTAACTTTTTAACTCAGCTCGCCCCAGCCACCGGGGTGTAATTAAAACGAAACAAAAGTCAACTTTACTTCACCCTGAGGAGTCGAATGCGTCCCTTTTTTATGCCAAAAAGTTAAGGTTTGTGCCTATTTAATTAGTAACGCAGCAAAAGCATGTCAATTTAAAATAATGGTTCACAAATTACAATTTCAAATGTGATGAAAAATTTTGCTTTACGCCATAAATCATCTCAAAACCATCTAAAAACTGCAATTCAATCCCTATCTCTATTACAGTGGTAAAAGAATTTAATTCTAATAGCTTCTAGACCAGAACATAAACATCACGAAGTTAAAGATGCAGATGTCGAGCAGGATCGCCAAGAAGTCAGAATACCCGATGGTGTAGGAAGCCCCATGCTATTATTAACTTTATTGTAGAAGATAGTTTCCTTGCCACCCGTTGCTATAATTGACAATTATTTGGGATTTGAACCCGAATTCTGCTTAGCCACCGCATAGT
Organism: Agonopterix alstromeriana; assembly: GCA_963924505.1. NCBI lineage: Eukaryota > Metazoa > Arthropoda > Insecta > Lepidoptera > Depressariidae > Agonopterix > Agonopterix alstromeriana. The sequence goes on along the minus strand of OZ004670.1, from coordinate 2,847,405 downwards.
ACCTACCACGCATCCACACAGGCTGGTTTCAGAGTCACGCTGACCGCCCGCGCTCATTCCGCGTTCGAAATTTTGCGAACCGCGCACTTACCGACCGCGTTTCACTGTAAAACGATGCAAGGCAACACCTAGCTCGTTGCACGCGCACTGACCGCCCGCGCTGGTGATCAGCGCGCGGTTCGCATTATGGAAATTGTGCGAACCGCGCGATTGCCGACCGCGTTTCACTGTGAAACCTAGCTCGTCAGCCCACCCGCGCTGGTGGTCAGCGTGACTCTGAAACCAGCCTTAGAGCATGCACCGTTAATCTGGATGTGGTTTCAACTTCCACTCTTTTAAACATAAACCAAACCATGGCTACATCAAATTCAAAATCATATAATAAACTATAGGATCCCACCAAAATCATGATATCTGTAACCTTACTAAACAATGCCATCTGTTACAAAGTGAAATCTATTGTAATGTACTTCAACCCGGCCGGAGGGTTCCGAATCTCCTTTAAAATTACTTACCTACGTGATCCGATAACAAATAGCTCTCTATTATTTTAATAGTTCCCGCGATTTTCGAGAAATCAACTTTATCTTTATGACGGTAAGTTAGGGGAACTGGAAAATGTTTTTAAAATTTAATTGCGATGCGAATATCGTATTTCCACTAGTGCTTTTGCAGATTTTGCAGTGTTCTAATGGTTACATTACTCGTTTAGGAAGCACGAAGTACCTAAGTATTGTTAATGTGCAGTAAAGTTATCAGACAGAACGTTTTATGATCATAATTATTATAATACCATGTACTATATTCCTTTTTTTATCATTTTGTATGATCGCTAGATTTTGCCCGTGCGTAACGAGATAAAACATATAAATATATCTACTAAGTTTTAAGTCTAACCTTAAGCTTTTAAGTTTTGTCAAAAATTGATCCACAAGTTTATGAGTGAAACTCGAAGAAACAAACAAATCAACAAACAGACCGACATAAAATCCAAAAAACGTCAACTTTTTTGTAATTTATCTTCAGTACTTAAATATTATCTTAAATTTACAGACAGTTATGTTACAGTTTTAAGTACAAATTCGAATAACGCATTTTCACACGAACGGTGAATGCAATGTTTGTTTATTTCTCTGTGATATCACTTTTTCTCGTTGTAGGGAGTCGTTTTTTTCAGACCGCCTTACGGCCTCTGACGTGGTTTTTATGTAACGACTACTACCATCAGAGATAGTAGCCGGAACCAACGGCTTAACGTGCCATCCGAAGCACGGAATCATCTTTCTTTTCTGACAATCAGGTGATTCGGCCTGCAATGTCAACCAACTGGGGAAAAACGCACAATGTGCCATATCACTAGGTGTCCTCCTTGGGAATCGAACGCACGACCGTCGTATCAAGAGCAACAAAGCTCTTAACCATTATACCACGGAGGCAGTGTGATATCTCTAATAGTCGATTCGTTTACAGTTCTAATTTAGACTAACACAATGAATAAGTTAACCATTGCATAAATGTACTATGATGTGATTAACAATTGAATTTTCCAATAGGAAATAACCACGAATAACAAATCATAGTAGAGCATATTCATATTCGAGCTCCAATGGTCCTCTTTAGATAAAGGAAATGGCACTAGAATCGACCAGGCGTACATGCGCCAAGTACTTGAAAACTAATCTGATGAGAATTGCTCTAATTTTCATTTCATTTTCCTGGCAGTCGTATGAGGGTTAGTGAGCCTCGTTTAGATAAGGGTGGGTATAGTTTAGTTTCTGTTGCGATCTGACTGTGGTTAATAGTATTTGCTTCTATTTACTCGTGCCATCTTTTCACTCGCACCAATAAGGTACAGATGAATTTTCTTAAGCCATGGTGGCGCCAGTGGCGAGTAACCTTGCCTGCCGTACAGGAGGCGATGGTTCGATCCCCGTCCAGGCCGACTCGTACCAATGAGTTTTTCGGAATTTATGTACGATTTGTAACACCACTGGCTTTTCGGTGAAGGAAACCATCGTGAGGAAACCTGCATGCTTCAATTTCGACGCATGTAATGTACCCACTGTACATTATAAGTGGCGACCAGCTTACTCCGACGTCACACTGGACAGAGTTTCGGTACTACTTGTGAAACGTGGATGTTCTGAGGTTTCAGAATATCTCTGACTACCCCCTCGAGGAATATAGTCGTGAGCATATGCTATGCTATGCTATGAAATGCTAGCCATGTATCACCACTTAACACGTTAACTTTCAGTATTTAAAAAAAAAAACTGGTTTTGAGTTGTTGTGTGTAGATTTCAATTCTTGACAACTTTTCCCATCATAAATGCGAAAATGTGTCCAGAGCGAAGTTTCAAAGCCTTCACAATATCTCCCCTTTTCATCTTGGCATCATGGTGAAAGATTTGCCAACCAGAATTAGATGCTTGCTGATTTCCCAGGATATGATGGACGAATCGAGGGTTCTGTACATCATCACAACATAGGTTTAGGTACCTAAAAATAGTATCAACTCTCAAACTTACTTTCACAAATGTTCAGGGGATATGCACGATTACAAAGACAGCCGCGCTACAATCTTTTCAGCTTCTCAAACTCCCGAATTACAAATTCAGATCCCTTAACGATATAATCGTCCAAACGTTTACAAATCCAATTTAACGCAACATTCTTTTTTAAGAGGAAAAAATCTTAAAGTCCATTAACCCTAATCCGAAGGAAATAAATCTCAAAAGAAAACGTAACAGAAAAATCGATGCACGCAAATCAGTGATAACACGGGGGCTTCAAACTTTTACCGTTTATTTCCCTTCCCGACCCCGCTTCCCCCCTTCTTTCCCCTCCCCACCCAGCCTTATCGCCTTCGATCTACAAATCCAATTTCCTAAAATAGGGATCGATCCGACAAATCATCTGGGCAACTCTATTATCCTCTATTCGTAGCTCAAGCACGAGTTTACTCGCATATCGCCTCTGTAGCGAATACGTCACTAGTTGCATAGCTATGTCAATTTGTCTGTTGCATTCTGGGTCCTATAGCATGTCCAATTCATCACCTGATAGACGTCCACTGCTGGACATAGGTCTCTCCCAAGTATCGCCACAACGAACACCGCCGCTACCTATCGATGTCTAATTGGATTAGATTAATCTCTGAATCTGGCGACCGCGTACCGGAATGCGCAGCGTTGGGTAGGCCCCTACACGGTGCACCGACGACCTGGTGAAGGTGGCGGGAACCCGTTGGATGAGGGCAGCGCAGGACCGGTCGTTATGGCGATCCTTGGTAGACGCCTATGTCCAGCAGTGGACGTCCATCGGCTGAGATGATGATGATTCATTATCAATCTCTGGATTGAATTTGTGATGAAAGGTGCAAAAAAGGAGACCTTTGCTGCAGCAGTAGGTTGTTTTGGACTGACTTGATTGAAGTCTTTCGCACTCCTAATACCTCGTTCCTCAGCGGCAGGGGTACTACACACATTCGGATCAACACATTCGGTTCGGCTTTTCTCTAGCAAAACCTGCCGAGCCGAATATGCGTGTAGCACGCCGAATACATAGTTCCACTACAGACTTCTTTTCTGCAAACATTTAAAAACCATACAAAAATACATTGCTAATTGATAACCTCTTCTTTTAAACTACATAGACTCACGACCTTAATTCGGGATTGGAAGAAACATTGTGACAGCAACGCTCACTTGATTTACTGTAATGGATGCTTTTTTTGCCGTGTGATTCTGGCTTAGAATGGACTACCTCATTTCTTTCCATTAGTATTATTCGAGGCGACTAAGGGATAAGTTATCTTTGCAGTGTTCCTGTGATCGAAAGGCTAGTCCACCCTATAACAGTTTAATTCCTTCAATATGCTCAAATTGAGCATTGCACAAAAGATAGTTGGTAGCTGTAACAAAGCTTCTGACCACCATAATAGGGATTATAGTCGTGAGTTAATTTAAGTTTTTTATGTAGGTTTTAAAAGTCACGTTTCATACAACGGCGATGTGTAAGGAAACTCATGCTTGGACTACAGAGGACGGTATCGAGGCAGTAGCACGGTGACTTGCAACTCGATGGACAAACTTACTGTATCTCGATTGGGTCCGTGATAAATATTTTATGGGTCTTCAATAAGGTGGGTTTGGTTTACGATAATCTGGTCGCTCTGATGCATTTATGGAGATGTGAAAAGTTTATGAAGTTGGGTTGAAACATCGTCATTCTTCTTATCCCAAATCTAATCTTGTCATAAATCCACTTGATATTTTTCTTTTGGCTCTATACTCCATTCAAAATAGCAACGAAATTTTAAGGCTATTTTGCATTACAGAAACAAAGATTTGAAACACTTCCTATCACTTATTCTTAAAACATGTTTAGTAACGTCCAAGATATGTCGGAGAGTATATGTATCCAATACATTAATTACATTTGGTAATCAGAATCGGCCAGAAAGCTAAATAGGAAACGGAAAATCTCGTAGTCCTTATTTGGAATGAAGTATAGTAATTTGCGATACTGTAGTCATTATAAGTTTTCATTTAGCGTAACGTGACATCTGCATAGCATGTTCACGACTACATTCCCAAAGGGTCGTTCAGAATTTATATACATTTCACTGGCAATGCCCAAACCCTGTCTACACTCGAAAGTTTAAGCAAATCATAGGTGGGTTTCTAAAAACGAGTTGATAATAGTCTAATCCATTGAGCTATTATGTACTTCGTACTAGACGTGATACGACCAAAAAATCACGTACCACATGCGAAAGAGAACTGGTTGGTTTACTGAGTGGGGGGCGGCGACACTGTCGTACTTGAATGGAACAGTTATCTATGTGATATTATTTTGAATAAACAATTTTGACTTTTTTTTTTGACAGCAGCGTAATAAAATTCAGTGTCTCCTCTAGTAAGTAATAGCTCAATGGTCGAATCGGAAGAGAACGGACGGCAAGACTATAACTAGTTGTTCTTGGTGTCCGTCACTCGGCCTCAGCATCGTAAGCGATGCGCTTACTTGATTTCTGCCACTCGCTCCAGACGGCAAGATCGCATACGTCGCGCGGTGTAGACATTATTTGGTTTGTAAAAAATATACAGAGTCCTTCTTAATATGCTGACTGTTTTTAAGGGGATGATCAGACCATCAAACTGAACAAATTTCTCTATGCAACCTACATCGATATCGCGAAAAAAATCTGCTGTTCCATACAAAACTACAAACCTACTAGAGCCAAATGTATGGAACAGCAGATTTTTTTTCGCGATTGCGATGTTGTTCCCATAGAGAAAGTTGCTCAGTTTGATGGTCTGATCATCCTCTTAAAAAACTGTCAGCATATTATGTTTGACCCCGTATAATCTAACTTCGTTTGTATGGAGCGCGCCAACATTAATACCTATACAATTTATCGTTTTCGAAGTTTTGTATCAGTTACGAGGTAACTATAGTAATCTGAGACTAGAAGGGCTAGGCCAACAATGTCGCAATGCGACATAATCCCCCTTAAGTATTAATTCACCTTTTTGTTACCCTGTATAACAACTTGGAACACGCTGTACAAAGGTCCTATCGTCCCTGTGAGTCGCCAGCTGCGTACCCTCAATCTTGTGCAGCGATTTTTAATACACTTACCTTTTTTTACTATTTTTTTTTTCCTATTTACATTCCGTTATGTTGCAAACTATTTAATACTTAAAAATATACGACTTTTTTAAGTACTAGGATAGTATCTATAAGGAAACTTATTTAGGGTCCTACTTAATATGCTGACACTTTTTTTAAGGGGATGGTCAGACCGTAAAACTGAACAACTTTCTATATGGCACCAATATCGAAATCGCGAAAAAAAAATCTGTTGTCCCATACAAAACTGCAAACCTACTTGAGCTAAATGTACGGACAGCAGATTTTTTTTTCGCGATTTCGATGTTGGTCCCATAGAGAAAGTTGTTCAGTTTGATGGTCTGATCATCTCCTTAATAAAGTGTCAGCAAATTAAGAAGGACCCTGTATAAGGAACACAATTTTTTCCTCCAGTAACACCAAGATAACATTTCTTTGAGGGAAGAAATGCATTTCATTCTATAGTATGGGATTATACTTTCAGTTAAGGAGAATAAATGATTTTTTGTGTGTCTGTTTGTTTGTTTTTTGTATGTTTGGAACAGCATCACGAAAAAACTACTGAACCGATCTTATGAAACTTTTTTTGTTTGACAGCTTATGATCTGACTTAAAATCTGGTATACAGGGTCCTTCTTAATATGCTGACACTTTTTTAAGGCGATGATCAGACCGTCAGACTGAACAACTTTCTCTAAGGCACCAACATCGAAATCGCGAAAAAAAAATCTGCTCTTCCATACAAAAATGCAATCCTACTCGAGCCGAATGTATGGGACAACAAATTTTTTAATCCCGATTTCGATGTTGGTCCCGTAGATAAAGTTGTTCAGTTTGATGGTCTGATCATCTCCTTAATAAAGTGTCAGCATATTAAAAAGGATCCTGTATAATTTTGTGCGGACGAAGTCGCGGGTAAACTCTAGTAACTTATAAAAACTAACAGAAGAGGATGGCGTTAGCAAATGGAGGCTGGATTGGATACCCAGCAGATGATGATAGAATTTTAAAAGAGTAAGTACATTTGATATGATCAAAACCATACCATGACCTTCTTTCACTAATGGAAAAATTGAATAAGCCAAACTTCAAAATAAGACAGAAATAAAGATTCCGAGAAACCTATGTTAGTACCCATCTATAAACAAATCCACTAAACTTCCTGATACCGATATCAAATTCTAATTCCCCAGACCACCCCAATAAAGCTAAACCTAAGGCTTAACTCAAACGCACGTTTAGAAAACGGAGGCGATATAAACTAGCCGAAAAATAGGCACTTTGCACACGTAAGTATCACCGAAATCCAACGGGGGGGAGGAATATTGTAGAGGACACGTGAGAGAAGTGTGAACGAGCTTCTAGAAAATTTTAACCGTGTCACTTGCATTTTAGGTGTTTCGGAATTTGTTTAGACGTCTAGGAAGCTTTTGAACGAGCAAAGAGAATTAATTCCTTAGGAGAGTTGTTAAAAAACTGTACTGATTGGTGACTTGATATTTACTGTTTCAGATTTGATTAAAAAGTACAGGACGTGCGAATTACAACCTTAACTAATCTAACCTAACCGGGTTGTAACACTGCACTCACTAGAATGCGATGCCCCTCTTTCTTCCCGCTTCGCGTTAGTACGGACTTAATAATCACGGCAATACGGTTAGCATCTTCGTTGCCGATACACAGTTTCAAACCGAACCAGAGCGCCGATAAAACGTATCGAGACGCCATCCAGGTGCAGAATTAATGGGTAGTGCCTTCATTTTATACCTAATGGCTTGTAGAGTTGATCTCAACACTTTATATCGCTGTTTGTCAGCCAGTCGTATGATTCCACCTCAGAATAGATCAACCCATTTCTTCACGTATGGATGTTATTAAAGTTAAGTACCATAGTGATATTTGGAACTTAACTTCAATGTTTTTGACTAACCCAAAACGTATAACTTGAGTGGAATTGTGTATCCCGCTCGGCCTGCGGCCTCGCTTGGCTGGCAGATTGATCCCGGAGACCAGGTCCACCAGGTAACAGGGGGGTCACTTCGTAGCTTCGCTCCTACGCGTAGCTCGGCCTTTGGCCTCGCAAAAATTGTACTAGCTTTTACCCGCGACTTCGTTTGCGTGGAGTTTGGAAAACCCCTTTAGGGGCTACATTCTACATTCTTCTATCTTCAGTGGTTTAGGCTGTGTTTTGTCTGTCAGTCATTTACGGAACTGTTTAATATTATTTATTCAGTCAGTCACGGAACTATTTTATTAGTATAGATGTATGGTATGAGTAAGTAAGATCTGTCAAATCCAGTCACTCCTTCAAACGCCGGAGCATCCTAAATGACTGCAACATCGACACACGATAAAGTCTTTCACATTACCGCGTTTATCCGAAACTAAGTGCATTATGTGGTTCGGAAATCTCCTACCGAAGCTTGTCTACACATTTGGGGTTACTAATGTCCATTCCAAATATAAAGTCTCCTGATTTAATGCATTTCCGACCATAGGACTTAGGTGCAAGAATAATGTAGAGGACTTCTTATGTTACATGAACTGTATGTCTATATCGACCTTTGAGATGTTTCGATTTGTTGTCTCGCTTGGACTATTCTGGATTTTAATTGGCAAGGATGAGAGGGAGAATAATGCACTTTACTGTCTGGGGTAAGGTCTGGGGCTATTTATAGTGAGATAAGTAAATTATTTAGCAATTCACACGTTGTAAATTGTATTTAACAGTTTCAACACGATTTAGTTTTAACTTAGATTCCACACCAAATGAAGAAGGATGGTATTGATGCATCAAGTGGTAAGAGGATGGCCAGCCTTTCGCCCACAAAAAACTTCTCAAAAACCTTATCCCTTAGTTGCCTCGTACTAGTATTGCCGAAGTATTGATAGTTATCTTCTAAAAAGCCATAATATGGATAGCTCTGAACGTGGCAATACCATTGACTGATTGCAATACCTACGTACTATCGATAGTATTGCTACTCATGAATTATAAACAAAGTATAGTTGTTGCCCGCTACTCCGTCTGCATGGACCTTAAAAAGGTATCTTATGTGTTACTTATTATAATAATTCTGTATTAAAAAAAATATGCGTGATTGAATGACCAACATCCAAACTTTTTATTATATTAGTATGATTGTCATTATCGACACCGTCTAAATTCTGAAGTACATTGTACTATCGATAGTCTGGTTATTTGTATTAGGCTTAGAGTATTTGGGTATGGCTTGGGTATGGTGATCAATCATCAATGATAAAAGTCAAAATAATTTCGATCCACAAAATTTGTTAAAACCTAATTATTGGTTAATGAGAAACCTCTACGAAACACCTATATACCCAACCTTTAACAAACCTTTACAGTAAAATCCTTTGAAATTAATATACTGCGGTAATAGTATATAATAAAAAGGAGGTATTTTGGACCTCGTAGCCTCAGTTCTGGCCGTTATAATTGGGGTGTGTCTAATTGGTGCCGGGCAGCCGAAGGTTATTACCGAAGCGATCTCTATTCTGTGCCGGACTAATTGTTAATTGATACTGGCAGACAGCAGGTTTTTACGATGAGCCTATAGGTCCTAATATCTCTAGTACAATCTCTAAATACCTAAGTAGTATGAAACAATGTCGCTATCCGCGTCTATCCTCATCATTTCTGTTTCTCCGCAACTGATACGCAAATGATTTTGATACAGTTTTCACTGTCATTTAGAGAATTTCTTCCGGAAGGTTAATATGGTACAATATCTTCACTTATATTGTATATCTGACCCGGGAAAAGCTGGGGTGAGTTGCTAGTAATATCATTAATCTGAAAGTTTTTGACTCAATCACATCACGAATAAACTGCTGAACGGATTTGGGTGACATTTGTCGCGCAGATAGAATACAGGGTCCTTTTTAATATGCTGACACTTGTTCGAGTAGGTTTGCAATTTTGTATGGAAGAGCTGATTTTTTTTCGCGATTTCGATGTTGGTGCCATAGAGAACGTTGTTCCGTTTGACGGTCTGATCATCCCCTTAAAAAAGTTTCAGTATATTAGGACTCTATATATTCTAGTTAAACATAAAGTATACTTTTTTTTAAGTCAAAGCAAACTAAGTCACGGGTAAAAGGTAGTGAACACACTAGTACTTACTAGGTACGTTCGTAATAGGTACATTATAAATTTTCAATTTATCTCCTTTACTAAATAGTATTGTAACGATGAATAAATGACCGCATAAACTCAAATTGAGTTACTTTTCGATTTCAAGACGTGATAAAATAAAATAAAAATCCGAACACAGAACCTCACCCGTTCTATTTACATAATAAAACAAAACGGGGCAAAAAAACCTCGAACTAACATTGAGGAAATCCTTCTTGAACTTGTATTGCCGCTTTTGGCTTGGCTTTGAAAGTCTTCGCTTGTGGTAGTAAGTAGTCAGCTTTAGAAACGTTTGAAAAACATCATCGTTTTTCAAATTTAAATAACACTCATACATATACCATATATCGATGGGGAAGTGCTAACTACTCCTAACATATTTTTTTTTACGAAAACTTGTTATGAATGCAGTTTGATAGAGAATGAATTGCGCGACTACTGATATTATGAATTAAAATGAAATTCGCAAAATTGACGCAGCTAGGCACTGAAGAAATATCTCCTATTATGAAGGTCCATCACAACCTGATTAATTTGGGCCTCCTGTAAAATTTGGTTTTTGTAAGTTATGACTTGTTAGCACTTCCCCTTCGATATGTAGACTCACACCTTATAAGCTGGAAAAAGTTTCCCAAAATATACCTACTCGTAGAATGTACTGTGAACTTACTGTTCAAAATATCCATAAAATACCTTACAAAACAGAATAAAGAATTTTTTTCTATCCGTTGTTATTTGTTATTATTGTGAAAATGAAATCGTTGGCAATGTTATCTACACATTAAATTGAACTGTACTTTTTATTATCGGAGTAAAAGTTTTTCAGGTAGATGTAGAGCTTTGGTTGTAAAGGATGCCTATAATTTCAATTTCACCCTGGAGTACGATTTTTTTTAAACTCACGCGTTTAAAATCATAATCGAATGCATAATCTCCATCCTGCTGATTTGAACGTGTGAGTTTCAAAAATCGCACTCCTGTAGAACGAAGCTTATATTATACACCACATCACGATCCGTGTTTCCCATAAAACTTAAACAAACATACCCATATACATAGCTGCACCCTTTTCCACCCATTTAACACAAATCCTTTTAAAAAACCTACTTCAGTACAAGCTGTGCGTCGCGACAGACGGAGGGCGTTTGATTTAGATAACGGCCCTCTTACAGCTTAGATCGTTGCTGTGATCGAGACGTGCTACTGTAGAGACTAGAGGTGTTCTTACTGTACCTGTTACTCGTACTAGTTACTGAAGATAAATATAATAGGGTACTTCAATACATTCCGGAGCCGGAAAGAGACGAAGAAACGATAGTAACTATAAGGCAATCTGTGTCTGGTAATATAGTCACATCCCAGTGGACCGTGTGTGCCCAATAACAATTGTTTATGTGTTGTTTCTGGTATATAAGGGCTTGGTACATTGCATTAAAATCTCGAGCTTGCTTCGGTCGCTTCTGGTCTTTATATTGCTTTGAGACTGTCGTAATGCAGAAGTCGTTCCAGGTTTTAGATAATATTGCTACTAGATAATCATACTTCAATATGATTTCATTGAAATATATATTGTTTTAGATTTTATTGCAACGTCTTAACCTGGCCCTGGCCCCCCTCGGAAAAATTCTTGCTACGCGCTTGGAGGGGCGCCAAAGTGAAGTTTTTGCCCCGCCTTGGAAAAATTCCGGGGCTGCCAAGTACTAATATAATTCTATCGTAATACGTACCTATTTTTTATTTTATATTATAAAAAAACAACGCTTGTATACGCTGCTTTGGCTCGTCTTTTAAATACATTTTCCTCAGACATTTCAAATGTCAAACAAAAGTTAACACGGCAACAAATTATTATGATTACATAAACGTTCATTTTCATATAATACATTTTTCTCAAAACATTTATTTCAGTTTTCTAATCAAATACATGGTGTAGCAAATACTGAAACGGTGAACTCAGACCACCAAACTGAACAACTTTCACTATGGAGCCTACCTCAGGAAACGAGAAAAAAAATCACCTGTCCCATACAAAACTGCTGTACCTACCCGACTCAAATGTATGGGACAGCAGACTTTTTTTTGTGTTTCCTGAGGTAGGTTCCATTGTTAAAGTTGTTCAGTTTCAGTATTTGCTAGGCTGTCACTTACACCCTTCCTGTATACTTACAATACTTTGACTATTTATATGTGGACTGGTTACGCGTGTAATTCTACTAACAAACATTTCTGCCACTTTTTGCGGGGGGCGAGGTAACATGAAATCCGCATCTTTGGATTTTATTCCCCATAACTTTAGATTCTAATTATGAATGTTAAAAATCATGAAAAGTAGTCTCGTGTGAACCCCAAACGTTCTAAGTTCGAAGATATTATTTCGCAATTATAGGCTGTCTCGTTTAGTGATAAGGTGTAAAATTGAATGCACAAGATCAATTGTGCTTATACCGTGGCAGAGGGGAATTGCTACCGCAAGGCAAGTCCTTATAATAATTAGTCAAAGTTACAATAGTAACAAAGTACAACAGTTCGCACATCCCTAGTCACCTCTGAGACTTGGAGTCAGCATACTGATTTCAAGGACCCATGTGTGGGATTGAAATGCAAGATTTCTTTTCATTTAAATAAAACGTCCTGAAAGCTATTTTTCCTCGCAGCTTTACTTTCATGTTGAACTCCATTCTTTGATGTTACAAACAATTTAAAAGCATATTTTATTCTTTGCATCTATACAGGTGTAAACTTCAATGAGTTACATACTTTATGGGATACTTCAGACCATCAAACTGAAAAACTTTGACTATGGAACCAAATACGAAATCGCGAGAAAAAATCTGCTGTTCCATAGAAAATTCCAATAGCTACTCGACCAAAATGTGTGAAACAGCAGATTTTTCTATTCGCGATTTCAAAGATGGTCCCATATTAAAATTTGTTCAGTTTGATAGTCTGAATGCACCCTGTTCGATATGTAACACATTTAAGTTTACACCCTGTATACAGATCTGCATAACGTGTTTTTATGAACAAAATACTTATTATTAATAATAATTATCCCGAAAAAAAAAATATTCTAAAGGTTAACATTATTCGAGGTTCATTTTCGGAATTAGTACAATATTTTGATTCGCAATATCATACATAACAACATAATTTTGGCGATTTTAATCCAACCTGTACCAACGGAATTATTTACAAAACCACTCGAAAATATTATACGAATGCAATTGCCTACATACTGATACCGTTAAATAGTAATTTTGTATTCGAAAATGCGGATTATTTCGCATTAAAATGAGCTTTGTTTGTTGTTATTGCATGTCAGCTATTTTAATGTCGGAAGGTATTTTATGAACGATTCTTGTTCATACTAAAATTCCTTCATGTATCATAAATTACTAAATGTCGTGCCGTGTGGTCACCACCTTTGAATAGCACCAGTCTAGACGGGTGTCGTTAGAAACGACTAATCCTTTTAGGCATAGTCAACATCTCTTATGTCCACCAAGTGGTACGGTACCTGTCAGATTTACTACGTCGGACCACCTCTGATCGTAACGGTTTCCCGTTCTATGGTAGGCGCAGGCAGGTTAAGGGGAAGACAGCTTACCTAATTAACTAAAACTAATTTAAATTGTTTTAAAAAAAACCTTAGGGTTACCAAGAATAATTATTTTTTTCGGGATTTTTCCATTTCGTCTACCGGACTTCAAGGTTTTTAACGCAGGCCCTGCGACGTTTCTGAGATCAGATTTTTGTAAAATATTGCTAAATAGTTTAATGTATCCAGATAAGATTTTTCTAACTAAATTTTTGAATGACTTGGAAAAAAATCCTGAGTTGAAAAATTAATTTCTTCCCCTTCCGATGACCGAAATTTAAAGAAATCTCCTGTAAAAAAAATTTATGACAGTCTGACACTTAACCAACTTTGTAAAATAATACTTGCGTCTAGACTTTACAAAGTTATTGCTATTTATCTAGAAAGAGGCGCTAATTTAAAAAAAATTAAATTTAATTATGTGTGTTAAATATATTGGAGTATCTAAAATGTCTGCCTACGAGCCGGAATTGGTAATAATGTTGATTAAATTGATACGTTATTTTAGGTTATCAATTTTTTTAACAAATGAAGTCTTTTAAAAAAAACAATTAAGTAAATCAATAATCATTTATCAATACACACACACGAAGTGAAGTCATCCTGCCCCCGCTGAAACGCCCTGGTTTCAGTTTCCTTGGGGTAGGGGACACATTTTATTATAGGCTCTCTTATAGATGTTTTAGCAGGTCTTCTGCTAACGGGGTTAACCCATGGAGTTCTTCAATTTCACCGGGGAAACGGCGCAGAGTGCACTCATTCTCCTTCCGTGGTTAGTTTTGTTAGCTAGCTTTAGTTTAGTTAGCTTTTCCCAGGTCTTCCGTTCCTTTTCAAAACCAGCCGGTTTGACAGTCGGGTCTCGCACGAGGGCCAACATCCACCATCACTAACATCGGTAACATCTTACCTCTAAATTTAAACCTCCCAGGATCCAAGCAGCAAGACAAAAAATACCATACGATATGATGATGATAGGCTCTCTTCTCAATGCCCTTGTTGGTAGACACGTCGGCGACTCTGCTTACTCCGTCTGACTCAGGGTAGAGACGAGCGATGCGTCCTACGAGCCATCGAAGGGGTGGCAGGTTATCCTCCTTTAGCACCACCATATCTCCAACACGGAACTCTTGCTGTAGAGTCCGCCACTTTGTCCATTGCTGCAGCTCAGCTACAAACTCCTTTCATATTATTAGAAAGAATAGTCTCAAATGCAGCAACCGAAGCATCAAAAGCCTTGTATTGTAAAGTCAGATAAGCGTTAGAAAGCGGTAAAGTTGGACTCTCACCCTCCTCAAACTAAGGTTTATCTTTATCAGCGTATAGTAGACCCAAACTTATGTCGTTTTTTAAAACAGAGCCGTCGTTAGAGTTGCCTTTGTTTTACAAAAATTTTATGGTGATCATACGAGGAAGAAAATAGTACCAACCTGTGACTATGGTGGTCCAGTGGCGAGTAACCTTGCCTGCCGTGCAGGAGGCGATGGTTCGATCCCCGTCCAGGCCGACTCGTACCAATGAGTTTTTCGGAATTTATGTACGATTATGTATGGCTTTTCGGTGAAGGACAACATCGTGAGGAAACCTATATGCTTCAATTTCGAGGCATGTATTGTACCCACTGTCCATTATAAGTGGCGACGGGCTCACTACCCGTCACACTGGACAGAGTTTCGGTACTAGTAGTGAAACGTGGATGTTCTGAGGTTTCAGAATATCTCTGACTACCCCCTCGGGGAATATAGTCGTGAGCTTATGCCTATGATAATTTATTCACAAGACAAAACGTAAATAAGTCCAAAGTATTAATTTCAAAGTTCGTCCGAACTTTGACTTTGCCGTAGTTTTTGATTTCATATACCTACCATAATATTGCAACTCTTAGGGTCAATATCTTGAGCTCAACTCGAGTCCAGAGTACAGAGGGACGCTATTTTTAGGACATAAATCCCATAGTAACAGAACAGAAAGCTGGTAGTTGTAGCAATATTTCTGACCACCCCGAAAGGACGAAAATTTTTGTCCGACTCTGACACAACATAACCCACACAAATCAAGTATGCATGCTGTTGGGTGGCAAGAATATGGTGGCATGTTGTTTTTGTTTCATAAACTTAGTCGTATTCGGTATGATTGGCTGTACTGTCTGTTTGCTGGCTTAAAAGAGCTCTCATGAGCTCTTTTTGTTCTACCATTTTTGGATCGTTTATTGTAAATCTAGTTCTCTTCCATATAAGATATCAACGTATATAGCCTACGTCAAAACCGTCTGCTGGTGAATGGTATTATTTATTCCAGTGGGTGGAAATATGTAATACCACTCGATTTAATTCGTCTTCCTATACCTCCAACTATTTCAACGTCAGATAAAACTCGTGCCTGTCCACCGTCCTTTATATTCCTCAAAAAGATTCCTTTATCCTCACGCCGCTGTCCGACCAAAGCAGAAGGTCCTGAATAAATTCATCCGACTCCATTAAAACGTCACTCAAACACTCGGAGCGAAAGTGTTTCGTATACAACGCTACATTTCAGACGGAAATATTACTTACCTACCTACTTGCTTTCTATTTTTCATTAATTTTTAATCTGATACCTTTGAAGGTATGAAGAAAATGCTGTTAAAAAATTTGCTAAGGGTCTGGTTTTTTTATATGTTTATTTTGCTATGATATTTAATGTTATCCTAAGAAAATATTACCGAAATTACCTACCTACTTTTTTTAATTTGAGGTTGTATGAACAATAAGAAACTGAGGTACAAATGAGGCGGTCTTATAGATAGGTAAAGGTCGCACACAGTGTGAAAAAGAATCTGACTTCAAAACGGATAAACATTTTTAGACCGCTGTACTGTACATATTATATTAACTATTATTGTTGATTTATTGATTATAAATATGTCACATACATGTTGTGCTATTTCGAATCAAATTAAAGATTGAAAAATTCGTCTCGGGCGGGACTTGAACCTGCACTATTCCAAACCGGGGAAGTGCGTTATCCAATTTCGCTACCGAGCCCACTAGCCAGAGAACGAAATTTTCAATCTATTGCGTCTTAAGGGGACGTGAGCGCCGTTGGATTAGCGAAATTGGATAACGCACTTCCCCGGTTTGGAAGAGTGCGGGTTCAAGTCCCGCCCGAGACGAATTTTTCAATCTTTAATTTGATATTATATTAAATTATTGGTTTAATTAAAAGCTCTTATATTTCAGATATTCACTTAAAAACACACACAAACATTTTCTTTAAGGTACGAACATTAATGACACCACCAATCAAGATTTTAGTAGAATTAATATTTTTTTGGCCTCTGAATTTGTATATCATTTTGTTTGATAAGCAATGAGGAATTATTGATTAATTAGAGTCACAATTAAAGGTAACATATACTCCATTTCTAATAGCAACTGCATTTTAAGAAGAAACAGAGATTTGAAACACTTCTTCTCACTTATTCTTAGAACAGCTTTAGTAACGTCCAAGATAATATGTCGGATTTGAAAATCAGAATTTGCAAAAAATCTATTCGTCCTTATTATAATTTTTTTTTCGCTCAAATGTCTTTCGCTCAAGTGTCTTTCGCGCAAAGGGATTCGCTCAAATGTCCTGATACCCACATGGATACCTTTCTGGCGTCATTTTTGACCACATTTGTGGTTTATAATGTGGTCACTTTTGCTTTTTAATATCATGTATTCACTTGTTGTGAACTGTAAAATGATGTGTGTGTCTTATGCAAATAAATTGTTTTTATATCTACACCATGTAGGCCATTTAGGACATTTTTAGTGACCACTATTTTTTGTGTCAAAACTAAATGGAAATAAGAAATCAATGTAAATATGGTGTGGCGCTATCATCACTGCTGTTAACGCCTTAAGTCTTATTGATGCTTTTCGTCAGCTTACTGTTCGAACTATCATAAAGTTTTACCGTAAAAATCTCCTCAGAGCGTCGTGTGCCACGCCTTAACTAATGAAATAGCAGATTGAAAACTACGGATTTATTCGGATATGATTTAACAATATGGTTTCTTATCCAAATTGCTTTTAAAAAGAAGATCATCAGTGCGTCTGTACCAGAAAGTTGGAATAGATATTGTCTATACCTGGAGAGCAGACTGCTTTACAAGCGGTGAAACATGATTACATGAAAATACTCCTTGGCGGGCGGTAATGTTCGTCCTTCTTTCGTATATTCCCATCGTTGTTTCTGACGTCAAGTTTGTCCCTTTCTAATCCAGTGACAAAAATTGATAGAAAAAGTCAAGTAAAATCAGAAACATCGACGATGGACACGTACGAAAGAAGGACGAATATTACCGAGACCATAGTCAATTTTCGTGTTTCCATGCTTGTGAGGCTGCCTGTCCACTGAAGCGGAGCGAGGCTGCGGAGCGGAGAAACGAGGGAATTTCGGCCAATGTGATTGTATAAAATCTCCGCTCCGAAATATTATGCAATCCTATAGGTTGATATTTCTTCGTTTCTTCGCTCCGCAGCTTCGCTCCGCTTCAGTGGACAAGCCTAAGGAGGTTATGGATCCATTGATTCTAAATCCATGGTCTACTTTTTGTTAGGTGTAGATTTGACAAAGCGCTTCGGAGATGGACATGAAACTCTATAACGAATGACAGCAATCCATATGCGATAAATCCGTCCTATAAGTATAAAGTTTTTTATGTTGCCCTTCGAGTGTGTACCTCTTCGTTTAATGTAACTGATATCAGTGTCAAAGGGAAAATAACTTTTTTCCTAAAATAATAAACAGATTTCCAAAACTAAAAAGATAAAAATAATAATACAACCTATGTATCGTACATTCACATCTTTATAGGTGTAGTTCTTTTGATTTGTTTTGTTGGAGTGTATTTACTTTGTTACTAGAAAACAATGTGGTTTTTCAATCGCATCTTACTAAAGTATCACGACGTAATACAACTTTTACTAGATAGAATATAAACATCAAAAGTTTCGTCCACTTTAATAATAAAGTTTTATAGCAAAATAAAAACATGGTTAATGAAAAACTTCAGTAAACTCTGCCCTAGAGAAATTATGCAATCTAGTTTCAAAGTTTTGTCTGTTACTACTTTCTTTCAAAATACATTAAAATTTTGTCCTGTACTTCCCACGGCTGGGATTTTGCTGACAGCGAGATTAAAATACAAAATACGTTGCATTTTTATCATTTTAAAGCAGTGGAAAGTATTTGTACAGACTTTATAACACAACGACGCATGATACTGTGATCATACATGATCTTTTAGAAAAATTGTCGTCTTTCCATTAAAATTTGAAAACCAACGCGGCCGATTTGTGAAAAGTCTGATTTAATTTTCGCGAATTTCTTAGAGTTACGTATCAAATGATTCGAAAGAAACGTTTTTAGATTTTTTTAACACCTTATAATTGTGTCCCCACACTGTTAGACATAGGACCGCACCTCATCGAGGTCCTTGGTACGAATTTATTGTATATAAAAAGGAACTATACGTTATCACTAGTGTTGCCGAACGATAGTCGACAATATTCTATCGATAGTCAACCGATGATAAGAATTATCGAGTATCGCAATTCGTCAATAGTATTCACATGAGCTATCATATTATTGTTAGGACTATCGATAGTATGGCCTTTTTCATACGATAATCGAACTATCTATTGTAAAACTATCGATAGTTCGACAACACTAGTTTTCACTGTATTGCGACTGAGCCTTTACTATATTTCAAATAGCAACGATATTTTAAGGCTATTTTGAATTACAGAAACAGATTTGAAACACTTCCTCTCACTTTTTCTTAGAACAGCTTTAGTAACGTCCCAGATATGTCGGATAGTGTATCTTTTATAATAAATAAATTATTTTTGCAAATCAGAATTGGCCAGAACGCTATAAATGATCCGGAATATCTTGTCGTCCTTATATGAAATGAAGTACTAAACTAATCCTGAAGATGACTTAACCAATGAGGCATGAAGGGTTAAAAATCCTATACTTATAGTTATACAAATGTTATAACGATCGGATAGTCGCGACGCAGTAATTAGTGAAAATCCCAGCTATTGGGCATGGTGCCAGGACGGTGCGTTTTTCACCATGAAATGAATGGGCCGTTGCTGTTACCTATGTTATAGGTGAGGGGTGAATCTTTGATGATGTAGCTGTGAGGCTACGTCACGGTAATGAGACTATCAATTGCTACAATGATGCGATTGATCAATTGTAAACAAGTATATTTATGATAATAATAATGGAACAAGTAAATTTTATGTTCAGGAACACATGCCACGTATACATGGTGTAAGGAAAAGTAACAGTAACCTTTAAACCACATACTCTACCCATCAAACTGAACAACTTTTACAATGGGCGCAAACCAAAAATCAGCTGTTCCATACTAAACTTCAATGCCTACTCGACTCCAATGTATGGAACATCAGCATTTTTTTTGTTCTGACAGGTTTGCTCCAATACTAAAAGTTGAGCAGTTTGATGGGTTTACAGGTTAATGGTGATTTTCCTTACACCCTGTAAAAGCAAGCACGTATCTATAACGTAATTCTGTTACAGGGGAGAAAATTCATGTTCGGGGGATTCATTGAAAGAACAATGTAGGTAAATGAAATCACCGAAATAAGTAACCAATACATATTTTCGGATTTCAGGGGGAGATAAACACCAATAACAACTTTTCCATTCTTTCTTTTTCCTTTGAATGTGTAGAAAATTAAAATACCGGGTTTTAGGGTAAGCAGTTGCATTACTTTAAGGGGCGATTGTACCCATGTACCTACTGAACAATTTTCCCTAAGAAACCTATAGGAAATTCGCAAAACAAATTTCGGACTTTCCATACTAAATGCAATCAGCTGATCGAATGTTTATATGAAATAATATCGAAATTTGTTTTCTCGAATTTCCTATAGGTTTCTTAGGGAAAGTTGTTCAGTATCATGGGTAGAATCACCCCTTAAGAGAAGTTTATTCCGAATGCGTAAATGTAATACAAACGAAGTCTGGTGATATTTTCAATACTAACCAATTAAAGTCAATGAAATTTTTCAAAAACAATCTAGAAACTAATCTCTATGCTTGTATGAAGACAGATTTTCATTAAAATATAATATAGTTTTAGTGCTAGGATTAATTTAAGATTTTTATGGAAATCTTTGAGGCACTGTAACTTTAAAACTATACATTTTAACGAAAATCTGACGTGATATTATAAGCATAGAGATTACTTTCTAGATTGTTTCAGAAAAATTTCACCGTCTTTAATTGAATGAATGAATGAATGAAATATACTTTATTTACACCAAAAGCAAAATACAATATACAATAGGAAACAAAACTGATTATGGTACAAATAAGGCAGTGTTATCGCTAATAAGCGATTTCTCAGCGATTTTGCTTTTTTTAATTGGTATAGTATTAAAAATATAACCAGACTTCGTTTGTATGTAGCGCTCCAACAGTAATATACCCTTAAAGTAATGCAACTGTTTACCCTAACACCCTGTATTTCAACGCTAGATTATGATTTATGGTGTAAAGCTAGAGGATCTAAACATCAACCTATGCAGTAGAGTTGAACAAAATAGCAGAGATGTTCATAAAGCAGTCAAAGATGACCCCAATATCCTCTCCATCGATGCTATCACGGTATCGGGAAGTGAATAATGCAGGGAGCTAACGTCCGTCGCATGCTCAATTAGCCGATCCGTCCGTCACTAAAACCGGACCATTCCGGATTGTTCCGGTTTTGGAAATGCATTTGTACTGGATTTTAGAGCCATTGTTAGTTTTTCCGGGAAATATACGCTTGGAATAGCCTCTGTGTTGTGATAGTTCACTTTATAAATTTAGATAGGTTGAATAGGTATTTAAATATATATAAGAAGGTTCCATTTGCGGATGAACCGACCGACCGACCGACCGACCGACCTACCGATCGATTTTTTTATGGTTGATCTTTTTTCTTATGACGTAACTAAGCAGAAATGTTTATAGATTTTAACTTATCTAGACCCTTGCATAATGACACTGGTACCGTTGACCCGGTTTCAGGATTGAAGAGCAAATGAGTAAGGTTGTATGGAGAAAATTTGTAAATTTTTTTGTTGATCGGTCAGTAATAAAACTTACATAGGTTTTTAGAGGACCTTTGAAAATACATTCATTGCTAGGGTGCATCGGAGCTATGCTATTAAGGCACAAATAGTGTGGGAGAAATCGCTTTTTAGCGCTAAGACCGCCTTGTTTTACCGCTCCTGTATTTATTTACGGTATATGTTGTTGAATAGGTTGATTCGATTGATTGATTGATTGAAAATGACTTGATTCTTAAAGGCTTTGGTTACTTTTTCATGAACCTTTAGAGTCAAATATCTCAGCTCCGATGCGATCTAGGCCATAAGTGTTTATTACAATGTTTGTTTTTTATAGTACTATAATTATAAAATACTTTGATTGGTGGCCGCGACTGCTATAAAAACGGCAATACCTTTACTCATACCCATTTTGAAAGCAGATACGGGAAACAACTAAGTAGTAGGTATTCTACCTAGGTGCAAAGTCAACACAAACGTGAAATTTTTGGAAAAGTGGATTGTTATGAATCGATCCACCCAGTTTAATTCCATATCAATGTGCGATAAATGCATGCATGCATATGCTCACGACTATATTCCCCGAGGACCCCCTCGGGGAAGATAGTCAGAGATATTCTGAAACCTCAGAACACCCACGTTTTACCAGTAGTACCGAAACTCTGTCCAGTTTGATGGGGGATGAGCCAGTCAAAACTTATAATGGACAGTGGGTACAATACATACCTCGAAATTGAAGCATGCCGGTTTCCTCACGATGTTTTCCGTCACCGAAAAGCCAGTGGTGTTACAAATCGTACATAAATTCCGAAAAACTCATTGGTACGAGCCGGCCTGGACGGAGATCCAACCATCGCCTCCTGCGCGGCAGGCAAGGTTACTTGCCACTGGACCACCACGGCTATGTGCGATAAAGTTGTCACAAAATGAATAAGCCACGAACTTTACATTAGTACCTAAGGAAGAAGTTTGCACAAAACTAATAAAGCACTATATGATTCAGTTACTTTTGCATTCAAGACTATTTTTCCACCACTCTACTGAATGTCGATAAAATATGTAAAAGCTGAACATAACGCTCCACTGCCCACGCGCAAGGGTAACGTTAGGTCATCGCACATGACGGGCAGTCGACGACACCGACACGACACGTAACAGCCGACACGACGTTGTCGCGCCACTGCCTCCGACGCACTTTGTGAAATTCCATGCTTCAGTGCATGGAATTTATAGCACGAATTTATTTGCATTGCAATAAACTTATTGCCGTTTGGTTCTTTCGAATGCTTGCACTTCACAGGGTCTATTTGTCATAGACCTACAGGAAGATGGCTCAGGTATATCACAAATGACAAACAGGGGTTTCTAGGTGAAAGTACGGACAAATATAAAAACGTGAACCCAGTAGATGTTTTGGTTGCATATTTCCCTATTATTTCACTCCTTTTATTTGTGTCGAAAACCGCCCCGACGCAAATAGTCTAGGAAAAATAAGGTTTGAGATTGCATTAAAGACACTTTAGTAAATTGTGTTTGAAATAATATTACTGTTAATTTATAACACTTTTGTCGAGATTTCGTGGTTATATAGGCTCAGGAACCTGAGAAATACTTTAAAATCGATATTAATGTACAAATGGCAAGCTTATTTCTAAAAATATTTCGACCAGCATACCAGCAATAGAGACAGTTAATTATCAATTGGCAAATTTAATGTGTAAAAACAAACAGTAGTTAATGTTGTTTTGAGGTTATAATTTTTGAATACTTACAAAATATTAAATATCTACCCAAATGAACGATATTAACCGTGGATTATTATTGTTATAAGTAAAACGTATTGAACGAAGCCATCCTGTACAAAATCGCCAGTTTTCCATTTTTTGTTCACACCTAAATTTAATGATTTGTAAATGTCTTAATTATTCAATAATACAACATAAAAAATCGGGGATTATTGAGAATTTATGTTTTTCAGGTATGTATCTACTATATTCCAAATTTTCACCAAAAGTGCAATTAATGCAACATACTCCATACAAAAATCCGTAGATTTCCCCGACTAAAAAAGAGGGGTGTTACAAGTTTGCCACCTGCGTCGGTCTGTTAAAAAACCCTCATCGCCAAGTGATTGTAAAAAATCAATGGTCATTTCATAGCGGTCCCCTACGCATTAATTAACCTAAAATATCTTAAACAGAGTTAGAAAACATACATTTGCTTACATCCTACTAATATTATAAACGCGAAAGTATGTAATTATGGATGGATGTTTGTTACTCTTTCACGTAAAGACTAGTGAATGGATTTTAATTAAATTTGGCAAACAGATAGAATATGATCTGAATAAACACATAGAATACTTCTTTAAGGTCTACGCAGACGGAGTCACTGGCAACAGCTAGTCAAAACTAATAGTTGCCCGAATTATTTTTTACTTTTTAAATGTTTGTTTTCGATGATAGGGGCTTTTAATGTGATATGTGTTAAATACTAAGTTTATGTGTAGTGCCATGCCTATAGAGGTGGCCACAGATGCTACGTCGTACGTCGCGTCGCGTCGTGCGTCGTCGTCGTCGTCGTACGGTATACCGTACGACTGTGATTTATCAAGCACCACGGAATATCTAAGAGTACAACAAGCACGAAAAGAGTCCCTTATGTCAAACAAAGTTCAGTTAATTCGGATTCGTGACCCAAATCACGTTGATATTTTTGTAATAAGACAGATTTATTAATGAGCTCGCGACAATGTGACCTGTGTGCTTGCTTTGTTAGCAAACTCGTTGAATATTTAATTTTCCTCTTTGCTAATCAATCAAGTTGTTCCAGCTTTGGTTTAATCATAATGTTCAATAATATATGCATATCATCATCACCATCAGCCTATCTACAGGGTAGACAGTTGCATTACTTTAAGGGGTTATTGTACCCATGATTCATTCATTTTTTCATTCATATTCAGCCCGTATCCACCCACTGCAGGGCATAAGCCTCCTCCCTATTTTGCCATCCTTCTCAGTGCTGTGCCAGTCGCATCCAGGTCATGCGGATACTTTTCCAGATGTCGTCAACCCACCTGGCTACCGGACGACCCACTCCTTTTTTGCCTAATCTCGGCCACCACTCTGTTACGGCTTTGCTCTACCTGCCATGATACTGATCAACTTTCCCCAAAAAACCTTAAGAATATCGAAAAAAAAACTGTCGTCTTTTCATAAAAAGTTAGATCAGCTGATTTCATTTAGTATGGAAAGATCAAAATATTTTTTGAGTATTACCTCTAGGTTTCTTAGGGAAAGTTGATCAGTATCATGGGTACAATACCAAAATCCTGTATATATACGTCCCAATGCAGGGTACAGGTCTACAAGTCATGGTCAAGAAGGGCGTCAAGCGTATGCAGAATTCCTCACAATATTTTCCTTCGCCGTTTGAAAGCAGTCAGTATTGAGTACATACGTTAGAAAAACTCACTGGTACATGGTAAGACGTCCGTGCGGATTCGAAACTCTCCACAACAACGCGCCACCGACGCTCTAAATGATATATTCTCATGCTTTATTATCCCTAAGCTTCTACCTTCGAAATACAAAGGAGAAGTCAATAGTGAGAAACGTACTTTAACTATACCTACGTACCTACTCGTACACAATGAATGAATGCGTTGTATTTCTACGATGGATAAAACAATCAACGGTTGACATTTTTAAGTATGGTTTTACGTTTCTGGATAAGTAGTTTTCAGATTTTACGTTCACAACTTGCACTTCCCGCCTAACTATCAGAGTACTTCGGCGTCCGGAATTATTTTTTATCTATGAAGCTCTCGCGACTAACTTTTGTGAATACAACGTGAAAGCGCAAATGGCGCTTCAAAAATCCTCGATCAAAAAGTTGGACGTGACGATGGATGGGCAAATTAGATTTGTTAGTGAAAGCACCCGCCCGTAGCCTCACAGCCTCACTCACATGTGTGAGGTACCTGTATGGTTAGAGATGATTCTCAGCTTGTTGAAATAATTGAGGTAAATTGACAGATGTACGTTTTATTTTTGAAAGGTGAGAGAATATAGAGTCGTACTCACAGAAAATTATAAGAGGGGTTAGAAGTGCAAAGTTGGCGTGGAATGTGTCGCCACAGGTTATGCAATAATTTGCATAACACCATAAGGCGCGCGGCGTGGTGCGAGCGAGAGGGCATGAGTAATTGTAGCAGCGTGAGCGGGAAGACGAGTGGCGACCGCCGTCTCCGAAATAAAACCGCTACTTTGCATTTCTAGCCCCTCTTATAATGTTCTGTGGTCGTACCTATAAGAACATAAAACTGAAAGACTTTATCTATGGATACAAAAAACGCGAAATAAAAATCTGCTGTTCAATACAAAACTGCGGTAGGTAGTCGACTCAAGTGTTTGGAACTGAAAATTTCTTTTCGCGTTTTCTATGTTGGCTTCATAGTGAAAATTTTTCAGTTTAATGGTCTTAACCACGCCTTTGAATATTACTATCCCCTTCTGTTACACCCCGTACATTCCGCAAAGGAGTATTCAGAGATATTCTTAACATACCATAATTATTTAGAATATTTAAATTTCACTAGCAGTGCCCAAAGACTGCCCAAAATGTAACAGGTGAGTCCGTCTCGGTTCTCAACATATTGTCCCCATTCCACGCCAAAACGCCAAAACTCTAATGTTTAGGAAATACGATAAACTCAATAGTACCTATCCTACTATGGTGGTATAAAGGTGCATTAACACCAGCGCGACCTGAGTGTCGCTAATTGACATTTGGATAACTGTAGCTGTGTCCCGTCCTGATTCAGATTTGTCGATATACAGATGCAAAATGCTAAAAACTCATACCTACGTTAATTACATCGAGATCAATACTTAAAAGTATCTGTTGACTGTTATGGTACATTATAAGGAAGAGTATCTAGTACCTACTACAGTACCATGAGTTTTCATAGTACTTTACTATTGTAGTTACGTCGCCAATTTCGTATGGCTGAAATTAGTTCTCGACGTAATCACTAGGTGCGCTGTACGAAATTGGTGACTTTACTACAGTAGTCAATTACAGTAAAAACTCATGGTAGGCCTACTGTACAGTGTTATAACCTAATGTTTTTGGTCAACTCTTTCATTGCAATTTTTCAATCTTTCAATCCATCAAAAATGTCTTCAATCCCGCTTCCACTGCTGTTAACCACATTTAAAATACCTACCTAAATTACCGACAGCTTAGGCAGGTTAAAAATTAAAAAATGACAGCTTACGATACAGGATACGAACCAATAACGAATAGTAGTCGGGGAAAATAGCAGAAAATAGTAGTTGAAATACAGTCAGTAGGAAAAACACGAGGTATTTACACGTTAATATACCAAAACATACAAAACTATGTTCAATTATGTGTAATTGAACATTGTTTTGATTTTGACGCATTTAATTCTTTGAGGGTACAATATGTAGTACATACTCGTTCAGCATCAAAACGGTATGGTAGGAAGCTAAAGAATAGGGGCACTGCACAAATGTTTCATGCCATTTGCGAGGATCGATCCCGACGCAGCAGTAGGTATCCTATATTTATCATCCGACGACTGGCGATATAAATAGTTATCTACTAAAAATGTTTCTACTGAATTCAAAGCTTTTACTCTAAAGAATTAACTACAGGTATTTTAGGTATGTTACAATTAGTTAAACGACGGCGAGACAGAATTTTTAGTACAAGTCAGCCCGTTTACTTTTGCTGAAATTTGTTTTAATTCTAACGTAACTTATATATTTAGATATTATTATTAAGATGGTGACGGACTCACCCCCCGTCACACTGGACAGAGTTTCGGTACTACTGGTGAAACGTGGATGTTCTGAGGTTTCAGAATATCTTTGACTATCCCCTCGGGGAATATAGTCGTGAAAAAATGTCAATCGCTACTCGGCCAAAATTTATGAAACAACTGATTTTTTTCGCGATTTCAAAGTTTGTACTATATTAAAAGATGTTCAGTTTTATGGTCTGAAACACCCCTCAAGTATGTTTACTCCCTGAATTATAGAATAATATATTTAGTTGACGTTACTTTAATGTTTGCATATTCCGATTTTCCTATACAAATCTGGGACCTGAATTTGGATCGTGGATATCCACGTTTCACTAATATAATAGTGTTTAGAATATCTCCCTGACTACCCTCGGGAATATAATCGTAGGCATAATTTTATTCCAAAAAACACGAATATTCAGCATGAAATGGATATTATTCTCCAGCTATTTCAAAAGAAATCATTATACCTGGACACATATTGTGTCCTGTGTCATGTGTCAAGGGTCTAGACTCGTGTATCTAGGTACATGGAATGAAGATATATATAAAATCCAGGTGTTGTGATATTTGGCAAAGGGTCAGTCCTGTCGAAGGCAAAGGGATGAGCTTACTAAGTAAGAATCTATGTAAATTTTCAGGTGCGGCTTAGTTGAAAAGTTGCAGCGGATAGAGGTCAACGTTATTTAGAACAAATGGCAATTTCCTCGGGCGGCACTTTACTAGGGGCGGCAAATTCGAAAAATCTAGATTGATTGAGCTCTGTCTATAACCAATTCCTAGAGGTAAGAAAAGTCGATTTTAAGAAGAGTCGCTCGCTCTATGTTTTTGTCCTAAAGAGTTCTGAGTTCTGACCACAGCTTACGCGCTGCTATAAATTTCGAGCTTGCTTTGCTCGATCCATAGCTTTTACTTAGGTTACTTTGCACATGTTTTGTACTGAAAACTCTGGCTCCAACCGATTCACGTCGAGGAGAAAAGTCGAGCTCGCTTCCCTAACTCTATGTTAAAATTTTTGCATGACCACAACCCGAATGGTTGTACTAAAGTTTCAAGCTTAATCTTTTGTGTAGATAATATTATTAAGTACCTATTTATTACTTACATGTTAATATTATACCATAATGTAACTTGACTGTGATTGCAACTGACCGTGATCACCAGAAACCTCTGTTCCCTTACCTCTTGAACAGCAAGACATCGTGGAATCCCAGAGGCCGTTCCGGTTGTCGCACTTTACGACCGCGGCCGAGATCGCAGCGATCCTTCATAAATGTAACTCGATGCCTAGCTATTTATAATTACCCTCGATCGCTCTGCTGGGATTGTCGCTATGAATATAAAGAGGTTGTTCTGTTTTATTCCCTTATCCGTTAATAAGGTTTTTTTTTGAATGAGCTTTGTGGTAAACTAAATTAAAATATTGTGCGCTGTTTGTTTGGAGCCTTTGTTTTAATTTTGAGCAGTTTCATGTCATACCAATGCACATGTTAACGCTGGCTTTCTCTAGAGCCGTGTGAGGTAGCGAGGCATTCTTTTCGAGCTTTGATAGAATTCTACTAAAAGCTACTAATTATTTAATTAGCATTTGTTAAGACTACCCTTGTGCACCAGCAACAACAGAATGGAGATAGTGGAAGTATTATATCCAATATTAGATAAAGGAAGCTGCTAATTATGATGAAAATAATGCCTCTAGTGCTTATAATTTTAGTGGTTAAGTTAAGTTAGCTGGCTCTAACACTTTTATAATTTTTGTAATACCTATAAGTAATTAAGCTCTTTACTTTTATGCTACATTGTAAAAACGGTTAACATCATTTACGATTACTTCATTAATATGTACATTATAATGTGGCAATGCAATACAAATATCTTAATCTTAATCTGAATCTTATAAAAGAACGTAGTAAGTACTAGTTCATCAGTTCAAGGTCGCTCAGCGAGCTATGGAGAGAGCTATGCTCGGTGTTTCTCTGAGAGATCACGTCAGAAATGAAGTGATACGTCAGAGAACTAAAGTGGTTGACATAGCTCAGAAAATTAGCAAGCTGAAGTGGCAATGGGCTGCCGAAGAACTGACAACCGGTGGGGTGTCAGAGTTCTAGAGTGGAGACCGCGAACTGGTAGGCGTAGTGTGGGACGCCCTGCTGCCCGCTGGACAGACGACCTAAAAAAAGTACCGGGGAGCGATTGGATGAGGAAGGCCGAGGACAGAGTTTTGTAGCGCGCCTTGGGAGAGGCCTATGTTCAGCAGTGGACGATGATGGGCTGATGATGAAGTGCCTAGATAATGTGTTCCTTCATTGTATTATTATTGTACTCACTTTTATTAGTTTAAATGATATATTCTAAATAATAACAATCTTTAAATAAAAAAAGAATAATAAAAACAATCTATCAACAACCTAGTCATTTACCTAACAGCGAAATGATTGCAAAGCCTCGTGACCCAATAAACAGAACGCAAAAGCCCAAGCAATCCGGGACCAGTTAAAATTAATACCGCCAACATTTCATAAAGAAATGAAGAAACTAGAGAGGCGTATTATTTCAAGCTGAAGGCATTAGAGACGAAGAATATTGCCCGGAGGCAATTTACGACTGGCATCGCTTGCGGGGAGCCTTATCCTCAATATTAAAGATTTCATTAAATCATGCCTCGACCGCAATAAAACAGTTTGATACCGCATTTATGCCGTTCGGACTCGGGTGACCAAGTTAATGACGTGTACATTTTGACCCTTATGAGTTGGTGCAAGGGGGAGGCGAAGAGCGATTAGGTCTTAGACATGATCTAAGGATTAGGTATTGGCAAGCGGGCAAAGGAACCAAGCGATACTAGCTGAGAAATTGAGTGAGATTGAGTATTAAAATTGTAATGTAATACTTATATTTAAAGAATTTTAGTAAATGTTCTGCACGCCCTCTCTCGAATTATATATTGCATGCTCATAGGCAGATCACAGAGCTCTATGTAAAATACTGTTAACCACCTTTATATTACATGTGTCGCAATAAAGTCTTTGAATTTTGAACTTAGAAAATTATCTGATGCCATACACTGTATCCCACACAGCAGCTCTACAGTGTATGTGACTTATTATCTGTCAGAAAACTATACATACTCAATGTTTTGCAAAAACGTCACAAATCCCTCGGCTATGACTCTGGTATTGAAAATAAAAGAAGAAAAGATATAGTGGCAAATGTTAAAAGGATACATACAAGTTTTGCTCGAAATCAGTATAACCACCAATCTGCATACCTTTATAATAAAATAAATAAAATATTAAAAATTCATGTAATGAAGCCGCATGATTGTAAAAAATGTGTTGTAAATTGGCTAAAAAATCAAAACTATGATGAAATTGAGGATTTACTGAAACATATAGAATAAAATAAGATATAACCTCATACCCACACTCTCACTCTTATACACACTCGCACACAAACACCTCCACACCACTTACACACACACACACACACACACACACTCAATCTATCTATTCTTAAGATACTTACCTCCATGCACCTGCTAGTAGTACCGATTATTATATTATTATTATATTATAGTATTGTGTGAACTGATCCTAAGATTTATTGTTTGTTGAGGGACTAGTGGGCTGCACTAAAGTTAAACTAAAACTTAAATTCTGGCATGTTTTTCTCATTACTATTTTTCAATAACTTTAACAAGATTATGTTTGTAAAATAAGAAATATTGTATTTCTCAATTAACTGTAGTTAATATTTTTTGTACGAATTAGCTATGTAACTAGTACTATGTTTACATTTCCTTGGGAAGAGCGGTATCTTCTGGCACAGGTGTTTTATAACATTTTTTCAGAAGATTCCAACCACAAGATAAAAATTATGTACTTTTAAGAAAGCGAAATAAAAATATTTTTATTTATTTTTTTATTTTTTTACTGTAACACTGATCGATAAACATAAATTTGCTACCAAGTGCTACCCAGTTTACATTGCTGCAAATAGCAACTATTTTAAGCTTGAAGGTGGGGCAAAGTTCATCCTTAACAACCTATCATGAAGCGGTGATAGGTTGCTAGCCTTTTGCACACACAAAACTCAACATACGAAACCTTAGTCGCCCCGTATGACCGACGGGAAGAAATGGGGAAGTGGATTCTAAGCCGGAAACACAAATGATATAGCCACCATTAACAGATAGGATGTGCTCGTTCGTATTTTTGCCCTTATCTTCGATTTTGTTTTATAGCATGTATGCATATGCTCACGACTACATTCTCTAAGGGGGTTGTTTTATTCCAGTTAATTCACGAAGTTTTCTTTCACCGTTGGTTTCGTGCTAGTTGATGATCCTAAAGTCAACATGGAACTACGAGTATATTAAGTATCTACTTCAAAGCTTTTTGAAAGACATCAAGTTTTGCCTTAATGTGATTTAAAGTGCAATAAGTTTCAATCCAATCACCACTCTTTGCTTTGGTATTAATATGTGGCACATCTTTTATCACGTTTTCGGTATTTTATCATATTCATAATACGACTCTTGAAACGACCCAAATCCAATGTTTGGATTTTTTTTATTTTCCCATGCCTTCCGCTAATCGCTCACGCCCGTAGCTTGTTCCACACCGTCACATAAGTTACAACTCGAGATACCAGTGAAATCTGCTATTGCAAATAAAATTTTACGCATCAAATAGCCTTAAGCCCTTGTATTAGGGTTTATGGTCATTCAAATGTTCGTTTGAGTCTTCAAGGGTCTGGATGGTCAAGTAATGACGTCGGAGATGAAATATGAGGATATTTGACAGGCACGCGTAAATGATGTTAGTTTATCTGTATTAATCTAAATTACACTTGAATACTTGTGTAGTTAGGTATTTAATATGCCTACTAGAACTGATATGATTAACATTAGTCAATCACTGAACTTTAAATCATTATGGTCTGGGTTCGAATTTGAATCCGCACGCATAGGGTGCAACTTGATATGTTGACAAGTTTTTAAGGGGATCATCAGACCATCAAACTGAAAGTTGTCAGTTTGATAGTCTGATCATCTCCTTAAAAAATTTTCAGTATAATAAGACGGAGCCTATTTTCATCTGCAACACTCCTTATGTTAAACATATTTCTAATTAAATTATGTAAGAAACTGCAAAATGAATGGATAAATAAAGATCTTTTATTTATTTTTATTTATTTATATATGTCATGCCGTGCCATAATTAGTTTTTACCCGACTGCCCCAGAAGGAAGGTAGTGTTTTTCAATTAGTACTTGTAAGTAACCAGAGTAACTGACATAGACCAAAGAATTGCTAAACTAAAGTTGCAGTGGGCAGGCCCATTGCTCGCAGACCCGATGGCCGATGGGGCCGAAGATCTCTCGAATGGCGACTGCGTAACAGAAAGCGCAGCGTGGGTAAGCTCCACAAGGTGGACCGACGACCTGGAGAAGGCGGTGGGAACCCGTTGGATGAGGGCAGCGCAGAACCCGTCATTGTAGCGATCCTTGACCTATGCCCAGCAGTGGACGTCTATCGTCTGAGATGAATGAATGATGATGAATGAGTTTTAAGTAACAGTGTTTATGAGTTAAACCAAAATCTCGAAAACTTCTAAAATTAAAATAAATTAACATATTCTAATTTGACTTAGATATACTTAACATTTCCTTTTAGAGACAACACCATAAAGTCAAAATCTTCAGGACACATATTTTAAAACAAAGAAAATTCAATAATCTCCTTTAAAACATATACGTGTAAGAGAGAAGATGCAAGGTACTTAGATTAAACCAAGCAAAGAAGAGGCACCATAAAAAAGATTTATTTGTAAACTAGCGACCCACCCCGCCATATCGCACGATTATACAAACCATCCTGAAAACTGAATCAAAATCCCTACAGCAGCTTCTAAGATTAGCCCTTAAGCGTTCTTAGTTCTTACCGGTTTTTTCAACCGAAGTTCCTGATATGTATTATGTAACACTGCCGAAATATCGGAATAAGTAGATACATAACTGTATTACAAGTCTATTATTGACATTACATTCCTAAACCTTCTACTTCTAGCCAACCGTGGTGGTCCAGTGAGGAGTAAGCTTGCCTGCCAGGAGGCGATAATTCGATTCTCGTCCAGGCCGACTCGTACCAATGAGTTTTTCTGAATTTATGTCCAATTTGTAACACCACTGGCTTTTCGGTGAAGGAAAACATCGTACCTGCATGCTTCAATTTCTAGGAATGTATTGTACCCATTGTCCATTATAAGTGGCGACGAGGTCACTCCCCGACACACTGGACAGAGTTTCGGAACTACTAGTGAAACGTATATAGATGTTCTGACGTTTCAGAATATCTCTGACTATCCCCACGGGGAGTATAGTCGTGAGCATATGCTTACCTTCTACTTAGTGTTTAATCTAAGGAAATACTTCACTTCTTCCGAAACATAAAATTTGGGTCAACCTAGTTACACGATCCTTAAAAACGGGTAATGAAATTTTACCTCTTACACGCTCCTGGGTGCTAGGAATTCAAATTAGGAAGCTTTTCTTTTACCAATGTCAGGAAAAGAGGTTAAGGGTGCTGTCCACGCTCAGATTTCAAAGTTAACTCCTTGCTACAGGGTCCTTCTTAATATGCTGACACTTTTTTAAGGGGATGATCAGCTGCTGTCCCATACATGTGGTGCGAGTAGATTTGCAGTATTGTATGGAGCAGCAGATTTTTTTTTTCTATTTCGATGTTGTTGCCATAGAGAAAGTTGTTCAGTTTTATGGTCTGATCATCCCCTTAAAAAAGTGTCCACATATTAAGAAGGACCCTGTATAATAACGAAACACCTTATCGGTCATTTCAATAATTTTATAATATGGCCACATTTGGAGAGAGGCGCTCGACATTTCTCAGCACGATGAATCAGTTTTAGGTAGCTATAGCTTTGTCGGTGGATCTAGGTATACCATAGTCCACCCGAGTCCATAACTGTTTTAAGAAAACCTCTTCATCGAAAACACGGTTCTCAACCGTTTCGTTCGACGAAGGCACTGTTCAACGATAGCACTTTTCGTCGAATGAACCGTTCACCAACGGCTCGCGACGCCCTTCCTTTTACACTGATCCCTTATCAGACTGTTCTGTATGTCTGTATATATGTCTGTACTGTATGTGACAATAGTGTAGTTCTCCAAAATCGCACTTACTGTCAAAGCACTCACTCCGTATGCCTCTGGTCTATTTTTCGCGTAACATGAAATCCGCAACTTTGAATTTTATTCCCCATAACTTTAGATTCTAATTTTAAATGTTAAAAATCATGAAAAGTAGTCTTGTGTGAACCCCAAACGTTCTAAGTTCGAAGTTATTGTTTCGCAATTATAGGCTGTCTCGTTTAGTGATAAGGTGTAAAATTGAATGTAAATGCACAAGATCAATTGTGCTTATACCGTGGCAGAGGGGAAATGCTACCGCAAGGCTAGTCCTTATAATAATTAGTCAAAGTATTATGAAGTCCCGGGTGTGACTGAACTTTGTGTGATACCTGATCAGAGTGGAAATTTTATTTCGGTGGAATCGGATCACGCGATCTGATTCTACAAAACCATGCATTTTATTTTAGGCGAACGAAACTGATCTCGGGATCAGAGTGCACCTGTCGCGTGATCCGTTTCCACCAGCAACGGATCGCGTGATCAGAGTGGACCCTGTTCAGGCAGTGAAATATAGATATTCTGATATAACTATCAGACCATCAAACTAAACAACTTTCACTACGGAGCCATATCGAAATCGCGAAATAAAAATAGCTGTTCCATAGAAAAAGTCAATAGCTTCTCGAGAAAAATGTATGATACAGCAGATTTTTTCGTGATTTCAAAGTTGGTCCCATAGTAAAATTTTTCAGTTTGATGGTCTAAAATACCCCGATTCCAGGGTGTATACTTTATTCCACGGTTTTTACCAGCATCTCATTTTTATGAATTAAGCAATTATTTTTCCTTTAGTGACTCCCTTCCACAAATCATGTGCTGTTACCTCTACAATTAGGTATTATAGGTACATTAAATTATTACCTGAATCGGCAACGAAAATAGACAAATATCTCCTCATAAACGCCAAAACGAATAAATATCTTAGTCACGTCAAAGATACTTTCACAACTAATTAATACGGGCCATAATCCTCATTCGGGGGTCCCTTGAGGGCCCTTAGCAGGAGGGCCTGGGCCCCTCTACCGTGTAATAATTATCAGAAACCCCTAGGGCCCGTGTGGGCCACATACCGTACCTTTTCTATTTGCATTTCGCAACTTTACTTGGGCATTTATGAGGTATGTATTGCGATTTAATTTTGTGAAAAAGGTTGTTTTAAAATGGACTGTTTCGGGTTGGGAAACTGATTAAATACTTAGAACATTATATTCAGAATCTATGCTACAACTACAAACTGCAACTGTTCTACTTCTTGTATGAAATACCAAATTCAGACTGAATCCATGAAGAGCGAAATAGAATGAATTAAAAACAAATATAATTATCACTGTATCATCTGTACACGTCGACCATGATATAGAAGAACAGCTAATAAAAAGAAAAACATAAATCATTAGGACTTAAGATTACTGACCAAACATAGGTAAATGAAAATCGTAATGCCTCCGTGCTCAATGCTAGACTTCACATACGCATCGGAATTTCTTCTTCAGCGTATGCAGGTTTCCTCACATTGTTTTCCTACACCGTTTGAATGTACATAATCAAGATACACTCATTGATACATGGCACGTCGTCCGTGCAGATACGAACCCGTACCTTCATGATTGAGTGTCCATACCTCTCTCTACGCAACGCGCCGCTTTTCGTGTTATAGTAAAATTACAAAATGGAAAAATTATTATATGCGGAATGAAACAATGAATGTAATGTATACGATCTCTTTCTTCAATAGGTATATAAGGTATAAAATCGAACCTAGCACAATGAAATCTGACTATAAATTCAATTTAACCGAACGAAATTGAGAATCTGATTAAGTTCATACAAAAGGCCGGGCACTATTAAAATATCGCCGTCTCTATGCCATGGAAACCTCAGCTACCGCTCAATGCTAAGGTATTTCCAATTACTCTTCAATCCTTCCATTTTCCCCTTAGCTAGGTATTTTATTAATTCCATCCCTTTCGGTATACCTTTGCATTCTAAAGTAGGAGAAGGACGGAGACATCTGGTTTTGAAATTCAATTCGTTCTCGATGATGCTGTTTGATTTGATACCGAGTTTGAATTCAATATTTTGAATGCTTATGAATAGCGTACGTAAGTGGTAAGCGGTGAGAGTGGGAGCGTAATGTAATGATACTTAATTTATAAAAACTACTTTTTGATGATGATCTTGACTCTTGACGACAAGATTTTTTTTATTGGGCAGTCGGCATAAGCCCACCACACTTTCCCACTAACTCCAGTAAGTCTGCCAGTAACCAACAGCGTTGACCGCACTCGCAGCACTCGCAAAAATAGTAACAAAAAGTATTGAAGCTGTCACTTGCATCAGTATAAGCAGTGTGAGAAACACAGCTTTGACCACTAAATGCGTTTAAGCCTAAACTTATTGGTTCTGGCCAACATATAGCAATGAAGTCCAGCGGATGAAATGCAAGGATGTTTCTTCTTTTTTTTTTTATCACACATGGGTTTGCTCTTGACCTTAATCCAGTCCTCAGGACATGGATGTGGTCGACGATGTAGCGAACTTACCCAGAAGTAGCCTATTCACTCGTACCTTAAAGAAATTCGGGTTGTAAGCGCTCGGAAATACTGACGCAGGCAGGACATTCCACCTTGGCTGTGAGCATTATAAAAGATGCTGAAAGGCGCTTGGTGCGAATATGTAGGATGTCAACCAAGTAGGGGTGATATCCCACAAGGATGAGTCGAAGTGATCTGTCTTGGCACCCGCAACGAATTAAAGTGACACTGAAGTTAAGGAGGCATAGTAATACCAAGCTTCTGATGTTTTTCAAAATCTAACTCTGCTTCGCTCACCGTAACGGGACTACGCAGCAAGCGCCTGAGTTAATTTCCAACGGCCCGCGGGCTCCTCGCACCGTATCTAAATTGAAAAGGTAAGTCCAACTATTTACGTTTGCTCTCATAACAGTCTTTGTTCCATCAAAAGATCAACTCTATTAAACTAATAGGTTATATCTAATTTGTCCTTCCTGTGATGGTTTAGGACAATTGCATTTTGTGTTGCTGTTTTTGTTTTCACACATTTTGTTTCAAGGGGTTATTGCTCATAGCAATGAAATGTTGTCGATATAATTTATTACGTACAGAAATAAACTCACAACCTTAAACTCTTTCGGGGTGTTCAGGAACTACCAAATGTAGGTAAGTATTTTTATACGTAACGTTTTAACAAAGCTCGCCCGCGTTTTAGTATATTGAAGATTTCAGAATGGAATGAGAAGTGAAATGCTGCTAAGGCTGAGATTCAGATCCGATTTTTTAGTCTTAGCTCGAGCTAAGCGTGGCGAAAATGTATGGATTTTGACATACGGGAGTTCGAACTATGACTTAAAAATCGTCTCTGAATCTCGGCCTAAGCGTCTGGCCACCTGAGCTCTATCTAGAAAACTTAGACCAACAATTAAAAAAAAAGTTGCATTACGTATGCATTGTTAGTATACGTAATGCAACCTTTATACATTAACCGAAATGCCTATGGAGACTAATAAAACGACAAAGGAATCTATCAGCTAGTTTCAGAGTTAGTGAGATGTAAAACAAACTTGAAGACTTGACTAAAAGACTTTAAAATCAACTTAATTAAAATAAACTCAGAACTACAATTCCTTGGGTTAGTTGGTATTTGCAAGAACCCGCTGGATATTTAGGTTATAATTATGACAAACAAAGAAGCTGTGGTGGGTGGTGGCGAGTAACCTTGCCTGCCGTGCAGGAGGCGATTGTTCGATCCCCATCCAGGCCAACTCGTACCAATGAGTTTTTCGGAATTTATGTACGATTTGTAACACCACTGGCTTTTCTATGAAGGAAAACATCGTGAGAAAACCTGCATGCTTTAATTTCGAGGCATGTATTGTACCCACAGTCCATTACAAGTGGCGACGGGCTCACTCCCCGTCACACTGGACAGAGTTTCGGTACTAGTGAAACGATGTTGTTCTGTTGTTTCAGAATATCTCTGAATACCCCCCTCGGGGAATATAATAGTCGTGAGCATATTCAAAATCCTGGCATCTCTGTAATCTCAGTTCATCTCATAACTCCGCCATTAACAGCAGATCTAGGATCGTGAATAATTTCCCAAATTACCGCTGTGGGTATCCCGGGCACTCCCGGGGCAATAGGACACATGACAGGGGTCGGAGCGGGTTCATATCCCGCCCCGATAATAGTGTGTGATCAGATGTTTACTTTATTAGTTTTATTACTGGGATTTTACATTAAGGTCGTTTGTTTATGTACGGGAACCATTAAAGGCGGTTTTTAATTACTTTGGTATCAGCAAAAATGTCGTTAAAGTGTCGACTTTAGTTACGTTACCATATGACGCGGAAAATGCCCTTTTGTGAAAAAAAACATTCTATTAAGAGAAGTTTATTCCGAAAGCGCTAATGCACGCTGCATACAAACGACGTCTGGTGATATATTCAATACTAACAAATTAAAATCAATGAGATTTTGCAGAAACAATATAGGCACCCCAACTGATTTACAACAAAATAATTAGACTGAAACAATAATTTCATTATTTTGATAGTTAAAATTTAAAGTTATTCGCACTTTAAGTTTTGAGGCAAAAATGATTTGCTATCATTTCGGCAATGAATGAAAGCGCTATCGTGTTCATGGATACATTTTAAGAATCTTTTTTTGGTAGTAAGTAGGGTGATTGTGCCCTTGCGGTGGGTTGAGATCGACTTCAGTTAATTTTAAATTTAACAAAATTTTTTTTCTATATTTTGAAAAAAATTACCTATGCTGAAACTATGATAATTCGATTCAGCTGTCGATTCTAAACAAACTACTTTCTAGTTTTGCGTTAATTCATTAACACGTTGTATATGCTTGTATGAAGTCAGGTTTTCGATAAAATAAGAAATTTTAATGCTAGGATTAATTTAAGATTTTTATGGAAATCTTTCAGGCGCTGTAACTTTAAAACATTTACATTTTTACGAAAATCTGACTGCATACAAGCATAGAGATTAGTTTCTAGATTGTTTCTGAAAAATTTCATCGACTTTAATTGGTTGTTAGTATTGAAATTATCACCAGACTTTGTTTGTATGGAGCGCGCTCCGAATTATATTCCCTTAAATGAATAACGATACAACGACACAATATACAACGTGTTAATGAATTAACGCAAAACTAGAAAGTAGTTTGTTTGGAATCGAGAGCAGAATCGAATTATCATGTTTTCAACATAGGATTTTTTTTTTCAAAATAATAAATAATTTGTGCGTAATGTTTTAAATTTACCGAACTAGATCTCAACCCGCCGCACGGCCACACTCACCCTACTTACTACCAAAACAAGATTCTTAAAATGTATCCATAAGCACGTTAGCGCTTTCATTCATTGCTGAAATAATAATAAATCATTTTTGCCTGAAATCTTAAATTGCGAATAACTTTAAATTTTAACTATCAAAATAATGAAATTATTGTTTCAATCTAATTATTTTGTTATAAATCAGTTGGGGTGTATGAGGTTTTGCGCTTATTCATTAACACGTTTTGTGTAGTACACTTCATTTTATTTCAACAGTTTCTACTTTCCTACATACAGGGTGTTAACTTAAATACGTAAGTACATAAATATTTTACGGTGTTTCAGTTTTCTCTACATTTATCGCGATGTCGATGTTGGCTCCATATTCAAAGCTTTTCAGTCCTATGATCTGAAACACCCCCTAAAATCTGTAACGATTTACCAGTATACATTTCTATATATACAAATAATTTGATATGAGGTTATCGGAATTTAAGTACACATGCCGACACATCAAGCTATACAAAACCAAAATAAGCTGGCCGCGCGTAGGTCTTGTAACGAATAACGTCGCGCGGCCAGCTTATGTTGGTTTTGTGTAGCTTGATGTGTCGCCGTGTGTACAATTTGTAACACCACTGGCTTTTCGGTGAAGGAAAACATCGTGAGGAAAACTGCATGCTTCAATTTGGAGGCATGTATTGTACCCACTGTCCATTATAAGTGGCGACGGGCTCACTCCTCGTCACACTGGACAGAGTTTCGGTACTACTAATGAAACGTGGATGTTCTGAGTCTTCAGGATATCTCTGACTTATTCGCAAATATACAATACAATACTATATACTCTTTAATTCTTAAATATCATCTTTAAATCAGTATAGAAAGTTGTTGAGAAACGATCCCTCTTAAGTTTTCCCTTCTAATTCTTTCTTAGAAGCTACGAACTCTTGTTAACTCCAGTTCGTATTTAAACTAAGACGCAGTTAATTGAAAAGGCTCTTAAGCAATAACATTAAGTTTCATTGTCGGTCAGCTTTACCGGCCTCTGTCTACCTTCGGGGAGCTTCCAGAGTGCTGGTCGTAATGATAATGTCAATGACCTGGGGGGAAATTCACCACTGTTTGTTTTCTTAAGTTTTCACCTTAACATTATTTAGGTCTCAACATTGATCTCAGTGCTATGAAAAAAATTGCAAACAATTCAGTGAACTATGATGCCAATCGTTTTGAGATTCAAAGTCAAAGTCAAAATAATTTATTCCATTTAGGAGCTTGAAGCACACTTGTTAAACGTATATTCTTTTTTTAAGCTACCACCGCGTCGGAAGGTGTTGTCGCTGTAGAGAAGATGCTGCCAGAAAATCTACAACAATTACAATTAAATTCTTAAGCCAGGGTTATGTATACAGTAATACATACATATTACCACCAAGTTATTTTCGTGAAATTTCAGAGATTTTTATTATATTCTATCTTATTACTGTATAATTATAGCAATATGATGATCGTGGATATTTGACTGTAAATCCTTTTGGACGAGGCATGTTGCCAGTTTTATAATGAATTGTTTTGTAATGGTTTATATTATGTAATTTTGATTGTAATGAATGAATTAAATTAGGAAAACTCACGGATTATTTAGACATTCATTAGCCCCACTTCCGTAAAAATTTCATTTCAGGCGTATCAGCCCGGGAACACAACTCTCCATACTAATCGAAGTAAACGAGCGTATGGCTCCGGTCAGAATTTAGCAATGTGTTCAACAAAGTTAAAACAAAACAAATTATACTATAACGTACATAACAAGTAACTAAGTAGAGTACGTCTAAACATATCAAATACGTCTTGCAGCCGACATGGAGTGTTACCAAGAACCCTCTCCTCTCCTGAAGAGTTCTCCAAACTAATAGATCAGTTACTTATGCAAGTACCAACATAACAGACTCTGAATAGGTACCACTTCATACTGATTTGTGTTTAACATAACTTGTATCAGTACAGTATAATGACTTTAGATTTTAAAAAACCGTTAACGATCGGCTAAGTCTATTATAGTGTGCAAATGTTTCTAGACGACAAGAATAATTAATTAATGATGATTATCAATTTTATTATGAACTACTGTTAAGGGATTTATTGTTAAATGGCTTTTAATTCTTTATTGGACTGGACTCTTATTAATGCTATAGTTACAATGTTTTGTTTATATTATTAAAATTTTGTTATTATATTATTTTTGGATGTATTTCAGATATGAGTAAGTATGTTGGTAATCGTATGAATAATTGTTTGTACCTATGTGTATAGGGTCCAACTTAATATGCTGACACTTTTTTAAGGGGATGACCAGACCATCAAACTGAACAACTTTCTCTATGGGACCAACAATGAAATCGCGAAAAAAATCTGCTGTCCCATACATTTGCTCAAGTAGGTTTGCAGTTTTGTATGGAAGAGCTGATTTTTTTTCGCGATTTCTATGTTGGTGCCATAGAGAAAGTTGTTTAGTTTGACGGTCTGATCATCGCCTTAAAAAAAGTGTCAGCATATTAAAAAGGACCCTGTATTTTAAATACCTAATTATTTTTGGAAGAAACTCTAGACATTTTATTTTGATCAATGACAATGTCAATAATAGTAAATATTTTTTTCCAGTTGTAACATTACATCCACCTACGAGTGGTAACATTATTTTTTATTTATTCAAAATTTTTAAATTTTTTTAATAGGGGTTTTTAACCCTGAGGTTATGCCAGCCCTGATAACATTATTGTACACCTCTAAAGGTACTATGTGGCACAATAATGTTAATTGTCTCAACACCTTTTAAATACATTATCATCATCATCTCAGCCGATGGATATCCACTGCTGGACATAGGCCTCCCCAAAGGATCGCCGTAACGACCGTTGTAACAACGTGTTAATGAATAAGCGCAAAATCACATACACCCCAACTGATGTATAACAAAATAAGTAGATTGTAACAATAATTTCATTATTTTGATAGTTAAAATTTAAAGTTATTCGCATTTTAAGTTTCGAGGCAAAAATGATTTGTTATCATTTCAGCAATTAATGAAAGCGTCAACGTGCTCATGGATACATTTTAAGAATCTTGTTTTGGTAGTAAGTAGGGTGAGAGTGCCCGAGCGGTGGTTTGAGATCAAGTTCATAAAATTTTTCAAAATTATTATTTAATATTTTGAAAAAAAAGTTGAAACGATGATAATTCGATTCTGCTCTCGATTCTAAACAAACTACTTTCTAGTTTTGCGTTAATTCATTAACACGTTGTATACATAACTATAGCTATTCAATAAATTACTTTCACTTTAACTATCCTAACTACATTATTGTTCACATACAACTTTAATCCGTAGTCAGAAACTTTTCTAGTACTGCTTAGGTACCTGTAGGGTAACATGTCACTAACGACAAAGCGAAAAAACAAGAAAATGGTCATGCGCGCGCTCGCTTTTGCATACGCAAAGAAACAAAGACAGATAAGAGGCACGTCTCGATTTTAGTCGTTTTCTCGGGGGTAGGCCCCCAGCTATCTCATTACGTAATCGTTTAGTCTTAACGTTTCCGCTCTCAACGACGGTGTAGGTACAAGTAGGTCAGATAAACAAAACATTTATATTGAAATTTGTGGAGTCAAGTAAGGCTCATTAAGTATTGAAAGTACGGAGATATTTCGCTGTTTTCTCGTGGACCAACTAATTTGCCCCACTGGTGGGTCTACGATTTACGAGGGAGACTTATTTCTCGTAGACCCACTGACTGATGCGGGTACAATTCACATAGGGCATTGAATCACTTTGATTTTGAGCTGTTTTTTATAATAAACGTAAATGGTTACTTAGAACAGAATGTTTTGTTGCGATTTCTATGTTGGCTACTTAGTAAAAGTTGTTCTGTTTTATTGTCTAAACTCGAAAGCATCACCATTAATATGTAATGCATATGAATTTACTGCCAGAACAATACATCATTTAATAATTACATATAAAAGAACTGAGGTTTGGATACTTCCTATAAATTTAGATCAGTAAAAGTAAATATTTCAGTCAAAAACGTTTTTAAAACGAAACGATCTGTTGTAATTAAACATTCATTTAAAAAAAGGAAAAACCAAATAAACAAATAAACCCACATATCTGTGTTTTCCACAAATGGATGGAAAATGTAACAAATCTGTAAACAACGTTTTGTAATTGAGTACAAGTAAATATATTTTCCGGCAATACAAACGAAGCTACGTACGTTACGATACGAATCGAAATCAAAAC
This sequence comes from Agonopterix alstromeriana, assembly GCA_963924505.1. Classification (NCBI taxonomy): domain Eukaryota; kingdom Metazoa; phylum Arthropoda; class Insecta; order Lepidoptera; family Depressariidae; genus Agonopterix; species Agonopterix alstromeriana. The sequence continues at coordinate 2,803,230 of OZ004670.1, read as the reverse complement.
GCAGATTGTTTTTATTTAACGTTGCTTTAACAAACAACATTGAGTTTTAATAAAATTTCGAAGCCGAGAGCAATTTCCTGAATACCGTACACGATACTGAAGTAGATACAGTGATTAAAAACGAGCGAGCTATTTTATATTTGCTCTACCTGATATTACAAAAACAATGAATTACATTCAAAGCAAACCGAAATTTTTTTAGTAACATACAGGATGTAAGTGACAGCCTAGCAAATACTGAAACGTTGAACGCAGACCATCAAACTGAACAACTTTAACTATTTACCATCAAACTGACAACAGATTTTTTTTCGCGTTTCTATTACCAAATAGCAACGAAATTTTAAGGCTGTTTTGAATAACTGAAACAGAGTTGAAAAACGTATTCTTAGAACATCTTTAGTAAGTCAGTGAACCTACACAACAGAAAAACCCACAGAGCGACATGCCCTCAGGCCACGCTCTTTAACAAAGATTTAAAAAAAAAATGTCAAAGATATTATGTCGGATAGTATGTCTTTCTGATAAATAAATTATATTTGCTAATCAGAATTGTCCAGAAATCTAAATAGGAATCGGAATATCTTTTCATCCATGTATGGAATGAAGTATAATGGGGAACTTTCACCAAAATTATAATGAGACATTATCTTAATAATTCAATAATAATAGTTGTGAATAGAACATTACTGAAAGATTTATTCTAATGTTCTTATTTTTACGAAATATTTCAATTATAAGTTACGTGGATCGGAACGTAATTTCAAACACCAATCAGCATAAAGTGACGAAGCAATTAACAACTTGCGTGTGCGTTGGAAGAGTACGGCAACATGTTATAGTGGATGATTTGTGATGAGCTTCAAGCGTCATGAAAAGGAGTGACGTCACGTCATGGCAGTGAGCGTTTTGGCGCGGAATTTGAAAAGTCAACTTTTGATTCGCAATAAATAAATGATTTGTGCATAGGTATTTTACCATTTTTGTTTTTGGTATTTTTATGTAAGCCTTAAATCTTTATGATACATCAAAAATATAAAACTGCAAGTTCCTGATTTATGTAATGATCTTTTATCTATCCATCTCACTCAAATACTACAGACAATACATTTCATATTACAATTACAAAGGTATTCGCAATATACCTCACGGAACAGGTGAAATTGATCAACTTCGTCCTGAACAAACAACGGAATCCTGCCGTTGAGGAAAAACTGAACAATGTATGAACAAAAGTTCACCTGGCCCAGAATAACTGCCGCTTCGGAAATGAAGCCTTTTTGTTTTTATTTACTTGCGTTACGTTTGTTTGATGTAAGGAACGTTATTAGATGAAAGAGTTTTGCTTTTAAAATTTACCTATTGACCTACCTATACAGGTGTAAGACTTTGATTAAGTTAAAATAGGAAGATAGGTGACGTTCTTGCATTACGTACTCAAAAAATGGACCTGCTTTTCATGTCTCTTACGAGTGAAAAGTAATACCGTGTGATTTCTTTTTTTCTTTTTGAATGATTTGTACAACGTGCAAAAGCACACGAACGCATTGTGGTACCTTTATTCCGCCTGAAATAAAATAAAAAGTATCTCAATCACGCAATGCCACTCATATTGTGACTAAGGAAACTAGGCGACGACGGGGGCTCAATATATGGGGTCCATGCGCTGTATTATTATTATTATTGTTGGCTGGGCTATTGCAAGCAAGGGTCGTTATGTAACACTGCTACCATTGCTTGTCTATTCTGTTCGCCCCAAGCTCACCCATATTTTACACATACATCCGAACTATTTTTTATTTTTCTCGGGTATCCAGGTTTCCTCACGATGTTTTCCTTCACCTCCGAGCTAGTGATAATGATAAATCCAACCGTACATAAATTCCGAAGAACTTAGTGGTACAGGCCAGGAATCGAACCGCCGCCACGTGATTGAGTCGCTAGCTCTCTTCCGTATGAACTATCATCGCTCCTTTCCTGTGCTGTAGGCCATTCACCTATCTTCCTGTTTTAATTTAATCAAAGGTGTAAGAAGACCTTCAAAATGAAGAAATTTTACTATAGAGCCAACATTGAAATCGCGAAAAACCATCCGCTCTTTCAAACAAAACTACGAGTAATTATGACTCAAATATATGGGACAGCCGATTTTTTTTCGCGTATTCGATGTTGGCTCCATAGTAATAGTTGTACAGTTTGATGGTCTGAAACACTTACGTATGTTTTGTTACACCCTGTATAGATTTGATTGCCGCGGAACTAGCATGGGATTTTATTGACTATATATCGATAAAATATTGATAAATGGACTTCACTGCACCTATTTTTATATCCCCAGTAAAGGTATAGGACATGAAACTTAAAAAACAAATAAGTATAATGTGTGAAGGCACTATACTCTACATCTCGAATATCTTTAGTTATCAAGTACAACACGAAGTGAACCGTGACGAAAGTAGCTTATCATTGTAACTTTGACCTTGTGTTATTGTATGAAATTCTTTATCATTTTAGTGAGTTGAACAACCGACAGTTGATATCATTTGATTCGCCAGTTCTTGGTGATTGAAACATATTTTTTCCGGTTGAGTTAATGCAATGAAGCAAATCTGAGATAGTCGATCAACCACAGAGTAAATATTGACAAAACTATACTTCATTCCAAATAAGGACGAGAGATTTTCCGATGCCTATTTAGCTTTCTGGCCAATTCTGATAAGCAAATATAATTTATTTATCAGAAAGATGTACTATCCGACATATCTTGGACGTTACTAAAACTGTTCTAAAAATAAGTGAGAGTAAGGGTTTCAAATCTCTGTTTCTGTGATTAAAAAAGCAATAAAAGTTCGTTGCTATTTTGAATGAAGTATACATAGGTAAGAATCGAAACATATTTAATGTACTTACCTAAAATACAGGGTCCTTTTTAATAGGCTGACACTTTTTTAAGGCGATGATCACACCGTCAAACTAAACAACTTCCATATGGCACAAACATCGAAATCGTGAAAAAAAATCAGCTGTTAAATACAAAAGTGCAAACGTACTCGAGCCAAATGTATGGGACAGCGGATTTTTTTATCGCAATTTATATGTTGGTCCCATAGAGAAAGTTGTTCAGTTTGACGGTGTGATCATCCCCTTAAAAAAGTGTCAGCATATTAAGAAGGATCCTGTATAGAAATCAATATCTGATTAAGTTTCTGAATACCCGACACCCTGACGGGTGTAGGTTTTATCTTAATTTTAATCAAAATTAAAATCTAAAGAAAAGTTTAAAGGTTACGTTTTATGCAGAGGGTTAGAAAGTTAACGATCTGCGACATAACCTCATTCTTTTTCGCCGGAGAGCCACTAAACGAAGCCGAGGCAATTCTGGAATAATGACAAATAAAATAAATGCATGATTTTAATCTCGACCGCTAGCAGGGTGTCGTAAAACGTTTACGACCGGCCACTTATTGTTTGGTTCAACTTAGGAGTTTCGGCAAATATTATAAAACTGTAACAGAAGTGTGTCTGTACCACAGAACATTATAAGAGGGGCTGGAAATGCAAAGTAGCGCTTTTGCTTCGGAGACGGGTGTCGCCACTTGTCTTCCCGCTCACGCTGCTACAATTACTCATGCCCTCTCGCTCGCACCACGCCGCGCGCCTTATGGCGTTATGCAAATCATTGCATAACCTGTGGCGACACGTTACACGCCTACTTTGCACTTCTAACCCCTCTTATAATGTTCTGTGGTCTGTACAATGAAGACATTTATAAAAAAAAGATTACGGTATGGTTTTTAGATGTCCCTGACTCCAAATCAACCTTTTTTAGAATTTTTGTCTGTCTGTTTGTTTGTGTGTGTTTGTGCGAGCATCACGCAAAAACTACTGAACCGATTTTAATGAAACTTTTTTTGTTTGATAGCTTATGCTCTGACTTAAAATCTGGTATACAGAGTGTAAGGAAAAGTATAATTTACCTGTAAACCACATACTCTACCCATCAAACTGAACAACGTTTACTATGGGAACAAACCAATCAGAACAACAAAAATATCAGATGTCCCATACTAAACTGCAATACTAGCCCAGTCATTTTACGGAGTTTTGTTAAGACGGGTGGGGAGTAATTATGAATGGTACTTTAAACTATAACCGGAACCATTTAGTGACAAAAAGACTTTAGATATGGTGATAGTGATAGGATTCAGGAACGAATAAAGTGTCAAGTGGTGACAGGTGGCAAGGCTGTCGTTTGCAAAAACACATTTCTTATGCAAGAATCCTTATTCCTTAATCGCGTCCTCGTACGACACCTACGGGAAGAAATGGCTAGAGAAGGAATGTCCTCACCTGTGATTACAATCGCTTTCCCCTTATTCCTTGAGCCAATAATTTTCAGCGACAGCGTCAAACGCTACCACATTTGTTGCCCAACCCTTTGCTAATGCGATTTGTGTTTTATGGCTGACGTAATGTGGTCGCTTCAAAGTGTTGGGAATACTCGGGAACGGTCCTCTGTTGATTAGAGCTGCTATCTTGACTGTAACCCGAGAAGAACGGATGTGACGTCTGTAGTGCTTTACAGACAATCCCTGATGCTTGAAAACAGATTCAGTCTAGCTAAAAGTAAAAAAGTTTTATGAATAATGCGGTCACTATTTGCGAATTAGTTTAGATGAATCTTAGGCCGAGATTCAGAGACGATTTGTAAGTCATAGTTTGGACTCCCGTATGTCAAAATCCATACATTTTCGCCACGCTTAGCTCGAGCTAAGACCAAAAAAATCGTCTCTGAATCTCGGCCTTAGGCTCCCCCAAACTGGTGAGAATTTATCGAGTGATAATATCGCTGCGACTTTGCGATATTTATTTCCAGTATATTTTGTATGGAGTCGCGCGCGATCCTGCACACTGTCACGATATTATCGCTGCGACTTCGCGTCGCGTTGCGTCGAGTCGCACCCTGCGATTATGCGATATTTGTTGTCAGTACATTTTGTATGGGGACGCGTGTGACTCTACGCACTGCCACGATAATATCCCAACCTGACGCAAAAAATAGATCTACACATTTCTTTTTCTAAAACAATGGCCATGGATGCAACTAAGCAAATAAGTCCTTCAGGGCTGCTAGATTATATAATTGGATACAAAAACTGTATAATTGGGTAGCTGTTTGTATCCTCTATGTATCCTGAACTCTCATGTTTAATTGGATACAAAACAAAATCAAATAATTTATAAACTGAAAAGCTCTGCTTGAGTCGGAAAATCGCAGAAGAGTACCTACGCTATATTTCGTTCAAGTTCTATAGAAAATTGTCTCTCTCGGTTGAACCAAAAGATGCTGTAAAGTTGATGGAAAAACACCTTTTGTGAATCAAAAAAACTACCTAAGTTCAAATTACGTGACGAGTAATCATAAAAAACCTAGTTTTATTTGTTTCTGAATATTTTTAACCCATTATGTATCCTGTAATTTTGTATAATTCCTTGTATTTCATGGGACATGGCTAAATAATTATAAAAAAATTTACTGGCAGCCCTGAATTCCTTTCCGGATAAGATCATTAATTTCATCATGGTATGTTTACCTCGGACGGCCTCTCCCAACACTTCCGCTCATCTAAAACCATAATTACCTACGCTAAAAGAGATTTATAAATAAAAATCTTCTGAAAGCAAACTTACGTCATTAACTTACTATCGTAGGTACTCCATAATAAGAATGGCCAGAAGACCCACTACAACTACCAACTAGGTATCTGAAAAGACTGTAGCTGCAGGTAGGTACGAGTACTCATCCAAAAAACTTGCCTTTTGCTTCCGCCCTACCTTAAACCTCCTATGCCCTACTTCAATCCAGTTCTAGCTACGGCCCTGTGTAGTTGTTAGAACACGTTCATTTTTAGCATAGGTATTTTAATGTTTCAGAATCCAAATAATCCACCAAAATAGTACTTAGTAGCATATTTGTCGCGCTCATATCTTGGCACTTCATCATGTCATATTTTACGAGATAGTTCAAGGCAAAGTATATTCGGCAAATAAAGTTCAGTATTTCAGACTCGTGATCACAGAACATTATAAGAGGGGTTAGTAATGCAAAGTAGCGCTTTTGCTTCGGAGATGGTTGTCGCCACTTGTCTTCCCGTTCACGCTGCTACAATTACTCATGCCCTCTCGCTCGCACCACGCCGCGCGCCTTATGGTGTTATGCAAATCATTGCATAACCTGTGGCGACACGTTCCACGCGTACTTTGCACTTCTCACCCCTCTTATAATGTTCTGTGCTCGTGACAAGGTTATAAGACCAATAACAATTGACTTTTTCATCTGGTCTATAGCTTTGTGTGGCAACTTTAGAAAGTCTTACTATTACATATGGGTATTGAACTAAGGTGAAGAACATGGCAGAATAGAAAAAAAACGCTAACCTCGTAATTTTTAAATTTCAGACAACTATATTTTTTTTTGCTGTGGAGTATTGTGTTCTATGTATAAGACTTCAGTTTTAATATTAGTAATTTCGTACCTTACAACTATTTCTAAACGATTGCCGGTAATATTTTTTGTAATTAAAAGTCTCGGGGCTACATTACCTACTATAAGGGGCAAATATTTGTATGATGCATATGCTCACGACTATATTCCCCAAGGGGGTAGTCAGAGATATTCTGAAACATCAGAGCATCCACGTTTCAACAGTAGTACCGAAACTCTGTCCAGTGTGACGGGGGGTGAGCCCGACGCTACATAATGGACAGTGGGTACAATACATGCCACGAAATTGAAGCATGCAGGTTTCCTCACAATGTTTTCCGTCACCGAAAAGCCAGTGGTGTTACAAATCGTACATAAATTCCGAACAACTCATTGGTACGAGTCGGTCTGCACGGGGATCGAACCATCGCCTCCTGCACGGCAGGCAAGGTTACTCGCAACTGATGAATATGAATATTTGTACCCGAGTCATAGATGTTCGTTTCTATTATATATTCTATATCCTTTTCTAGTCATCACTATACAAGTCCAGGCTAGATTCTGGTACTTTAAATATGACTAGATAATTTATGTGACAATGTCGTAGAGATTTATGTATTATGTCAAATAACTTATATTGTTGGCTGTACGTAGTAACGCGAAGGGCTGTGTTTCACGAGTTTATATTAATTAGGTGCGATGGCAGCGACAGCGAGGTCACGTACGCGCAAAGTAGATTATATATGTTCACCCCTAGAGTTCTTCATTACAGTACGTCTTTATTGTTTCTCTGACCTTTTTCTCCCTTAAATATAATGTTATGCCATACGAAATAATACTACGGGTTTCGCATAACTGACAGCAAAGTCACATGAGAGCGTAGGTACTGTAAAAGCCAAAATGCTGCGAGAGGTATATTTAAGAGAAGTTTATTCCGAATGCGTAAATGCGCGCTGCATACAAACGAAGTCTTTTGATATTTTCAATACTAACCAATTAAACTCAGTGAAATTTTGTAAAAACAATCTAGCAACAAATATCTATGCTTGTATCGTGTCCGATTTTCGTTAAAATATACAATTTCAATTCTAGGATTAATTTAAGATTTGTATGGAAATCTTTGAGGCACTGTAACTTTAAAACTGTACATTTTAAGGAAAATCTGACACGATACAAGCATAGATATTGTTTCTGCAAAATTTCATTGAGTTTAATCGGTTGGTATTGAAACTATCACCAGACTACGTTTGTATGGAGCGCGCCAACAGTAATATACCCTTAAAGCAGAAATATCGAAATATATTTTAAAAAATATATTTTTTCTAACACGCCTACACTCAGAGGAAGGACCTCTATATTCTAAAGCATAGAGTCCGCATGAATTAACGATTGGAGTTAGTCTCTTTTGTCTTATGACGTACCTTTAATAGTAAAAGGAGATGGAACTATACGTTTTTTTTTTGCGCCTGTCCACTGTTTTTGACGTATTTCGACGTGCTAGTGTGTGTTTTTTCTTAGAAAAACTAGACCAACTATGACCACTTTACACAAATTTACGCATACTAGCACGTCAAAATATGCCAAAAAGTGGGCATCCTTGCAATTGGTGGGCTCCCTCTATGTCTGTAGGTATAATCTCTTTGCGCCTACAATGCTAGTTGCTCTAGGGCCCTCCCCATATTTGGAACGTTAGTTTTTCGATATATATTCCAAATTCAAACTAAAGCAGCCAGTTTCTTTTGATATGCGGTCTCTACAGTACCTATACAATTCATATACAGTGTCCCAATGCTCTCAATACACATTGGGCACGCGGGGACTATATAGCCCGTATACATCCTCACCATGTGGTTACCTATGACTGTGCCCTAGTAGTAGGAACGATAGAAGCTGATCATGATGTTGCATCTATCCTTTAATATTTGGTACGCTAAAAGTTTCTGGATAACAGCAGGAAGTTCAAGAAACCAATACGTAATTAGCAATTACAGTTTCATTTACAACCTACATAGGGTCTTTCTTAATAATAGGTAGGTACCTAATAATATTATGTTTTTAAGGAGATGATTAGACCATTAAACTAAACCACTTTCTCAATGGGACTAACATCGAAACAGCTAAAAAACTCCTTTGTCCCATTTTGCGTCGAGTACCTTCCTAGGTTTATAGTTTTGTATGGAACAGTAGATTTTATTTTCGCGCTTTCACGTAAGTTCTATGGAACTTGTTTAGTTTGATGGTCGAATTTATCTTATTTGATCATCCTCTTATAATTTTGTGCACTACTAGTGACATTATAAATAATGACCCGTCTGTTACAAGATGCACTCGTCGGAAGAAAGGGACCCCCACCAGCTAAGTTCATTTCCCCATAGGAACAACTACCTCCCGGACACAATCTGCAATGGCAAGTGTGGAGATCCTTAAATCGGCCTCGCACTCAGGTCGGCCGTTGCAGACTAATTTTGTGCCAGTTAGGGATCCTGGTCTAACACAGTGTGATTGCGGCGAACCTATCCAGTCGATGGGTCATCTGCTAGAGTGTCCGCTGTGCCCGAACACCTGCACGAGAGAGGATTTAAATACAGCTGCACCTAACGCTGTCAGGCTTGCCGAATACCTGGCTACTAAAATATAAAACACCACTGAAGAACCATTGACACGAAAAGAAGATGAGTGACATTTATATGGATTTTCTGAATATACGCTTTATTGAGAATATCCTTGACTTCACCATTTAGGAAAATAGTGAGCTTTTGCATACTACTTGAAAACACCAACATTTTCTCTGTAACTTAAAAATATATCATTATTACCGGCTGGAAAAATATGAAAACGGAACGAAGGTAAATTTTCTTCTAGACGCAATAAATAAGGGGCATTTCAGACCGACCACAAAGACTCCTCACAAAGAGTATCGTTAACGTTCGTCCGCCGGGGCAAACAGGAAGCGCCAAATCATTCACCGCGACCGGAAGTACCCCGGCGACGCCGAAAAACTACCCCCGCCATTACAATTAATTTCTACAAACGGCAAAAATTTGGACGATAAATATTTTTTTCTTGTGTAGCGAAAGTTTTTGTTTTTAGAATCGAGAGCTTTTTTTGCGGGATAAAAGAGCGGCGTCTCTTTGTTGGGAAGTGTATTGAAAATTACGTTTTTCAGAAAGATAATAAACGCGTATTAAATTTACTCTTTCCATAAAAATACAGGGTCCAACTTAATATGATAACAGTTTTTAAGAGGATGATCAGACAACCGAACAACTTTTTCTATAGGACCAACATCGAAATCGAGAGAAAAGGCATATTAAGAAGGACGCTATATGTATAATTGTCTTTGACTAATTATTATAAGGACTTGCACTGAGCATTTCCCCTCTGCCACGGTATAAGCACAATTGATCTTGTGCATTTACATTAAATTTTACACTTTATCACTAAACGAGACAGCCTATAATTGCGAAATAATAACTTCGAACTTAGAACGTTTGGGGTTCACACGAGACTACTTTTCATGATTTTTAACATCCAAAATTAGAAACTAAAGTTATGGGGAATAAAATCCAAAGTTGCAGATTTCATGTTACCTCGCCCCCCACAAAAAGTGGCAGAAATGTTTGTTAGTAGAATTACACGCGTAACCAGTCCACATATAAATAGTCAAAGATTATTGTATATACCTACTAGAACATAAAGCTAGATTTCATGAAGGCAGTCGTGGTGAACTAGTGGGCAGGAAATAGCTTCGCTTTCTGTATAGGAGGCGATGGTTCGATCCCCGCCTCGGTCATATCGTTACCAATGAATTTTTAGTAACTATGTACGATTTTTATCACGACCTTTTGCTTTTCGGTGAAAGAAAACATATCGTGAGGAGTGACGATAATAAATTAGATATTCTGAACGTCGGTGGCGCGTTGCGAAGAGCAATGGAAACTCAATCTTGAGGTTCGAATCCTCACAGATGTCATGCATGTACCAGTGAGTTTTTCTAACTTATGTATCTAATACCGACTGGTCTCAAACGGTGAAGGAAAACATCGTGAGTGCATACGCTGAAGAAGAAATTCCAATTCGTATGGTAAGTCTACCAATCGCGTGGTGGACTCACGCCCATACGCCCTTCGCGATGGTAGTCCTGTGCTCTGCAGTGAGACGTATATAGGCTGCGATGATGATCTCCTCTTTCAAGTATTATGCCATGTCAAGACATGAGATACCACCAGATATCGTAATGTCGACGTATCGAATGGTACGTAGCTACCTCAGAGGAAGGATCTCCATAGAGTCCGCATAAATTTACGATTGTAGTTAGTCTCTTTTGTGTTATGACGTACCTTTAATAGTAGAAGGAGATGGAACAATAGATATTTGTTTATGCGGCTGTCCACTTGTTTTTGAGCTAGTGTGTGCGAAAAGTGACCGTAAACATAAGGCCATATGTCACTTGGTGCCTTTTGTCCATACTACTTGACACCACACGCTCAAACCTAAACGTCAAAAAAATTATTAAGATAAACAAAAAACCCGACTGCAAAAAAAACCTATTAACTGAAAAGAGAAAAACAAGCTCTAAAATCACTAATCAGCTATAACAGCTTTATTCGAGCTAATATAATTTGAATGTTATTAGATAGGTATCGCAAACGGTGACATAGGAGATTTTTGGTTGGTTATTTTTGTCCCCGCCTGCAATACCTACCTAATAACATTCAAATTATATTAGCTCGAATAAAGCTGTTATAGCTGATTAGTGATTTTAGAGCTTGTTTTTCTCTTTTCAGTTAATAGGTTTTTTTTGCAGTCGGGTTTTTTGTTTATCTTAATAATTTAGTTTATTTCATACTTTTTAGTCTTGTGTCGAAACGGTAAGATAAAAGTACTATAATATTTATATATTTGGAATCGTCTGATCACTAGCTTTTATTTGATACCCATATTGTAATTTTTAACAAAAAAAAATTGTTTATTCTCCCTCTCTTTTTTAATTCGTAGACGCCATTTTGAAATAATATACCCTATGTCACTCTCATGATTTTTACGAATCCAATGACACCCCATACGTTAAAATCCATCAAGCCGTTTAGGCTGTAGGCCGTGCCAAAGAAATAGACATACAAACATACATACATACATACATACATAGATACGCTCGAAAAACATAACCCTCCTTCTGTCGCAGTCGGGTAAAAAGTGGACACTTTACAATTGGTATGGCCCATCTATTAGGTATAATCTCTTTGGTACTTACCTACAATTTATAAACATCGAGGTTGTGCCACTCCACTGTTTTTACCCGACTGCGCCAGAAGGAGGGTTATGTTTTTCGAGCGTAGGTATGTATGTATGGATGTATGTATGTTTGTATGTCTATTTCTTTGGCACGGGCTACAGCCTAAACGGCTTGATGGATTTTAACGTTCGAGGTATCGTTGGATTTGTAAAAATCGTGAGAGTGACATAGGGTATATTATTTCAAGATGGCGTCTACGAATTAAAAAAGAGAGGGGGAATGAACAATTTTTTTTGTTAAAAATTACAATATGGGTATCAACTGAAAGCTAGTAATCAGACAATTCCAAATATATAAATATTATAGTACTTTTACGTTACCGTTTCGACACACGACTAAAAAGTATGAAATAAACTAAATTATTAAGATAAACAAAAAACCCGACTGCATAAAAAACCTATTAACTGAAAAGAGACAAACAAGCTCTATAATCACTAATCAGCTATAACAACTTTGTTTCAGCAAATATAATTTGATTGTTAATAGGTAGGTATTGCAGGCGGGGACAAACCAATCAATAATCAACCAAAATTTGTCTTTGTCCCCGTTTGCGATTCCTACCTAATAACAATCAAATTATATTTGCTCAAACAAAGTTGTTATAGCTGATTAGTGATTATACAGCTTGTTTTTCTCTTTTCAGTTAATAGGTTTTTTATACAGTCGGGTTTTTTGTTTATCTTAAAAATTTTCATACAGTCATTTGTTTTGTCGTAGGTATTCGACAGGAAGGAAATAGGTATTTCGATCATTGGTATTTTGATACAATGAAGTTAGAAAACGAAAAGGTACCTAATGTAACATACATTATTTTACGACGACGGATAAAGTACCTAGTGAAACTCATAATTATGTAAATAAATGAATATTTGAAATATAATAGGTAGTTACAACGTATACAAATACATTGAATATAAAACGTATTTCTCAGTATGTTATTTACATTAAGTAATTTAATTGTTTTAGTTGTAAGACTTAGGTTTTTATATTAATTATTTGCATGCATATGCTCACGACTATATTCCCCGAGAGGGTAGTTAGAGATATTCTGAAACCTCAGAACATCCACGTTTCACCAGTAGTACCGAAACTCTGTCCAGTGTGACGGGGAGTAGTAATTTCGTACCTTATTACAACATTTAAACGGCAATCGGTAATCTTTCTGATAATTAAAAAGTTCCGGGGCTACAGTACTATTGGGTAGCATAGCGTAATGTTATTACAGAATCGATATGAAACTGAACATTTTACATGCTCATGCCGAAATTGACAGGATAGCCCAGTAAAAATGCGTGTCGAAACGAAAGATTATAGAATACTATTACCTATTCTGTGACGAAAGGAAATAGGTAATGCATAATGAGCTTTTTTTTTGCTAGTTTGTTTATACAAATGATATTAAATTACTTTATTAACGAATCCAACAAAATTTCGTATTTTTAGTTTTTAGTACTAAAATGTAAATTTTATTAGTGTCACACTTTTGTTTTTTTATTGTTTGTTTTAGGTTATGAGTTTACATACACTGCATAAAGTTTGTACTAAAATTTCGTATTTCGTAATTTCGACTTATTTTAAAACAAAGGTCCCGTGGTGATATTTTTTTCTTCTAATATAAAAGAATAGAAACGTATTTAACAAATGACATAAAAAATGTGTTAATGAATAAGCGCAAAACCTCATACACCCCAACTGATTTACAACAAAATAATTAGATTGAAAAATAATTTTATTATTTTATAGTTAACATTTAAAGTTATTCGCATTTTAAGTTTTGAGGCAAAAATCATTTGTTATCATTTCAGCAATGAATGAAAGCGCTAATGGGATCATGGATACATTTTGAGAATCTTGTTTTGTTAGTAAGTAGGGTGAGTGCGGCCGTACGGTGGGTTGAGATCAAGTTCAGTAAGTTTTAAATTTTACAAGCAAAATATTTAATATTTTGAAAAAAATTACCTGTTGTATTGCCAATTTTACATGATTTCTGTTTTTGTTCAATTTCAATCTAAATGATAACTAGAATTATAATCTAAAGTATAAAAGAAAAAAACGACTGTTATAAATTATTTACTTTCGCTGTACAAGCGCACCGTACCTTTACTGGGCTAAGGAGTTTAGCAAAGTCAGCAGAAAAAGGTTTCGACATAAATTATTATCAAAGGAAAGGAGGATTAGCGAGTGAAGCAAAATAAACGACTAACGAAACTCTTAAGCTAGAAATAAGTAAACCTAAACTAACGACTCGCATTTTTTAAACACCTGAGTTCACTCGGGAGGCTTTAAACGGTTTTCCGGTAGAGTGGTCTCCACTGACGTCATATTTAGATCTGGTTCGTCCGGACGTTGCTTGCGTCATGGTTGCATTAATTTCCTACTTGCTTCCATTACCACGGTTTACCATCTTACAATAAAAGTCGTCTAGAATCCGTTGTATGTCCTCTTTGATAGCATTGTTATTAGGTTTGACTGGTCGTCGTGGTGAAGGGATTCGCCAACCAGCGTTAGAGGCTTTTTGATTTGCCGCAGGGTTGCCCACTGCTGGGCATAGGCCTACCTTTTATTGCGCCATTCTTCACGGTCCTGTGCTAATCTGATAAATGTGTTGTAGTTTCTAGCCGCATCATGCGGGGGTAGTCCAAAAAACCGGCCAAGAGCTAGTCGGGCTCACCCATGATAGGGTTCCGTAGCCATTGTATAAGTCGAATAAGAAGAAAAGAAATGTCAAGACGAGACCTATCCAAAGACACCTCACTCGATTTATTTAAAAACTTTTTTTCCCAACCCCCTTCTTGTTGTATGTATGGCGAAAAAAAATAGTTTCTCCATGACTACCTCATTTCTGTTTTTGGATAACTGTTATCATCTGTCCTCATGTCAAACTTCGATTCAATAGTAGGCGAGTAATCGAGGTGGGGCATACAGACAGACGGTGAACTCCTAAGGTAGGCTCCATAGTGAAAGTTGTTCAGTTTGATGGTCTGAGTTCACCATTTCAGTATTTGCTAGGCTGTCATTTACACCCTGTATATGTGAAAGATATTAATTACTTTTGAAAAAATTTTGGTTTATGAGTCGAAATCTACGTCGTAATACACAAACCTGTGATAGGAGTTCATTTTAAAACTGAACATTTTTCATTACTTTCTGAGCAATAAGCGGTTTATCTTCCATCTTCTTAAAATGGACACTTCATTATTGTTAATAGTTTTTCGACACTAATCTTAATTGTGATAGTTTATTACTACGTATAATATTTTCTGTTGGTAATAGCTCCATTTCATCCCGTGTGTTGTCGTAACGAGGTAACTAAGGGTTAGTTAAGGCTCTACCGCCCGATTTTAACGTAAAATTAGGTAACTTTTAACCATTGTATAAAAACAAAACTGAACAATCACCAACATGACATGACAAACACGGAAATGAGAAATGATTTGGTTTTTTTAAATAAAACTTTAGATTCCTCTTTCTTCAAAGAGGAATCTAAAGTCACTCCTTTTTTTTCTAGTAGTAACCATTTTACTCTTACATTGTTGATCGAAAGAAAATGAAAATTTACAATATAGGGTCCTTCTTAATATGCTGACACTTTTATAAGGGGATGATCAGACCGGCAAACTTTTTTCGCGATTTCGATGTTGGTGCCATAGAGAAAGTTGTTCAGTTTGACGGTCTGATCATCAGCTTAAAAAAGTGTCAGCATAATAAGAAGGCCCCTGTATAACGCATTTAATTTTACACCCTGTATATGACGTATTGAACTTATAATTTCATTGACAATCTTTGTAATTGAATTGTGGATAAACAGTGCTGGAATTTCGAATCATTAATTAATAGGTAGGTATTCATAGGCACCAGTCTCCACAATACAAAACTAAATGCTCTAAATTTATTTAGCTCTAACTAGTATTACCTGTATTTATGGAGAACAAAATAAACAAATTTATTATGATTATTAATTAATAAGTACCTAATATTACCTACATGATGTTTGCAGACAAAAGTTAAACGATATTGCACTATACCTAAATGACGCCATCTCTGTTGTCACCATATTAATTAGTCAGAAAATAAAACAAAGCTAAGTTTAGGTCTGTTATCAGACCTTACATCAGCCATCGGAGGCACGTTGCCAGAAAGTATTTCACGTTTGACTCGAGGGAAGGGCGACGATCTCCTAATCGTTTTGCTAAATCAGTTTAATTGATTCAGTTTAAGGGAATATAATTCGGAGCGTGCTCCATACAAACGAAGTCTGGTGATATTATCAATACTAACTAATTAAAGTCTATGAAATTTTTCTGAAACGATCTATAAACTAATCTCTAGGCTTGTATGAAGTCAGGTTTTAAAGTTACAGTGCCTCAAAGATTTCCATACAAATCTTAAATTAATCCTAGCATTGTATATGAAACTGTATATTTTAACGAAAATCTGACTTCATACACGCATAGATATTAGTTTCTAGATTGTTTCTGAAAAATTTTATTGACTTTAATTGTTTAGTATTGAAAATATCACCAGAATTCGTTTCTATGCAGCGCGCATTTTCGCATTCGGAATATACTTCTCTTAATCCCCAATTTATACTATAGGTATGTCAGTGCACTTTTCACGACACTTTCTTGGAAAAAATAAGGACGAAAACATTTTCCGATTCCTATTTAGGTTTCTGGCCACTTCTGATTAGCAAATATACTTTATTTATCTGAAAGATATACTATCAGACATATCTTGGACGGTACTAAATCTGTTCGAAGAATAAGTGAGAGTGTTTCAAATCTCTGTTTCTGTAATTCAAAGTAGCCTTAAAATTTCGTTGTTATTTGGAATAGAGCATAGGAGCATAGCATAAGCATATGCTCACGACTATATTCCCCTGAGGAGGTAGTCAGAGATATTCGGAAACCACAGAACATCCACGTTTCACTAGTACCGAAACTCTGTCCAGTGTGACGGGGAGTGAGCCTGTCGCCACTTGTAATAGACAGCATAGGAGCACAGATTAAGAGGCTATGTGAAAAAAATAGGATTCTTCAAAACATCATATCTCATGAAGTACTAACAGTAGGAGTATGATTTGCGGATATGTGTAAATTGAACATATAATCGAAGTTTTGATTAGAGCCAAAACACGATTAAGACACATTTTCTCGATAGAAAAACCAGCCAAAGTAGCCTCCGTTTTTATCGATAAACGCTTGGAAGTGCTAAACGGTGAATATTAGAAACAAGAGGCTTGGTTTAAAAAAAAAGAGATTGATTTTTTATAAATTTTGATTAGAGCAGTATTGAACTTACATAAATAGTACAATTACAATTAAATAAAGTTTGTTTTATGCTTGCGTTATTTCAGGCGCGCGCGCCGCCCTGTCTCTTTCTCTCGTATCAGGCAGTAATATAAGCTATCACACGCCCATTTCGCTTCAATTATTTTTCGACATAGGCCCTTAATTATAAAGTTACTACGTATTAAACGCACTATTTATAACAATAATGTTCTATCCATCGACAGGCGTCACAAAAACACTATTATCCAATAGGTCATCGGCACTGCAACGTCACAAGAGCTTCATAATGCATCTGCCCCAATTATGTTTATTATCAAGTAGTTTTAGAAGTAGCATTGACTTATAAACAATTTATGTCGCAAGAGGCGACTTCAGGCGTCGTCAACATCTCTACCGGTTAATAGTCACTGTATTCGGACCCATCATCTGTGGACCTAGCATCCGAGAAAACGACAAAAATCGAGACGTGCCTCTCGTCGTTGATACTTTGCGTATGCGAAAGCGAGCGCGCATTACGGATTTCTCGTGTTTTCGGTTTGTCGTGCGTGGCATGGAGTCCGGGTCTGTGCTCTAGGTTCTCCACCTGGGTGAAGCATGGGATACTTACTGGTCCTTAAGAGAAGTATAGGTATATTCCGAATGCGTAAATACGCCGTTTATTCCCACTAGTTCAGTTCAGTTGACTGAACTAGTGAGATTATTCTCGTTTGTTGAGTCGACTGAACTATAAGAAGCGCGCTGCATACAAACGAAGTCTGGTGATATTTTCAATACTAACCAATTAAAGTCAATGAAAATTTTCAGAAACAATCTAGAAACGAATCTCGAGCGCGCTCCGAATTATATTCCCTTAATGCTAGCCCTACTGTTCGTTGCAATTTCTCGTTCCTTAAGATGATATACAGGGTCTAACTTAATATTCTGACAGTTTTTAAGAAGATGATCAGACCATCAAAGTGAACAACGTTCTCTATGGGACCAACATCGAAATCGCAAAATAAAATCTGGTCTCCCATCAATTTGGCTCGAGTAGGTTTGCAGTTTTGTATGGAATATCTGATTTTTTTCGCGATTTTGGTGGTTGTGCCATAGAAAAAGTTGTTCAATTTGACGGTCTAATCATCCACTTAAAAATGTATAGGACACATTTGGCATTTGCAGTTTTATATGGAACATCCGATTTTTTTATCGCGATTTCGATGTTAGTGGCATTGAAAAAGTTGTTCAATTTGATGGTCTGATAATCCTCTTAAAAAAAGTCAGCATATTAAGAAGGACCCTATAGATCTACTAATTTAAGAGAACTTAATAAATTGTTAACAATGAATGAACTTATAGAGAGACAGCTGTTATTAGAAGCATTGTTAACTAATAACAGTAAATAGGGCAAACAAACAAACACAATTACATTAACATAGTAGGTAGTTGATAAGGAAATTCCTAGTACTTACCAAAGTATTCGTAAACTGTTTTTGACTAATTAATTACATTAATCCTTGCATTGTTTAAATTACTTATAGCAGATTATAAATAAGTATGAGTAAAGATATAGTATTTTTTTAACAGTAGCGGCTACCAATCAAAGTATTTTATAATTATAGTACTATCAAAACAAACATATTGTAATAAACACTTATGGCCTAGCTCGCATGGAAGCTGAGATATTTGACTGTAGAGGTTCATGAAAAAGTAACAATCAACTCATTTTCAATCAATCAATCTAAACATATTACCTATTCAGCAAAATATACCGTAAAGAAATACAGAAGATACAAAACAAGGCGGTCTTAACGCTAAAAAGCGATTTCTCCCATACAACCTTAGAAGTTATGTGTACCTTAAGAGGATATAATTCGGAGCGCGCTCCATACAAACGTACTATGGTGATATTTTCAATACTAACCAATTAAACTCAATGAAATTTTTCAGAATCAATCTAAAAACAAATTTCTATGCTTGTATCGTGTCAGATTTTCGTTAAAATGTGTAGTTTTAAAGTTACAGTGCCTCAAAGATTTCCATACAAATCTTAACCTAGCATTGAAACTGTATATTTTAACGAAAATCTGACTCCATACAAGCATAGATATTTGTTTCAAGATTGTTTCAGCAAAATTTCATTGACTTTCATTGGTTAGTATTGAAAATATCACCATAGTACGTTTGTATGGAGCGCGCTCCGAATTATATCCCCTTAATAGCACAGCTCCCATCGATGTAGCCTAGGAATAAATGTGATGTTTTTTAATGTATTTTGAAAGGTCCTCCAAAAACCAATATGTATGTCTTATTACAGGCAGATCCACAAAAAAAAATTTTTTTTCTCTTATACAACCATACTTATACCACAGAATAAATATTAATTCATACCCATTTATAAGTATGGAGGAAACAAAACCGGCGAGTGCCTATAAGGTTAGACAAGCGAAAGAGGTGTGTGATATCTAGCTACCTACCCCAATAGGAGACAGGCGTGAGTATATATTCTGATGGTTTTTCAAGGAGATGACAGACCACAAAACTGAAGAACTTTCTCTATAGGACAACCAAAGAAATCACGAAAAACAAAATCTAATGTTCCATACTAAACTGCAAAACTCAACCCATATGTATGGGAGAGTTGATTTTTTTTCGCGATTTCGTTGTTGGCCCATGATGTTGTTATCCGGTATGATGGTCTGACCATCTACTTAAAAAACAGTCACAGAGTATAGGCCGGTAGGTACGAATTAAAAACACATGGAAATTAAAAAAAAAATCTAAACAAAAACACTGAAATTAAGATTCCAGGCTAATTCCCATACCGTAAATAAACTAAAACTATAGAAATGAAAACAGGGAAACTATCCGAAACATCTCTTCCTGCAATAGTTCGGTTTATTTTAAACTCATTTATTGCCACTAAGTTACAAAGCCGCTAATGGGTCACAGAAGGGACCGGATTCAGTAAAGATCAAATTTTATTACATTATTGTTGCCAGCGACTCCGCCTGCGTGACCTTCAAAAAGTATCCCATGTGTTAATCCAAAACATATTCTATCTGCGTGCCTTTCATCCAAATCCGCTCAGAACTTTCACATTTATAATGTTAGTAAGATAAATCACTTTTGTATTAATCCAAAATTCGCATACAATCGTAACTAAGTAAGTTATAACCTGTAGAATCTCACCGCAGGGTAAAGGCCTCCTCTCACGAATAAAGGTGAGAGGGAGTCGGCTATAATCCATCACGCGGGCCCAGTGCGTGTTGGTGGGCATAGAAACATAACTAAATAAAGAACAGGATCGCTATAGTTGAACTTTTGATTTCTTCTCATTTAACTCAAATATGTTACAGATTCTGTAAGTAAAGTAAAGGTTGTATGCTTACCATGCATAAGAAAACCAAAGAACCGGTATACAAACATAAAACATCCTCTCCATTGTAGAATCACCACCTGTAGGACTACCATGAGTTTACACAGTAGTATACTACAGTAGATGTAGTGTATTTTACTAGTTTTTGTACTGAATTTCGGACAGCGCTCCTAGTGGTTACGTTGAGAACTAATTCTGTGATACAAAATTGGCGCTGCAACTACAATAGTAACGTACAGTGAAAACTCATGGTAGGTCTACAGTAGGCCTACATAAAAGAGTAGGTTATACAAAAACTGTAATAACTACAGTCTTTTTATCGTGTGGGCAGCAAGCCCTGGTGTCAGAGTTTTTTCAGACCGCCTTACGGCCTCTGACGTGGTTTTTATATAACGACTACTACCACCAGAGATAGTAGCCGGGACCAACGGCTTAACGTGCCATCCGAAGCACGGAATCATCTTTCTTTTCAGACAATCAGGTGATTCAGCCTGAAATGTCGTAGCCAACTGACGAAAAACGCACAAAATGACATATCACTAGGTGTCCCCCGTGGGAATCGAACCCACGACCTGCGTGTCAAGAGCCCAATGCTCTTAACCATTAGACCCCGGAGGCAACTACAGTAAAACTACTATAGTACAGTGTAAACTCGTGGTAGGCCACTGTATTAAAATGTATGTTGTTTTGGTGTGCAATAAAGTATAATTGAATTGAATTGAACTGTAACAGAACCCCAAACAAATATTACACCAAGTTTGCCCCAAATCCGTCCCTGTAGACAACCGAACTCCCGATCTTCCCGTAGTGTAGAATGGTGCGCGATACAATGTGGACGTGCGCGGTAGTGTTGGCGCTGGCGGCGTGCGCGGGCGCAATCACCCGCGATCAGTTCTACCCCCACGGGCCCGGGCTGGACCAGCGCCTCCCGAGGGGCGAGGTCCCGTCGCCTGAAGTCCCTCTGGCCGTTCCCATCGTCTTCTATGGACAAACTTATGAAACCGTTTTCGTAAGTTTTACTTCTTCTTTTTGTGTGCAATCGTCGTGTAACTAAATAAGGAGTCTGTGAAGAAAAACTTTCAGTTACGTACTAATGATCTACTCTGTAAATGCAAGCGTTTTTGAAACTAAAAGTTTATGTCTAATATGTCTAATATCTTTCTTAAAGGAGGATAGGTAGTCCGTGTGGCGTGACCAAGCGTGCTGCATAGAAACGAAGTTAGATCCTATTTTCAATTCTAACAAATTAAAGTCCATGAAATTTTAAGATTCTAATCTCTGTGCCTGTATCTTGTCAGATTTTCGTTAAAAGTTTTTAAACAGACGAAATCTGGTTATATTTTCAATACTAACCAATTACAGTCAATCTGCCTCCGTGGTCTAATGGTTAAGAGCATTGTGTTCTTGACACGGAGGTCGTGGGTTCGATTCCCACGGGGGACACCTAGTGATATGTCACTTTGTACGTTTTTCCCCAGTTGGTTAGGACATTACAGGCCGAATCACCTGATTGTCTGAAAGAAAGATGATTCCGTACTTCGGATGGCACGTTGAGCCGTTGGTCCCGGCTACTATCTCTCGTGGTAGTCGTTACATAAAAACCACGTTAGAGGCTGCAAGGCGGTCTGAAAAAACTCTGACACCAGGGCTTGCCCACACGATAAGAAAATAGTCAATGAAATTTTGCAGAAAAACATCTCTATGCTTATTGTCCGATTTTCGTAAAAATTTACTGTTTCAATGCTAGGATTAATTTAAGATTTATACAGGGTCTTTCTTAATATGCTGACACTTTTTTCGGGAGATGGTCAGACCATTAAACTGAACAACTTTCTCTATGGGGTCAACATCGAAATCGCGGAAAAAAATCAGCTGTCCCAAACATATGGCTCAAGTAGGTTTGCAGGTTTGTATGGAACAGCTGTTATTTTTTCGCAATTTCGATGTTGGTGCCATAGACAAAGTTATTCAGTTTGGCGGTCTGATCATCCCCTTAAAAAAGTGTCAGCATATTAAGAAAGACCATATATGGAAATCTTTAAGTCTATATATGTACTATATGTTTTAACGAAAATTTGATAAATCGCAGGAGATTTATTTCTAGATCATGTTATACTATTACCTATTCTGTGATCATGTTTAAAAATATTGACTTTAATTGGTTAATATCAAAACTATAGTTAAACTTCGTTTGTATGCAGCGCGCTGCAATGCTCATCCTTTTTATTACTTCTGATTTCGTTCAACATGGATATAATTTTAGCCCCCCATGTTCGTCTGTCTGTGTCCACATAGCGCCGAAACAAATGTACATATTTCGCTTATTTAATAATAGATTAACAAAGACTGTAAAACTAGGACTGGTAGAAACCTCGGGAATCCAAGACATTCGATTGTAACCCAATATACCAATCAAGCCAAGACATAAAGTAATCGAGTTAACTATCTGTACTTGAAAGCAGGATTAGTACTATTAACTAAGTACTTTGTGGTACTCGATGGGTACGGTAGCCCGGTTATCGTGCCTACGCCCTAGATTGATTCTGGACTAGCGTAGAGTTACAGAACCGTCAAAAGTTTTCATGTGAAAATCACCATACTTTCGAAAGGCCTCGGTCGGATTTTTCGTCTAATTACACTGTTTTGAAAACCAACATTCGATGATTCGATGGTATAGATTAGTATCAACAATCGACCAACCCATTAACATTCATACCTACACCTAGCATTGAAAAGACTATTTTGTCTAGCCAAACTTTTTAAGTAAACGGTTTACATTGAACATGGGTATAGTAGATTGCACACTGAGGGCAGGAAAGTAAGAAAGGTCTCAGATCACAAAGCCGAGGTCAACAAACATGTGATCTGAGGCTTTCTTATTTACTGCCCAAGGTGTGCAATCTACTATACCACTCCAACATTCTCCTACGTTTATAGTCGTTGCATTCATACACTCTCCGGTTTCTTTCTATCTACATTCACGCTTTACAATTAACGACGTAGCCAGAGCGCCTGCAATTAGAAACAATTGATAGACCACAGTGGTGTTAAAAAGGGGTTCATCAGTGCTTTAGTAGAGTGCGTTGACCACCCATTACTGCTAGTTAAGCAGTTTGGTTAAAGCTCAAACTTCAGTGCCATTAGCGACAATAAGTTATTTAAACGTATCGTTTTTCAACCTATGTTCCTTATATTTCAAATATTATTGATTTTAAACATGTTACAGCCATGTTGTGCTATTTAGAATCAAATTAAAGATTGAAGAATTATGTCTCGGGCGGGACATGAACCCGCACTCTTCCAAACCGGGGAATTGCGTTATCCACTTTCGCCACCGAGCCCACTACCCAGAGAACGAAATTTTCAATCTATTGCGTCTTAAGGGGACGTGGGCGTCATCTACTGGAAGTTAATACAAGCTAACCCGAGCTTAAATTGTCAATCTTTAATTTGATTATTAGGGGTAGTTGTTTAGTTTCATTGTCTGAATACACCCTTAAAATATTTTTACCTAGCTTTTAAAAACTAGTGGTGGTCCAACATTGATATCGCGAATAAAAATTCTACTGTTTCATAGAAAACGTCCAGGAAGCGAGGCGGCCCAAATGCATGGAACAGTTGGGTTTTTTTGGCGATTTCGATGTTGGCTCGTTAATTAAAGTGAAAACATGCTTAAACCTTTCTCATTAGAATTTGGTTTGTATGTAAATTCAAAAATTGTAATTATTCGCACCTACCTACTAATATCTTCTCTCGTCTTTCTACAATTAACACATTCATATGACCTCACCTATAAAACTTACCAACATAATTAATGAAAATTTTACTGTTAAATTAATGCAAAACACCTTCCAATGTGGCCCAGCGATGTCTAAATTGATTAGCAATGTCAACTTTCTTCACCTTTGGCAACTATTTAGTAAAACCACATTCATTGTTGAATACTTTTCGATAAATACATTAATATTTAATTGGATTACTCAGGTACACGTGCCCAGTAACGGTTTCCCTAAAAGTACCTACATATTGGTTACCATCAATGTTACATTAGTACCAGGTTTATATGTCACCCCGATGTACACACGGCGACACATCAAGCTATACAAAACCAAAATATGCTGGCCCCGCGTAGGTTGAGTAACGTATAACGACGTGCGGCCAGCTTATGTTGGTTTTGTATAGCTTGATGTGTCGCCGTGTGTACCTGCGCAGTTGACTGTTGAATTTTAATAACGCGCGAAATTATTGACCAATCAGGATGTGCCACCTTCATTCTCTTGCCACGATTGGCTAATTGTTTTGGCGCCCTTTTCGCTGCTATCCGACTTTGCACCCTTTGATTACTAAAAACTTCGGGTTTTGTCGGGGGACTGCGCAAACGAAGATTGACGAGGTTAATTATTTTCCTGTAGTATACCACTTAGCATTTCCCCAAAACGCCACTAATCTAGAAATCTAAATAATATGTGCATAGGAACCAGTCGACATCAGATATATAGGGTGTAAACTGAAATACGTTACATACTTTAGGGGGTGCTTTAGACCATCAAACTGAACAACTTTCCTTTCCCTATATGGGACCAACATATCGCAAATCCACCAAATCGCGAAAAGAAAATCCGATTTTCCATAGAATACGTCACCGGTCACTCGACTAAAATTAATAGACCAGATTTTTTTTGGTCACATGATTTTTTTATTCAGTTTATTGTCTGCAGCGTTCCCCTAAGCTATATAACGTATTTAATTTTGCAGCCTGTATATTAGTTAAGTCAGAGAGGGCTATTGAAGCAGCTTGAAAAATACTCTGCTAGCAGTCCACTAACTTTGCTCCATCCTCAGAGGAAGGATCTCCATAGAGTCCGCATAAATTTACGATTGTAGTTAGTCTCTTTTGTCTTATGATGTACCTTTAATAGTAGAAGGAGATGGAACTATAGATATTTGTTTATGCGGCTGTCCACTTTTTTTTGAGCTAGTGTGTGTGAAAAGTGACCGTAAACATAAGGCCATATGTCACTTGGTGCCTTTTGTCCATACTACTTGACACCACACACTCAAACCTAAACGTCAAAAAAAGTGGACACTTTACAATTGGTGTGGCTCACTCTATTAGGTATAATCTCTTTGGCTCCATCAGTGCACACTCTGACCTGGTAGAATGTGGGCCGCTCCTATTATAGACTAACGAAGAGCAAGTTAAGAGAAACAGATCAATGTCATATACCTACTACCGCCTTAAAATACCTCTTTGTGCCAATCCAAAACTAAACAGTCACAAACAAATTGCAATAAGATAGCAATATTTGATAACGTTATTGCAAATCGTGACGGACAGACGGACGGAAGTGCATGGGTGTATATCGGGAACAACGGATAGCGACGGTCACTGACTGTAGACTTTTTTCGAAGTCTAAAACTGACCTTTTGACAGAATAATCAGCTTGTTATCTGCAGTCAGTCATCCTATAATTCCTGTGTTCAAACGAATCTGGCACTGTTTACACACATCAGTGCCCCCTGACTCATTTGTGTGAGTTTATAGTAGTCGTATACAACACTATTTTTCATATTGGTACCAGATAAATGTAAAGGTTTAGATAATGAAACTAAATAAACAACTTTCCCCAAGGAACATCGGTCTAAAAACGAGAAAAAATGATGGACCTCCTATGCTAGTGCTGATCTGCTGGTCGATTTTTAATAGGAGGTCCAGAAATTTGTCTACTTTTTGGTCCGGTTTTATTTCCTGAATAAACTTTGAAATACGTGTCATCCACGTAAACAACCGCTTCAGTAAAAATCGAAACTACACATTTATGTCTTATGGTCCTTCGGCACAGATTAACTAGTTGGTAATTACTACATAACTCAAATTAGGGTCATATTTTAGATACAATCTTGCCATTCTAAGAGGCAATTTGTAATGTGACATGGCACACAACTTTTAGACTTAGGCTTTAACTTAAGTAATTAATGTGTCTACTACAAATACGCTGGCCTGCAAAACTAAGCATCCCACTTTTAAAATTGTAATAAATTTTTAAGTACACAAGATATACTTTCGAAATAAAAGGACTCGAAAAAGAGTATATGCATAGTTTTCTATAGTTACAAAGAAAGCTACACACATTACATTTGGTATAAATGTTTTTTTTTAAATCTCTAGTTTCGATAGTTTAGAAAAAATTGAAATATTAAATTGTAGTACTTAGTATTGCAGGTCAGCGTAGTAGTTATGAATAAAAGTAAAATCAATATGATCGTTTTATCCAACAATTGGGCTGTTCAATAGAAATTTAAGGAAACTCGTTATCTTCTGTTAAACAAGAAGTCGGGACCTTTAGAGACATACCTAAGCTACACAAGATACCACCTTTATCTTGAAACGGGTCACAGAGACATTTATATAAAGTACCTAATCAGAATGATAACATACTATGTTCAACAGTTACGTCATTTAATAGCTGATTCTAAGTTTGTAGTTATGGCAATAATTAGAAAGTGTTTTGATGTTGTTATTGAATCCATAAATAAATAATGTCCAGTAACATCTTCAAGTCGTATTACAAGATATGTACACATATCATATTTACGTAATATTTATGAACACTTTGTTGTTAACCTGATACAATTATATTTAGTTATAGAGCTAAACTGATATCTTGTCCACAGGTCAACAACTACGGAGTCCTATCCTTCAGAGCTGATATATCATCATTTTTGAACTTCGAGTTCCCACTTCCATATCCTTCGATAGCTGCTTTTTATTCTAACGTGGACACCAATGCTGGTGGTGCTGTATACTACAGAGAAACCAACGAGTCCCACGTTTTGGTCAAGGCAGAAGAAAGCGTTCAAAACAATTTCCAGAAGTATTACGACTTCAAACCAACCAGCGTGTTTATCGCAACCTGGATAGACGTCACGTACATTGAACGCTCAGACCGTAAGAACAGTTTCCAGGTAGCTGTCATCAGTAATGGAACGGAAAGTTTTGTAGAGCTTCTTTATCCTGAGAGAGAAATTCAGTGGATACAAAGAGATGCAAAGTTGGACAGCTTGCCAGATGCGAAAGCACAGGCTGGTTTTATTGCAGAAGACGGACGCATGTTCAATCTGAGAGGTTCGGGTAGTCACCAGATTAGAAATATTGTTTCGTAAGTATATTATATCACTTTAAAGTTAATGAAAGAATTTTGTAATAACGCTATATTAATTCTTCTTTTATTCTATTTCCAGATGGTCAAACGTACAACAACCCGGAAAGTATGTATTCCGCGTCGGAAATATAACAGAAGATGGTAACATCGCCGTACCAGATCAGTACGACCAGTACGAGGTAGAATCCGCAGAAGAATCTAAGACCTGCGCACAAAGCGGGCCGAGCGTCTGCCACAACCAGGCCAAATGTGTGGACTACCAAGCCGGTATCTGCTGTCAATGCAACCCAGGCTTCTACGGAAATGGCAAATCGTGCATCAAAGATGATGTTCCGCTTAGAGTCCACGGGAAACTGAATGGTATAATCAATGACGTCCAGCTAAATGACGTCGACATACAAGCCTATGTCGTGGTCGCCGACGGTAGATCGTACACAGCCCTCTCACAAGGCCCAAATTCCATAGGAAGCAGTTTGCAACTACTAAGTGTTTTAGGAGGAGTTATCGGATGGCTGTTTGCTAAACCATCAGGGACAGCCAAGAACGGTTACCAACTAACAGGTGCCTTATTCAACCATACAGCTGACATTTTCTTTCCAGCCACCGAAGATAGAGTTACCATAAACCAAGAGTTTCTAGGCCATGACGTATTTGATCAAATTACTTTAGAGAGCGATATTCGTGGAACTGTACCAGTTATACTGACTGGAACTAAACTTGACGTCAGTGAGTATGAAGAACAATACACTGTTGTACAATCAGGCTTAATACGCTCGGATTCTGTTCGCACCTTCACCAATAAGATAACAGGTGAAAAATATGAACAAAGAATTTCACAAACGGTTACTTTCAATCCTTGTCGGTACGCACCTCCTTCAGAAGAAGATACTATCCCCTCAAACTTGAAAGTAGCTAAAAACTATTTGGGATACGAATCTAAGCAAAACATTGTCAGATATGGGTTAAGTAATAAAATCGCTCAGCTGGGGCAAGAAGATCCTTGCATAAAAGGTCGAAGCACTTGTGGTCCACACAGCAACTGCGTGGTGCAAGGAGAAGGATTCACCTGTGTCTGCCAATCGGGCTTCGCAGATATCTATTTAGATAGTGAAAAGGCCTGCGTAGATGTAGATGAGTGTGATGCTGGCACACACAATTGTGACAATAATGCCGACTGCTACAACCACGATGGCGGATTCCAATGTAGATGTAAGTCAGGATTCGAAGGGAGCGGAGTGAGTTGTTCACGCGTATCGCAATGTAGGGAGCACTGCGATGTCAATGCCCAATGCGTAGTCAACTATAATGAGCCAGCTTGTGTATGCAATCCTGGCTACACAGGTGATGGTCATTACTGTGTTGAAACTAAGTACGCTCCTACAAGACAAGAAACTTCACAGTATCCTTCACCACAATACCCTAATAGACAGGACCCATCTGCAGAGCCCTCTGAACAGTACCCGCCTGCACAGTATCCCTCTGTACAGTATCCCTCTGTACAGGATCCATATGCACAATACCCTCCACAGCACCCACATGAACAGGAACCCTCACAATACCCTCCACAGTACCCTAACACACAAGACCATTCTCCACAGAACCGTCCAGAACAGGACCCTTACACACAGAACACACCCAAACAGGATCCTTACGCCCAGTACCCTTCTCAGCAATACCCTACTGAACAGGATCCTGCTCAGTACCCAGCACAGTATCCCTCATCACAATATCCTTCACCGCAGAACCCTCCGGAACAGAACCCATATGCACAATACCCATCAGTTCAGTACCCTCCACAGCCTTCTCCGCAATACCCTCCTTCACAGTACACACCTGACCAGTACAATCCTACACCGAACACCCCAGAACGATACACTACCCCATCCGAAATGCCGGCACCGGTCACCACACCATACCCCCCTCCACCTACGGCAAATGAGGCAGACTACAACGAGACCTTCGTCCTGCCCAACTGCGATGCTTACGGTTGCACCTGCCCGTCTGGTTACTCGAGCTATAGGGACGAGAGAAACAACGAACTATGTCGCATCGATAACTACAGACCACCACATCAACTCATTGAATACAATGACACATCAAGTAAGTACGAAATTACATGTTATCAAATAAGTTGGACTTTGATACCAAATACTTGTGAGACTAATCATACTTTTTCCTTTTAGTGACATGCGACACTGACACAGACTGTCCTCCAAATGCAATTTGCTCGTTCCCACAAAACAATCCATTTGGTACTGGACATTGCTTGTGCCCAGAAGGCTATGAAGGTGATACGTATGAATGCATAGAACGCACAGGACCCTCCTGCTCTTGCGGCCTCAACGCTCACTGCGTGGAAACTGTAGCTGAAGAATTATTGTGCGTCTGTGACACTGGTTACCAAGGAGACGGTTACACTTGCCGACCGAACTTCACCTGCAAGAATAACTCCGACTGTGAGTACCACGCCGAATGTAGACCAAACGCTGCGACCAACGAATACGTTTGCGAGTGCATCGAAGGATACATCAAAGATCAAAACGATGCCTGTATCCCAGACAAACAGCTCTGTAACGGAGCTGTTTGCGCAGAACACGCATCTTGCCTCTACGATAGCAATGAAGATGTCAGCTACTGCCACTGCGACCAGGGCTACGAAGGCATGGGCATAGATCAGTGCGTTCCCCAGGGTACAACATGTGATGTGAAGAACGACTGCCATCCTGACGCAGTCTGCACGCCATCAGGCAGTTCCTACCAGTGCGTCTGCAGCGAAGGATTTGTCGGAGATGGTTACTCATGTACGCTCGACGCAACCTGTCAGAACGACCCCTACATGTGCGACTTGCACGCCTCATGCCTAAAACGGAGCGGTGCATACACGTGTGAATGTAATTCAGGGTATTACGGCAACGGTTCGTACTGCGCAATGAACCCAAGGCAAGCTGGTAACTTCCTGATTGCAAGTGATGGTACAACATTGTACAAGGTTCCGTTTGGAGGGTCGCCGAGAGATTACGGAACTCCGATTAATAGTGCGGTGTATCAGATCGCGGTCGCAGTTGATGTAGACTGTGAAACAGGCAAGATTTATTGGGGAGACGTTGTTAGCAACACAATAAAGAGGTCAGCTTATGATGGATCGGAGCTGGAGTCGTTTTTGGCAAATGGTAAGATCAGTTAATGTTTTGTTACAGAACCAAAGACTATGGATCAACCTTATGAGATTTTTTATATGTAACGATTTTCACAGATATGAAGTCTCCAGAAGGCCTCGCAATCGACTGGTCTTCGAGGAATATATTCTGGACAGACTCCAAGAAATTGACCATTGAAGTGGCTAACCTTGCCACAAGGATACGGAAAGTTCTCTTTGAAAAGGACGGCATTTCCAACCCAAGAGGCATTGCAGTTCATCCTCATAGAGGGTAAGTGACTATTTTATAATAAAATAAAGTAATTTACACTGATTACAAAACTATTATCATTCAAAAATGTAAATAACTGAGTGTTTTGATACGTCTTGGGATTAATTAATTAAAATCAAAATTATATTTTAGCATAGCATATGCTCACGACTATATTCCCCGATGGAGTAGTCAGAGGGATTCAGAAAACTCAGAACATTTCGCACGTTTCACTAGCAGTACCGAAACTGCTGTCCAGTGTGACGGGGAGTGAGCCCGTCGTCAACTTGTAATGGACAGTGGGTACAATACATACCTTGAAATTGAAACCTTCCCGTTTCCTCACGATGTTTTCCTTCACCGAAAAGCCAGTGATGTTACAAATCGTACATAAATTCCATTGGTACGAGTCGGCCTGGACGGGGATCGAACCATCGCCTCCTGTACGGCAGGCAAGGTTAATCGCCACTGGACCTTAATGTTTAAATTTTACAGAAAAATCTTCTGGTCCGACTGGAACCGAGTTGCTCCTAAGATTGAATGGGCGAACATGGATGGAACACAACGCGGCACATTCGTCGACCAATCAGACGTTAAGTTACCCAACTCGCTCGCCATCGATTGGATGAGAGACCGTCTGTGTTACTCTGACGCCGGATTAAATAGCATCAAATGCATTGGCATTGACTCAATGGAGAGAGAAACAATTGCCTCAGAATGCACCTATCCGTTTGGATTAGCTGTTAACGAGAATAAGTTCTACTGGACGGATTGGAAGACGTAAGTGTAGATTTAAGAAATGTTTTGAAATAGATATTGCATTTGTGAGAACACAGGTAAGCATAAGCATATACTCAAGACTGTATTCCCCGAGGGGGTAGTCAGGGATATTCTGAAAACTCAGAACATCCACGTTTCACTCGTAGTACCGAATCTCTGTCCAGTGTGGCGGGTAGTAAGCCCGTCGCCACTTTTAATGGACAGTGGGTACAATACATGCCTCGAAATTGAAGCATGCAGGTTTCCTCACGATGTTTTCTTTCACCGAAAAGCCAGTGGTGTTACAACATACAGGTATTCATAGTTTCATCAAAATGTGGAGTAGCAAACGTTTTCATAGTGACATGTGGCATAACGTGCTAAGATGAAGCTCTTTCCACAAGCAGACAATGCCCAAGATGAAAGATCGCTGTTATAAACATTGTCTGTTATCATGCCTAAATAAAATCCTCTTTCAAATCCCAATATCAAGTAAAGACATTATACTTTATCTAATAATAAAACGCTTACAATAATCCTAGCAAAATGTACATTACTCTACCTAAGTTATGTTCAATAGACTGTCCTATACAACGTGTTAATGAATTAACGCAAAACTAGAAAGCAGTTTGTTCAGAATCGAGAGCAGAATCGAATTATCATGTTTTCAACATAGGTAATTTTTTTCAAAATATAAAATAAATTTTAAATTTACTGAACCCTATCTCAACCAACCGCACGGGCACACTCACCCTACTTACTACCAAGACAAGATTCTTAAAATGTATTCACGAGCACACTAGTGTTTTCATTAATTTCTGAAATGATCCCAAATAATGTTTGCCTGAAAATTTAAAATGCGATAAACTTTAAATTTTAACTATCAAAATAATGAAATTTTTGTTTCAATCTAATTATTTTGTTATAAATCAGTTGGGGTGTATGAGGTTTTGCGCTCATTCATTAACACGTTGTATAATGAACTGTTTTATACCTACAGAATCAAAATCGAGAACATTGATATCCAAACAAAACGAAGAGGCGAATTATCAATAGCAACAGCATCAAGGAAACTTTACGGTGTTGCTGTAGCCCCGGATCAATGTCCGGCATCCGGTAATGTCTGTCAGTTCCGAAACGGGAACTGTGAACCGGACCAGCTGTGTTTGCCGGACGGCCAAGGAGGCCGTACCTGTGCGACCGGCATCAGTTACGATAGCTCTTAGAATAATTTAGAATACGGTATCTCGATTGGCGATTTATTCGTACATCCGCTGGAGCGAATTACTGTATGGTCAGTATCTTAGGAACAACAGATAAGGACAAATATAGACATTAGGTACGTGTAAAAAACGTATGTCAATCGATCGTGCATTAGCTTTTTTACAGAATTTTGAACCTCTTGTAAATATGAATAAAGATTATAGGTGCAATTTTAAGAAATAGATAAGTTAAGCTTCGAAACCAAATATAAAAATAAATAGGTTACAATAAGTTACTGCCTTTATTGTTAAAAAATAAATTCACATTGGTACTAATTCTTAAACCTAACAAAATAGATTCATAAATCATGAAATGAATGTTATATTTCAATGCAGTCTTACATTTTTAGCAACAATTTTTCTGCTTTATAACACATTTTGAAGACACAAACTACAAAATGAAAAATTACCGTAAGATCATTAAATGTACTTCTATAGATACCATATTTGATACCAAAGTAATAAAGTTATTTATTATTATAATAAACGTGTTGTTTCTGTAATAGACGATAAACAAACATAATTTAATTATAAAATATGAAAATCAACAACTAATTTTGTTTAAACGTTTTAAATTAATTTGTATGCCTACTACGTAATTAAGACCATCTAATTTACATAAAGTATATGGAATAAGACACAAAAAATTTCTTTAAGATCCGCTCAAGCCTAAGGGAAAACAATGCAGGCCATTTTAATCTTAATCCCAACAATAACTTTGAAAACATAAGCAAACTAAGAATTAGTTTACACTATGCAGCAGAAATAAAGAGTCCTTCTTAATATGCTGACACTTTTTTAAGGGGATGATCAGACCGTCAAACTGAACAACTTTCTCTATGGCACAAATACCGAAACGCGAAAAAAAATCAGATGTCCCATTTAAAACTATAACCTACTCGAGCCAAATGTATGCGATAGCTGTCTTTTTTTTCGCGATTTCGATGTTGGTCCCAAAGAGAAAGTTGTTCAGTTTGACGGTCTGGTCATCCCCTTAAAAACTGTCAGCATTTTAAGAAGGATCCCGTATAATGTACTTGTGAAGTACAACTCCTGAAAGTTATAAAAAATTCGTCATCATCCCTGACTGAGAAAGCTTATACGTCGAACTTCAAGATTACAGAGATTTTTCAAGAAAATGTATGTAGCCCACACTCCGTAGACGAGGCATTATATTTTACCAATTTGTACAAAAATACAATCAGCAATACAATATAAAATCAGAGGTGTTCTCGACTTTGGTAGGTAGGTAGTACTTAATTTCAACATAGAAAGCGTTCTATTTACATGTAGAACTAATAAATAATGAACTAATGAATATTATCAATTCATATCCATCAAACCATTTACGATTCATCATTTACCAGTTTCACTAATTTTTGTAACATAATTGTGACCTACTATAACTCTAATATCAATAAAATGTTTACATTCATTGCTGACTGTAAAAACTACATCACATGTCCAAACTTGGTCCCAGCGAACTACAATAGTATGGAACTCGCATTCCGCTCAAAAAAATTGCATCACGCAAACCCCAATCAAGTGGGCGGGGCTAAAAAAACTAATCAACGCGCTATTGGACATCGGGCGACAGCGTCAACGTCAGCCAAACAGCGGCTGCTGCACGACGCTGCGTCAAAGCGTGCATTAGCCGGCCTGTCGCCGGTGTCAGTTGTCATAACGACGTACGTGATTCCTAATAAATCATATTATATGGGGAGTCACGTTGCAGACACGAGCACTTGTCTCTCGTGTTGATCGCGCGTCGCGTTTTTGCCTGCCACGAGGCACCGCAATCCTCAATCTCTTCTTGTTCTTGATCAAAAACAATCCCTGAGATTGGGATAGATACTCCCACAAACTACTTGACATTGGCGGAAATGCAGTGCTAACGCACAAGCAAGAGTCCATTAATTATATATTTTACAAAAACACATTATTTAACCTATTGCGATAGGGTAAGGTCGAATTTGGCATGGGCTAAAGATGATGTAAATATAACTTATGAGTATTAATGGGCCGTTTTGCAAGGCGATTTTGTTTGGAAATATTATTTCATAGTATTGTAGTTTGCTGCTTGATCCACATTCATTTCGAAAGATTTACATCGGACATGCAATAGTTTAAAGCACACTTTTAACCCCACAAGTCCTCCGTGCGACCGAATTTAAATACTAAAGAGGAGGCGAAGATGAAGGCGTTTTGTAACAACAGACTTACTCCTACCCAGGTGTGTGTCTCTTTTGTTTTTGGATCTGTAAGCAGAAAGGAATGCCGCTGCCCTATTACATAGAAAAAACAATGTCATTAAGCAAATTTTAACCTTAATATATTATCTTAAGGGTTTAATTCTAGCATCTATTTATTTCTATGCTATAAGTACCTGTGTTTTATGTAATACCATCACCGTTTTTGCTAACTAAGAACATCGTTTAAGTATAATCTAAATTTGAAAGCAGCTCGTGCATTGTTGATGAGTGAATTCTAATGCTTTTAGGTATCACTGTTTGACCTGCGGGTCTGAGGTGCCCAATCCTTGATATAAACAAATTTAAGTCGGTGTGTTTAAAATAGGTGGATACGTCAGTTAATATTAAATTGTATTGTATTTTAAAAAAAATTCTTAATCTGAATCAAGATAAACTTTTTTAGCTGCAGTGTTACAAATTACGGCTTGAAATATCCATTCCAACAAAATTAAACCATTATTAAATTTTTAGAGGTAAATGACATCATTTGCGTTTCAAACATTTTTGGTCCAAATGTAGAAGTGCCGACCGACAAAAACGAATTCTGTAATTCTGTTAGAACTTGTCCATCTAAGCATTTATCATTTTGGCATGAAAGCAATAAGTTTTATTACAACAAAAATGTATGAAAAGGCAGATTTTTCAAACTTAAATAAAACTGTGGATAAAGACCCTACAGCTTTGGTGCCATACTAATAAATACTGAGAAGGACAAGTTCTAACAGAATATAGCCTTAGCTAATTTCATCGAAAATGTGTAAAAAGGCAGATTTTTCGAACTTAAATAAGCTTTAATAATAAATGTTTAGACGGAGAAGTTGTAACAGAATACTACTTTTATTTTGCCGGCTCTTTCACATTTTGGACCAAAATGGAAGATGTTTTTTATTTATATTGGAATGTAACTTAATTATCAGGTAAAAACATACCAGGATTATTGACAAAGTTAGCGAATAGAATCCAAACAGCTGCGATGAGGGAAGCAAAGCCGACCACGAAGCCAAGGAAGAGCCAAAGTCGAGCGCCGCGCGGGCCCATGCAGCCGCCCGTGTATGTCTCACCTCGCACCTGGAATATGCATGTGCAAACACTAATTAGCTATAAATCTGGTAACCATTCTAAAACAAACGTCCTTAGTACTACCGCTGCATTAAGGTCACAACACACGGACGCTATAATATATTGTTGAACTCTTCTTATGCACAAACGTTGCTAATTAAGCAAGTCTCGTTCCTCCACGTGTAAGTGAGAGGAAACAAATAGCAACGTGCGTGCGTAAGAAGAGTACAACGACATACAGGGTCCTTCTTAATATGCTGACACTTTTTAAGGGGATGATCAGACTATCATGAACTGAACAACTTTCTCTATGGGACCAACATCGAAATCCCGAAAAGAAATCAGCTGTTCCATACAAAACTGCAACCCTACTTGAGCTTGTATGGGATAGCTGTTTTTTTTCGCGATTTCGATGTTGGTCCCATAGAGAAAGTTGTTCAGTTGTTTTATTTTTGTATTTTTTAATTATATCCTTGTCAACAAACTCTTCAATTTGTCTTCCGATATAAGTCTATTCAAGTAACTTCCATACCATTTCATCGCTCACCTTTTGTATCTGTTCCTCCAGCTATCCTTCATATGTGTATAAATTCATGAGCCCAAATTGCCACCGTATTAAATGTGGTTTTACATACTAGAGTTTCATAAAATATATAATCCACATTCTTACCTGTGCATTTGACACGGAATTTATCATAATAAGTGATAAAGTACCCATGACGCCACACACATGAGCGGCTGCAGGCAGGTGGGCGCTCTGTAGAGATGCCGTGTCTATGATGAACCACCATCCCGAAAAGAACTGATGAAAAAACAATTTTTTATATTTTTACTTGAATGAGAATGTATTATGTTAAGATTTGTGGCAGGGCTAGTACAAGGTTTTATTGAACAAAGTCAAAGTCAAAATTGTTTATTCAAAATAATATCACATAGATAACTTTTTGACGTCATGTTTTTGAATCTACCACCGCGTCGGAAGGTGTTCCGTTGTAGAGAAGATGCGGCCAGAAACTCTACAACACACTTCTTTTAAACATAACAAAATATACAAAGTACAATTACATAGTGTAACATTGTCAAGACCAGACATTTTGGTCATTCAAATAATCATCGAGTTTATAGTAACCTTTTTTACAGAGGACTTGTTTAACATGGGACTTAAACTTTTTGTCCGTCAAGTTAAGAATATTCTCTGGTATCTTATTATAATAACGTATACAGTGCCCCATGAAAGATGTGTTGATGATTAAAGGTTGAACACTAAATTGCATCCAACAATCTATACTTTTCATGTCTCGCATTGACTACTCACAAAATGGTGGCAAGTCTAATGAGATTTAACCAAGAAGTTTACACAGTATACCTGAACTATTGCCATTCACCCCTGGGTGGGGATCGGCCGTCAAGCGTACCTGATCTGTGAAGTGAGACAGGCCTGACTTTGGTTGGTTTACCTTGTTACCTATACATTGATACACTCTGTCGAATCACACCCACTCTAATTAGCATCAACAATATGCCAAAACATACATTATTTTTAGATGGTTTCAAAACACATTCTAAGTTGCTGAAGTTGATGAGAACTGCAGCTGGGTACCTAAATTCTTTTGTTTTGTTGTTCTTATTGTCTGGCGTCTGTTTACCTCGACTGTCTGCATTTTTAGTAAGTGTCGCTATGCAGGGTGAAATTTATACCATACTTTTACTATGGTAGCAACCAATTGGAGCAAAAGAAAAATCTGCTGTTGCATACATTTTGAGTCAAGTTGGCATTGCAGTTTAGTATGGAACAGCAGATTTTTTTTGCTCCGAATTGTTTGCTCCCATAGTAAAAGTTGTTCAATTTGATGGGTAGACTCTTAGTTTAAAAGGATGCTGTAGAAAGTTTACACTGCATTGTTATGACAATACCCCTCTCAGCAAAAAGAATGGTGGTCTGCTTCGAACTAAACATCATATGCCACACACTGTCATCGTGACATCATGACCTAATAGAATGTCGACAGACCTAATTGCTTTGCAACACCTCCGCTCCTTTCTTTCCTTCGTGATCTAGTGTAATATATATATTTTTGGGTGATCTCAAGTATGGTTTTTATATAAAAACACACACTTGAGCCACCACAAAATGGTGGAGTCCCATGGCAGGCCGGAGAGCAGTCACTCGACACACGACCGCCTACTAACAGACCTGCAACGCGGCTACTCCGCCTTCAATCATCCTTTCTGAAGAAAGCTAATTTTCGTCGCAATGTAACCATTACCACAAATGTTGTGAATTCGTTTTCCTTAGACTCAATTCGTTTAGAAAGCTAATTAGTTAATAACATTAGATACCTATTTTGTCACAAACAGCCAAGAATCAATGAATCATCAACGAGAAAGTAATGTAATACAAACCAAGAGGCCAGAGAAGATCGAAGCGAGTATATTTCGTTTCTCACCACTCTCGAACCAAACACAACCCGGCATCGTCACATTTTCGAAGCAATTCATCGTGGAATACTCTTTAATTTACAGGTACACTACCTAAACGGGTTTTTATTGTTAATACGAAAGATTGTAAATAGGTACTTTGGTAAATAAAAATGACAAACAATTCTGATTCTGACGGAACCAGTGTGACCATCTGGAAAACAGAGAATCTGCCACACACTAGTTAAAAATCTGACAAATACCCTAAAGAAAATTTGTGCAGCTTTTACATTAAACTTAAGTTACTTAAAACCTTTTTGTACGTCCACACCCAGGGCCGTAACTTGGGGGCATAGTTCATACCTTAAAATTCCAATGCCCTACCTTAAAAAGTACCCATCCACTATACCGTCTTTACCATAAGGGCAAGCGGGGCACAAGTCCTGGACCTCGGAACTCATGCTCATAAATATATTTTTCAAATTGAACACTAACCGCAATCACGTTGCAGTTCTATGAAATTACGAGCTCGCTCCGCTCGCTCCAGGGTATTACTTTTGTTGTGTTAATCGA
Source organism: Agonopterix alstromeriana (assembly GCA_963924505.1). NCBI lineage: Eukaryota > Metazoa > Arthropoda > Insecta > Lepidoptera > Depressariidae > Agonopterix > Agonopterix alstromeriana. Next base: position 2,763,908 of record OZ004670.1, on the reverse strand, counting down.
TTTAGCTCTGGCTATGATCGACTCCCTATACGACGAATACCTATTCTGGTTGCAACTAAGTCCAATTGTTTAAAATTTCGATCTCATTTGGCTCGTTCTAAGTTTTTAACGGTATTTTTTAGTCTTATGGCACTACTGGAACCACCGCCGTTTTGAGTTTGGTGTGTGAAATTTCGAGCTCGATTCGTTCCCTCAAGGTACCTATCAAATAATGTTTCAAGCATACACACTTAGACTAGTTAGTTAAATTCAAACCACAAGAACTTTGTATCTTGGTGTGTGGAATGCTGTTTAAAGCGTACAGTACATAACATACTTACCTAGGCTAATGAAACACGAACCACGTCGTGTTGAGTCCTGGTGTGTGAAATTTTGAGCTCGCTTCGCTCGCTCCAACTTCCCTGGTGATATCTTTGGTATACTTAACAAACCTAGGCTAATAGAACTCGAACCACCATCGTTTTGAGTCGTGGTGTGTGAAATTTCGAACTCGGTTCCCTTGCTCCAGCTGTTCAATGGTGTTTTCGCCGTACCTGACAAACCTAGGCTAATGGAATTTTTTTCACCCTTCATTTAACTTCCTGTGCCCTACCTTCAATCCAGTTCTAGCTACGGCCCTGTCCACACCACATTTTGCTTCATATTCTATCAAATTTTTTTCGTGCTACCTACGTATCATATAAACTTTGACCGCATCTTTTTAATCATTTCCTTTTTTAATTAAATTTGAAATCAAATTAAAACAAAAACTCCTCCTTGTAGAGACTACTAGAGACTGCCTTGGAACAGGAGTTACCTGCTGCTCTGTAAAATGATTTCATGTCGGTAATTTTTGTTCAGTAATTAAATTTCTATTTCTTCTCCAAAAGTTCTGAAGAGTAAGGTAAATATTCCCAAATCTTTTGTAATTCGTCAACAACACCTTCCAAAGTGAAAATTCGATAGGTAGCCAAATCTGCCAAAATAGCACAAATCTGCAACAAATGGTCACACTGTTCGGAACGGAAATGATGATTGATGTTGTTGTTTACTTCTTCCTTTCGGAAAGGCATCTAGCCCTTACAGCCGCCGTTTTCTTCAGTAGTTTTTCTTTTAAACAGTGAACTAATAACTCTTTGAAATGCGAGGTTGATTTCTTACTTTTGCTCGTAATTCTTGGTCAATGCTTTTTCTACATTGTTTTACTCAGTAATCTGACAATTGTATTTACTAACAATATGCTGTGTGTTACTAACAAAATTGTGATCTCAGTTGGTCGAAAATAAAGTTTTCTATTCTATTCTATACTAATTTCTATACGAATTTAGAAAAGAAAGTAGAAAAAAAACCGTTCTTGTGGCTTCCCGCGCAAATAACCCCGGAAATGATTGTTGTCGTTTAGTTCTTCCTTTCGGAAAGGCAGTGGAATTTAGTCCTTACAGCCATTGTCTTCAGTATTTTTTATTTTTATCTAAACCTAAATCTAACCGATTGAAATGCGAGAGTGATTCACACAATCCAATGTTCAAGGGAGTTTTACGCGGGGATATCAATACGAATCAAACGGTTTATTCCTTACTTAATTCCACCATATCATCACAATAATAGCCACGAAAACGAATTTAGGAAATTAAGAAACAAAGCCCAAAGACCATCTGTATAGATGATCTGATCATTCTCTTTAGCTTTCTGTATGGGACCAACATCGAAAACGCGAAAAAAGCAGCCGACTAAAGCACCCTTTAGACGGGCAACTGATCGTAGACTTCCTGCCAAGGCCAAATAGCAAAGGCGGGTGGAGGGGAGGAGCACGCACACCTTATTGACTGAGGCCGAGATTCAGAGACGATTTGTAAGTCATAGTTCGGACTCCCCGTATGTCAAAATCCATACATTATCGCCACGCTTACCTCGAACTAAGACCAAAAAAATCGTCTCTGAATCTCGGCCTGAGACCGGATTTGCGATCGTGCGATTGGCCTTTAGACGAGCAATTTTGCTGCCGGGCGATTCGGCCTTGGCAGAAAGCATGCGATTATTTGCACGTCTAAAGGGTACTTACTTTACTATGATCAACCATGTGACCATATGAGATTCCCATTAGGGCCACCATATGGCATAGCACTAATTAACATAAAAGGCCTTTTACCGTTCAGTGGTGCCCTCATCACAAAATTTAGATTTCTTATTAAAGAAAATCTAAAATAAAATTGCTACACCAAACTTAGGTACTACAAAAGCTTAGAAGCTACAATACTTTAATGACGCGCCACTGAACGGTAAAAGGACTCTTAATCAATAAAAACCAGACTGGATTCACTGAGTTACTAGAGGCGACACCCAGACTGAATTGTTTGTAACATTCGTACAGGCCAAATGGCATATGCTTACTTAGACTATGCCAGGCGCTCGCCCCAGCGTGACGTTCTCAGTGCGCGCCCCGCACTGCTGATCCTGGTGCACTGATTTTGTTCGCGTTGTCTACTCTATACATAAATTATTAAATGGCTGGATTTAACATTTTATTTAGGCATTAATTTCATTGTTGACAATACTTACAAAACTTGTACTTTTTTCGCATAATAAGAATACTAGATTTACTATTTATTATTCTAGAGTGGATGGTTTATTTTTTGATCACATAGTAGGTAAAACAGCAATTAATTGAATAGGATTCGTGACAAATAGAAAAAAAGAAGTTAAAACAATCATGTAGCTCCAGAATAACAATATCCTTCATTCTGATAACACCATTCTGGCTCCAAGGACTCCGCTTGGATGCCCATACGCACTAAACGCTCTCTGAAACAAAAATATTAATTAGGTAGGTACTAGATTTTACCCGCAACTTCGTCCGCACAAACTATTAGGGTCCTTCTTAATATGCTGAAACTTTTTAAGGAGACGATCAAACCATCCAACTGAGCAGATTTTTTTTTCGCGATTTTGATGTTGGTTCCATAGAGAAAGTTGTTCAGTTTGACGGTCTGATCATCTCCTTAAAAGTGTCAGCATATTAAGAAGGACCCTGTATACCAGATTTTAAGTCAAATCATAAGTTATCAAACAAAATGTTTCATCACAATCGGTTCAGTCGTTTTTGCGTAATGCTGCTGTTGTTGCATGAAAAATCGGTCGTGTATCGAGTCTGAAGGTACATTATCGCGCAAGTGCGCTCGTCGCGTGCTACCTCGCTCCCACGTACGTCACGTCTTCGCCCACGTGGGATATATCTTCTATACTGATAAAAGAGTTCCGTGATTGACCGATGACTGACTGACAGACAACTCGACCACTAGCAGTCGAGTGTGATCATGTTTTCGACCACAATGATCTCTCACCTGACATTCAGCATCCTGTACTCGGCGTCCAGCCAGGTGGTGGCGGGCTCGGCCCACAGCCGCTCGGCCATGGCGGCGGCTCGCGGCCACAACCTGCCGTCTAACGTGGCCGTGTCCGCTTGCTCTGACCACAATGCTGCTTCACCACCTATCAAATTTTTAAAGATGCGATTTATGACCGAGCGCAGTAGTGTTGGTAGAGCAGCTATCTAGCAGGGGTCTAATACTTGCTGATGATGATCCAGAAGATTGTATTGTAGGACCTTATTATATTATTGTATTGTACCTTATATATTATTGTATTGTAGATGCTTCCACTGTGCATTATCGATTTAACAATCTCCAAATTAGTAGGTACAGTACAGGACCCAGAACCTATAAGGTAGTTTGAAGACGTCTGACAATTGATGGGTCATTATTTGCCACTGACAAAAGACCACTAAATCCAATATTACGCTTGTACAACTCGGCAAAAACAAAATTTGTAGGCGAAAGAGCTACTGCGCCCTTCCCTCACCCCCTCCGCATTGGTCATGATATTTGCCAATACGAAGTTCGGTAGACGATTATCAGATCTATACAACGTGTTAATGAATAAGCGCAAAACCTCATACACTCCAACTGATTTATAACAAAATAATTAGATTGAAACAATAATTTCATTATTTTGATAGTTACCATTTAAAGTTATTCGCGTTTTAAGTTTTCAGGCAAAAATGATTTGTTATCATTTCAACACAAACTGAAAACGCTAGCGTGCTCGTGGATACATTTTAAGAATCTTGTTTTGGTAGTAAGTAGGGTGCCCGTGCGGTAGGTGGAGATCTAGTTCAGTAAATTTTAAATTTTACAAACAAATTATTTAATATTTTGGAAAAAAAAAACATGTTGAAACCATGATAATTCGATTCTGCTCTCGTTTCTAAACAAACTAATTTCTAGTTTTGCGTTAATTCATTAATACGTAGTTTTTATTATAATAGGGTTTATTACATTTTATTTACTAGTACAATTTACTGAGATCGTCGGTGGCGCGTTGCGTAGAGCTACGCACGGATGACATGCCATGTACCAATGAGTTTTTCGAATTTAATTACGTAATACCGACTGCTCCCAAACGGTGAAGGAAAACATCGTGAGGAAACCTTCATACGCTGAAGAAGGAATTGCAATGCGTATGTGAAGTCTTCCAATCCGCATTGGGCTCGCTTGGTAGACTAACGCCCATAAACCCTCCCTGAGAGTAGGTCTGTGCCTTGCAGTGGGACGTATACAATAGGCTGTGATGATGATGATGATGAATAGGCATTTATTTCAAAACTGTAGGTGCGTGCTGGGCCCATAACCTGTTACATGGGCTTAAAAGTATCTAACATCCACGTTGCACGTACCTAGAATTTGATCCCTGTATTGAAGAGCCATAACAGCTGGACTGTTGTCATAAACCTTCTGCCATCCGATGTATGGGGAACACCAGTTATTTCCTGTAAAATTATCATAAAGGTAGACAAAGCCTGTAAAGTAGGTACCTAGTAGAATGTCTATAGGTAGTTAACCTTGCTAGAAAAATATACCCACGTACTAATAAACACGTAAAAAAATTCTGAATATACTGACGGTTTTTTAAAGAGATGATCAAACCATGAAACTGAACAACTAACTCTAAGGGACCATAGACGAAATAGCAATAAAAAAAGTGCCGTTCCATACAAAACTGCCATCCTACACTACCTAAATGTATGGGTCAACTGATTTTTTACTCGCGATTTCGATGTCGGTCCTATATAGAAAGTTGTTCAGTATGATGGTCTGATCATCCTCTTAAAAAACCGTCAGCATTGTACCCTGTATAATATGTACAAGTTAAGGTCGCAGGCAAAACTGAATGGAGGAAGTAGGACGGAAAAATTATACTAAAGGCAAATTTGTCTTACCACTGCCGACCCAAGCTCCGAAACCGCAGTCGAAATATAGCGCGTCATAGTTTGACATGATCAGCCGGTACCCTTTCTCTAATAACCCTCTGATTTGAGGGTCAATGCCTGTTGTCCATACCTGGAGTGATCGAAATGAAATAAGATATACAGGTTGTAAACTTAAATGCGTTACATAAGATTAAGGGGGCGCTTCAGTTCAGACCATCAAACGTCAATAATGGCGAGGTGACTCAACATATCTACGTAAATGTATGACATATTTTACAGCATATTATAACAGCCTATAAATCTAAAAAAAATTATATATCTAGCATTTTTTTTTTCGCGATTTCAATGTTGGTCCCAGTTAAGTATAACAGGGTGAAATTGATCTGATTGATTGATATCATTGGCATCCTTTTAAACTAAGAGTCTACCCATCAAATTGAACAACTTTTACTATGGGAGCAAACCGATCGTAGCAAAAAAAACAGCTGTTTCATATAGTTGAGTCGAGTCAAAATGTCAGTTTATTACTGAACAGCTCTTTTTTTTTGCTACGGTCGGTTTGCTCCCATAGTAAAAGTTGAATAAATTAATGAAATATACTTTATTTACACCAAACACTAAATACAGTACAAAAATTATCATGGTATAAAAAAGTTGTTCAGTCAGTTTGATGGGAAGACTGTTAGTTTAAAAGGATACCAATGAAATCAATTTCACTCTGTATAACGCATTAATTTTACACGATATATATTGTATAAGCAAAAATAAGGATAAATAAAGAATCGACTTACTTGGATGATGTAATCATCTTTGTTCAAATACTTTTCTACATGGTTATAGTCCGTCAATGTGCTGGTCCATAGAATTAGAGGCAGCTTCTTTCCAAATGCCTGTAAACAAGATGGTCTATAGACTTTCCTTCAATATACTAAAAGTGAGCGTTGCTACATTGATTGACTATTCATAGTCGCGATACCGCCAATGCGGTATTTGCGGTATCGCGGAAAATACGATAAAAGGCGCGATAATCGATCGCGCCGCCATGCCGCCCGTGCAGGAACGATTTTAGGGGAGCCGAGCAAGATACTTGAGCAGAAGCGCGCGTGCGAGCGGGACGCTGCCAACATCCATCTTTTTTCTGTGCCAGTACTATTCAAGCATTGCGAGATCGTTATATGGATTGCCACGGGTCTGTGTTAAACGTACCTTATAAGCTTTATCCTGGGCCTTAGTCTGGAAGTAGTTCCAGAGCTGCAGAAAGCTTGACTTCTTCAGCCCCCAGTGATTCTCGTTCATAAAGTCCCTGATCTCCTCCGACGAGTTCCAGCACTTCTCACTGACCTCGTCGCCACCCATGTGGAACATGTCCGGATTGAACACGTCTGTTACAAAATAATTAAAACAAATTAGTTTGCATGGCAAATAACACTAAATTCATGTTTTCTGAAAGAACAAGTGCGCAACACCCTCAACCGAAGGTAATGCATGAAAAGGTGTATGAATGTGGATGAGGAGAAAGAAAGAAATGTGTCAGAATCGAAGTGTGTGGCGGGCCGTAGTCTCTGCAACCCCCATGGGACAGTGGCGTTAGCTTAATTATGTATTGTGTTTATGTAATAACAAACATCTATACCTACATGGATGTACATTGGACATATATGCAAAAATATTAATATTATGGTTTAAGAATGGAATGCATTGAGACCATTTTAGGGTTACGTACAGCAACAGGAAAAAACGGAACTTTTATAGGATCATTTCGATGTTAGAATTGTTGTGCGTTTGTTTGTACACGCATCACTTTAGTACTGAAACGATTTGGATGCTGTTTTCACAAAATCTTAGGGCTTAATTTTTGGATTAACATTTAGGCTTTATTTAATCGCAATCTGTTCATTTAATCAAATGATATGAGTATTTAAAGTCAGTGATCGCGCGTACAAAGTCGCGGGCGCCTCTAGTAGAAAATAAATGCTACTAAACTAAGATTCCCTGTCCTATGAGTAGATAAGTCTTTCATCCCTGTACCATTGCCTTCAAGTTCATTAAAATTTCCAACAAATTAACACAAAACCTGTGCATGTGTGCGTATGTGAGTGTGTAAGTTGTGTTGTGGTGTTGTTTACCAGCCATATCCTTGTAGATATCTTCCAAATACTGGTAAAGTTCCTCTTTCGTCGGGTTTAGTTGTCCACACGGAGGCTCCACGCAGAAGCTTTGCCATGGCTCTGCCTGCAAAATTATCAAGCCATTTAGTACGTACAGTAAGCCTAAGCATAAAAAGGTAGATATTACCTAGTTATAGCTAATAATTAACATAAACACGCTGAAACTAAATTAATCGACCAGCTGCAGACTTTGCCGAGATGAAAACTTCTCTGCATCTTCTTTGTGAGAAGATACAGAGGAGTTTCATAGGAGGAGATGCAAGTGTATGTAACATACCTTAAAGCATACAGTCATGTCGGTCTCCTGCCAGCCCTCGCCCACGTGCGCAGGCGCATCGAACTCCGGCATCACTCTAACACCGCGCTCCAATCCGAATCGGACGATCTCACGGATCGTTTCTACAGTGTACACCTGTCAAAATACATAAATAATGTTATATTGTTTATCTATTTATCTAATGATATTTAGGGAATCAAAGGCTGACTGATGGCTAGGGCCCGAATCCCAAGTGCTCGCATGTCCTGAAGTCCCCCTGAAGCATACCTATTAAAAGCGCGAGAACGGCATAGGCCCCAAAATCAAAGGCCGTCACCACAACACTAAATAATGAAGTCCAGCGAGCCTGGGGTTGACTCTGATCATCACATCAATAACATTATGAAATTCAAATCAAAAACTTCCCTCCATTGAAGATGCATACCTTACTAGGAGTGTAGGCGCCAAACTTGGACAAGTTGGGTCTTCTAGAGGAGACGAATGGGAAGCTTTGACTGTCAGTGATGTGCCAGTGGAATGTGTTCAGTTTTACTGCCGCCATCGCGTCTGAAACGTTCCGAATTTGTTGTTTACGATTATCATTAAGTGCCCTACCTTCAAAAGGCCTTTGACCGGTTGTGGGAGCATACTGGCTATGGGTAACTTACCTATGAACAAGTCATAATTTAGGGCCGGCCACTACCTACTGGTTTAAGTTTAAGGGGTCCATCTTAGACTGATGAATTCACAAATCCTGATTGCTGCACTTGCCATAGGTACGTACTGAACCCACTATTGATACCAAGCAGTGGAACCAACATTCAGAAACCTTTGTACATAGTAACTCTTTAGATGGGTGTCGTACATGACAACTATGGGATAAGGCTTCTTAATACAGTGCTTTTTGTGGACGAAAGACTAGTCACCTATTACCATTTGACAAACCACTTTTAACTTATATGTTTTGGTTAGTTGACCGACTATCCCGAATTGGATTGTGGTCGTTAGTTTATGTAGGTATTATCAACTGCACACGTAACTGTGTACATACTGTAATATTATTTGTGTGTGTTAATTATACAAACAAATTGTTTATATATCTGTCCATATATTGTATTTCTTTCTCTTTAAGGTAATAGTAGGGATCACAAAATATCACAATACATTGAAAAAAAATGAATAGATGTAAATAAATACTGGTTACAAAAAAAGCCAAGGGAATAAATCTGAAATTGAAATAGGCTAGTCAAAATGAGAAACAAACTATCGGCGGTAGTCAATTTGACAAATTTTCAAAATAGAAATTGGCTAAAAGTGAAGTAGGCAAAAGGGCTAGAATGATTAACCAAAGGGGTTAATTTACACATCAAAAGCCCTTACTTATAGCGCAAAAGTAACTTCTTTTCATAATATTAAGTACTTAATCAATTAATCATCATTTATGTTGAGTACAAAGTTAGAATATGTCCTCAACACATTCTAACTCTGTACTAGACCATAAAAAAACATCTAGTTAGTTACTTTCATGAATTTATTTCATTAATTTTATTGACACAATATTATTTTATTAAATTTCAACATGCATTTTATTTCTCGTGACGAGTCTTACGTCTTCTCATTTTACACGAGGACCATCATCCTATCTATGATACGAATCACACAGAATGGACTAGCTCTGTGGAACAACATCTCATTTCACCCATCTGGTTATCTTGAACTTGTACAGGTTTCCTCGTGATGTTTTCCTTCACCACTTGAGTACGTAATTATAAAACTCAATGGTAAGTTAGGCATGCCGGTCCTGGAACCTGGAACGTCTTGAATGTCTGCATGTCTCCTCACAGCACCGCTGACACTTATAAATGAGGCTTTATATTGTTATAATCTGAAATTAAAATATTGAAAAACTGTAGTCAAATATTTGAAAAATAAAAAACAACATTAAAATCAGGTTATAAAATAACTATCAAGAAATGCTTATTTTGGTAATTGCAAGGTCAAATGAAGTTTATTAGAGTTCCAGCTTCAGAACCATTTAGATATTGTTCTCAGATTCTTTGATTCTTTATTATACACAAAAACAACATAAATATATAAAATTACACTAATTGTGATGTACAAAGGAGAGCTGTAGATGTTGTTGCTATTCAAATATTTCATTGCTTTTTAGTAAGTACCTATGTTTTCCTAAAATTTATCTGCAGAATTTATTAAAAACAATATCTGAAGATGAAATACAATGAATTGCTGAAGTCAATGAAAAACAACAAAACCCAAATAGTTTCCAAGCCTGAACTTTACTGAACAATACTTAAAGAAAATTTGATGTGTTATAAAACTGGACAGAGGAGTGGACTGGACTGGTCAGAGTTTCGGTACTACTAGCGAAACATGAATGTTCTGAGGTATCAGAATATCTCCGACTACCACTTCGGGGAATATAGTCGTGAGCATATGTTTTATGCTTATGCTTGTAAAAATATCTGAGACACCACTGCAATATAAACAACACTATGATATAAACATTTCAGTTTTCTAAAGCCCAGAGTCCTGAGAAAAATAACAGTTAATCATCAGAGCATCCTCCATTATTGACAGAAAATAGGATATCAATAAGTAAAATTACATACATTACATACACACATAAACTCATGACCGTTATCCCTTTCAGGGTGGTCAGAAACATTGCGATAACTAACAAATTTCTGTTTAAGAATGTAGTTGTAGCAATGCTCACATTTAGCAATTATTGTTTCAGGATAGAATGATGTGTCAAGTGTTGAGAGGTGGCTAGCCTTTCGCCCACATAAACACTGCAAAAGAAACCTTTAACCCCTTGTACAAAACTTACGGGAAGAATTGGGGTCCATTCTATGTTATGAGGAGCATTTCGAAATATAATGAGGTAATTTAAAACCTGGTCCGACTTTAACTTAGATAGTTACCATAGAGACAAGCCTCATGAAAGTGGGAATCAGATATTCTGCTGAGCGGGACTGGCTGGGGGCGGCTGTGCATCCAAGTTCTTTATAAGTTGTGCCAACCAGTGCTTCGTAGAGTTATCTTCCTGAAGGCATGCAGTGAACGTCGCATCACGCAGCTGATCCGGCAGGCATTGCCGCAGAGCCTCTCTGGCTCTAGCATTGTCCGAAAGACGGAGGTAACAACGGACTACATGCTTCAACAGCCTCGCAGACGGATCCTTAGCCAGAGACAGCACCATTTTGCCCAATATCATGGCTACGTGCGAGAATCTATCGTAAGTCTGACAAATGTAGCACAAACCGCTATCATCGAGCAGGATCTTTTGTAGTATAAAGGTCGCTACAGTCTTGGAAAGTTCAGAACCGTTCTCCATTATACGCAAACACAGCGGTATTATCTCAGTAGTCAACAAAAAAGTGATCACTTCCTGCTCATCTGTTTTAACGAGCGCCCCAATTACTCCCAGACTAGTAAGTCTTAAGTACTCAAATGGGCGAGTTTTAGAGACAGTGTGTAGAAACGGGTAGAGGAATAATGGGACGTGTGCTTGTAGAAATGCGGACCTCGTTTCTGGGTGCGATGCAACGCACTGCATGAGAGCTAAAGCGTTGCATACGCGGTTGCTCTGATGTGCTGTCAGCGTCGGCGGTATCATTGCCACGTAGATGTTGGTGATCTCCTGAAGTAGGGCCGCTATAGTGCCAAAGCTGTGCCACAACATAGGCGCCAAATCAGGCACGACTTCGCGTTTCTTGCTCAACTCCAAAAGAGCATTTTCTCGCGTCTCCGGATTGCATAGCTCTAATATCCATGTGTATATTTTTTCTCTGTCAACGGCGGCTTGCATGTTCGCCGGGCTTTGTTGTGCACTCATGGTAATCATTGATAATAAAGGATGTTTGAACGGCTGGCACGGTCGGCAATTGATTCTTACGTTTATACACGTAAGGCAAAATTCATGGTACACTTAACAGTCACTGTTGATGTTATGTCAACAAAATGCTTATTTGTTAACAAATCACGAACATTCTTCACGTATTCTTTAATAATTTTCAAGTAAAGAAAAGAAAATAATCTTTTACTTGGCGTCAAAACCACAGGCCAAAAATATAGAATGAATGGTGAAGGAAAGAATGACAAAAGGAAAATGAGGATAATCGAACGAATGGGTGAACAAAAATGAACGGCCGAGTGTTGCCTGGTGAGGTCATCACGTCGTCGTCAGAATGTTAATTAAAGCACGTTCTACACCTTACGATCCTATCTATCTGAATCCTATACGCGTTAGAAAGTGCAAACATAATATGGTGGAGAAATAAAACAAACAAAAAACATTCTTTATTTGCAAATAAAACACACACAAGCGTACAAAAAAAAAGGAGAAAGCAAATGGCGGACTTATCACTAAAAAGCCATTATTTTTTCAAGTTCAGTTCCCTAAAAGAATAGGGAAGATAAATATTTACCTATAGTAGATTTGATAGCGTCTGCGTTGTAGTAATTCCTGGCTGTGTCTAGGAGAACGCCTCTATACGGATACACCGGCTTGTCACTGATTTTCACATCCCGCACAACCTGGGTTTACGAAAATATAAATTACTTGAAGTTCCTAGAAACTTCCAATCCAAATTAAAATGTTTCAAACATGTGTTTTGATTGCTAGTACCATCGATTTCGCATCTGCTAACCATATCCAACTGATGTATTATTAAAAATTTTATTGGATGCAATAAAATAAAATGTCGTTTTGATTCCTATTATTTCTCCGATCCTTTATGCTAATGTGTACCTATTAACATTTAGGTAGGTACCTAACGGCAATATCCTAAGTCTGCAGCACGATGAACCCTGGGTTATGTAACCGGTTTTGTATCAAAACCATATCCAAACTGTCACGTTTATTGTCCGACAACCCAACATTTTTATGCAACATTTAACACCCGTATGATGGTAGTTTTCTTTTTTTTTTACTTTTAGCGCAGATTATTAATTTTACGTAATCTTTATTAAATACATGTATTACTTACTACCATCAGCATGCGTAGCATGCTACACGTGATACGGCTGTATCACGTCTTTTATCTCGTTCGTTCGCGCGCAAATAGAAAGAGAGTGAAGGTGTGATAGCGCTGTATCACGGCGGCATGCTACCTATGCTGGTTTAATCCCAATAGGGTGTGGCTCCCAGCTCAGACGACACGTACATTATTTATTTTACAAGTTTTAAACAATGTAACAACACTTACTTGGGTAGTTGTTACGTTATTACCTACCTATCTAAATTCATATGATACCACGTGCTTCGATTTTGATGAGTGAATTTTATCGACTATGGACGTGCTCGTTTACTTATTATTATAAGTAATTTTATTAGTATGTGTTGACCAAATTCCCTAAATGTCCAAATTCTCAAAATGTCTAATACCTTTTTTGACATTTCAACTATAATGTTTTACTGCTAGATCAGATATTTAAACTTACCAGTACATGATCTCTGATGTCATCATAAATGATAAGTTGCGAAAGGGTCTCCAGTCCGTGCCGGACTCCAAAAAAGGAGTTGCCCGTGACAGTTGCGTTAACCCTATCATTGGCTGCAAGGGACACCTTGACGTCGTAACTCTCATCCAGATTTTGGTCAAACGCTGTAAAATTTACATTCAGTACAAATACGTGGATAAACAAAATGTTCCGCAAATTTAAATTCATCAGTTCAGTTACAATCTGCTTTAGACATCCTGCATTTTTCCTCCTTTAATATTTTTGTTCTTAAGTTTCAGTACCCTTAACATTTTGTGGTAATTAAAAATAGGTATGTAGGTACCTCGTATGTTAGGATTCTGATTAACAATGTAGACCTCCATCAATTTCCCAGTTGATTTTGGCGTCACACCTTTTGGTACGACCTTCGATATCATATCTTTGAATCTCTGAAAAAATATGAACGAAAGTAGTGTATTCGGTCAGAATCAGTTTTGATTAAATTACCTACTTTTGAAAGGCATCCTTTACTGGTCCCCAGTGTTGGGTAAAATGTATAATTAATTACTAGTTAATTACCAAATTAATTGTTAACTGCACCTACTCAATTTATTTTTTTTACATTATAAGAATACATTTTTATCGGTATTGGTTGAGCAGGCTTGTTTTTCCGCAACTCGACTTCCTAGACACCTATTTTGCATCCCTTTGTCATTTTTCTTTGCGACACATGCGAGTAACATTTTTTTTGTACAAATGCAAATGAAAATTATCTGTCTAATTCACATACAAGTTGTAAAATTAATTTTCATAACAAAATGGTCATTAGTCTTGAACAGTGTACCTTTCCCGCAGCGTCTACCAAGTCATCAGATTTGCCGCGCTTCATGTTCTTGATCTCAACATTATTTAAGTTGATCTTTGAAAGGAAATTTCCAAGATCAGTCTCTCCAGTTGGCATTGGCCATAAAAGACCTGTAAAATAAGATTTGATGTTAAACGAGATCGAAGCTAACAAGCAAAGTTAGGTAAGTATATTTAATTTTGAAAACCGGACAAGTGCGAGTCTGACTACTATCACGCATCGAGGGTTCCGTACCTCAATATAATATTGACTCACCAAATAATTTCCGGGACCCTTACCGCAAGCCCGACTCACATTTGGCCAGTTTTTATTATTTGGTGTTATACTGTAAAGTACCTAGAGTTTGCACTATAATCACACCAAGTTAGACGCTTTTATGCATGACCTTTTTTACGAGAAGAAAACACTTTGAAAACGAGTAGTTTCCTGTATGGGAACCCCCATAAATTTTGTGTTGTTTTTTATTATTTATCATAAAATCCAATAAAATTATACATATTCTGTAAAAATTTCATCCGGTTACCTATTACGGTTTCGAAGATACAGCAGCCATCTGAAGCTAGGACGGACAGATGGACGGATAGCATTTGCTTAGTAATAGGGTCACGTTTCCACCCTTTAGGTAGGGTAAAAGCGCCTAAACCCGGCCCCCGCCTAAAGTCGGCCCACGCCTAAAGTCGGCAGTCTGAACTATTATCTGCCATAAATTATTTCATATTTGACATGTAACAATTGTTTTTGCTCCAGAGTATACCTTATTTTCTTCTCCTTATGTGTTACCAAAATTACGTCGATCAATTACAGCATACAAATACAATCGAGGCCGGAATGGCGACAAGTGCGGAAGAATCTGCAATAGCGCGTTTTTTCGGGTAAAATCTCTATGCGATCCATTTTTGGGAAATGTGATTTCTATTAATTTTAGCAGTTATGTAGGTTGCTGACATTTGTTAAAGCTAATTTATAAACCATTGAATGATATCAAGACCCAATTTAATACTTAATATCATTAGTTTTTGAAATAATAGGGGGTACCGGAGTTATGGTATAAAATTCTCATTAAAACCTTAAGTCGGCATACGTGGCCAGCTTTAGGGAATCAACGTAAATTTACAAATCCTAAGGTCGGCATTAGTAATGAACTGACTATTAATTTAGTATATTGTTATTCAGGCATAAAAAATACCTGAAAGTGTAGTAGTTGATTTGAAAACATTTTATAATATCAAGGTACTTAATTAATTATTGAGATTATTAAAGCTGCTTATTGTTATTAAGGAGGATAACTGTAGACGAAAATACACCAAAAATAAAAATAGTCGCGTTAAAAATAAATTCCAGTTAAAAAAGAGTTATTGAAATGTTTACGTTTTATTGGTTAATTTTTTAACCATTTACAATTGAGACCACCCATAGTCCTTTAGAAATACATGTGCCGGCTTTAGGAAAAATACTTACCGGAATTAGGGCTAGACTTGCCGACTTTGGGGAAAATTTGTTTCTTTCGATTTAAATCTTAATAACTCAGCAATAAACTGTTTTTTGGCTTGTTTTTAGCTTTAATTCTGGAGATTATGAACCACTTCGCAATATAAAAAACTTACATAGCAAAATTGTTAAACGATTGAAATCTCAAAATGGCTTAAGGTGCCGGCTTTAGGGCATTTTACCCTACGAAACCCTAAAAATGGATGTTGGTATAACTGGTGAATGAGCAACAAACTCTCTTCCATGTAGGCTATCGTAGCTTAATATATCGATCGATAGTAGGTAACCTACCATTGATTTATTGCAGAATATCTTGCATGCCTTGAAGGTAACCTACCATTTTCATTACAGAATATCTCGCATGTTCATTGCAGAACATCTTGCATGCCTCGAAGGTAACCTACCATATTCATTTTAGAACATCTTGCATGCCTCGAAGGTAACCTACCATATTCATTGCAGAACATCTTGCATGCCTCCAAGCTAAGTGCAGGCTGGTCACCCGACGGATCGTTGCGCTGTTTGACACATTTCCCGGTGTTGCATGCCCATTTCCACACTGCTGGTCCCTCTGTGTTACCACTGTTGACAAATGGCTTAGAAATAGAGAATTACGTTTGCCGCAGCCAGAAGTAACTATAGGTAGTAGAACTAATTTAATATCAAAAAATTTTAGTAACAAAACTATGTCTAAGCTGATGTAAAACTAAGATGGTGACCCGACCGATGTTATAATCGAAGTGCGAAGGGCTCCGTGCTTCGAGGAATCGCTGCTGGGCGTTCACACGGTGCTAGGTACTACAGCGTTTCCGGCGTCGGATTCAGGAAATCGGGAACAGTGGGCAATGTATTAGCGTTGACAGCTATTGCCAACAGTACGTTCTCTGTTCTCGTACCAAGAGATTATCGCTTATTATCCAGCCCAATTAAGCATTTCGATCAACATCAAGCATCGTATAGACACAGTTTCAGTGGTTTAGATTTAGTTTCGCCACATTGAAATTCTGGAGGGGGCAAATCCATACGAAATTCTGATTCGGAATTCCGTATGTGTATTCTGTATGTTTTAATAGAAAAAAAATAGTTTATTTTTAAAGAATATGTTTTAATGCATAGGTAACCGGCGAAACACGTGATATATGTATATCATAATATTAAAATTATTAACAACAAACAATAGGCCCTTGCAAGAGATGAATAGAAACACACAGTACAGAACAGAATGCAGACGATATGGTGTAAAACTAAATACGTTACATATTTATCTAAGTATCTTATCATTGGGGTGTTTCAGACCAACAAACTGAAAAATGTTCACTAGATATGGATCCAACATCGATATCGCGAAAAAAATCGGCTATTCCATAAAAACGTCAAAGGCTAGGTTACCTACTCGATCGACCCAACCAAATATGGAACAGCAGATTTTTTTTCGCGATTTCAGTTTGATAGTCTAATTAAAGCACAAACTAAAAGTATGTAACGCATTTAAGTTTACACTCTGTATAGAAGCGATAAATGACATAATTAATATCCTTTCGGCCGTCTTAATGGCTATTATCAATGCCAATGAGCAAATCCATTAAGTGCTGTGTTCATCGGCAACAACGCACCACTCATGCAAGACAATAAGCAAAAGAAGTACCTACTTGTAGCCATCTTATACGTATGTCTGCGCTACATCCTACGTGGCTATGTACATCCATACACCGCAATGAAATAAAAATGTACACGCTCAGTAGCACATAACACAGACCACAGTGTCGGGAAAGTCTCCCCGAGTGACGAAACCGAGTTCATCTGGTGCACTCTGTGCAGTTCATCTCGATACGAACATTGTGGACTTACTAATCTTTCCACTACAGCTGGAGTGATTGTCATAAGTCAAAATACGGACAGTAAGTACCAGGTTTATAAGTCTTACCGATGTACCTGCGCAGTTGACAAATTTTAATAGCGCGCGAAATTATATTTTAACCACTTCACACACCTTTGCGGGCCTGAAATCCCTTGTCGCATTAATAATTCGTCGTAATTTTTTTTTTCCCTATTATAAATAATAATAATAAATAATAAATTTATTTATTTGCATTTCATTTAGCCTACTTACATACATTACACACATTGTTTGTTTATTATACAAGCAAGCATACAAGTAATACAAGAGGCAGATACACTTTTTGTTTGAAACTCTGACCCCTAAACCAAAAATGGATGTACTATAGGGGTCAGCGCTCTTCACAGTTATATGGTCGAAACGAAGTTATTTGAAAATTCGGTAAGAAGACAATTTTTTGACTTGAACTAATCTGGTAGGAATTTTATAGTACCTATACAGGTTATTTTAGTCTGAAGTTATACCAGTTTATAACAAAGGATCATTATCATTTAGAAACAAAGTATTAATTTAAAAAGCATATTAATTTAGCAGGTAGGTGAGTAGTGATTATATCACCGAGATTTTTAGTGTTAGATGTCGTGTGGTGTGTGGTGATGTGTGTTGTGTGTTTGTGGTATGGGTGTGTAGTGTGTATAATATATAAATTAAATTATCATTAGCTGTTTTTAAAACTGTAACAGAAGTGCGTCAGTAGATATTTAAATTAATGAAAGGATTGCGAAATGGTTATGGTTTTTGGTTTTTAGGTAAGTTTTATGTCTGTTTGTTTGTTTGATTATTTGTGTCTTTGGATGTTTGAAATAACATTAGGAACTCAAGAACTACTGAACCGATTTTGATAAAACTGTTTTTTTTTTTTTTTTTTTTTTTTTTTTGTGCGGACGAAGTCGCGGGTAAACTCTAGTTGTATCTGATGTTGTGATGTTACGGATAAGCTGTGATTAGGTTTTCGGTGTCTGTATACGTCAGAGTCATTAGCCAGTCTTTCAACTTAGTTTTGCATTCATACTTATTTAGTGGATAAATTCGTATAGTTTTATTTATTTTATTGTATAGTTGTGAACTGATAACAAAGTAATGATGCTGGGCGCGTGATGTTCTATGTTTTTCTACCCTACAAACTATGTCGTTTCTACGTTTTTTTAACAGATTTCGATCAAAGGGCAGTGAGGCGTGCTTCCGCAGGATAACTTGAAGTATAAAAAGCTGTCTCACTGTCAAGACCTTATTTTCCGCGTACAGGGAAACGGTAGGGTACTTTTTAGGTTTATAGTTTATCACTTTCAGGACAGCTCTTTGCGCCCGCTCCAGTGATATTATGTTACTTTTGGATGCAGAACCCCAAACTGAAATGCAGTACGTTAGAACGGACTGACATAGAGCATAATACACAGCAATCAAAGTCTCCCTGTCAGCTACATATCTCAAAGTTTTAAAAATGTGAATCAATTTTCTAACACGGCCAGTTTGGTTGTGAATGTGTGTTTTCCAAGTTAAAGTGTGGTCGATATTTACCCCCAGATATTTTACCGTATCTGTTCTCCCTATTGACAGACATGAACAGTTTGAAACATCGAGTAAGTCACAGGTATGGGCTTTAATAAGAAATGAGGCCGATGGCTGAGATGAGGCGTTTAAAGCTAGTGTAATGAAGTTGGTTTTTGCTATATTTAGTGTCAGCAGATTCGAGGTTAAGTGCTTAGCAACCACTGTCAAAGCTTCCTCCGCGTGCTTCCTAGCTTCCTCCCAATTTACTCCGTGAACGACAAGTGCAGTATCATCTGCGTACGTGATTATTTGACAATTTGTTAGTGACAACTTACATAAGTCGTTCACATAAATCTGAAAAAGCGTTGGCCCCAGAATGCTGCCCTGCGGGACTCCATAGCATAGAGTGTCGTCTTCACTAATATGATTTTCTATTTTGACACATTGATTTCGATTCGTAAGATAGTCTTTGAAAATATCGAGTGCTACACCTCTTACGCCAACGCTTTCCATCTTCTCCAGTAGAATAGGTACAGAGACAGTGTCAAATGCTTTTGACAGATCCAAGAATATACACAAGCATTTTGATTTTTTATCAAGGTTTCTTATCAATTATCCCTGCTATCCGACTTTGCACCCTTTGAGTACTTCGGATTGTGTCGGGGACTCGGATTTGCTCTGCGCAAACGATAAGATTGACGAGCGGAATTAGTAAGGAAAACCGTTCCGTGTCATTTTACGAGTTTGTATGGGAACAGAAAAAGAAAATTTGCTAATTTCTAAAAGCTACATTCCCAGGCAGGTACCTGATACCTAAATAATAAACTTGTGTGTGACACACATGCATCGAATCCCATACAGTTAAAAGGAGGTACCTATCGTTTTCCAAAACATTCAATCCGCCTTTGGTCCTGGTTTCCTTCAATTTTAACTAGGTAGGAGGGTGTATTTATGAAACGCCGTGCGGGACGGGTGTTCTACAAAGTCCGCTGCAAATAAGTATTATAGGAGTGGACATTTTCGGAATTATTTTACAATTCTGAAAATGTCCACTCTTAAAATGACCACTTCGAGTATCGAAAATTTCTATCATACAAACATCTTTCTCTATGATTTCTATTCACCTTATTTCCCATCTAGGATTTGGTGCATGGTTAAATCAACACTAGCTTGAAAAAATTTAATGTTTTTTATTTAATAATATATTAAATTCGATTCTTAGACTTACCATTTCGAAATAATCACTAAATACGCCGCACAAATATACAACTTATTCACCCACATCGCAATCTGTAACAAAAAATTTTGGTACTTAAGTAAAAGTATGATAAATACCTATCTAAATATACGTAACGTTATCCACATCAATTGAATTTTATTTTTATTATCTGTCGAATTTTGTTACCTTTATAATTATTTCATACATACATTATATCTTTATAGTATACCTCATTTTTACTTTGACCGCATATTAAATAATCACGAGACAGAAGTATTACTGCTACAGGATTTTAATTTTGTAGAAACCCTTTATGTTTCCATTAGGTATATAGGAGTGTGACTAATTTATGTCTTCATGCCAAAATGTGTCAATAGAGTCTGCAATTCAGTGGTGATGTGACAGACAGACTAACAGATAGAAACTATGTTTATCTAATGGTTGACTATGGATCGGCGAACCATCATTTTTCTGTGACGGAACCCTAAAAAAATAATTCGTTTGCCTATGCATCACAAGATCACATCTTCAAAATAATTGGGATCTTTGGTCACATTTAAAGCTGATTATTAACATTATCAACTTAGCTATAGATACCTACTACATTATTATGCTATGTATCTGTATAGGCTTGAAAGGTAGATAAAACGCATAAAAAGAGGTTGCCAAGCTCTCTATACCATTAACAATGAATTATACATTATCTTTTTTTTTTCGATTACTATTGATTTCATACACATCGTGCCCCGTATCTATAGTATATCACGTACTAGGATTTTTTTTTGTAATTCAGGTGCTTCCAAAGTAAAAGTTGTTCAGTTTAATGGTCTGAACCACCCCTGAAAATTTCGAAAAAGCAAAAAAGGAGTCGCCAGTCTACGTAAGCATAATGTAACATAAATGTATCTTAAATGGGACATTTTGCGACAGGGACGTTTTGCGAAAGAGACATTTTGAGAAAGAGGTTTTTTGCGAAAGGGATGTTTTGCGAAAGGAACGCTTTGACAAACCCGGATTCGAACCCAGGGCCTCTGGTGTAACAGACCGGCGTGATAACCATATTATAATTAGTACGCACAGACGAGATGCTGCGAAATTTTCACAAGTGTATCGTATTTAAAAAAATCTACAGGTTATTAGTTATAACAAAACAGGAAAATCGAAACAAACAGAAATATGCATAAGAGCTTATTTTAAAAACCAAGTAAGTATTGTTAATGTATTTACAACGGTATATAACTGTTATTCCTTACATTAAATACACCGTGTTAAGTTAACAATGGTAATGTTACGCCACATTATAACACTCAATACTGTCCTCGCATTATTTTTGCAGATCAAAACAAATAGCAACGCTTATTTCCATGTGTACACTTACCTCAGACAAGCGTCAGCCCAGCACTGAAGGCTACACCAACTGATTCTTGTCTTGGCCACACCGGACATAATAACTTAGATCGAAACTTGTTTTTGCGGTCGGTGACATTATGGTTACCGAATTTAAATTTAGCCGCAGTCATGAGGGACTCTTCTAATAGGTCATAATAATGTTGCATAGTAGCTCGATTGTTTGCTTACGCAAAATTCAATCATGGGGGATGTGGAGAACAAATTAATTAGCCTAGGATAGGCGATTACATTACATACCTTACCTAACTAATTAACTAATCGATTAACTAACTCGAAACTAACCCGATTTGAAAGAATAAAAAATAGTTTATTTCAGACTTTCGTCCAAACCTCCTATAAGTTAAAGGTCCAACAAAAAGACCTTAAGGGAATATAATTCGGAGCTCGCTCCATACATACGAAGTCTGGTGATATTTTCAATACTAACCAAGTAAAATCAATAAAAATTTTCAATTTAGAAACTAATCTCTGTTTGTATGAAGTCAGATTTTCGTTAAAATGTATAGTTTTAAAGTTACAGTGCCTCAAAGATTACCATACAAATTTTAAATTACTCCTACCCCTAAAACTGTAAACAGGGTCCTTCTTAATATGCTGACACTCATTAAGGTGAGGACCAGACCATCATACTGAACAACTTTCTCAATGGGACCAGCATCGAAATCGCGAAAAAAAAATCTGCTGTCCCATACATTTGGCTCGAGAAGGTTTGCAGTTTTGTATAGAACAATTGATTTTTTTTTTCGCGATTTCGATGTTGGTCCAATAGAGAAAGTTGTTCAGTTTGACGGTCTGATCATCCCCTTAAAAAAGTGTCAGCATATTAAGAAGGCCCCTATATTTTAACGAAAATCTGACTTCATACAAACATAGAGATTAGTTTCTAGATTGTTTCTGTAAAATTTCACGGACTTTAATTGGTTAGTATTGAAAATATCACCAGGCTTCGTTTGTCTGCAGAACGCATTTAGGCTTTCGGAATAAAGACACCGACACAGCACAAAACCGTGCTCATTGGAAAAGAAGGACATGGAAGGCCGACCGCAAGTAAATGGGACAAGGTCTAGGAGAAAGAAGAAGTCCATAATAAGTTAAAGAATTCACACAATAAATAAACATTTTGGGGGTTTTTAACTTCTTAGTTTAGACAATCCTATTGGAATGGAAACCCCATTCCACTTACTACACGTAGGTACCTATTCAACTAAGGCCGGAATTCAGAGACGATTTTTTTGGTCTTAGCTCGAGCTAAGCATGGCGAAAATGTATGGATTTTGACATACGGAAGTCCGAACTATGACTTACAAATCGTCGAAAGCTGCGCAGACACAAAGGCCGAACCACATTCACTCGCGAAAACCATGCGCGAACGCGTAAGTGTGGAGCCAGCAATGGTGCACGCGCGATTCACCCCTCGAATCGCGCGCGAATGTCATTCTCTTATTAGTTTGTGGCGAATGTGGAGCGGCCTTTAGATCATTCCTGCCAAGTATTCTAGTTCGGTAGCAGCCAATATTGAAAAAAACTTACTGAAGACAGCGGCTGGATGGTCTAGATCCCTTTGCCTTGAACTTAATTTAAAAAAAAAGATTGACAGTGACAGCTGATATTCGCATTCGCTGGGGAGTTTTTGGCGGGAATTGTCAGATACGTTTGGAGTCCTCATATTTCATCGAATTATATTGTTTATAGTGAGTTATGGTTCGTAAAATTGGTGTTGTTTTGCGTAACAAAGTGTCGTGCAAGTGAACAATTTACAGTTCTGTGAAATATGATGGTGTATGGGTCGTAAACAGGAAAAGTGTTCCGTCATTTGTAGCGCGGCAAAGCGATCGGTTCACCTCTTTCCTGTGGACTTCTCTGCGTTTCCTTCGTGTTTCGGGTGCCGCCTAAAACTCCAAAGAAGCGTCAAAACGTCGAATACCAACGTTTTAATTGCTATAAATAAGAGAATTTTATTAAAGACATCGGCTGTATGGGATATTTAACCCTTTGCCTTGAATTGAACCAAAAAAAAAATTCACATTCGTTATAATGTCTTTAACGGCTCTGGATACTAGTCCTTTTGAGCCATTCGTTATTTTTTTTATATTCTTTATTTTGATGATGGGATGATAAATGATGAATCTGTGGTCGATTTCGTAAGCTCGCGCGTTGCCGCCAAAATGACCATGTACGAGTTAACTTGAACCAATACTTATGTTCTGTTATCGTATTTATTTGAGATTCCTGTTACGTCGGTCACTTTACGCAACTGTTTGGTACACAATCCGCACGAAATTATGTCACAAATATCACTAAAACCAATTTTTTACGAATTTCAAATAACACGAAACACAACAAGAGCAATGGCGCCAAGCAAACTCCCAATGAATGCAATTCACATTCGCTGGCTCTGCCAGCGTTGCCAGACCTATGAATTTTTCCGTAAATCTACTGATTTTTGGCCTGACCTACGGATTTCGTTGGCAAAACTACGGATTTTTAGAAATTTATTGGATTCCTCCCTAAAATTACAATTTACTGCATAAAATTATAGCCAGCCGCAAATAAATCAATTCATTTTCTGTTTTTTTTTGTTTTTTAGCCTGTTTTCGTAAAATAGGTAAGGCTCGTCCCTACTCTTTTCCATCTCCTTCCTTCTACTTTCTGTCCCAATACAAACACGAACGAAATATTTAACTGTAACATATGCCTATAACAAAAGGACTGACACAGATACAGACAGTGATAATGAAAATAAACAAATCAGAAATTTTAATTAGAATAGAAAAGAAAGAGTTTATTTTATTGATTTTCATGTTTTTTGGGCATTATTCTCACTTAAAATTATGTGTTTCCAATTTCTTCGCCAATTTAGAGCGATATTTGGGTCAGTTCACTCCAAAATAGTAATAATAAGCATTTTTTTAAGTCTGAACATCTATCGATTTTTTAGAGTCAATCTACGGAGTTCTCCGGATTTTTAAAAATTGGATCTTGTAACACTGACGCTGTCAATGTCAATCAAAAATTGATTTGACGTTGTTTGTGCTATTGTGCTTGCTTTTACTGCAGAATCAATGAAAAGTAAATTGATAGACAAGTGAAAGACAATGAATAACAGTTCCTAAGGACATTAAAAACACAATTAAATAGCTTACTTCATGTAGTTCCCTTCAGCGGCGAATACACAACAGTAAAAATGGATCCGGCTTTGTTAAGAGAACGGGAGGCTTTCAAAAAGAAGGCACTCGCCACTCCGAGGTACGCATGCTTATGAACTACTTGAAGAATGATGACAAGTATAACTTGAGCTCTGGGATTTCTCCCCTCTGTAATGTAACCTACTTTATGGTAACCTCTGGGAGGGATTTGGGGTCAGACGCGACGCGAAGCCGTAAATCTGAGCTCTAGTTTAAATTGTCGCACAACAGCCACTGTCACAATAGAATGAACATACTGCAGTCACTTTCTATCAACATTGTACCAAATTCTCGGTCAAAGGAATCATTAATTTTATTGATGAATAGGTTTATTCTTTTGTGAAATGTTTTAGAATATCTAAGCATTGGTAAGACCAACATTTTTTCTTACATTGGCTGAAATTATAGAAAAATTTATTCTCAAACTGCTGAGGGCAACTTAAACTCAAAATAATTTTATATGGTTGAAGCTTGTTGGTGTAGTGGAGCTTCGGTATTGGAAACAATCACCGAAGTTAAGCAATGTCAGGTCCAGTCAGTCTTTGGATGAGTGACCGTTTAGTGGTATTTCATCTCGAGCGTTTCCGTACTTCGGAAGGCATGTTAAGCAGTTAGTCTTGGACAGTTCTGTCAGATGGTGTTGTAACTATTCGTTAAGCCAGGTTGAGGCCTATTAAGGCTGCTTGTAAATTCTCTGACAACATTGACCACTAACTTGCCTCCACCAACACGCACTGGGCCCGCGTAGTGGAGTATAGCCCACTCCCTCTCACCCTTATTTGTGAGAGGAGGCCTTTGCCCTGCGTTGGGATTCTACAGGCTATAACTTACTTACTTTACGAGCTTGAAGTCCACTTATTAAACATCAAATCATTTTTAGGGTTTCATACCCTAAGGTTGAAAACGGGACCCTATTACTAAGCCTACGTTGTCCATCCGTCTGTCAGTCTAACTACAGGGTGTAAGGGACAGTCCTCCACAAACTACTGAGAACTCAGAGAAGTCTAAAATAAATGAATAATGCTCATGGATATGTTTCTGAACCATAACTGAAGAATTAAGAGAAAAGACTAAAACAGAGCAATAAGTTCAAGTCTAAGAGGAAGGATCTCCATAGAGTCCGCATAAATTTACGATCGTAGTTGGTCTCTTTTGTCTTATGACATACCTTTAATAGTAGAAGGAGAGGGAACTATAGATATTTGTTTATGCGGCTGTCCACTTTTTTTTGAGCTAGTGTGTGTGAAAAGTGACCGTAAACATAAGGCCATAAGGCGGTGCCTTTTGTCCATACTACTTGACACCACACACTCAAACCTAAACGTCAAAAAAAGTGGACACTTTACAATTGGTATGGCTCACTCTAGTCTTCAAGAGAGATCATTCCTCTTAGGTTCAAGTATAATATAAAATTGAAAACTACATAATGATGCAAATAATATACTATTCTATTCTAAAAATTTTAGGTCCATTATCATGTCAATGATTTAACCTATGTCTAGTTTAAATTTCAAAATATGTTTGATGTTGTTTGGTAATAGTTATTGGTTATCTCAAGGATTGTTTTTGTACAAGAAACACACTTGTGCCACCATCAAATTGCGGAGCAATGTGGCCACCTAACCCGCGAAACATGTCCGCCCGTGAATCCCCTAGCCACACCGCTGTTTAAAATATACAATGTTAAAAAAAGTAATTCAATTCAATTTTTGTTTAGTGGCGTCCGATAGGTTATCACAATTCAGCCAATGTCTCGTTATGTGGAGAGTATACGAAGGAAAATGATCAGTACTATTAATTAAGTCAAGCGTGGCAGTTTTGCCAATGTAAGTAGTTTACAATCTCAAGTGATTGTTTTAAGGTTAAAACACAAAAGAGTTCATAAAATGGTGGAGCCACGTGCAAGCCCAACGCGCCGATACGCACGCGTCCGTACTCCGCCAAACTTGCAGCACTACTCCTTAAAAAAAGTAAATAAACATGCAAACACAATATACAAATCAGTACTTATTTATGTTATGGTTTGACATTTCAGTATCGAAAAGAAAAAGAGAGATGACTCACAATACAAAGATGACAGTAAGAAGAAGTCTAAACCGTCTAGCTCGGCCAGCTCCGCACCGAAACATGAAAACACCTCCAAGTAAGTTATACAAATGTCAACATCATGAGCCGCAGGAGGCGATGGTTTGATCCCTGTCCAGGCCGACTCTGACAATAGTCGGGGAAATCTACGGATTTTTGTATGGAGAAGGTTGCATTAATTGCACTTTTGGTGATAATTTGGAATATAGTCGATAAATACCTGAAAAACATAAATTCTCAATAATCCCCGATTTTTAATTGTGTATTATTGAATAATTAAGACATTTACAAAACATTAAATTTAGGTATGAACAAAAAATGGAAAACTGGTGATTTTGTCCAGGGTGGCTTCAATCAATACGTTTTATTTATCACAATAATAATACCCGGTTAATATCGTAAATTAGAGTAGAAATTTTATATTTTGTAAGTCTTCAAAAATTATAACCTCAAAACTAACTTATTTACTGTTTGTTTGTACACATTAAATTTGCCTTGTGATAATTAACTGTATCTTTTGCTAGTATGCTGGAAAAATATCTTTCGAAATAAGCTTGCCCTTTGCACATTTATATCGATTTTAAGGTATTTCTCAGGTTCCTGAGCCAATATAACCACGGTATCTCGACAAAAGTGTTATAAACTAACAGTAATATTATTTCAAACACAATTTACTAAAGTGTCTTTAATGCAATCTCAAACCTTATTTTTCCTAGACTACAATGAGTTATTCGGAATTTATGTACGATTTGTAACACCATTGGCTTTTCGGTGAAGGAAAACATCGTGAGAAAACCTGCGTAATTGAATTTTGATGCATGTATTGTACCCACTGTCCATTATAAGTAGTGACAGGCTCACTACCCATCATACTGGACAGAGTTTCGGTACTGATAGTGAAAAGTGGATGTTCTGAGTTTCATAATATGTCTGACTACCCCCTCGGGGAATATAGTCGTGAGCATATTCTATATGCGAACATCATTATCTTCGTCGGCTACAAACAATAAATAAAAATTCAAAATTGTATTTGTGTATAACTTGTCCTTTAAATAAAATAAAATAAGAAATACTATGCTAAATGTTGGCCTCCTTTATAAAAGTAATAAATCTACACATATGGGCAGTTGCACGTACATTCATTAAAGTTAATTCTCCATTAACATGCTACGGCTTCTGGGCTTTTTAATGAAGAAACCATACAAGAGCACCAACATACAACATCCATGGTATGCACTAATGAAGTTACTGCCAATTTCTGAATATCATTAATGTTGTGGTAGCCCGATTAATAAGCATATAAGCATATGCTCACGACTATATTCCCCGAGGGGCAGTCAGAGATATTCTGAAACCTCAGAACATCCACGTTTCACCAGTAGTACCGAAACTCTGTCCAGTTAATACAGTTAAAAATTATAATGCAACATGCATTATCTATAAAAGATATAATGTAAATATGTAACTCATTGTCTTAAGAACATACAATGTCTTTTTTTCAGTTACAAAACAATGTCAGGGAGTTCATCGTACCGCTTTGGAGTACTTGCCCGCATCGTCCGTCACATGAGAGCACGGCACCAAGATGGCGATGACCATCCATTGACACTTGACGACGTTCTCGACGAAACAAACCAATTAGATGTAGGCAATAAAGTGAAACAGGTATGATTATGAGATACTAAATGTATCGGAATTTAATTTTGCGTTTGCTGAGAGTTCTAATACCATGATGTCAGTTGACCCCATGCCTGCCTGCAACTGCTTCCGTGGTCTAATGGTTAAGAGCATTGGGCTCTTGACACGGAGGTTGTGGGTTCGATTCCCACGGGGGACACCTAGTGATACGTCACCTCGTGCATTTTTCCCCAGTTGGTTAGGACATTGAAGGCTGAATCACCTGATTGTCTGAAAAGAAAGATGATTCCTTGCTTCGGATGGCACGTTGAGCCGTTCGTCCCAGCTATTATCTCTCTCTAGTAGTTGTTATATAAAAACCACGTCAGAGGCCGTAAGGCGGTCTGAAATAACTCTGACACCAGAGCTTGCACACACGATAAGAAGAAGTTGACTCCATAAATCCTTTTGTTCCTTATCAGTAAGAGGATCGAATGGAATAAAAAAAAAGGTTATGTGAAAATTTCAGTTTTTCTCGATGACTATATGTTTTTCTAATTCAGTGAATGCAGAAATAATTAACTCCAAAAGTTAGAGTCAGTCTCCTAAGTACGTTTTCTTGTAGCTATAATGATTCTTGTAGCTGCCGTGTGTGCCCCATTTCAACTTTCCACAATTTATACAATATACATACATATAAGGGCTTGATCCCACGTAGGGGTAACAGGAAGAGAAGAATAAGAGAAGGGCTTGACAGGTTAAGTTATTTAAAAGTTACAGTTTTCTTTCTTTGCACGAAACACTAGCCACATAATGTAATCATTAAGCAGTAGATTACTAATTATTTATTTCAAAAATTTCAAAATAACTTGTTAAAAGTTGAATGCCATCGGTCACAATAACAGTAGATTTTGCATTGTTTAAATTCAAAGGCTTAAAAGACTTGTTTATTTATTTATTTGCAGTCTAAGGACTTCATTAAGATAAATAAAATAAATAAAACTAAATAAATATTTATTGGTTTACAGTGGCTACAAACAGAAGCTCTTCAAAACAATCCTAAAATAGAATGTACTCCAGATGGAAAATACATATTTAAGCCTGTCTATAAAATTAAGGATAAGAAGTCATTACTCAGGTTGGTTTTAACTTGTATTGTTACACACTGATACAAATTATGATGATGATGATACTGTGTCGGAATGTTGGTCAATAATAATGATTACATGAGTCATCTAAACTATTATAAAATTGTAAAATAAGTGTGGAGCATTGGAGATATTTACAAAAAAAAAGATTACAATATGGTTTTTAGGTGTCCCTGACTCCAAATCAACCTTTTTTAATATTTCTGGTTTTGATAGCTTATGGTTTGACTTAAAATCTGGTATTTATCATTCTCGAGAGTAGTATATTCCTTGTTATCATTTATCTCGCTACGATGACAGGAACCCTTGCGGACGAAATCGCATAAACGCTTGTTATTATAATAATAACTTTTACACTAGTTGTAGTGTAAACGTTATTATTATACTTATATTTACTTCTCGGATTGCCAACTTCATAATTTGTCTGGCATCTAAACTGAGAATGTTTGTTCTCTATTTGTCTGACGAATTATCAGTTTATCTGGTGAACGAAGTAAATATTATCATTTTATCTGGCAGACCGAATTAAGAGGACTTTTACAGTTCAGTGGCGACTTCATCACAATATTAAAGTTTTCTAAATAAAGAAAGCCTAAATAAAATAATGCTACTCCAATAAACTACAAAAGCCTTGAAGTAAATGTTATATAATACTTTTATAGGTTTTTAATAGATCTAAAAATACAGGAAAAAAAACAGCCGTTTTTATATTTATTAAGGTTAAAAGCAGTCTATAAAAAAAATCTATGGCTTTTGTAGTTTATTGGGGTAGCGCTTTTTTAATTTAGGCTTTATTGACAAATCTTTAATATTATGATGAGGGCACCACTGATTGGTAAAAGTAGCCTTAAATTAAATATTTTAATATTTATTTCGGACAAAATCCATATTAGGTTTATCATTCACAAATCAATGTTTACTTAATTTATGTTATTGTAATGTTAATTTTAGTTAAAGTTATTACTCAATAGTTTAACTTATGAAATGATTGCAGATTACTAAAACAACAAGATCTGAAAGGACTGGGAGGTATCCTTTTGGAAGATGTCCAGGAATCTCTGCCGCATTGTGAGAAAGCCCTCAAGAGCTTAGCACAGGAAATACTGTACATAGTCAGATCTACGGACAAGAAGAAAATATTATTTTACAATGACAAGACTGCCACTTTAGATGTGAGTACAATATCCGATCCAGCAGTAGACGTCCATCGGCTTAGATGATGATGATGAATTAACAATTACAATTTGTATAAGCATATCCTCACGACTAAATTCCCCGAGGGGGTAGTCAGAGATATTCTGAAACCTCAGAACATCCACGTTTCACCAGTAGTACCGAACCTCTGTCCAGTGTGACGGCACTCATAATGGACAGTGGGTACAATACATGCCTCGAAATTGAAGCATGCAGGTTTCCTCACGATTTTTTCCTTCACCGAAAAGCCAGTGGTGTTACAAATCGCACATAAATTCCGAAAAACTCATTGGTACGAGTCGGCCTGGACGGGGATCGAACCATCGCCTCCTGCATGGCAGGCAAGGCCACTCGCCATTGGACTACGGCTTTTTTTGTTGTTGGGCAAAATTACAATTTGTAGAGAGATTTTTAGGTGACATAAAAATTTCTGCAGGTTCTATAATAGGTTTCTATGGTAGGTACATTAACTAGATACAGAGCTCAGTTATAATAAATATAAATAGAAAAATGGTAAAAGCTTCCTTACATTTAACTTATTTGAGATATGAAAGTTTTTAATTAATGATTTATGTTAGTTTGACATATTGCGTCCCTAACGTACTTATTGCGTCCGTAGCAAGCTTGTATCTTGCAAATACCCGTTTTCGATTAATACAAAATATCATCAAATTAGCAAAATTTGATGATATTGTGGACACTGTGGCTTTTATCTCTGTGGCTTTTTATCTCGTTCGTTCGGCGTGCAAATAGAAAGAGAGCTATTGCACGTTAACGATACAAACGTTGCCATACTTTGGCCGCAGAAGTGTTATTTTAGATTGAAAATTGTGTTCGAATGATGCATAATCACCATAGTAATTTTTTCATTATCTACTGCTGATTTGAACGTGTCACTTTCAAAAATCTCACTCCAGAAGCCGTAGCATGTTACACGTGATACGTCTGTATCACGTCGTTTATCTCGTTTGTTCGTGCGCAAATAGAAAGAGAGCGAAGGTGTGATAGCGCTATATCACGGTGCCATGCTACCTATGCAGGTCTACTCATTTCGGTGGATAGAGACAGACGCTTCAAACTTATAAAACCAGCCCGCTCAGATGTTAAAAATAGTCCAACTATAATTTCTTAATATTACAACGACATTACGACAAAGATTATCTCTATGTTATTCAGGTCGACGAAGAGTTCGTCAAGTTATGGCGAGCGACAGCAGTTGATGCCATGGACGACGCTAAAATAGAAGAGTACCTAGAAAAACAAGGTATCAAATCTATGCAAGACCACGGCCTTAAAAAACCGATACTTCCTAAAAGAAAGAAAGTCTCACAGAAAAGGCGGCAATTCAAGAAACCGAGAGACAACGAGCATTTGGCTGATGTTCTCGAAACGTACGAAGATAATACTTTAACTCAGAAAGGTGTTGCTATAAAATAAAATCATTGATTTTCTAGAAAGTAGTTTCATTTTCGAATATCAATACGATACATACATATTCTCACGTCTGTCTCCCACTGGGGTAGGCAGAGACAACGGAACGTCACCTGCTACGATCCTCTCTAGCTTCCTCCACATTCGTTAGTCCTTTCATACCTATTCCAGCTTCCTGATTATTTCATTAAGGGGCCCATTCACAGTAGTCCTACATGCAGTCCTACGCCAATATCGGATCGTGAATGTTGTTGGCAGTACTGCGTGGCGTCCGACGACCTTGAGCAAAATGTATGAAATTGCTCCTGTCGTCCTACCTGCAGAATAGTGTGTGTAGGACTACTGTGAATTTGCCCCTTTAGTCAATAAACAATACCTATTCCTACTTCCTGGTCAATAATAACCAAAAAATGGTACAGCTAAAATACTCGCATCCGAGGTAGGAAAAAACCGGCCAAGAGCGTGTCGAACTCGCCCATGATAGGGTTCCTTAGCCATTGTCTAAGTACAAGAAAGAAGAAAAATAAATAACCGTCGTGCAACGCCATCTAGTTTTTATTAGAAAATCAATTTGTTACTGGCTTTTTCTGCTGTGCTACAAGCATCCTCTATAATTTCCATTGAAAGAAAGTACTTACCAAAAGCTATACTGCTATATAGAAAATTTTCAGATATTTTACTCCAGTATTTTAGATATCTCATGACTGAAGCATTATAACGATCTAGTTTCTATGGGAGTTTTGTTCCATTGGACAAGCAAGACTATCTAACGTAACTAGATTTATTTAAAAAAAAACGATTTTCATTCAACCCTCTTGGACGAATAACTGTTATATATCGTCATGCCAAAAATGAGCGAGTAATCGAGTTGGTGCATACAGATAGATAGGCAGAATGGACGAAAGTGTAAGGGTTCCTTATTTGACTACTGAACCTTAAAAAGAGTTAAATCAACATAATCATGATGAAAGAAATAAAGATCTACTCAACTCACACAGCAGCCGACTCGATTCTATCACTTCACTATTTTATTTTCTATTTGGTTTTGTTTGTTTGACACGTTTGACAGATTGTAGGAGTCCGTTTCATAACGAGTGAAAGTTACTTGGGGTGCCGATGACGAAAGCGAAAAACCTTGCGAAGATACGTATGTTAGAGTGAGATAGATAGACCCCCCGAGAGGGAAGAAAGATTTCCACGCGCACAAATATGAGCACTATGCTCGCACGTTATGAAACAGACATTTCAGAAATGTTTTGTTTGTGCATTTTCGATAGGTATTTTCGGCGATTAACTTGACTTCTACTGTAAATGTTAGTGAAATAAATAATCTACAACTATGGCGCAGTTCTCACTGTCGTGGGACTGTTATAAGCAGAATATTTGCCAAGGTTTAACCGCCTTGCAGCAGGTAATTTTGTTGATCTACGTAACCTCTTTTTTCCTTTCTATATGTCTGGTTCCAAACTATGTCTAACTCTAGATGTACACTACACTCATTTACTAACACTGTATTTCGTCTGAATTTACTTTAAATACCGGTCAAGTGCGAGTCGGGCTACTCGCGCACCGCACATAACATATTAACTTTAGCACGAGGCCGACTCACGCTTGGCCGGTTTTTATTATTTGTTTTGACACCTACAGTAGAGTTTGCTCTATAATCAACAAAGAGATTATACCTAATAGAGTGCGCCATACCAATTGTAAAGTGTCCACTTTTTTTGACGTTTATGTTTGAGTGTGTGGTGTCACGTAGTATGGACAAAAGGCACCAAGTGACATATGGCCTTATATTTACGGTCACTTTTCACACACACTAGCTCAAAAAAAAGTGGACAGTACAGACATAAACAAATATCTATAGTTCCATCTCTTTCTACTATTAAAGGTACATCATAAGACAAAAGAGACTAACTACAATCGTAAATTTATGCGGACTCTATGGAGATCCTTCCTCTGAGATAATCAATCACACCTAGTTTGACGCCTGTATGACCGTATTTACGAGAGAGCGAGAAGAATAATTTTTGATAAAAACTAGTTTCTTGTATGAGGACTCCTCTTATTTTTTTACTTTGACATTTTTATTATTTGTTAGTAAATCCGCTATAATAACGAACATTCTGTGAAAATTTTAGCTGTCTAGCTATTACGGTTAAAAAGTTACATAAATAGGTAGGACGGATGGACGAAAGGACAGCTTAGGCTTATGAATAGGGTCCCGTTTTTACCCTTTGGGTAGGGAACTCTAAAAAGTATTTGGTATGTATGTCCAGAACATATTCTAACTGGCTAGGTGCCAAATTTCAACCAAGTCTGCTCAGTGTTTATTTGTGATTAAATCTGGACACATATATCTAAATAGGCACAAACTTTCACATCCATACATATAGGGTACTTCTTAATATGGTGACGGTTTTTAAGGAGATGATCAGACCATCATACTGAACAACTTTCTCTATGGGACCAAAGTCAAAATTGTGAAAAAATAATGGCTTTCGGCCATACAAAACTGCCATCCTACTTGACCCAAATGTATGCGACAGCTGATTAAGTTGTTCAGTTTGATGGTCTGATCAACCCCTGAAGAATCTGTTACCATATTTAAAAGGACTCTAAATAAATTAAAATTGTAAACTTGGCAAATGCATTGAACATATTTGCAAAATTATTCTTTATGACACCTAATATTTAGGCTATGTAATGGAATACATTGAGACCATTTTTAGAATTCTTGTCTGTTTATCTGTTTGTATGTGCACCACAAAATTTTTTTTTTGTATAGTTATGTTTCACTTAAAAGCTACTTTTATAATATATTTTTGGCAATCAGAAGTAAAATTTATTAAAAAAAAGATAATTTACAGAAACCCAAACAATCGTTTATTTATGAAAATAATTTGCAAACTCAAACAAAACGATTTTACTGGAATTACTTAATTAACACTTGAAACAAAACACTAATCACTCTCAATCACAAAAAAGAAAGTTAACGAAAAGATATTCGAACCAACGGGTCGCGTAGAACACGATGTTGTCACCTCGAGCGCTGTCCGACAAATGAATGTCAAACCGAGCTGCGCGCCGCTTTTATAGGCAAGCGAGGGTGGCATAGTAGGGTAGTGCTAACACGGCCTCTCCTGACCAGAGTCGTCCTCGACGATATTTCGTGGTCGTTAATCCAATTCGGGCATGTCTCTTGGTCTCTCAACAACTGGTGCAGAGGATGGTCCGGCTTCTGCGTCATCAGCGTCGTTCACTCGTGCCTCAGAGGGTAGTCCAGCCTCTGTATCATCAGTATCATCGTCTGAAAACACACTCACATTTCTCAAAATGTCAAACCACTCAAGCTTTACCAAAGCAAAAACAACTAATTAAATTTAAGAGATCTCAAAAATGAAGTAAATGCAACATTGTATGGGCCCATTTTTCTTTTCTTAGTTGACCTGCTCTGCAGTGGACTCTTGATACTGCATGACATCTGTGAAAAGACCAGGCAGAAGGCGTCCCAACTGCCTGTTTAGTTATCAACAGTTACATAGACAGAGGCATCCCTGAATCGCTTGTCTCTGGGAGATGGAGGCATCCCTGAATCGCACATCTCGATTCCAGACTATTTACTCAAATAGCCTAGAATTAGGTGAGACAGAGGCATCCCTGAATCGCTTGTCTCTGGGAGATGGAGGCATCCCTGAATCGCACATCTCGATTCCAGACTATTTAGTCAAATAGCCTAGAATTAGGTGAGACAGAGGCATCCCTGAATCGCTTGTCTCTGGGAGATGGAGGCATCCCTGAATCGCACATCTCGATTCCAGACTATTTAGTCAAATAGCCTAGAATTAGGTGAGACAGAGGCATCCCTGAATCGCTTGTCTTTACCTCCAAGGAAGCATCCCTGAATCGCTTCTCCACAGTATGACATGTACAGAATAGACGGAGGCCTGTATCGCGCCTTTCTGGATCCCTTTGTCATATCCATTCAGTTGGCTTGCTAAGAGCCGTGCGATGATTCGGCTTGTCATGTGAGTTAAATGAAGTATCGTGAAAAGATCAAGGAGTGGACTGTGTCGTAAAGTTAAGTCAGTAAGTAACAGTTTATTGTAAAGGAAGTTGTGGGAACACGACAATACGAATCACAACACCGTATCTCAAACAAACGTGGCCTTAACTTACACTCAAAGAAAGCAGCACACGTATCCGGACACCACTCTCCGCGCCAAGGAACCATATACTCGGCTGCCGCTTGAGTTGTCTTTCCATAAGACCCACTCATGAGTTTTAACTCATATCGATCACTCGGCAGAGCTTTCATAACTCGGTATGGCCCTCGCATCCCTGGGTCCAATTTCCCTGTGGACTGGGAGTACTTTATGACAAAGACCAGGTCATCAACATTAAACTTGCGAGGTGGACGTCGCTGTCGGTTGACAGTGGCATCCTGTTGCGTCTGATTCTTCTTTAGTAGGTCGTTGGCTCTGGCCCTGCACAACTCCCGCCACGCTTCACGGTTATGTTGTGAGCTTTCGACTGCAACGTCACGAATCAATGTTCGTAGGATAGGAGTGACCGCATCGACTCCCACAAGAAGGTTAAGAGCAGAGTGCTGAGTTGTTCTTTGCGTTGTCATATTCAAAACAAACTGTAACCTCCACAATTGTTCTGACCAAGATGTACCCTTATGGTTTGACTCAATTCGGATCATATTGAGTACAGTTCTGATATACCTTTCAGCTTGCCCGTTTGCATGATGCATTTCAGGCGTTATAAGATGAATATCACATCCCAGCTCATTAATAAATCGAGTAAATTCCGTGGACTCAAACATTCTACCGCGATCAGTTATAAGCAAGCTAGGAACGCCAAATAAGGAAATCGCGTTGGTGAATGTGCGTTTGAGTTCATTCGCATCTTGTCTATATATTGGGTAAAGTAAGCAAAATTTAGAAAAGGAATCTACCATAAGGAGCACAAATTTGTAACCATTTGATTCCGGTAAAGGACCTAACGCGTCCAGATGTAAAGTGTGGAAAGGCATAAGAGCTTTCTCCCATGAAGTTATAGGCTGATGGGGAGCCCTAGGTACTCTTTTCTTTGTAATGCACACAAGGCAATGGCCTATGTACTTGACCACAAACTGACGAAGGCCGGGGAACCAAAAATGCTTAAGGATTAAATCCAAAGTTTTATCAGCACCTATGTGCTCGTGCTCATCATGGAAGATTCTCAGTAGGCTAAGTCGGTGGCCTTTCGGAATATAGCACAGCAATCTTGGTTCCTCACCCCTCGGCTCATACCGATAGTATAACGTGTCGTTTTGGTGTACGTACCGACGGGTATCCAGTTCCCCATCACGCAATTTTTGCAATAAACCTTGCGTTTCGTCATCCGCAGACTGAGCTATTTGAGCCCAGTTGCGTGGTCTAGTGATTTGATGCACTCGAGCGGGTGGGTTTCGGCTCAAATAATCGGCGTGTGACATCATTACACCCTTGCGATACTCAATATCGAATAAAAAATCCTGAAGATAGATCCACCACCGAGCTACGCGTGGAAGCAGATCCTTTTTCTTTTCTGTCGACTTGAGAGCATTGCAGTCAGTGACTAATTTGAACTTGAGACCTACCAGATAGTGGCGGAAATGCTGCAACGCTCTCACGACGGCCAATGTTTCCAATTCGTATGAATGGTACCTGCTTTCGGCGCCCTTGGTGGTTTTACTAAAATAGCCGACCACATACTTCTTTCCATCAGCTCGAGTTTGCATCAACACAGCACCATAACCCATGCTACTCGCGTCTGTATGTAGCTCCGTAGGGAGCATGGGATCGAAAACCGAGAGAATGGGTTCAGTAGTGAGGTGAGCGATAAGCTCCTGTCTGACTTGTTCCTGCTCCGGTCCCCAGCTAAACTTAATATCCTTTTTTGTTAGGCGGGATATGCAGGAAGTTCTTGCTGCGTAATTTTGTATATATCGCCTGAAATATCCGGCCAATCCTAAGAACTGCCTAACTTGTTTGACGTTGCTTGGGACCGGGGCATTAACCAAGGCCTCGACTTTGCGAGGGCTCGGCCTCACCTGACCCTGACTCACCACACGTCCCAAATACTCCACCTCGGTAGCAAGAAAGGAACATTTGCGCAAGTTAATAGAAAATCCTGCATCTGTCAATGTTTTTAAAACCTTTCGCAACAATGATATGCCCTCCTGAACCGAATTACTCATAATCAGAACGTCGTCAACATATACCAGGACATTACCAGCTTCAATGTGGCTCCGCAGTGTGTCGTTAATGATGCGCTGATAGACTATAGGAGAGTTAGTGAGACCATAGGGCATTCGAAGGTATTCGTAATGGCCTTCAGGTGTTACAAAGGCTGTCTTATGGATAGAGGCTTCATCGACTGGGATCTGATGAAACCCCGTAGCCATATCAAGGCTTGAGAAATATTTAAAATTGCCCAACCGGTCAATATGGTCGTCTATCAACGGTAGGGGATACCGATCCCTGACAGTCAACCGGTTAAGAGCGCGAAAGTCGACACACATACGGTCGCCACCATCTTTTTTCTTAACTAGTATGATAGGGCTCGCATATTCAGAATTGGACTCCCTAATTATGCCCTTATCCAAGAGGTCGCGTATTATCTCTCTAACCTTGAGTTTCTCTTGATGTGAGAGTTTGTAGGGCCTATATGCGACTGGAGTATTGTCGGTGACGTTTATGTGCATCTTTCCAGTAGTCACCGTGGTGGAAGCAGTACCAGAAATCAAATAACCCCTGAACTGCTCGATAACCTCCAAGAGAGATGCACGCTCTGAGCCTATAAGGGATGTATTTATTGCAGACTGATGATCGTCAGCCATGACGGTGTTCACAAGCGAAACCTTTCACTAGAATGCGTCAAATATTGTTTATCCTTTGTTCGAACATAAGTGACACCATCATGGTTAAGGATATCAGTGCCTATTATGACCGGAAAACTCATACAAGGTCCCGGAACCACAACCAAGTCAGCCTCGATCGAAATTTCATCAAACTCGATAGTGAGCGTGACATAGGAATCGGCTTCTATTGTACCGTCACTTATTCCCTTCAACGTGCATCGCATGGGGTTTATTGCTTTCGAGTGCAGTTAATCGGGTCAAAATGGAATTCATAACGTGGGCCAATGAAATATTTTCAATACGAGGTGAAACCATAACCGATAAATCATGCGACTGATCACAAGATCTGTGACTACAGTCATGTCGTCGCGATCTACTACTGGACCTACGTGACGAAGAACCTTTTTGACGAGGCAGTACTGGGGTACGCGTTCTAAAACGCGACTCACGGGATTGTCGCAATGATCTACTTCGCGACCTACGCAGCCCAAGACCCTCAGGTCGAGAAACAACAGGCGTACGACCTCGGTGTCGCGACCCACTGCGCAATCTACTACGCGACCTATCCACGTTATCGTGTCTACGCGCCCTGCTGCGTGAATTTCTCTGTCTATTAGGCATTATCAACACGTTCGAAAACACGTGACAGCAAAGATTTACACGTGGGTTGAATTAGTGTTTTGTTTCTGTCAGATCGTTACAAGAATGGCAAAACGTGAATTTAGGATGCTGCGGGCTTAGATTTTATTGTCCCACTTCTGATTTTGGCAATCAGAAGTAAAATTTATTAAAAAAAAGATAATTTACAGAAACCCAAACAATCGTTTATTTATGAAAATAATTTGCAAACTCAAACAAAACGATTTTACTGGAATTACTTAATTAACACTTGAAACAAAACACTAATCACTCTCAATCACAAAAAAGAAAGTTAACGAAAAGATATTCGAACCAACGGGTCGCGTAGAACACGATGTTGTCACCTCGAGCGCTGTCCGACAAATGAATGTCAAACCGAGCTGCGCGCCGCTTTTATAGGCAAGCGAGGGTGGCATAGTAGGGTAGTGCTAACAATATATTTATAAAACATAGAAAGAAGATAATAAGTCGGCTTGGTGATAATATTATATCCACAGAACGGTGAGTTTGTGGACATGACAATCGCGGCGGACGGTCACCATGTGAAGGTGCACCAGATGGTCATGTCGCTGGTCAGTCCTTACATCAAGGAGCTCATCTCCTCCGCACAATGTCCACACCCTGTCATCTTCCTAAATGTAAGTTGTAAATGTTAATAGTACCTAGTTTGTGGACATGACGATCGCGGCGGACGGTCACCACGTGAAGGTGCACCAGATGGTCATGTCGCTGGTCAGGCATCAAGGAGCTCATCTCCTCCGCACAATGTCCACACCCTGTCATCTTCCTAAATGTAAGTCGAAAATGTTAGTGTTTTTTGTTTAGCATATATTTGGCTGAACCCATACATACTATGTATTAAGATAAGATAAGATAAATATTCTTTATTTGCACACCAAGAATAGAAAAATACAATTTAAAACAAGAATGAGAAGGGTACAAAGGGCGGTCTTATTATTGCTGTATGTATTATTGTATACATAACTTTAGCTTAAGAATTTATATTGTAATAGTTATTAAGTCGTGTTATGTTGTAGAGTTTCTGGCCGCATCTTCTCTACAGCGACAACACGTTCCGACGCGGTGGTAGCTTTAAAAAGATTTGACGTTTGATAAGTGTGCTGCAAGCTCCTATATTGAATAAATTATATTGACTTTGACTTGTAAGATATAAATGATGTGTGATTTAAGATTTTAGATTCTGGTACTTTGTAATGTGACTACATATTTTGTGTGACAATTTCCAAGATATTTATTTATTCTTAGAATGGAATAGAAAACTTCATTTTCGATCCACTGGGATCACAATCTTGCTAATACAGTTTTTGAGAGCTACGCGGTTATTATTTAATCTAGAATTAAACATTTTAACGAGTTCTTACCTCGTCGGGAACTCAAATATTCCAAATCGCTGTAAGAACCCGCTAAAATTTTTAATTCCAAAATTAGATTATACAATCTTGTTAGTTAGACACGTAGCCTGTTGCTTGTTAGTTATTGTTATTTATTTATTAGCATAGTATTTGTTCACAACTTTATTCCCCGAGGGGGTAATCAGAGATATTCTGAAAACTCTGAAAACTCCGAAAATCCACGTTTCACTAGTAGTACCGAAACTATACTAACAATAATCTAAATTTTTTTTTTTAAATTGTCTAAAATATTATTTTCAGAAAGTATCATACTCAACTCTGTTATCGATTCTGGAATACATTTACACAGGGGAAGTGATTGTCAATCAAGATAACTTAGATGATCTTGTGCAAGCTGGTAGAGAACTACATATCAAGGGTTTGGAAGACATGGTATGTGTATTTGACATTAGTCTTGTAAATCAAATGTAAGAATAATCCATGTTTATCAGCTACATAAGTCCTCAGCAGGACATGGGTCTCCCTCATAAGAAAGATTGCCAAACACAGTTAGAATAGAAAAGTTTAAAAAGTCACTTAACACTTTTAACAAAATCATAATGTTCACAGCACAGGCACATCCACTATTATGATCCCAAGAAGGCTTCTAAAGGCTTTTTATTTTTTATAGAAATTATACTACAAAAAAAAAATACAAGGTGTTACAAAAATACAAATAAACCTTTAAGAGGGTGGTTTAGACCATCAAACTAAACAACTTTCACTATGGGACCAATATCGAAATCGCGAAAAAAAAAACTGATGTTCCAAACTAAACTACAAATTAACTCGAGCTAAATGTATGGGACATCTGTTTTTTTTTTTCGCGATTTCGATGTTGGTTCCATAGTGAAAGTTGTTCAGTTTGATGGTCTAAACAACCCCATTAAAAGATATATATAGAATATTTATTTTTACTTTTGTAACACCTTGTATAACATCCATGACCAAATCGAGATTCGAACCGTGGACCGTGATTTGGCAAACCGATGTGGTAACTATTACAACAACTGGGTCACCGAACTCGTAGATGCTACTGCCGAACTGGCAGGTACCTTTTATTCACCTTATTTGAAATCCAGAAGTTCAGTCAGCTCTTTTTTACCACATAAAAACACTTATGAGCAGAGTTATCGCGATAAAAAAAAAGTTCCATCTTCTCTATTCCAGAAAATAGAATTAGCTAACCAGAACCTAACGCGAGCAGCCTCTGCCATAGGTAGAACTGAAGGCCAGCCTTTGTCCTTGCGGGAATTGTATAAAATTAAGGAGAAGCCGCCGAAGATCATTAGACAAAACATTGACGAATCACAACCCGAAGCAAAACGTGTGAGAAGAGATACATCCAAGAGAAAGTAAGATATACAATGTGTTAATGAATTAACGCAAAACTAGAAAGTAATTTGTTTAGAATGGAGAGCAGAATCGAATTATCATGTTTTCAACATAGGTATTTCTTTTTTCAAAATATTAAATAATTTGTTTGTAGAGTTTAAAATTAACTGAACGCGATCTCAACCCACAGCTCGGGCACTCTCACCCTACTCAGTACCAAAACAAGATTCTTAAAATGTAATCATGAGCACATTAGCAATTTCATTAATTGCTGAAATGACAACAAACCATTTTTGCTTGAAAACTTAAAATGCGAATAACTTTAAATTTTAACTGTCAAAATAATGAATAATTGTTTCAATCTAATTATTTTGTTATAAATCAGTTGAGTTGTATGAGGTTTTGCGCTTATTCATTAACACGTTGTATATTAGGTCTAACCAAAATAGCTGAATCTATTTTAAGGGGGTGATCAGACCATCAATCACACTGAACAACTTTCTCAAGTATTCCATAAAAACCTGCAAACTTACTCAACCCGTATGAATGGGACAGCCATTTACTTTCGCGATGTCTATTTTGATCCCATAGAAAAAGTTGTCCAGTTTTAATGGTCTGAGTATCCCATCAAATAGTTTCACCTAATTTGGTTGAACCTTATTCTTTTTTTAGACCTTTTATAGTTTCACATCTAATTTTAATTTCACATGGAACTTTCACATTTATAATCCTATCCTACTAATATTATAAATGTGAAAGTTTGTGACGATTTGTATGTTTGTGAATCAATCACGCATAAACGGCTGAACGGATTTGAGTGAAATTTGGCACACTAATAGAATATATTCTGGATTGACACATAGGATACTTTTTTAAAGTCCACGCAGACGGAGTCGCGAGCAACAGCTAATAAAAAATAGATGAGAAATTACGTCACGTTTTGAATCTACAACTGTTTTCAGTATCAATTCACCTTCTAATAATACTTGTAATTATCATGGAATAATTTGAAGGCTCATTAGTGTTGTGTTATTTTCAGGTCATACTACAGTGAAAACGACAATGATGACCATATGAACGACACAACGTTTGAAGATGCAACGGACGTGGACCAAGCAGATACACAAGTGGTTAATGTTAACACTAAAGACGATGATAAGATGAGTATGTATTAATATTAATAATCCTAACTAAATATTATTTTTTGTAACAGTACAAAATAAATATGTACAGAAGAACTAAAGCTAGTTCAACGAGGCGCGCATTTAAGCGCGCGCACGGCCACAAAATGAAAGGATATTTCTGGCTTTCGCCCGACTTGACCCGAGATCGTCTGTGTGGTGTGGGTGCTCCTGTTTAGTTCGTTATATGAAGCTGTTCATTCTGTACTTATTTATTATGTGGTAACAGATTCATTTGACATTCATCTTTTATTTCTTAATTATTTGGAACTATTCGAAACATGCA
This sequence comes from Agonopterix alstromeriana, assembly GCA_963924505.1. NCBI lineage: Eukaryota > Metazoa > Arthropoda > Insecta > Lepidoptera > Depressariidae > Agonopterix > Agonopterix alstromeriana. The sequence goes on along the minus strand of OZ004670.1, from coordinate 2,719,998 downwards.
TATACATATTTAAAATATCCACATTTCACTAGCAATGCTTCAACGACGTGGGTTTTTGTTGCTCAAATGAATAAACATGTATTTTTTTCAGAAACTCCAATACAATACACACTATCAAATCAGGGATCGGTACAGATGATAGTGAACCGTTATCTGTACAACCTACGGTACACCAGTGTAAAGAGCGACGGGACCCGGCGGTGGCAATGTACCAATTACACTAACGGCACTTGTAAAGCTGCCATGTCGACTAAAGGTGGCATTATTATTAATCGGTGAGATTTTATTATCTACTAATATAATTAATTTAGGCCGAGCTCACTTGCCGGGCTAAAAGTTTAAGTCCCATGTTAGGCAAGTCCTCTGTAAAAAAGGCTACTATAAACTTAATGATTATATGATTGACCAAAATGTCTGGTCTTGACAATGTTACACTATTAGTCGGGGAAATCTACGGATTTTTGTATGGAGAAGGTTGCATTAATTGCACTTTTGGTGATAATTTGGAATATAGTAGATAAATACCTGAAAAACATAAATTCTCAATAATCCCCGATTTTTTATAGTGTATTATTGAATAATTAAGACATTTACAAAACATTAAATTTAGGTATGAACCAAAAATGGAAAACTGGTGATTTTGTGCAGTATGGCTTCATTCAATACGTTTTACTTATAACAATAATAATCCCCGGTTAATATCGTAAATTTGAGTAGATATTTAATACTTTGTAAGTCTTCAAAAATTATAACCTCAAAACTATATTATTTACTGTTTGTTTGTACACATTAAATTTGCCTTGTGAAAATTAACTATCTCTTTTGCTAGTATGCTGGAAGAAATATCTTTCGAAATAAGCTTGCCCTTTGTACATTTAAATCGATTTTAAGGTATTTCTCAGGTTCCTGAGCCAATATAACCACGAAATCTCGACAAAAATGATATAAACTAACAGTAATATTATTTCAAACACAATTAACTAAAGTGTCTTTAATGCAATCTCAAACCTTATTTTTCCTAGACTATATGTAATTCAATATTTTGTTTTAATTTAAAAGATGTGTGTTGTAGAGTTTCAGGCCACATCTTCTCTACAATGGAACAACTTCCGACGCGGCGGTAGAGTCAAAAATGACGCCAGAAAGCTATCCATTATTATTTTGAATAAAACCTTTTAAGATTTGCTCAAAAATTGTGTGATACGGCGCTTATGTATGTTAATGAAATATAATTTCAGATCTGCAGCACACAATCATCCGTACCACGACAAACAAATCTTGAAGAAAGTAAAAGATAATCTTGTCTTCACTGCTTTGAACGAAGCCGAGGAAGCTGTCGCCAAGAAACAGAAAGACCAAAGCAAACAGGGAAATATTAATATAAGCCCATCTAAACATAAAAATACTGATAGGGAAGATACTATAGATGCTGAATAGAATAATTAAGTGCGAAATTGTTTGTTTTTACTTTATTCCTACCCAATAAATTAAATATTAATCGACGACCTGTTGCCGAGCTGCGTCCGAGCTGCTTGTCACGAAAATGTCCGGGTACAACCAGATTATTTTATACGTAATGATAAAAAAACATTAAGGGCCTGTTTGAAAAAGGCCCTTAAACGAATATTAGGTACTGAAGATGCCATCAATTAAAGAAGCGCGATCATTTAAACAAATAGAGTCAAAATGTATCTATATTACGAAATAGGTTAAATGTTATAATGTAACAAAGTCTAGAGCTCGCTTCGCTTCGCTCGTTTCTGATTTTAAATTGTATTACAAAAACCTTGCAGTATAGTACCTATTCGTCGCTTTTATTTGTGATTAGAGCATAGATGATTAGAGCATGTATCAAGATAATCTTCACTCGCTCGCTTCGAATTTCGTTGATATTTGAAATGGAGCATATTATAATACTTCCCGGCGACGAATTATGATATGTATCTTTCGGTGACTTCCTCATGTCGATATTGAACTAAAGTTACGCTTATTTAATTGCATCACTACTTGACTCATTATAAAAAAAATCATTGTCTATGGTTTGATGTAGGGCTGCCAGTTTCAGGGGTTTTTTTCGCAAATCTATGTTAAATTTGTGTAAATAAAGACAGTTTATGGAAATTATTGGAGAAAACCAATTTTACTTAATTGGAAATATTGTTATTTATTGGGATTCGGAGATTCGAAATCGTATTCGAATGCATAATCTCTGTAGTAATTTTGACATTTTCTAATGCTTATTTGAACGTATAACTTTTACAAATCGTATACCTTTATATAATTTGATGGCGATTGAGCGCAGTTTGAAAAAAAAAAATTTTCCTTAATTTTAGACAATCTGCCGATTTTTAGTCGAGAATTTTATCGATTTTTATTAAAGTCGCTTTTGCAACACTGCTTGTGTCAATTTCAGTTGGTGCGTTACGGATGCTTTATTTGTGTTATCCCATTTTAGTGTTTATCAACTTAAAATTGAGTATTTTACGGCCAATATTGTGATTCTTACGGCCATTGCGACATTATGGCACAGTTTTCTCTGTCATGGAACTCATTTAAGGATAATATTTGCAGTGGTTTGACCGCCTTGCAACAGGTTAGCATTCCTATTTTTATTCACATAATTCTAATGAAATGCTACTAATATCGGTAAAAGGTTAGTATCCTGAGGCATGAATTTAGGGGGAGTGGGAGACCCCCTACCCAGTGGCGTAGCGTGGGTCTCTGCCGCCCGGGGCACAATCCGATTTTGCCGCCCCCCTTATCTTTATAAGAAGTCTTTCACAAAAATAACGGAGTGAGCGAAGCGAGGCCGAAATTGTTTTGCACATCTATTTGGGTTGTGATCAGACATCATTGACGGCCCGATAGCACAGTCTGTAGTCAACCTGCCTGCTGTGCCGAGGGTCGCGGGTTCGAATCCCGCAAGGGACAAATATTTGTATGATGAATAGGAATATTTGTACCCGAGTCATGGATGTTTGTATCTATATATGTATTCTATATCGTTGTCTAGTCATCATAACACAAGTCCAGGCTAGATTCTGGTACTTTAAATGTGACTAGATAATTTGTGTGACATTGTCCAAGATATTTATTTATTATTATTATTATTTATCTTATAGTTCATTCATGCAAAGATACAAATTTAGAGCGAGTGAAGTGAGCTCGACTTTTCTCCTCAATAAGAAGCGGTTAGAAACAGCTTTTCACGTACAAAACTTGTGCAAAGTAACAAAAGCTATGGACTGAGCAAAGCAAGCAAAAATGGTGTATAAAAATTCAACACTCTTTACAAAAGAAAAATAATAATTCAATTAAAATTGTCTTTTCATCCAGAAATACACACGAAATTAGCGCGCACTAAGTGACCCTACTTGCACAAAACCTGTTGTGTAATCAAAGTTTTTAGGATCGGATTGTTAACTCCAAAATAAAAAACAGCATGCAACACGTCACCGCTGTAGTAGTGAAAGGTTTCGCTCATATCAATTGTGGTTATGGTTCTATTCTTATGTCGGCCGACCATCTTTTTAAATGGCTAATAAACGGTACCGCTTATAATGAGACATCCTAAAATCCCAGGCAATTTACCTATCTCTAATCACTATACATCTATGCACCACTTCTGGGACAACCTGCATAGTTACAAGAGGTAGTGAATAATTATGTTGGTCAAAAAACAACATTCTAAATACTTGTGTTATTTCCTTAGAATGGTGAGTTTGTGGACATGACGATCGCGGCGGATGGTCACCATGTGAAGGTGCATCAGATGGTCATGTCGCTGGTCAGTCCTTACATCAAGGAGCTCATCTCCTCCGCACAATGTCCACACCCTGTCATCTTCCTAAATGTAAGTCGTAAATGTTAATAGTACCTAGTTTTTTTGGGTTGGGTTTAGAAACGTGCTACTTTAATTGAAGGGTGAGTAGAGGGGAGTTTAGGTGAACCCCCCTGTAGTGGGGAGGAGGGTGAGAAAACACCTTTTAAGACTACTGATCCGACTGGTGAGGTTTTTTGTGACCACAGCACAAGAGTTGAGCGCACGCAGCGAGCAGTGTCAGAACCGTATCGCTGCTGTTTACGTAGTCCACCAGAATCTATAAGTTTTCTCCCCCCTATCCTCCTCCCTAACTTCAATTAAGGTAGCATGTTTCTAAATTTTTTTAGACCGGATTCCAATGCTGGGTAAAATCTAATTAACTACTTGTTACTTTTTGTAATCAATTATTTTCTGGTTACGATTATAAATGATTGCATTTGCCATAGTTAATAGTATTAATAAATATGGCTGATACAATCATTCTTTACTTTCGAAAAGCATACATTTATAATTGTTACCAAAAAAGTAATTGAATAATTGCAATTAACTATTACAAAAAGTAATTAGAAGTTAATTAATTACATTTTGCCCAACACTGCGTGGATTCCCATAATGTTAGAGAAAATAATATGAATGAAAGCTAGTTTTAAATTTATTTAGGTCAACAGGTATCAACACTATAAGCAATAAACGGTCATAATATTAACCGCTCGGTACCTGGGTAAATGAGACAATAGATAATGAGGTCAGTGAATGGGACACAATGACACAGAATAAATACTAGTACTACCCGTACAGAAGGATCACTTCGAAAACAGATTTCAATAAATAGCATCTCTCTCTGCACGGCAATAAGGTGCAAAGTTATTCGCACAACGGCGTGCCTGCAAACAAAAATGAACCGAGTCATTAGACTTGAAAGCTTCCTTTACATAGTCTCCCTCTTTCATTCTTTTACGTGTTGGCAGCGTGACATCGCTAGGGTCTTCAAGTCTCGAACTGACTACTGACAAAATGACTGCAAATCTAATGAGATTAGACCAAGAAGTTTACATGGTATATCTAACCTATTGCCATTCACTTTTCGGTGGGGAATGGCCGTCAAGTGTACCTGATTTGTGGAGAGAGACATGCCTGATCATGATTTAATACATAAAATTTGTTTTTTAAATAATAGCGATACCGGTCCTGACATGTGCTACCAAGCTACTGCTACGGTATAAATCGTTGTGCAATATAGCTTGTGCTGACATGAAAGAAGACAAGCAACAAGCTGATTTTATAATTTGTATTTTGTCAAGGACCAAACATTATTTTGTACTGTTCCGAGATGGCATTTATTTTTGTTTCAATGTCTAAAATGTTATTTTCAGAAAGTATCATACTCAACTCTGTTATCTATACTGGAATACATTTACACGGGGGAAGTGATTGTCAATCAAGATAACATGGATGATCTTGTGCAAGCTGGTAGAGAACTACACATCAAGGGTTTAGAAGACATGGTAAGACCATCAATTTGATCCATATAGTGAAGTAATTTAAGTGACAATTTCGAAATCCCACACAGGCATGTCAGTATTGACAAAAGAATGCCAATCTTAATGAGATGGAAAATGTAATCCCACCAAAAACATTTCATGTAAAAGGTAGCCAAGACTGACAACCCTTTAACTCTTAAAAAGTTATGAGATTTTAAGTCAAGTTTTGAGTAAGTGTTCGAAAAAATTCGGAGTCAATCTAACTGATTTATTTCTAAGTCTATTTCATCCCACTGCTGGGCAAAGGCTCTCTCTCTCTTGAGCCAGCCCCATCAGCACCACTGAAGATATCTAGGTCCTCCATTTTTTTGACGTCGATACTGACCCTTACCTTAAAGTTTTCTTAATTTCATTAGATCCCATTCTATGTGCAATATCATAATTTCAAGTAAACAAAATACGGGTCTATATTAGAATCCATAATTGAAAATGCCTATATTGAAAACCCTTAACACTCAAAACACATAATCATTAAAATCCATAATATTGAAATGTATAGATTTAAAAAGTATATCTTTAATATGATTAACATAAATATCCATAACGTTAACGTCCACTGGCTTTTCGGTGAAGGAAAACATCGTGAGGAAACCTGCATGTTTCAATTTCGACGCATGTATTGTACCCACTGTCCATTATATGTGGCGACGGGCTCACCCCCCGTCACACTGGACAGAGTTTCGGTACTACTGGTGAAACGTGGATGTTCTGAAGTTTCAGAATATCTCTGACTACCCCTCGAGGAATATAGGCGTGAGCATATGCCAATAACGTTAAAAAAACGTTAAATGAATACACGTAATTGTAACAATAATAAATTAGTATGTATTGTAATACAATGTCAAAGTAACATATAACATATAAAATGCGAGGTGAAGGTGAACCCTCCTTTCAAGGGGGTTGAAAAAAATTTATATTTTCGGGTGGACTAGGTAAACAGTAGCAATTCGGTTCTGGCACTCGCTGGCCGCTGCCGCGGCACGTTCGCTGCGCTCGCTCGGCTCGTGCGCTGTGGGCGCAAGATACCTAACATGCTCGTCGCTTCGCTCCTCGCTAACCTAACCGATTGCGTTAGATCTGGGGTCTAAAACGAGTTTTTCAAAGTTATAGATTTTCATGTAATATGGGTTTTTAAATTATGAATTTTCATTACTATGGCAAATAATGCTATATATGTCATGTCTGTTATGGATTTTCAAAATATGATTATTAAAGTTATGCAACTTAACATCGGGACACCCACAAAATACATTTGTGTTACAGAAAATAGAAGTAGCTACCCAGAACATATCGCAAGCAGCGTTTGCAAAAAGTAAAACAGATGAAGGGCAGCCGTTATCTACGAGGGAATTGTACAAGACTAAGGAGAAACCACCAAATATCATGAGACAAAACGATGATGAACCACAACTCAAAGTTAAACGTATCAGAAGAAATGCATCCACGAGAGAGTAAGATTATAATTTACTTTACCTGGAGCGTGTATTATGTAGTTTTATTCAAATTTTTAGTTATCAACAGGGATTGTAGTTATACAGGATGTTTCAGACCATCAAAACTGTGCAATTTTCACTATATGACTGAACCTGAAATAGGAAAAAAAATTGCTGTCCCATAGTAAAATTTGGTCAGTTTTATAGTCTGAAGCACTCCTTTATTTAATTTTAGAATTTTAGTAGAGTATAGTCAAAGTCAAAGTCAAAATAATGTATTCAATATTAGAGCTTGAAGCGCACTTATTAAACGTCAATTCTTTTTTTAAGCTACCACCGCGTCGGAACGTGTTGTCGCTGTAGAGAAGATGCGGAATCTCTACAACATAACACGACTTAATGACTATTACAATATACATTCTTAAGCTAGGGTTATGTATGCAGTAATACATAGTCTATTGAATTAAATAAATGATACTATACAGTAAACTATATGTTATTGATACTCAGACCCAAGCATTTGGATCATTTATATACTCACCTGGATCAGACCTATGAGTTTCTAGTAGGAACATGATTCATCATTTGTAACTGATTTCATGGTGAAGGAAAACATTGTTCACATCTTTCAATTTCAAAACTTGTATTATGTACCATGATTAGACGAAAAAACCATCAATCGAATATTGCCTGCTTGATAAACCTTGCTTGTTTACTTGCCTTGCTCCAAATAAAGTGCACATTTAAGTTTAGAATTCTTTTTGCCAATTTAACGAAAGATTCATATTAATCTTAATTTTATCTTCTGTTCTAATACTAAGTGTAAAATCATTTCTATGAACCTGTAAATAGAACGTAATGTTTTCAGATCATACTACAGTGAAAACGACATTGATGACCATATGACCGACACATTGTTTCATGAGACAATGGAGACGGACCAAGCAGATTCAAGAGTGACTGCTATTAAAACTAAAGAGGACAGTAGAATAAGTAGGTATTATGTTCTTTGTTGAAATCTCATAACTGACACGTGACCATCGTGGGCCACTAGGGTCACCACAGCTCTCCATGCCACTACATCAGGAGTACCTGATGTATGTGTTGCTTCGGTTATTTCTTTCTTCTTTCTTTCAGCCCATCTCATAGGCGTTAGTCCGTTTCCCCTTCTTACGGGCGGTGATTATGAGCTATTATACCTATAAACTATCTGCCCCTAGACAATGTGAGATTCTATTGGCGTTGACGCTAGTAGAAAATGACAGAATGTATGGTTTTGACATTAGCGATCGAAACATTTTGACGATCGCGCTGTCAAACCCATACATTCTGTCATTTTCTACTAGCGTCAACGCCAATAGAATGTCACTTTGTCTAGGGGGCAGATCTTACAGCAGTACATTACCAACCTGTTAAGTTTTTTCACCCCTACGTCCTAGCACGTCTGCAACCTGGGTTCGAGGGGGTCATTCATTTAAATTATAGCTGTAATTGTTTTTCTATTTTCCAGAAACGCCAATACAATACACGGTATCAAATCAAGGATCTATACAGATGATAGTGAACCGTTATTTGTTCAACCTACGGTACACTAGTGTAAGGGATGATGGCACACGGCGCTGGCAATGTACAGATGCCATCAAAGGAACTTGTAAAGCTACTGTATTTACTCAAGGCGGTGTTGTTGTTAAACGGTAAGATTTTATCAGATTTGTATTATTAATGGACCAGCCCAATTCTTCCCGTCTATGGGAATAAACGTTACTTATGCAGTGTTTTTGTGGGCGAAAAGCTAGCCACCTCTCACCACTTGACACGTCATTCCAACCTGAAAGTTAAATTGCTAAATGTGAGCATTGCTACAACTACATTCTTAAACAGATAGTTGGCAGTTGTGGCGATGTTTCTGACCACCCCGAAAGGGGTCATGAGTTTATGAATATATTATTTATTTTAGTTTTATTTAGTATTCAAGCACATTAAGGTAAAGTCGGTTGTTAAACTAGAAGCCAATCGGTACTTCAAGATTGTTTTTTAAGATTGACTCAAAAACCGTTACGAGAACAATAATACTTAATTACTTTTTGATTACGATTATAATTGTGTTTCATTAGCTTTTTGAGAGAAAATATAAATATATTTTCAATTTGTAATTAGTAGGTAATTACATTTTCTCCAACACTACAATACAATAGCTACTGGACCAAAATTTATGCAAAAGCGGTATTTTTTCGCCATTTCAAATTTGATCCCATAATAAAAATTGTTCAATTTGATGGTCTGGAGCAGGACCGTACTGGGCCCTGATATCAGCCCGGGCATTTGAGATACAGTCGGCCCACCCAATCTCCACAAAAACGAAATGTAATTTAAATCTTATTTCAGATGTGCAGCACACAATCATCCATATCACGACAAACGTATCTTGAAGAAAGTTAACGCAAATCTTGTCTTCTCTGCTCTGAATGACGTCGAAGCTGTCGTGAAAAAAAAGAAAAATCAAAGCAAACAGGAAGATAAAGATACAAGCATAGATAAAAGACTATCTAAAAATACTGACAGAGAAGACACTACTGATGCTGAATAGATTTAATCCAGAGTTGTTTGTTTTACTTTGTTCCTAACTTAAAGCATTAGCATTTTCTCACGACTTTATTCCCGAGGGGGGTAGTCAGAGATGTTTTGAAATCTCAGAATATCCACGTTTCACTAGTATAGGTCTACCAGAATCGCATGACATAAAAAAAGTAAAAACATAGTGATTTTCCATAGAGAAATTACACGCTCCCGTGATTTTCACATGGTAATGTCTAGTCAAAGTAGGCCCAAACTGCGACTTTTTGCAGCTATAAAAACTTTCGATTCCTGTGTAGCTTTCTGGCCAATTCTGAGTAGGAAATATAATTTATTTATCAGAAAGATATACTATCCGATATATCTTTGATGATTGTTCTCTAATTAGTTTGAGAATAAACCTGTTCTAAGAATAAGTGAGGGGAAGTGTTACAAATCTGCTGGAATTCAAAACTGCCTCAAAATTTTGTTGCTATTTGGAATGGAGTATAGTTATTTAGGTAACTACAATGATATTAATGTTACTACCGTGGTAACTAGATCACAAAGAAAATAGTAAAAACGTATAAAGTTGGTTACTTGTTCAGTGGAAAATGATAAAAACCCATATTACCTTACCTTACCCATATAATCTTTGGGTGACTCGTCTGGTCTGCTGAGTCGGCTAACTTCGAACCAACTGCACATCACTACTACTCAACGCATTAAAAAAGAAATGCTATGTTTATGGTTAGGGTTGTCAGATTAGAGGTTTTTTCGAAAAACCGGGAATATTTTTGTTATTGGGTGTTCTAGGAAAATGGTTAAAGACTAAATATTTAAGCCTGACCAGAAAATAAAAAACCTGCTTTAGGGGCGCTACGATCAATTATAACCCATAATGACAATATTTCAAGTACAAAATTAGTTCGAATGATTATCCGCAGTAATATGGCAAGGTGTTTTATTTTTTGTTCAGGTTTTACATGGTACAGCAGAGCTTTTGTTTATGCATATTTAAGGGGCTATTACACCTTCCTAAATTCAGATTCCAATTGAGGGACAGCGCTATAGATTCAAAAGGGGTGTACTTACAACGTCCCATTCTAATCTATAGCTCTGTCCCTCAATTAGAATCTGAATTTAGGAAGGTGTTAGGAATAGAACCTTATTTTTTGGCTATGCGTACCGTGCGCGTGTAAGACGAACCGACGACGAAGATTACCAATCTTCTTTTTAATCGTAACCGAATTATTCCCGGCACGCCGCTTTCCCCTTACGCCGCCTAAAGGAATTTCTCCAAGCACTTTTGGCGGGGGCGCGCGTGGTGTGCTCGCCTCCCGTCCGATATCCGTTGGGACAGTTGCTTGTCGGCTAGCTTGGAGGGTGTATTATGCGATGGATGGAAATGATACGGCGATCTTGAGTTTACATTCTTATATTGGACGTTGTCAAAGTAATTATAAATAACATAACTTATCGTTTGGTACAAAATATAAAAGTTCTCGTTACGACATGTAGATGAGTGTGAGAGAGAGAGTGAATGAATGAGTGAAAGATGGAAGGCAACACAGTGTTGCTCGTTCAATAGTGTTGCCACACCACCCCCCCACGGAGAAGGATAAGTTATAAATCGAATGGTAATTTGAATCTTACTCTACGGCCTGATCGTGTGGTGTAGGATGGGTCTGTAAGAGGTGTGTCCGTAGGAGGTGGGTCTGTAGGAGAAGAGTTTGTAGGAGGTGGGTCTGTAGGAGGTGGGTTGATGGTTTCTGGTGTCTTAGTGAGGTCGGGTGATTCAGAAACTGTTGCTGGGTCTTCCTGTATGAATGCTGGTTTGACACAGTCGACGCTCACTACAACCTCCTTACCCCTGATGTTTAACGTCACTGTCTTTCCGTCCTTGGACCGATTTATGATCAGATAAGGCCCAGTGTACGGAGGTTGCAGTGGACGACGAACCGTATCGTCGCGCAGAAAAACATGGGTTGCTGTAGCGAGATCTTTAAAAATGAAGGGGGTCAGCTTAGAGTGGCGAGAGGCTGGGACAGGTTGCACATTCGACATTTTGTGTCGGAGTTGCACAACAAAGTCAGCTGGGTTTTCTGTGCTGTTTGCGCTGGGAATGGGAGTTAACATTTCCCCAGGTAAGCGCAGGGTTTCGCCATATAGCATCTCTGCTGCCGTAGCCTTCAGATCGTCTTTAAAAGCGCTTCTCATTCCAAGCAGAACAAAAGGTAGGGACCTCACCCAGGAGTCGCCGTGGCACATGAGGGCCGCCTTTAGCTGGCGATGTAAGCGCTCGATCATGCCATTGGCACAGGGGTGGTATGCGGTCGTCCTTATGCGTTTCGTAGCGAATGTTTGTGTCAGACGACGAAACAGGTCAGACTCGAATTGAGAACCTTGATCTGTTGTAATCTTTGACGGTACGCCGAAACGAGATACCCATTCTCTGGTAAACGTCTCAGCTGTCGGGTACGCCGAAACGAGATACCCATTCTCTGGTAAACGTCTCAGCAGCGGCGGTGATGGTGCGCATGGGCCACACCTCGGGCCACCTCGAGAACCTGTCTATGGCCGTAAGACAGTACCGGAACTCGTTGCATACAGGCAAGGGACCCACAATGTCGATGTGAACATGCATAAACCTTCCGGGTGGTTGGTCGAATGTGCTGAGGGGAGAGGAGTTGTGTCTGGTGATCTTACTGCGCTGACATGCTTGACAGGATCGAACCCACTGTCCACAGTCTTTCTTGATCGACGGCCAAATGTAGCGGTCGGTCAGCAGGCGGGTGGTAGCTTGTGCACCAGGGTGACTCAGGTTATGAAGCCTGTCAAACACCACACGGCGAAACGAAGGGGTCAGATAAACACGAGGCTTGCCAGTTGATACATCACAGGTGACCGAGACGTTTGTGCCTGGAATAGTGACCTTGGTCAGCTGGAGGCTGGAACCGTTTGTCCGAAGGTCGGAGAGCTCCTGGTCTGTCTCCTGTGATTTAGCAAGGGCTTCGTAATCCTGCTCCAGAGTGATGGCATCGATCCGTGAGAATGCGTCAGCAACAACATTTTCCTCACCTTTGATGTACCGGATGTCGGTTGTAAATTGACCAATAAAGGATAGTTGGTTCAATTGGGGTGGTGGGAGTTTTTCTCGGCGCTGTACGAAGGCGTACAGCAGAGGCTTGTGATCAGTGTAGATCGTGACATGTTGAGCCTCGAGGATGTGTCGAAAATGCTGTACACTTTCGTACACTGCCAGAAGTTCCCTGTAATACGTAGGCCATTGGACCTGTTGCGGAGTTAGTTTTTTACTAAAGAAAGCCAAGGGACGCCAGTCTCCGTCAACCTGTTGCTGAAGGCATGAGCCAATGCTTGCGCTGGAAGCATCGGTAAAAAGACCAAGGGGTATGTTGTTAGCTGGGTGCTCGAGTGATGTCGCGCTGGACAGGCTTTCCTTGCATGCCTGAAAATGTTCCAGAAGCTCGGGTGTCCATGGGAATGGTTTTGCACCCTTACTGTTGGTTGCGACTAAAGCCTCAATCAGGGGAGCCTGAAATTGGGCAGCGTTCGGCACAAAGCGACGATAATAATTCAACATGCCGAGAAATCGCCGCACCCCTTGTACGGTTTTCGGTGGCGTGTAATCCAGCAAAGCTTGAACTCGGTCCTTTGGGGGACTGGTACCTTCGGCGCTGATGTTGAAACCTAAAAACACAACCTCTCTGGCACCAAAGACACATTTAGAAGGGTTGACTACGACGCCGTAGCCTTGGAGGCGCTTGAATAAAATGCGCAGATGTTCCTTGTGAAGAGCCTCATCCGGTGAAAAGACGAGAATGTCATCAACATAAGGAAAAACAAAATCGAGACCCCGTGTGACCTCATCAATGAATCGCTGAAAGGTCTGGCCAGCGTTCCTCAACCCGAAGGTCATGAAAGGAAATTCGAAGAGGCCAAACGGGGTAACGATTGCCGTTTTCAGAATGTCCTCTTTATTGACCGGAATTTGATGGTAGGCCTTCACAAGGTCGATTGTGCTGAAAATCTTGGAGCCTGAGAGATTATGTGTGAAGTCATTGATGTGCCGGACCGGATAGCGATCCGGGATGGTCCTGGCGTTCAGGGCGCGGTAATCGCCGCAAGGACGCCAGCTCCCGTCCTTTTTCGGTGTCATATGGAGCGGTGCTGACCAAGCGCTCTGTGATGGTCTAGCGATACCATTTCGGACCATGTCCTCGAATTCAGCTTTGGCAGCGGTAAGTTTTTGGGGTGCCAAGCGGCGAGGTCGACATGAGACAGGAGGCCCATCTGTTGTGTTGATGTGATGCACGGTGTTGTGCTTCACGATCCGAGGTAGACCTGGAGGCCGAGTCACATCTGAAAACTCGTCAAGCACGTCTGCGAACGCTGAGTGTTGGGAGCCCACTGCCTTAACACTGGGTTGATCCACTGCAGCGGTTGAAGGGATAGTTTTCAGTCCAGTGGTGCCATCAAGTAAGATTTTCCTGCAGCAGTCTGGAAGCAGATTGTAATAAGATAAGAAATCTGAACCTATTATGGCAGTGCTTACATCGGCAACTACGAACTGCCAGTTAAATTCACGACGCAGACCAAAATCAAGTTTGAGATTTACTTGGCCATAAGTTTTTATGATGCTGCCATTTGCTGCGCTGAGTTCCCAGTCAGTGGGTTTTCTCTGACCTGGGAGCCAACGGTGGGGGTAGCAACATAGGTCTGACCCTGTGTCGATCAGAAATTGACGTTTTGTTATTCTGTCTGTTACGAAAAGACGGCGGCCGGATGACTTGATCTGACAGCAATCAGGATCGGCCTTTACTGATTGCCTCTCGGGTTTTCCGGCTTTTCTGGCTTCCAATTGCATGGTGAAGTACACTTGGTTGCCTTGTCTCCGAATTTTGTATGGTACCAACAAGGTTTGGGTTCCCTGTTGTTCGAGGGGTCTCTACGATTCCTGTTTCCCGAGGAGGAGCGTTGACGGGATCTACCACGTTGGTTGGACGTTGAGAGCGCTGCCACCTGCTTTGTTAACTTCTCCACACATTCTGCTAAAGCAGTAAATACGGGAGGTGTTGCGACAGCGCGGACATTAGGAGAACTTGGTAGCTCCCAAATCTTGTCAGCCAGTTCTGCAATTTTTTCTAGGCCGAGGTCTGCCTGTGCTGCTAGAATCGCCTGTACATGGTTGGGCAAACGCCGGAGCCATAGCTGACGCAAAAGATTGTCGTCCCGTAAAGTTGTGCCAGCAAGAGAACGGAGGTGTCGAAGAAAAGTTGAGGGCTTCCTGTCCCCAAGCTCCTCGTCACTCAGAAGGCGTCGAACTCTCTGCTCCTCGGAAGTGGATAGCCGACTAACAAGCTCATGTTTCAGCTTATCATATTTGTTGGTTGTGGGAGGATTCATTACAATGTCCTCGATTTCGCCTATGACACGCTGGTCCATGTTGGCGAGAACATGGCTGAATTTTGTTGTATCACAGGTTATACCAGCCAGGTGAAACTGGGCTTCAGCATGGGCAAACCACATGCCAGGTCTGTCGGCCCAAAACGGTGGTAACTTGGCTGTGACTCGACTAACTTCCGGTTTTTTTTGATGCTCCTGTAGTTGTGCCTGAAGAGCTGCATTGGCATCCATCAGCTCCTTGACCTGAGATTTCAGAATGTCATATTCCTTTTCAGCCATCGTGCAGGTGCGATAAGCAAACAAAACTTAGAAACCCGGGTTAGTATTCCGTCCCCGTGGAGTAAGTAGCGAGGCAACACCAAAACACAATGTTAATACAAATACAGATTATAGCAGAAGGACACACACAAAGGCAATAGAAATAACAGTAGTTAGGCATACACAGAAACAAAATTAAAATGTTAGGTAAACACACCGAAAGTATAAGGTTTTAGTTTAGGTATAGGCGATGCAATGCCATACAATGCAACTAAACAGTTAGGTTTACTTTGGATAACAGTGAAAGCAAACACAGATTTAAACAGTTGCAGTGAAAAGAAACCGAGTAGGCAAAGCAAAAACACAAAAGTTAGTAAAGTTTTGTAAAAGTTTTAAATTGTGTCCGATTTTTTACATGTTTAAATAAACCGGATTTTAAAAACAAAGTAAATGCAACTAGAGGAATTAGTAACAAGCATTAATTAGGTACTTATTTTTAACTATTACTAGGTATTCACTCGCGGGTTAGTTCGCAAGAGAAGTTGTTATTTGTTTACGATCGAAGTATAACGAAACGCTTTTTGTAAACACTACTTTGAATGTCAATGTCACTTATGAAGCTCGGATACGCGAAACACCAAAAGTTTAAAGCAAGAAAACTTACTTCGTAAATGCACTATGGCAGTTTGGGTCGAGTTTGAAAAGTACTTGCGTGGATCCGAACGTGCTGGCCGTCGTTGACGTTTCGAAGATCGATGAACTCGAAGCCGCTCGAGAAAGTTACGATGAAAACACGCTAGATGGCGTTAGCTTCTCCGTAGTGAGGAACGAAGGAATTCGTTTTTGAGAAAATGTTGAAAATGCTGTGCCACCAGATTATGGAGTGGCTTTTGCACTGTACACACAAATGACTCCGCACGTATGCACTTTAACTTCACTTTGGACACCGGCAATCACACTTTCGTTAGGTTTCGCCAGGGTTTCGCGTCCCGGCAGCCCGTAGCGGTCCCGATGAGCAGTATTTTCAATGTTCAGCGACCTCGCTGAAGCCAAGAGGAGTGAAGTTGCAGTTCCAAGCTGGCTGGAGTAAGTCCCGCGGAGAGGGTCACCAATTTTGGCGGGGGCGCGCGTGGTGTGCTCGCCTCCCGTCCGATATCCGTTGGGACGGGTTACCTACTTGATTTCGAAACTCGATTGTACGAAAATTGATACATCGATGACTATTCACCGATACTTCGATACTGTGATATGCTGTTGCTTCGGCTCATTTTTTGTTCACTGTTACGTTACTCCGAAAATCTTACTTCGACGACTTGTTCTGTCGATGTTTGTTTGTTCGATGTAATGTTACTTCGACGACTTGTTATGTCGATGTTTGTTTGTTCTAATAGAACACTTTCTTTTTGTTGTTTTATTAGTAAATAGTTATTAAATTACGTCGCCTCGCCGCCACTCGCCTAATTGAGATCTCGATATCGATAAAACACGCACATCACTTCGATCGAATATCGATAATGTGACAATGACGAAGGTGTCTCCGCACTAGTTACGTCAACTTGACGTTGACGTTTTCATGTTCTTTAGGTTGGTAGGACTGCATTTTTAAGTGTTATTGTTGTGGTAGAAAACACTAGACGCGCTTCATACTATTTTAGGATTTCGAAGCTAGTTAGACAGTGCCGTCTCTTAAAACGTAGTGATTCCATTCTCTTTGAGTAAGATCGAATATTTCGACTGACTACAGAATGACCGCTAGTTAATATTATTGGTGCGTAGAAAAAAAATACAACTACCCACATTTTCACAATAAAAACAACTTTAAGGGGTCATTGTACTCGTCAATACGAACAACTTTTACTATGGGGCCATATACGAAATCGCGAAAAAAAAATTAGCTGTTTGAACTACATTTGTTACACCTTGTACCATAGGTTCATAAACATAATAAGGCTCTAACAGACTGTGACGGACAGACCAACTGGACGATGTTATAAGGATTTCTTGTTGTATTAACCATAAACCCATGTGTATCATATCTTCGCAGAAATAAAGCGCCGAAATAACGTGTTCGATGCAACATAATGTCGCAGAAACAGTAGTTGAAGTAACGTTATCGAAGTAAAGAAACACCGGACAAACAAAACTTCGACGTAATGAATCCCCGAAGCAACAGCATATCACAGTATCGAAGTATCGGTGAATAGTCATCGATGTATCAATTTTCGTACAATCGAGTTTCGAAATCAAGTAGGTAACCCGTTGGGACAGTTGCTTGTCGGCTAGCTTGGAGGGTGTATTATGCGATGGATGGAAATGATACGGCGATCTTGAGTTTACATTCTTATATTGGACGTTGTCAAAGTAATTATAAATAACATAACTTATCGTTTGGTACAAAATATAAAAGTTCTCGTTACGACATGTAGATGAGTGTGAGAGAGAGAGTGAATGAATGAGTGAAAGATGGAAGGCAACACAGTGTTGCTCGTTCAATAGTGTTGCCACACCCTAACTACCGGAAAATCTAAATTGGAGGTGGCAACTCTGCGTTTTACGCTCGCTTTGTTTTGCTTTTTCAAGAACTTAAATTTCAGTGTTTATCAACGTGAAATTGTGTATTACTTTGCCAATATTGTGATTTTTCGGCATTATGGCACAGTTTTCTCTGTCATGGAACTCCTTTAAGGAAAATATTTGCAGTGGTTTGACTGCCTTACAACAGGTTAGCATTCATATTTTATTCACAGAATTAAAATATAATAAGGGAATGTTTCACCACCTCTGGGTAAGTTCTTAGCAGCTTATCTGACAGACCGTGTGACATATTTCATATGAAATGAAAGATGTGTCAAACGATCTATCAGATAAGCTATTAAGAACTTATTTAGAAGTGGTGAAACAGGCCCTAGGACTATTAATTTCCTCTCAATGTAGGTAAAGACAAATACACTTATAAGAAACTAGAGTTGACCCGCGACTTCGTACGCACAAATTATATACCAGATTTGAAGTCAGATAAGCTATCAAACAAAAAAAGTTTCATCTAAATCGGTTCAGTAGTTTTTGCGTGATGCTGTTACAAACAGATATAGACAAAAATTCTAAAAAGGTTGATTTGGAGTCCGGAATACCTAAAAACCATATCATAATCTTTTTCATGTAAATATCTTAAATGTACACTTCTGTTACACTTTTATAATAGTTAAGATAAGATTGGTTCTATAAATAAGAAGAAACCATAATTTTAAAATAAATGCAAAACATATTTTTTTCTGCTATCTGACAATCGTTTTCCTAAAGAACTATATTGCGCATAAATTTCGCAATAAAACAAAGTTCATATATGATTTTCTTTTGCTTTATAATATTTTTTTTGACAAAGTTCATACTATTGCCTAATGCAGCTTCTATTGCATATAGAATAAGCATATACTCACTACTATATTTCCCGAGGGTAGTCAGAGATATTCTGAAACCTCAGAACATCCACGCTTTAACCAGTAGTACCGAAACTCTGTCCAGTGTAAGGGGGGGCGAGCCCGTCGCCACTTATAACGGACAGTGGGTACAATACATGCCTCGAAATTGAAGCATGCAGGTTTCCTCACCATGATTTCCTTCACCGAAAAGCCAGTGGTGTTACAAATCGTACATGAATTCCAAAAAACTTATTGGTGCAAGTCGGCCTGGACAGGGATCGAGCCATCACCTCTTGCACGGCAGGCAAGGTTACTCGCCACTGGACTACCATAGCTTTATCATATATGTAGAATATTTTGCATATAGAATAAGGTCTATAATCAGATCTTTATTTAACAGACATTCTTTGACAGTCCATTACACTATACCAATACATCATAGCGCTAGCTGTTGGATTTATTCAACTTACCCGAGTATACCCTACATAAAATACCTATGTATAGTATTCCAATAATGCAAAATAATTTTCAAAATGTGTTTGCTATATTGTCAGAATGGTGAGTTTGTGGACATGACGATCGCGGCGGACGGTCACCACGTGAAGGTGCACCAGATGGTCATGTCGCTGGTCAGTCCTTACATCAAGGAGCTCATCTCCTCCGCACAATGTCCACACCCTGTCATCTTCCTAAATGTAAGTCGTAAATGTTAATAGTACACAGTTCGTGGACATGATGATCGCAGCGGGAGGTCACCAGTCACCATGGACTGTATATCTGGTCATTTAATCAAAATATTTCTATTGTTCACCTCAATTATGGGATCTAAGAAGTTAATAACAATGATTTTGAGCTTAGCAACACTTTTGCTGCTAAGCTCATAATCGTGATCCTCGCGCAGTGCTAAAGTTGACCCCCATCGTAGGTCGTGCGCGCGTAGTCGTGGGTAACCCGCGCAGGCGTATGGTTTTCGGTGACTCGCGCGGTAGGTCATGAGCACAGGCGAAATGCAATTGAACCGACTCGTTACGTGGGCTCTTCAGCACTGCGGTCCATTTGTCGGCGACCTACGCCGACCTACGACGTAGGTCGTCAGCAGCGAAAGTGTTAATGGGACACAATGATAAAGAGATGAGAAGACCTTAGATTTTTTCGTCTGTCACTCGCCAGCCACTGCGGCGGCGTGTCGGATCGTAGCCGTCACCGCCGCTTCGCTCAGGTTGTGCGCGCGGTGGGCAAAAGTAAACTTACACGATCTTCGCTTCATGAAGGGAGCGAAGATCATGTAAGATTTCAGTCTCTTGCCCTTCAAAATCCTGCTATTCACCCCCTAAGTGCTAGCGGATCAAGGAGTCAACGTAAAAAAACTTTTTATTAATTTATAATGAATGGACTCTTGCTTGTGCGTTAGCACTGTATTTCCGCCAATGTTAAGTAGTTTGTAGGAGTATCTATCCCAATCACAGGGATTGTTTTTGATCAAGAACAAGAAGAGATTGAGGATTGCGGAGCCTCGTGGGACAAACTTGGACTCCTGCATACCCCTGACACAGAAGAGTCATAAAAAATTTGTCTTACATAGTCATTTGATCCAAATTTTGAACGAAATATTTTTAAGTCCTGCATCCCATACACTAATTGCTAATTATTGTATTTTTCATTTATTGTTGATGTTATGTTACCTACACTCTTACCACATTGAGCTATAATTAATTCACAATTAAAATCAGCAGTTGTCTGAACAAATAATTATTTTGTATATTATAAGTTCTCACCAGGAAGCTGACATAAGCATTGTCTATAAAGACAATGATAACTGCTGATTAAATAATTTGTGTATTGTTCTGTTCTTGGCTTGCTTTTAATATTGTGTTTTAAATGTCTAAAATGTTATTTTCAGAAAGTATCATATTTAACTCTGTTATCAATACTGGAATACATTTACACGGGGGAAGTGATTGTCAATCAAGATAACTTGGATGATCTCGTGCAAGCAGGTAGAGAACTACATATCAAGGGTTTGGAAGACATGGTATGACCATCAAATTGAACCATAGGGATGTAATACTTATTAATTGACAATTTCAAAATCCCACATTATTAAATAAACTTTTAATTAAGAACAACAAAGATGTCAGTGACAATATCACCCACAAATTGATGAGTGTCTGAAGTATCAGTCATTATTATCAACTACGAAAGACCTCAAAATCTAATTTAAGGTCAGGAGGGGCAAGAGTGAAAAAATTTCTGATCTGATTATTTTTTGGGCTGATCCCATTCTTTGTGCATTATAATATAATAAATTAAATTACACAATATACATTTCTGTTACAGAAAATAGAAATAGCAACTGAAAACATATCACAAGCAGCATTTGCTAAAGGTAAAAGTGATGAAGGCCAACCATTATCTACTAGGAAATTATACAAGACTAAGGAGAAACCACCAAATATCATAAGACAAAACGATGATGAACAACAACCCAGAGTTAAACGTATCAGAAAAGAGTCATCCAAGAGAGAGTAAGATTACATATTTTTATCTGGAGCGCTTATGTGTAATTTATTTAAAATTTTGTTTGAGTAATAAATAGTCTGTAATAGACAGAGTGCACTCACCCGGATCAGATGTACGGTACGGATCAACTTAGGTATGATTTATTATTAGTAACAACTCTCTGGCTTCACAGCGAAAGAAAACATCGCAAGGAAGGCTGTCTGAAATTAAGAAAAGTTCCATCTCACATAGAATGTAATGTTTTCAGATCCTACTACAGTGAAAACGACTATGATGATCATATGAACGACACATCATTTCATGATAAAATGGACACCGACCAAGCAGATTCAAGAGTGCTTGATGTCAACACTAAAGAGGACAGTAATATAAGTATGTATTATTTTTTTGCTTATGGGTCTAGCCCAGGGTTTCCCAACCTTTTTTGCGTCACGCCCCTCCTGTTATAATAGGTAATATTTTCATGCCCCCTGTATCGAAATTTTAACGACAAGCTCGTGTAGAACGGTGCTATCTGAGACCTACTGAGCCTGAACACATTGGTAACAACAAACGAATGGGTGAATTAGTAACTGAATGAATTAGTGGAATTTACGTCTTTATCTGGATTTTTCTTTTCAATATGCAAACGCATTGTGCCCCCCCTACGATATCACTACGCCCCCCAAGGGGGCGCGCCCCACTGGTTGGGAAGTCCTGGTCTAGCCTGTATTATTGCCTCGGTTATTTCTTCTTCTTTCTTTCAGCCCATTTCGAAGGAATTCGTCTTTGTAACTGATCATTATCAGCTATTCCAAACTATCTGATCTTACGGTGTAGCCGTAGAATTTAAGGACATGCAATAAATCAACAGGATCTTAGCGCGATCATAACTTTGTGCTTAAGTCATTCTATTAGTAACTTTTTTAAAATTTTTCTTGTGATTTGTATAAAGTATTCTCATTACAAAATAATAAAATAGTGTCCTATTATCCAGAAACTCCAATACAATACACGGTATCAAATCAAGGAGCTATACAGATGATAGTGAACCGTTATTTGTTCAACCTACGGTACACCAGTGTAAGGGATGATGGCATGCGACGATGGCTGTGTACAAATTCAAAGAGAGGAACTTGTAAAGCTACTGTGTTTACTCAAGGCGGTGTTATTGTTAAACGGTGAGATATTTATTCGCTAATTTAGAGAACATTATAAGTTCTATAGTTTTGTGGGTGCGTTTCACCTGAAGCGGAATGGAGTGGAGAAGAGATGTCGTTATACACCGCTAGGTTTTAATAACTAAAAAAATTCTAAGAGGGTATTCAGACAATGAAACCAAACAACTTTCCCTAAGAAATATGGGTCGAAAGACGAGAAAATTCATTGGATCTCCCATATAAAAGTGTGGATCATATTATCGATTTTGAATGGTTCACCATTTTTTTTTTTAGTTTCACCTGTGATTTTCCTTAGGGAATGTAGTTTAGTTTCATTGTTTGATTTGAATACACCCTTCAAATTTTTTTAGTTAAAAACTAGTGGTTTATGTATAGGGTCCTTCTTAATATGCTGACTCTTTTTTAAGGGGATGGTCAGACCGTCAAACTAAACAACTTTCTCTATGTCACCAACATCGAAATCGCGAAAAAAAAAAACATCTGTTCTATACAAAACTGCAAACCTACTCGAGCAAAATTTATGGGACTGTTGATTTTTTTCGTGATTTCGATGTTGGTTCCATGCAGAAAGTTGTTCAGTTTGACGGTCTGATCATCCCCTTAAAAAAGTGTCAGCATATTAAGAAGGACCCTGTATTATCGGCTGTTAAAGGAATTAGTATTAATTATTTATGGGCTATTGTAATTTTTAAGTAACAGTCTAGGTCTAGGTAATGCCTATAATTAAATCTTATTTCAGATGTGCAGCACACAATCATCCGTATCACGACGAACGTATATTGAAGAAAGTTAACGCGAATCTTGTCTTCTCTGCTCTGAATGACGTCGAAGCTGTCGTGAAAAAACAGAAAAACCAAAGCAAACAGGAAAATAATGATACAAGTCCATCTAAAAATAAAAATATTGATAGAGAAGATACTACGGATGCTGAATAGATTTAGATGATAATGATAAGCTATACTAATATAGCGAATTACAATAAATGCAAAAGTGTTTTTCTCTTCTTTTACAGCTTAAGACCCGCTTTACATTATGCAAATGATCGCTGCAATTTTGAGTACATCCATCATCATACAATTACGAGTATTTTGTTTCAAGTTTATATCAAACAAACAGCATAGGTAGCATGCCACCGTGATACAGCGCTATCACACCTTCTCTCTCTTTCTATTTGCGCGGGAACGAACGAGATAAAAGACGTGATACAGCCATATCACGTGTAGCATACTACGCATGCAGGACGATGGAATTCAAATCGCACGGCGATCGGTTGCAAGTATATATGTAAGACCGGTTTAAAACCAATTAAACCAACCCGATTAAAACGAAAAAAAAACGGTTTAAAACCCAAATAAACCATTTTTTTCGGTTTAAACCCGTTGGTGTTGGTGACTCTGTTTTTCTTAATTATAACTACATTTTCTTGATTTTACCGATAGGGATATGATATCTTTGACTATTTATATGTGGACTGGTTACGCGTGTAATTCTACTAACAAACATTTCTGCCACTTTTTGCGGGGGGCGAGGTAACATCAAATCCGCAACTTTGGATTTTATTCCCCATAACTTTAGATTCTAATTTTGAATGTTAAAAATCATGAAAAGTAGTCTCGTGTGAACCCCAAACGTTCTAAGTTCGAAGTTATTATTTCGCAATTATAGGCTGTCTCGTTTCGTGATAAGGTGTAAAATTGAATGTAAATGCACAAGATCAATTGTGCTTATACCGTGGCAGAGGGGAAATGCTACCGCAAGGCTAGTCCTTATAATAATTAGTCAAAGTATGATATAGATGTGAAACAACCGATTTAAAACTTTTTAAATAAAATGTTGCTGTTCTAAACTCCAAATAAATCTTTTTAAACGGTTTAAAACCAAACTCACACTTTCGCACTCTCATTGAAGAATCTACGCAACGTTGCTGTTTTAGCATAATAAAACCTAAGATACGGGTTCTTTATTATTTCACCCATCACTACTAGTCGCAAAAAAAAAGAAATAGTTTATGGTTAGGGTTGTCAGATTAGAGGTTTTCTCGAAATCTCCGGAAACATTTTATCATCATGTAATTTGGGAAAATGGTTAAGGAGATGAGACAATAATATCAATGTGATTAATGGGCTATTGTTTATATATGAAGATTTAAAATTTATATTTTGTTTTAAAGATATAGTTTAAGTCAAGGGAAAACTCTACTAAATTACTAGCTATTGATTCGTTTATTAATCTTCTTAGCCTCTGACAAACTTAAATTATTCGCGCGCGAATAGAAAGAGAGCTATGGCGCAATAGCGCTATATCACGCTGCTGTACTACGAGGACAGAGAAGCATTAAAGACACAGTTGACTGTAGGCATAACTGTAGAGTGTAGACAACATATTTTTTGTCACGGTTTTTTTACATTTTGGAGAAAATTAAATTTTAGAGTTGGCAGCACTGTTTCTTACGCTCGCTCGCCTTGTTTTTCCAAAACTTTAATTTTAGTGTTTATTTATCGTGAAATTGTGTATTACTCTACCAATATTGTGGTTACAGCATTATGGCACAGTTTTCTCTGTCATGGAACTCCTTTAAGGATAATATTTGCAGTGGTTTGACCGCCTTACAACAGGTTAGCATTCCTATTTTCACAGAATTCGATTATAATCAGAGGCGGTCTTAGCCCGTCGGAGGCCCAAGGCGGCAAAACTAAATGAGGCCCCTTAGGGCCCTAGAAGACTAGTCTTCTCAGAAATTGATATCTATGATTTTTTCGAGCCGTGGTAGCAATAATTTATTCCATGGGAGGGCCAGGTCTATGTTACGTCGCGAAAAACACGAAGGAAGCTCGTGATTTTGCTATATTATAACTCGTTTTCTAGATCATGCCGAATTCAAGGTTATTTTCTGTAGCAAAAGGTGGAGTGAGCGAAGCGAGCTCATGATTTTTCTACAAAAAACGTGATTTTGGTGCTCATTCCAAAATCAAGGTGATGTGTGTGAAACAAAAGCTAGAGCGAGGGAGTTCAGTTTCAGATCGCATGATTATACCAAAAAGGTAGAGCGACTGAAGTCAGCTTGAAAATTTGCAATATATTTTGACTCTTTTTCTGACTTTCTTGAACTATATACACAGAGCCACAAACTCACAAACTGTAGTCCCACGATTCAAGGCCTGGACCTCCATCTACAAATTGCCTCTTACTATTCTTTACTATCTTTATATTTTGGCTTTAATTTGATTAAAAGTACTTCTCTTCTCGAGATTTGGAGGCCCCCCTGGATCAGTGGCCCAGGGCGGACCGCCCCTTCCCCCCTTAGTCCGCCACTGATTATAATAAGACTATTCAAACAAACCTATATAAAAGCAAGAAGAGAATCAACCATAATTTTGGTTATGTTGATTTACTTCTTCTTCTTCCTGCCCTTATCCCATTATTTGGGGTCGGCGCAATATGTTGTCTTCCTCCATTCATCTCTTTTAGCCGTCATATCAGCGCACATACCTTTTTTACAGATGTCATCTTTCACACAGTCTATCCATCTTTTCGTCTTGGGTCGTCCTCTCTTCATGCAGCACTCTACTTACTACCAAAACATGATTTACCTACATAAAATATGTATTATAGTCCAATAAAGCAAAACAATTTTCAAAATAGCTGTGTTACATTTTCAGAATGGTGAGTTTGTGGACATGACTATCGCAGCAGACGGTCACCATGTGAAGGTGCACCAGATGGTCATGTCGCTGGTCAGTCCTTACATCAAGGAGCTCATCTCCTCCGCACAATGTCCACACCCTGTCATCTTCCTAAATGTAAGTTGTAAATGTTAATAGTACCTAGTTTGTCGACATGACGATCGCGGCGGACGGTCACCATGTGAAGGTGCACCAGATGGTCATGTCGCTGGTCAATCCTTACATCAAGGAGCTCATCTCCTCCGCACTTTAGACTTGATTTCCATAATGTTGAAATTGAAAGAGTAATATGATAACATAAATCTTTACATGTAATAAAATTGTAAACATTATTTTATTTCCAGAAAGTATCATATTCAACTCTGTTATCAATACTGGAATACATTTACACGGGGGAAGTGATTGTCAATCAAGATAACTTGGATGATCTCGTGCAAGCAGGTAGAGAACTACATATCAAGGGTTTGGAAGACATGGTACGGCCATCAAATTGAACCATAATCAATATATAAACGTATTGAAATCCCACATGCATGTCAGTTACGATAGCACCCACAGATTTAAGACAGTGAGAACTATCAGTCATTATTAACACCTACAATGATGCTGAACACGGGCCACCCTCATAAAAAGATTGCCAATAGCAATCAGATGGAGAATGTATTAGATGCAAATGCTCCTGCCCTTATTCTAACTGTGCCCATTCGTTGGTAGCTTCATTAATTTCTTTTCATTATATTCATACAAAATAAACGTAAAACTCTAAATAAAGAGACTGTATAAATTGATTTTTTTTTTTTTTTTTTTTGTTATGTTATAACATGCTATCGGTATGAGGACCATGAGCAGTTATTTTGCATGTATCGATGGTTGCAGGCATGCCTTCCCATTGTCAGGCCGCCTTCATTTAGTTACTACAGGTCATAAGTTATCCCAAATGTGTCGTCGTTTTAGCCGTCTTATGCTGAGAGGTTCACTTAGCGGCAAAGCCAGCCTATTTACATGGTGAGTGATCCTATCTCTGTAGGTCTTGGTATAGCAGTTCACTTCGTCTTTCACAGTGGGGATACTTAGATACTCATGAATTTCTTCCATTTTCGTGAACCATGGAGCGCATGCTATTGACTTCAAGACACTGTTTTGATATCGCTGTAGAATTTCTATGTTTGAGTTCTTTGCGGAACCCCAAAGTTGGATGCCGTAGGTCCAGACTGGTTTTAGTACTGTTTTATAGACCAAAACTTTGTTGTTTACAGATAGCTTTGACTGTCTTCCAAGTAGCCAATTCAGTGATCTTGTTCTGTAGTTCAACTCATCACGTTTCTTTTCAATATGTGTCCTCCATGTTTGCTTGCGGTCAAGATGGAAACCAAGGTATTTGACAGCAGTGTTATGTGGAAGTACATCATCTCCAAGTCTCACTGGAGGACAGTCTCCTTGTCGCAAGGTGAATGTTATATGGTTTGACTTGACTGAACTTGCCTTAATCCGCCAGCTTCTCATCCAGCTATGTATTTCATCAAGATGATTTTGCAGTATCAATGATGCTGTTTCCGAATTTCGGTTTGAAGTTAGCACAGCAGTGTCATCAGCGAATGTGGCTGTCATAACACTTGGTGATTGTGGCACGTCTGCAGTGTAGATCAAATATAATATTGGGCCTAGAACGGATCCTTGTGGAACTCCAGCCTTTATGTCGTGAAAGGTCGAGCTCGCATCGTTAATTTTGACATAGAAGATGCGGTTTTCCAGGTAACTTTTGAGCAAAAGAAAGAGATTATGTGGCAAAGTCTTTTTGAGCTTGTAAAGCAATCCATTGTGCCAAACTTTGTCGAATGCCTGTTGTACATCGAGGAAAACACCAGAACAGTATTCTTTCTTTTCTAGAGCATTCCTAATTTCTTCACAGACTCTATGGACTTGTTCTATTGTAGAATGGTGGCTTCTGAATCCAAATTGGTGTTCTGGGATAAGCTGATTTTCTGTAATACTTTCATTTAAACGTCTGGAGATGATCTTCTCAAAAACCTTTGACAGAACCGGTAAAAGGCTTATTGGTCTATAAGATGAGGTTAAGTGTTGTGGTTTCCCGGGTTTAGGGATCATAGTAATTTGCGATACTTTCCATATACTAGGATAGTATGATGTTCTTAGTATACCATTAAACAGCATGGTAAGAAATACTTCTCCTTTTTTTGGTAGTTGTCGTAGTACTTCGGCCGTTATGATATCGAAGCCCGGGGCCTTTTTTAATCCCAGATCTCGTATGGTTCGACGAACCTCAGCAGGGCTGCAACATCGGAGAGGCGGACTTAGTTGAAGATCAGCATCAAGGTATGACTCAACTTCTTTGTCTAGGCTTTCAGTTCCCAGGTCGTTGTTAGGTATGAAGACATCACTCAAAAATGCTCCAAAAGCTTCAGCCCTTTCTTCATCAGTTTTCGCCCATACACCGGATTGTGTTTTAAGGGGATAATGCGCTAGTTGAGGTTTCTGTGATGACTTTACAGTTTTCCATAGAGAGTACTCGTTATTGCCGGAAGGTTTCAGATTTTCGAGATGTTGTTGCAATGTGTCATTTTCTATTTCAGACAAAAATCGTTTTAGGTCGGCTGCAGCATTGTTGAAAGCTTTCTTGTCTATGGGATCGCGACTGTTGTGCCACACTCTACGGAGTCGTCGTTTCTCCTTAACTTTCTGCTTTACTGCCTCTGGCACATTGGTGTAACTCTTACTTCTCCTTTCGGTTTTTTCAGTTGGAGTGCTCAACCAAGCTGCTGTTTGTATTTTCTTCGTTATTTCAATTGTAGCGTTCTCAATATCTTCGTCGGTCTTTAATGACATTTTTAAATTTATATTTTCCTCCAAGTATTTTCTAAAGCCATCCCAGTCCGTGTGTTTATTGTACAAGTATAATCTTGCTGGTTTTTCAATTATAGTTGTACTTATTGTAGCAATTACTGGTGTATGATCTGATGCTGAATCAAAGCAACTTTCAGCCTTTAGGAAGTGAGATTTTATGCCTTTATATGCAAAGAAATCAAGGAGATCTGGTAGTTTCGACGGGTCTGTAGGCCAATGAGTTGGTTGACATGTTGTGAGGATGTTGATTTTATTTTTGTCTAGGCTTCGCTTTAGTGCTCTGCCTCGTGTAAGTGTCAACCGTGATCCCCAGTGGACATGTTTGGCATTCCAGTCACCGCCTACTACAAATCGATTTCCCAGAGTATAGAGGAAGTCATCGAATTGTTCTTCTGTGATGTCAGGTTGTCTATTCTTTTTTGGTGGACAATATATCGATGATACTACCATTGAGCCTTGTTTGTCATATATCATTAATGAAGTTGCTTGGATGTGTGTTGAGCGATACTCTGGCAGTAGCTGATGTTTGATGTTTGTTTTTATTATTACAGCAGTCCCCGCATGCGCTGTGTTATCTGGGTGATTAGTAGTGTATGAACTATATCCTTCCAGAGTGAATGATGTTCTATCTGTAAGGTGGGTTTCTGAGATAAGTAATAGATCTAGTTGATGCATTTTTAACAAAATATCTACTTCATGTTTTTTACTGAATAGACCATTTATGTTCCAGGTTGCAATTCGTAACGATGCCATTTAACGGACGACTTTATTTATAACTGTTGTTAAGAGGCTCATCAGGACGTTCATCTGCCCAATGAGTAGGTCTAGCTTTTCAGCTTGTTTTATAATTATTGTTTCTAAAGTTGTATATTTAGTTGTGTCGTTCGCAGTAACTTCTGCGTAGGTTTTAGTGCCGCTGTTTCTATGATCGTCCTTATTTTCAGTTTGTGGTTTTTTATTTTCGGGTTGGGATATTCATTTTCCTGGTGTTGTGGTCTTTTAAATGGCTGTGACTTAAACTTCCTTTCCTTAATTTCTATGAATACCCTACAACCTTTATAGTTGGCAGGGTGATCTTCTAGACATAGAGCACATTTCGCAGGAGTATTTCTGTCTTTCTTTGGACATTCAGTTGTATTATGGTTCTCTGCACATTTCACACATCTGTAAGGTCTCATGCAGTTGTTTCTTGTGTGACCATATTGTTGGCACCGCTTGCATTGTGGAATAACTTTTTTCCGCCGTGCATCTTCAATAATTACACATGTGTTGTATATGTACTTGAGATTTTTGATTTCACCATTGTTTGGGCTGGGCTCTAGATTCACAAACCATGTGTCATGCGGCGTCTTAGTTGGTTCATGCCTGGCATTGATTATTTCTCCTTTTACTTTATTTCCGGTACTTTCCACCGCTTCTATTATTGCTTCGACTGGTGTGGTATGATGCAGATTTTTAACAACAATCCTGTAAGGCCTTTCGTCTTTCCTTGTGAATGTGTGCCCAATCAACTTTTTCTCTCGAACCACGTTAATAAGTTTCTTGTAAGCTTCAATAGTATTACACATAACACGTAGTTGACTTTTAGTAACTATTTTGTAAGAATACTCCGACCTTTCTATGACGGTGCCGATCAGTTCGTTGAGCTTAGTGATATTCTGAATGCCATATAACATAATAGGGGGAGGCCTTTTGACTTGATTGGTGGGACCAGCATTGGACTTGACATTTTCATTCTCAATGTTCAATGAAGAATATCGATTTTGCAATGGGATTTCCTTATCAGGCGACGGTGTTTGATCCAGTCTTCGCCTTTTGTGGCTACTCCTATTTTGTCGAAGTATTGGTACAGTTTGCCAATCATTTTCACTTGTATTTGGTTGACTACTCGATGATTCTATCAGGACAGGTATTTCTCCAATTGATGAGTGTCTAGTCCTAGTAAAAAGACTTGGATGGAACACTTGTTGTATCATTTTCTTGGGCGACCCTTTATTGATGGGTTTTTCACCAGTAGCATTTTCCTGTTCGGAAGCCTGGGCAGCCACTTCCGACAAGATTTGATTTCCGGTAGAATTTATTTTTCTTCTATGGCAACATTTTTATAAAATAAAAACGTCATTGTGACAGCCGGATGTTAAAGTTTGTGACACAAGATATAAAATTATAAACTTATTATGAGGGTAGTTAATTATTTGCAATGTCACTCGCGAGTTTTAATGCACGATTTTGTATATTAAATCACTGTTTCAAGCTTAAATAACATTAGCACAGGTTCCGCGGATGCTATTTTCCACTTTGGTAATGGAATTGAATTTTCAAACAAAAACATATTTCCACTTTACCTTTAAGTGTGCTATGCCTTGGGCGACCAGATCGCGGCGGGCATTGAATTCTGGAATTTGCAAGCGATAGCATACATGCACGTCTAGTATGATTTCTCTACACGAGCGCGAAGCGTCTTCGATGCATTGAAAATAACCTGTTCCCGCACATTTTGGAAAGGTTTGCAGAAAAGTATGAAATAAAGCCGATTCGAGCGGAAATAATATACGTGCCGCACGCACTCACGACTGCAGCGGCCAGTCCAACGATCGCTTACAAATCCCAGAATTCACTGGCCCCCGTGTCCTGGTCGCCCAGTGCCTATGCTCGTTTAGCTTCCGTATAAATCCCATTTGATGTGCATCAATACAATAGCCTTTATTTGCGACCACTTATTGCATTTTAAATTTTATTATTATTTATTATTATTATTATTTATGATACACTAGCAGTTTAGAGCTGATGCGTGTATATCACTGCACTTGTTTAGTTTCTTAAATATTGGTCAAGTCTTTATGATAATTATTTATTATTCAGTACATTATTATTTTGATGCTACATTCTCATAAATTAAATATGTGTTTTTCATTTGAACATCAAATGAAAAACGCATGCTAAATTTACAAAAGCTTAATTAATTTATGTGCATCAGCATACATTAAATTAGTCAAAATACATCTGTGTTACAGAAAATAGAAATAGCAACCCAGAATCTATCACAAGCAGCGTTTGCCAAAGGTAAAACTGATGAAGGCCAGCCGTTATCTACGAGGGAATTGTACAAGACTAAGGATAAACCACCAAATATCATTAGACAAAACGATGATGAACCACAACCCAGAGTTAAACGTATCAGAAGAGAGTCATCCAAAAGAGTGTAAGATTATATATTTTTATCTGTTCCGCTTATTAGCTATGTGCACAACAATCATCATCATCATGATCTCAGCCGATGGACGTCCACTGCTGGACATAGGCTTCCCCCAAGTATCGCCATAACGACCGGTCCTGCGCTGCCCTCATCCAACGGGTTCCCGCCGCCTTCACCAGGTCGTCGGTCCATCGTGTGGGGCGCCTACCCACGCTGCGCTTTCCGGTACGCGGTCGCCACTCGAGAACTTTTCGGCCCCATCGGCCATCGGTTCTGCGAGCAATGTGCCCCGCCCACTGCCACTTTAGTTTAGCAATTATTGTGCATAACACTAGCTCCATCAAAAGCAATATTATCGATATTAAAAATATTATAATACCTAACTAGCTGGAATCCCCATTCTACTAAACGAAATTCCCACAAACTTTCAATCCCGTTTTCACACCGTTGGGCGTTGAATTGCGAAAACCTTTTTAAGTGAGCATGTAACTAGAAATCAATATTATCATTAGCCTATATACATTCCACTGCAGGGCAGGGCAAGGAGGGACAGTGAAGTTGGGGTGGGAGGATGGTCAAATAAAAATTTCCATGCCAAATTTTAAGTTAAGGTAGTCTTTGTAGTTTTGGTGCTTTCCTGTTGAGCGACTATATTCATTTGCATACATTCAAGCAAATTTGATACAGTTTTTGGGGGATGAAGTGCAAATTTCTGCCACATTGTGCGCTGTGATCAACTTGACAGTTCCCATCTCCTTCATCAGTCATACTCTCATAGCCAATACGCAGTTTTATTTAAAATTTTGTTTGAGTTATAAACAGAGATTGTAATAGGGTAGAGTGTATATTTACCTGGATCGACAATGGACGTACCAAATACTTTCTAGGAGCTTAGGTTTGATTTATTATTTGTAAGAACTCTCTGGCTTCATGGTGAAGGAAAACATCGTGAGGAAGCCTATGTCTGAAATAAAGAATTGATTAATTTTTAAAGCACCATCCCACCCCTCACTCACATAGAATGTAATGTTTTCAGATCATACTACAGTGAAAACGACAATGATGATCATATGAACGACACATCATTTCATGATACAATGGACACCGACCAAGCAGATTCAAGAGTGATTGATGTTAACACTAAAGAGGATGGTAAAATAAGTATGTATATCTTCTTTGTCTTAACTCGTAACCTCATAACTGGGAAGTGACTATAGCGAGCTATTCCAGCTCTTTCTTACTTCTTTTAGCCCATTTCGTAGCCAAAGCACATACTCAGATTTTGGGTTCGGGGTTTTTGATTAATTGAAAAATAATATTAAAGAAATCATTGTTCTATGCATATTCGGATTTCGGGGGGTATTATTCCCACTTATTCCTCCCCTGCGTGCATGCTTGCCGTTGTCGTAGGCAATCGTCTTGTTTCCTTCCATACAGCCTGTGATCTTTTCCAAACAATCTGATCTGAGCCGTGTATGTCTGTTTTTGGTTGGTCGCGTGTCGGTTGCCTCTCCCCGGCCTGCAACGAAGTAGTTAGAGCCTCTTATGGTTGCTCAAGATTGTCTTGAAGTCACCATATATTTTATAATTGTACAGTGTCAAGCTCTTTTGCTTTTTAAACCTAGACATTGGCAAAATCATCAACACTAAGATGGACGCCACAATTAATAAATTTTATGGAACAGAATAGAATTTGAGGAGTAATTGCATGCAGATGGCAGAGAGAGAGATTTATGCTATGCTATGCAACCGGTTCTCAGCAAGTTCATAACTTTATTCTACAGGTATCCTGTTAATGATTAGAACCCGTGAACACGTTTTTTTTTTTTTGGTTGTGTAAGCATTTTCGTTATAAAATAATAAATAAGATATTATCCCACTTTCCAGAAACTCCAATACAGTACACGGTGTCAAATCAAGGAGCTATACAGATGATAGTGAATCGTTATTTGTACAACCTACGGTACACCAGTGTAAGGGATGATGGCACACGACGGTGGCTATGTTCTGATTCCAGACGAGGATCTTGCAAAGCTTCCGTGTTTACTCAAGGCGGTGTTATTGTTAAACGGTGAGATTTTTATTAGTCTACTGTAGTTACGAGGCTATTATACGACTATAGTTGTAATACTTGAAGCAATTTTCATAATTACACAAAGCGGCGCTTGTCAAAACGGTGCCCTTAGCGCGACGTAGCCGTAACGCGAATTCCTAACTCTACCCATCAAACTGAACAACTTTCGACTATGGGAGCGAACCTGTCAAAGCAAAACCATACCTACAATTCGCAAATGAATGAGACAGCAGATTTTTTTTTCCTGACCTGTTTGCTCCCGTATTTATTTAATT
This sequence comes from Agonopterix alstromeriana, assembly GCA_963924505.1. Lineage (NCBI taxonomy): Eukaryota > Metazoa > Arthropoda > Insecta > Lepidoptera > Depressariidae > Agonopterix > Agonopterix alstromeriana. The sequence goes on along the minus strand of OZ004670.1, from coordinate 2,685,774 downwards.
AACCTGTTTTCAAACAAATCACTGTCATTTCGTAAACAAAATGCTTTTAGTTTAGAAATTATTGGGTTCATTGTCTTTTTTCCTACCTGGAGTGCAGAAACCCTAATAATATATTCATATTCATTTATTTATACTATAAATACAAAAACATTATCTTTACAGGTTTACACCGAAATTGATAATATAATAACTTATTAATTAACTTGCCTTACTTAAATAATCTAAAGCGGCCTCTGTGAATTTTGTCAATGAACAATGGAATATATCTCTTTAGATATCGCGTTATATTAAATTAAAAATTGTTTATTTGTCTCATAAGCATTCAGCATGCAGCGTTTAGTATTCTGAGTGCCGTGGTTAATGGAGCGTACTTTAATACATTGGTCCTGCACTTCGGCATCACAAACACCTGATCCCGGGGGCCTCTACGCATTCTAAGCATTTTGTTTACAAAATGAATTTGATTTGTTTAAAAACAGGTTAATTAAACAATTAAAAGTCATTCAAATTTATTAACAAAATGCTTTTAGTTTAGAAATTATTTGGGTTTAACTGTATTTGTGTCTACCCTGAGTGTTCGCCACTGATGTTGTATTATGTTATGCAATACAACCTGCCCACCAAATAATTTCTACTCTACGCGTGTTTCGCTCCAGCAAGGAGCATCCTCAGGAGTTAGACCGACGAACCGCCGCCGAGCATACGACGCCGAGTCACGGACGCGTGGACAAACTCTGTGTCTGATGCATTTTGTCACGCCCCATCTTTTGCTGTCGTTTAGGAACGTCATTTGCTAGAACGAGAAATATTCCGGGAATGGTATTGCGCGCTGCAGCGTATATGTCGTGTATGCGATCATTGGCTAGGAGGCGATGGAGTGCTGGCGCGCGATAGCATGCTATCGTATGCTTTCGGCGCCGATCGAGCGCGATCGCTATGGGATTTGAAAGCACGCAAACGCGACCGAATAAGATCGCTCGCGGCAGCACGCTATAGCACAGAGCTGCACGCTATTGCACGCGGCAGCAAACGGGGCATAAACGCAATTCCGTGCTGTCAGATGTGGGTCAACCCTAACATTCAATCACGTTGTAAATTGTACTATTATTAGAGTTGAACCTCATCTGCCAGCATCGCATCGCACTTTTCCGTCGCTCCATCCTTTTCTGTCGCTCAGGAACGTCATTTCCTAGGGCGAGAATGATAGCGGAAATGCGACCGGAAATGCTGCGACCTTTCTCGCTCTAGCCAATGACGTTCCTGAGCGACAGGAAAGGATATAGCGTGAAAAAATGCGTTTCGGTGCTGAAAGATGAGGCTCAACCCTTATTATATTCTGTGTTGTAAAGTAAAAAGCTGTGACTGTTAGGTACAAAAATAACTTATTAGTATTATTTTTTGTATGCTGTTGTTATTTTCCAGTAGTTAACAGCACTTAAATCTTATTTCAGATGTGCAGCACACAATCATCCGTATCACGACAAACGTATCTTGAAGAAAGTTAACGAAAATCTTGTCTTCTCTGCTCTGAATGACGTCGAAGCTGTCGTGAAAAAACAGAAAAACCAAAGCAAACAGGGTGATAAGGATACAACTCCATCTAAAAATAAAAATACTGATAGAGAAGATACTACTGATGTTGAATAGATTTAATGCAAAATTATTTAGTTTTACTTGATACCCAACCTATACAGGGTGTAAGTGACATCCTAGCAAATACTGAAACGGTGAATTCAGACATCAAACTGAACAACTTTCACTATGGAGCCTACCTCAGGAAACGCGAAAAAAAATCTGCTGTCCCATACAAAACTGCTGTACCGACCCGACTCAAATGTATGGGACAGCAAATTTTTTTCGCGTTTCCTGAGGTAGGCTCCATAGCGAAAGTTGTTCAGTTCGATGGTCTAATTTCACCGTTTCAGTATTTGCTAGGCTGTCGCTTACACCCTGTATACAATACCAACACAATATAATATATTATAGGCGAAAATGTATGGATTTTGACGAGGAGTTCGAACTATGACCATAGGTCCGGCACTGCATACAACGTTTTGGATTTGACGTGACGAAGTTCGCACATGCGCAGTTTTTGCAAATTGTTCATGACATGTCGGCTAAAGTGTCAGACCTCGTAACTCCATTAGATCAACGTCACCACGAACAATGGCAGCCCAGAGTAATATGGTTTTCTATTTATCATTTCTAAATTGTAACGGCTTATTAAAAGGATTTAAGGCCGAGATTCAGAGACGATTTTTTTAGTCTTAGCTCGAGCTAAGCGTGGCGAAAATGTATGGATTTTGACATACGGAAGTTCGAACTATGACTTAAAAATCGTCTCTGAATCTCAGCTCAGAGTTGTGCCATGGATGCATTCAGAAATTAGTAATAAAATGGTATATAAATGTAATTTGAAGAATAAAATGGAGTTACAAGGTTTGACACTTTAGCCTACGACTTTTTACGTAGTAAATTAATATTTCTATGACGACTACCTTCTTAATGATCTGTGTACGACTACGATATGTGTAGGGCTGCCACCGCCCAATGTTGCCACTCAAATTACGTATTCGTTTGCTACCAAATCATTGACTAAGGCCGAGATTCAGAGACGATTTTTTTGGTCTTAGCTCGAGCTAAGCGTGGCGAAAATGACATACGGGAGTCCGAACTATGACTTACAAATCGTCTCTGAATCTCTGCCTAAGAATTTTTACCAAACCATTGACGTAGAATTTGTGATTATGAACGAAGGAGGTAGGTACCTACTAACAAACTACAACGAAGACTACGCAATGGTGACACGGTGCTGTCTTGGAGACTTGCGTTGCGGACAAACTAAGTGACTTTGTACGTGCGTGCAAAATAAATAGGTACCTAATATGTATTCCGATTTAGGAGGAAATTAAAGATGTGAATATTACAAATGCAATTTTTTTTATTTATTTACAACAATATACAATATTTTACAAATCCAATTTATTTAATACTGTTTTAAATACTTACAGTCAATTACATTAGTATTGTTTACTAATGTCATTGCTTACAATAGGTATAAATAAAGATCTAAAATTATGCATTTTTAATAGGTTCTTACTGCGTTTTGATATATTTGAGTACCGACTTAAATTATCAAAACGCGGTAAGAACCCCTTAAAAGTGTTTATTTTTAGATTTTTTTTAAATTATTATTATGTGTAAATGTTATCTCTATATAAATAATTAGTCTATTGACAAATCAATGAATTCACATAGAATATACAAATATTTAAAAAGCGCTTTTAACATTATGGTGCGTAGCAGGCGGCTAAAGTCGGGTCGTTATGATGTAATACCAAGCAGAGATACAACATGAAATAAACTCTTAGTTACTAAATGGGGCTTGAAAAATACGGCTTTTCAATGCATATACCTCGTTCTGCAGCGAGATTTAAAAAGTATGAGCCTTAATCAGACACTAAAGCGACAACTTTAAAACCGATATTTCAAATTTATGTAATCAGTTCATTAAGCCACATATTGAGCTCGGTGTAATTCTAGTTCGCTAGTTTTTCCTAGTTGTTGTTTCCAATTCGAAAATACTCCTCTAGCCATCACAACAAAAGCTTGAGAAGCTGGTTCTGCCATTTTTTTGCCGTTGATATCATGAAAACCTACTATTTTGTCTTCATTTATTTGATAGTATAAATTTCGTTTTATCAGCGCATATAACACAATATTTTTAAAATCCTGTAAATTTTTTAATTTACTTTCTAAGCACTTAAAGACGTTATCGTTAGCGTCAAGTCGCGTACCAATGTTAATATGCATTCGGCGTAAAGTCCTTTCGCTTGGCAGACACAAAGTCTTTGCTACGACTCTGTAAGCCAATGGACTTGCAAAATATATGTTCAGAGCAAATAATTTAAACTCTCTATCATACCTATTTCCTCGGCTGCTGCTTTGAAGTCGCTTTTGTATATTAATTAAATTTTGTAGTTGAAGTGACGCATTACTTTCTGCTTTAGAAATTCTAGCTGAGATTCCAAATGTTTTGTTTTTTTGCACTCTGTTTTCAATTGGCTTCTAAGTTTTCTTTTACGTGGGGAATCAGCGGACAAATTTCGCGTTGTTTGTGTTGTTTTTGAATTGCATGAAATGAAATGGTAATCTGTGTTTGAGGCAGCATCGTTTGTTTTTTGTTTAATTTCGAATTCGGTTTGTGTTGATTTCACTGGATTTTCATTTTCTTGTTTTGGTAAGTTTAGAGTTGGAACTGCGTCTTTCCTTAACCTTTTCATTATACGATCTGAAGCTTGGAAATGTATATCACATAGGCGATAATTCGTATGAACTATTTCTACAGTTTTATCTGCTAATTCTGGTCGACCACTTGCTTGAATCCATTGTCTGCTTCTGAAATTTACAATAATTTGCCTAGTTAGAAATCAGTAGCATCTACTGAATAATTCGATAAATAAACATTACACTGTCACTCAATCTCAAATTACGTCGTCAATGTCACCATTAATGCATCGGTAAGCGCACTAAACTAGAAATCGTAAAAAATCAGATGTTCCATACTTTACTGCAATGCTTACTCGACTTAAGTGTATATTAAACAGCAGTTTTTTAAGATTTCAGGTTGGCCTCCATAGTAAATGTTGGTTTGAACCCCCCCCTAATTTGGAAGTGTTTCAAAAATCACCACAGTTAATGAAACTATTACGACGCTGCTACAAGGTTACAACATGCATACATCGTATATAGCCAACCAAGCGTGCGTTTTCTCATGAAAGCGCGAGCGAACGGGCTACAACACAGAACATTATAAGAAGGGTTAGAAATGGAAAGTAGCGCTTTTGCTTCGGAGACAGCTGTCGCCACTTGTCTTCCCGCTCACGCTGCTACAATTACTCATGCCCTCTCGCTCACACCACGCCGCGCGCCTTATAAATAAAAAAAAAGAAATGCACTTTATTGCCACACAAAAATACAGAATAGGTACGAAACAGATTCATCACACAGAATATTTCAAAATAACAACAGATTATGGCATGGCTGTACCGTATGATTTTACTCTCTTACCCATGTAGCCAGACATATTAGGCACCCATCCATGTCATAAAATATAATACAAATTAATAAAACATAGAACATAAAGTAGGTAGTAAATAAAACTAAATAATTTAGCATAGCTTGACAAAAAATAAAAATAAAAACACATTGTGGCAATGGGTTAGGACTCAGTGTCCGCTGGCAGGACCTAATGATCTGCTGCTCAGCACTGATTTGCAGTCCTAACCTGCTCTTATATCTGCATACATACATCGAGGGTACAGGATAAGTAGGTACTAAACATAAGTTACACAATATCACATTTCATGTCTTCATTATGCTATTTAGGATATTAATTATCTTAAAGTTGAACTAGTTATAGGTAGATTTTTTTTAAAGAGTTTTTGCGTGTGTGTGTGTGTTTAAGAGTGGGAAAAGCAAGTGAAGTGGAGTGGGAGTGGTGTTATGCAAATCATTGCATAACCTGTGGCGACACGTTCCACGCCTACTTTGCACTTCTAACCCATCTTATAATGTTCTGTGGGCTACAACATGCAATCTTGTACATCGAGTGAAAGAGATAGCAGCGAATCGTCAGCAAACAGACGGCATGCATGAGCAATTTTTTTTAAATTTCCATTAACAAAATATGAATTCATTTTGTACAATTTGAAATTTAATCTTAATATTGTACCTACGAAATAAAACAAACATTCCATAATCAGTCATGATTACTTACTATCACCAATCTAATCCCTTTTGAATGGCCAAATAGGTGAATAGGGGTCATAAATATCATAATCAAAATATAAGTAACTAGATACATAATAGTTCTGTTACCAAACTTGGTTTTTACTATTTTACCTATACTCCATTCGAAATAGCAACGAAATTTTAAGGCCATTTTGCATTACAGAAACAGAGATTTGAAACACTTCCTCTTACTTAATCTTAGAACAGCTTTAGTAACGTCCAAGATATGTCAGATAGTATATGTATCCAATAAATTAATAACATTTGGTAATCAGAATTGGCCAGAAAGCTAAGTAGGAATCGGAAAATCTTGTCGTCCTTATTTCGAATGAAGAATAGTACTTGTTTAGTTATATATAAAATCATTGGAAATGTCTTTCTTTTAAGTACACACGGCGACACATCAAGCTACAAAAAACCAAAATAAGCTGGTGTCGGGTAGGTAGAATAACGTATAGTGTCGCGAGGTCAGCTTATGTTGGTTTTGTGTAGCTTGATGTGTCGCCGCGTGTACCTATTAAATCATTAATTGCTTTTTCAATCATTCAGAATACTACCTTCCTAGATAAATAGGTGAAAGCTTTTGGTTAATATGGTAGGTAACTTAAAACGTAGGTAGGTACCTACCTAGGTACTTACCTTCTTTCGTCCTTTGGAAAACTGAAGAAACTCCTGTCTTTATTAATGTTTGATGAAGACAAACATCCGTACAGTGCACAATATTTAACCATTTTTAACAATAAATAAATCGGCCTCAAACCATAACATAAACAACACCGTTTCGACCAGTGGCGGGACAGTGACCTAATGTGTCAAAGTTACGTAGAAAACGACGCCATCTATAGAATTTCCCCGAACCTAAAACTGACGACCTGGGGCGCGTTCAGAGCCTACGCCCAGAGTGCACTCTGGGTGCAACTTTTCGCACTAACGCCGTTCAGAGCCTCGGTTAAAAAACGCCCTTTGCAACTCGGTTGTCACAACTCAACCGTTCCGTACCTCTGACGGGTTGCAACTTTTAACCATCAAATTAGATGGTTAAAAAACACTCTGACGTTTTGATTATCTGTGGTTACTTGACTTTTTGCTCATTTTGAATAAAAGTTAGTTTTTTTCAATTTATTTTTATTCACTCTTTGATTCTTTAGCATGGAAGATGAGTTTTTATTGTATTTGGAAATGATGGAAGCCCTGGAAGCCCTGGAAGCCCATATTACTGTCAATGTCAAAATTTGAGGTTATAAAACAACCGGGATCGTTCCGTACCTTTTGGCGAGTTGAAAAACAACTGTTCGTTCCGTACCTTAGAGTGAAAAACAACCAAACAACCGCACCCAAAGGTTCTGATCGCAGCCCTGCATGGGTAACATGGCAGCGTGATATAGCGCTATCACGTCTTAGCTCTCTTTCTATTTTCACCCGAACGAACGAGATAAAAGGCGTGATACAGCCGTATCACGTGTAACATACTACGGCTAAAGCATAGGTAGCATGATACCGTGATATAGCGCAATCACACCTTCACTCTCTTTCTATTTGCGCACGAACGAACGAACGAGACAAAAGACGTGATACAGCCGTATCACGTGTAACATGCTACGGCTTCAGGTTCTTCTTCAACACAGTAGATGTCGTTAAAGTACAAGTATTCGGCTTTTTTGGGGTAAAATTCCCCTAGTAGGGGTACTTTAATATGCCGTTATTTATTGTATATTAATCAATTGTTATAGTAATAAACTTGAGTAGACAGATTAACAATAAAATAAACAAAAACACAAATGATTTTAAATTAAAAAGGACCGTCCCTTAAACGCTATAAGAGTATGTTTATGAAATTACACAATAACTTTTTCAGCACAACTTTTATTATTGAAATAAAAGTATATGGCCCCGGGCCCCCGGGCCTGGGGAGCTTCCAAATCTCGAGAAGAGTAGTCCTTATTAATCAAATCCAATTCGTCTCTTAACCATCCATTGGTTAACTACCAACCAATCAACTGAAGGAATAATTTGTAATAAGGATAGATGATTTCAATTTGGGTTAACAGAAACCGCGCGAGTTAGGTTCTCTTTTCCTTTTGGTATAATTACTATTCTCTTTGGTTTCGACCGGACCCCGGACCACAGATAAAATGCAATTTGACAACCAGTCAATTCAGCAACTTTTTATCGCTTTGATTGAACTGTGTATCATCTTACTCAGATCTTACTCAAGATACTATTACTTAATAATATACTATATTAAGATAATAAGATACTATACTACTACAGTTTATCCTGTTATTTAAAATATTATTCAAGCTATAGAATTACTGAAAATGTGAATTTAGTGTTATTTTCCAACGTTTATTTTTTTGAGGCAAGGTAAAACTAAACATAATTTTATGTCAGTCAAATACTACGGGTGCGCGCGTCTGACTGCATTCCCTTGCTCGAGTTCCCTCAAGTTTCCCGGAGTCACGTTGCAGGTTCTGACCCGAGCACTTGTCTCGCGTGTTATTCGCGCGTCGCGTTTTTGCCTTCCACAAGGCTCCGCAATCCTCAATCTCTTCTTGTTCTTGATCAAAAACAATCCCTGAGATTGGGATAGATACTCCCATAAACTACTTGACATTGGCGGAAATGCGGTGCTAACGCACAAGCAAAAAGTCCATTAATTATAAAGAAAAATTAAAGTTTCCCAGAGGGGGTGAGGTGGGGTATCTGAAGTAAGAGGGGGGCGGGGAGTGGCCGGTTTGTATATAGAACAAAGTAACCACTAGAACTATGTATGAAATTTAATACAAAAACTGTAGTAAAACTACTGTAGTATACAGAGTAAACTCATGGTAGGCCTAATGTCTGTTTCTTTGTATGAGTCGCACTGAACTAACTCTATGTGATTCGGGTACTGAGCCGATGTTCATTTTGAACCCCATCACTACTCTATTCAATAAAAAGTAAAGGTTTTAGTTTATGGTTCGATTCGACAGATTAGGGTTGTTTGATTTGAGGTTTTTTCGCAATTTTAGGGATTTTTTATTGGTTTTGTTCTGGGACAAAGGTTGTTAGACAAAAATAGGGTACAATCAGACCATCAAACTGCCCTTCCCCTTAAAAAAGTGTCAGCATAATTATTAAGTTCGACCCTGTATATTATAAATTTAGAACATGGTACACAACATGTTAATAAATAAGCGCAAAACCTTATACACCCCAATTGTTTTGTAACAAAATAATTATATTCTAACAATAATTTGATACTTAAAATTTTTAAGTTATTCGCATTTTAAGTTTTGAGGCAAAAATGATTTGTTATCATTTCAGCAATGAATGAAAGCGCTAACATGCTCATGGATACATTATAACAAACTTGTTTTGATGGTATGTAAGGTGAGAGTGCCCGAGCGGTGGGTTGAGATCGAGTACAGTAAATTTGAAATTTTACCAACAAAATTATTTAATATTATTTCAACAAAATGCTTTCTAGTTTTGCGTTAATTCATTAATACGTTGTATATGTGCACCTTTTCATGCCACACCTCTAGACCTCTCTTACTTACGGTGCGCCGCATTTCCATGTTTTATTAAAAATGTATCACAGACGAACACAAAACGTAAAAGTGATGATTACTTTTAATCTAAATAGACCAAAGAAAAGAAAACTTTTATTTTGGAAGAAATCCCGAAATAGGAATTGATGTCACCTGGCAACCCTAGCTCGAGCTTTGTTTTCGGGACTGAAGTTAATTAAATTTTTATTTATTCGTGTTTATAAACGTGAAATTGTGTTTTATTGTGCCAATATTGTGGTTTTCGCGACATTATGGCACAGTTTTCTCTGTCATGGAACTCCTATAAGGATAATATTTGCAATGGTTTGACCGCCTTACAACAGGTTAGCATTAATATTTTATTTACAGAATTCTATAAAAATTCGACAGTGCGTAGAGTGGTTTCTGCCGCCCATAGACTGTTCAATAAACAACGGATCGAGCGAAGCCAGCTCGAAATTTTCTTTGCTTGTGTGGTTGTGGTCAGACTTCTTTTGGTTTATCCATGCCAACTTAGAGCAAGCGAAGCTAGCTCGACTTTTCTCATTAGGAATTTGCTAGAGCCAGAGTTTTTTACATACGGTACAAAATATGTGCAAAGTAACCAATGCGATGATAGCCCATACGGCAGTGGCGAGCACACAGGGCCAACAATAATAGATCCTAAGTAAAAGCTATGGACCGAGCATAGCAAGCTCGAACTCTTTGGGATTATGAGTACATTACAGTACAATCCAGTAATTAAAACAGAAACTTAGAGCTAGCTTGACTTTTCTCTGCTCTACGAAATGGTTATAGACGCCCAATCAATCAATATTTTTCCCGAATTTACCAACCCGTTTAATCCTCCCCTCACTATGCTTCTGAAATTTGACTGTATTTTCCTTCAGATTAGCTAATTTAGTTCTCGTCTAGTTGCACATTCACTCGTTAAAGTTAATCCTGCATTAAATCTCTTGCTGTCACTTTTTGTTTTGTTGACATAGTAAAAGCTAGCAAGAGATTTAATGGAGGATAAACTTTAATGAACATACGTGCAACTGACCGTAAGAGGTATAAAGTTTTAAATACATAATTTAATCTCTGTTGATAAAATCTACAGTTCAGTGAATCGAATCAATATTCAAAATACATGTGTTATAACTTTAGAACGGAGAGTTTGTGGACATGACGATCGCGGCGGACGGTCATCACGTGAAGGTGCACCAGATGGTCATGTCGCTGGTCAGTCCTTACATCAAGGAGCTCATCTCCTCCGCACAATGTCCACACCCTGTCATCTTCCTAAATGTAAGTTTTAGTTATTTTATGAAGCAGGTTATTAATCTTATGCACCCCATAGACTACTCGCATAGTTTTCAAACACACAAGAAACACACACACACACACAACACAAGTGACACATTCATTACTCCTTGTTTTTCTCAAGGTCTTTGTCCTGTCCCTCGATGCATATAATTGTGGTCTGGGCCTTGTTTTGAAGTTGGCAAAATATGCATATGTATCAGGGGACACAAATGTGTGAGTCAAGAATAGTGTGGTTGGGGAGGAATAGTGTGGTTGGGGAGGAATAGTGTGGATGGACCAAGTATGTTTACAGCTTGGTAAAAAACTAAATTATTAAGATAAACAAAAAACCCGACTGCATAAAAAACCTATTAACTGAAAAGATAAAAACAAGCTCTATAATCACAAAATTTTGCTCAAATAAAGATGTTATAGCTGATTAGTGATTATAGAGCTTGTTTTTATCTTTTCAGTTAATAGGTTTTTTATGCAGTCGGGTTTTTTGTTTATCTTAATAATTTAGTTTTTTACCAAGCTGTAAACATACTTGGTCCATCCACACTATTCCTCCCCAACCACACTATTCCTCCCCAACCACACTATTCTTGACTCACACATTTGTGACACAAGACTAAAAAGTATGAAATAAACTAAATTATTAAGATAAACAAAAAACCCAACTGCATAAAAAACCTATTAACTGAAAAGATAAAAACAAGCTCTATAATCACAAAATTTTGCTCAAATAAAGATGTTATAGCTGATTAGTGATTATAGAGCTTGTTTTTATCTTTTCAGTTAATAGGTTTTTTATGCAGTCGGGTTTTTTGTTTATCTTAATAATTTAGTTTATTTCATACTTTTTAGTCTTGTGTCAAAACGGTAACATAAAAGTACTATAACATTTATATATTTGGAATTGTCTGATTACTAGCTTTCATTTGATACCCATATTGTAATTTTTAGCAAAAAAAACTTTTTTATTTCCCCTCTCTTTTTTAATTTGTAGACGCCATCTTAAAATAATATACCCTATGTCACTCTCACGATTTTTATGAATCCAATGACACCTCATACGTTAAAATCCATCAAGCCGTTTGGGCTGTAGGCCGTGCCAAAGAAATAGACATACAAACATACATACATACATACATACATACGCTCGAAAAACATAACCCTCCTGGCGCAGTCGGGTAAAAAGAGTGACATGGTGGAACATAAATAACATATGGAACAATTTAGTTTAGTATGGCTGTGTTGCAGGATTTCAGTTTCTATGATGTTCTTGCAAGTAAAGCAGCACCCTTGTTTTTTCCAAACCCTTTTTTGCGAAGCTGATCCTGTCTAATACTTGGTGCCGAGTTAAAGATTCTGATTATGAAGGGACTCTCTGCATCAACACTATCAACTAACTTAACTTTGTGTTCTCATAAAATTGTTGTTTAAGGTGACGCATCTAATCCGATGGTTAGTAATTTTATAAATAACTTTATTTTCAGAAAGTATCATATGCAACAATGTGTGCTATACTCGAGTACATTTACACAGGAGAAGTAGTTGTTGCCAAAGAGAACATGGAAGAGCTGATACAGGCTGGCAAAGATCTTCACATTAAGGGATTAGAGGACATGGTACAGTATATTATTATAATGAAAGATTTTGCATAAAGGTTTTTTAAATTGTTTTCTTGATAATCAATATCGGCATATTAATCGCCGATTCGATTCATTATCATCTTTATCTGCCCATCATTGTCCACTGTTGAACATACGCCTCTCCCGAGGCGCGCCGCAAAACTATCGTCAGTCACCTGATTCGTGTGACTTGGCCCTTACTCGCCTACTAGCTACTACGACACTCACGATAAATATAAGTTGTAGACATACATATATAGATAAACTCACGCCTTGTTCTCAGTGGGGTAAACAGAGACTTGTTGTTTTCCATTTTAAGCAGTCTTTCTCTTGCTTCCTCTAAAATTATACATATTGTCAGACATCAGTTTCAGCTACTTTAGTAGACATTTCTAAAATCATTCTTATCTTTCTCTAGAAAATAGAAATAGCAAACCCGACGCAATCGTTGCAAGCAGCATACACTAAGAGCAGAACAGACGAGGGCCAGCCGCTTTCAAGCACAGGGTTCTTCAAGTCCGAAAGTACGCCAACCATTGAACTGGAGGATGACAAACCTTCCTTCACAAAGAAACGAACAAGAAAATCTTCCCTTGAACAACAGTATGTATTATCAATTATCATTTAATTATTGTTTTTATTTTTGAGGTGTACTGTATGTGAGCCTCCATAGAGCAACTAAATCGACCTTTGAGACATTGAAATACAGTTTTAGTAAAATTATTTTTATTTGATTAATTTGTACTTGTCTATTATAGAGTATTCATCTGTATTTCCGTGTGTAGAATAAAGTGTTAAAATACAAAATAAATAAAAAAAAATACATTTTAGTACTAAAAACACGAAATTTGGTGGGATTCGTTAATAAAGTAGGTATCTTAATATCATTTGTATGAACGATCTAGCAAAAAAAATTGGTTACTATAAATTATTTCCTTTCGATCCGTATTTTGACTGGGCTATAATAAACGTGAAATTTGAGGACTTTTGACTTTCTGTACCTTTCAATTATAATACTTGCATGAATTTGTAATAATTTGACAGAACGTACAACGATAATGATGACCACCACAATGACAGCACATTCGACGACGCAATGGAAACAGACCACGACACCGACTCTAAAGCGGTCGGCTTGAAAAATAAGAATGAGAAAAAGATGGGAGGTATGTTTATGAAATATCCGTAAAAGATTGTTTTTAGATATGACACTTTGTGCTGGCAGCACCAGGCCAGGCATCCGTCTCTCGGCCGTCGGAACCGGAGATAAGTATCTACACTTTGACGCATCGTAAGCGATGCGCTTGTATGAACTTTGCCTTTCGCTCCAGACGGTCTCGCTCCACTCCAATATCGCATACGTCGCGCGGTGTACTAAGTAATAACAACGCTGAGTCAAGCGCCATTAGATACATTTACGAGCGTACCGTCTAGCAGTAAATGATTTAAAGCGTGAAAACTTAACGTTTTCTAAGGGGAGTTATCAGTAATCTGTGACCTGCTAGAAAAGTATTCGCCTTTGTAAACTCATCAGTGTCTCATCAAGTAAATTATAATAACTAAGTTAAAATAGAGTAGTTAAACATAGGTACAATGGCAATACAATGGGATTGACATGGACATAACACTTGTACTCTCGTTTTACAGCTGCCTAAGCTGCAGTACCTAAGGCGCAGCGTATCGCATGCGATACAGGCTGTCGCGCATTAACATAAAGCGCATTTTAGCTCGGCGTTTTTGTTAATAGTTTGTTTTGATAGTTAAAATTTAAAGTTATTCACATTTTAATTTTTGAGGCAAAAATTATTTGTTATCATTTCAGCAATGAATGCAAGCGCTAGCGTGCTCGTGGATACATTTTAAGAATCTTGTTTTGGTAGCAAGTAGGGTGAGTGTGCCCATGCGGTGGGTTGAGATCAAGTTCAGTAAATTTAAAATTTTACAAACAAATTATTTAATATTTTGAAAAAAATTACCTATGTCGAAAACATGATAATTCGATTCTGCTCTCGATTCTAAATAAACTACTTTCTAGTTTTGCGTTAATTCATTAACACGTTGTATATTTTATGCAGTCAACTCCCCTATTATTTATTTCAGAGACAACCATACAATACACCCTATCGAATCGCGGCTCGGTACAAATAATTCTGAACAGATATATCTACAGTCTTAGCTACACCAGTCGAAGAGACGAAGGCACGCGGAGGTGGGAGTGTGCCGACGCTAAAGGATCTTCATGCAAAGCTACCGTTTTCACTAAAGGCAGTGTTATTGTTAAACGGTGAGATTTCATTTGATGTTTATGATTTATCCTTTATTTTGAAACTTGTTGTGCCATATTTTGTCACCACTGTACTGCCTCTCTATCTTTATACTTCATTCCAAAAAATGACGGCGAGATTTTCCGATTCCTTTTTAGCTTTCTGGCCAATTCTGATTACCAAATGTAATTAATTTATTGGATACATATACTATCCGACATATCTTGAACGTTACTAAAGCTGTTCTAAGAATAAGTGAGAGGAAGTGTTATAAATCTCTGTTTCTGTAATGCAAAATAGCCTTAAAATTTCGTTGCTATTTTGAATGGAGTATAGTTACGGTTACCCTATACGTGCATGACGCGTCTTCGCTACATACAAAAGGAGTTCTTCCCGCGCGTTTTAGAAATCTAAAGATGCGCTTGTCGCGATATGTAGTTAGGAAAAAAACAGATTCTCGCGCAAGTAGAAAAAACTAGAGTGCGATTATTGAAAGTCATATGTGCAAAATCATGATCGAGAAAAAGGCACAGGCGTGAAAATGTCGTCGCGCGCATCATGCTGGACCCTTTGCTGGCCTAGTTTGTCGGTGCCGAGAAAACGAGAAACATCGGGATGTGCCTCTCTTTTTGTAACTTGCCGATTATGTGCGTTAAGCTGACATAGGGTTGACCCACATCTGCCAGCACGGAATCAAATTTTTTCATGCTCTATCCTTTTCTGTCGCTCAGGGACGAACGTCATTCGCTAGAGCGAGGAATATGCAGCATCGCCGATGCTGCTGCGCGCCATATCACTCACGTTACCTTTCTCGCTCTAGCAAATGACTTAGGTACCTGAGCGACAGAGTAGGTTAAGTGGAGCATACAAAATGCAATTCGGTATGTCACTTTTTTGAGGGCTGAATTGGAAACCATTTCGAGATAATGGTCTCAATAACAATATTTTCTATGACAGAGATTTTAAAATGAAAGGAATACAGATATTTTTAATAAAATCAGGTCGTGTTTCGGTCCAGCGCTTTGACTAATTATTATAAGGACTAGCCTTGCGGTAGCATTTCCCCTCTGCCACGGTATAAGCACAATTGATCTTGTGCATTTACATTCAATTTTACATCTTATCACTAAACAAGACAGCCTATAATTGCGAAATAATAACTTAGAACTTAGAACGTTTGGGGTTCACACGAGACTACTTTTCATGATTTTTAACATTCAAAATTAGAATCTAAAGTTATGGGGAATAAAATCCAAAGTTGCGGATTTCATGTTACCTCGCCCCCCGCAAAAAGTGGCAGAAATGTTTGTTAGTAGAATTACACGCGTAACCAGTCCACATATAAATAATCAAAGGTCCAGCGAGTGGCGTCAATCGCTGGACCTGCAACCTGTTTGGTAAACTTATAATCAACTTACAATAACTGGCCATTAAGAAAAAAATACATTCACAATGTCAGAATTTAACATTTTATGTTTCCGTTTCTGTTTCCAGCATAGAGGTAAAAAGAGGCGACAGGTGATTTTTTTAAAATAAAGCAGTAGTTTTTCTCCATGGAGTTCGAATTATTTTCTCTCAACCATTTTTGTATTTAGATATTACAGATCAAAATAATTTAAAAATTAAATTTTTAATGATAAACTCGATTAATTGCAATAACAATGAAATATGTGTGGTGTCTTAAGATTATGTCTTCTATCCGTAAAAAATATAAAATGAAGAACAAATAAAATGTGACATACCGAATTACGTGCCGGACGATGTGGGTCAACCTTAGACTACTTATATGCGGACCCGCCTCGACTTAGCATTTCCCCTCTGCCAACGTGCAAGATCAAATCTTACGCATTTACATTCAATTTTATACCTTATCACTGAACGCGACAGCCTATAATTGCGGAACAATAATTTCGAACTCATGACGTTTAGGGTTCACACACAGTTTTTCATGATTTTTAACATTCAAAATTAGAATCTAAACTAATGGAACAAAATTAAAAGTTGCGTATCTCGTGCTACCTCACCCCCCGCAAAAAGTGGCAGAAAATTTTGTTAGTAGAATTACACGCGTAGCTAGTCCTCATATAAGTATTCTAAGGGGACAACCCTTTAGCTGCATTTATCAAGTAAGTTATCTTATTTCCAGATGTTCAGCACACAACCACCCGTTCCACGATAGACGCATCTTGAAGAAAGTGCAAGAGAACCTCGTGTACTCCACGTTGAGCGATATCAATGCTGTTGTGCAAAGCAAAAAGCAGGAGCAGCCTACACAAGCGAAGAAAAAGAAAAGTCCGACTAAAAATAAGCATACTGATCAAGATACTACTGATGCTGAATAGAAATAGATAAATTTTAAGGCAGATTAGTTGTTTTATTTTCATCTATCCTTCTTAATAAGCTGACACTTTTTTAAAAGGATGGTCAGACCGTCAAACTGAACAACTTTCTTTGTGGCACCAACATCGAAATCGCAAAAAAAAAATCTGCCTTTCCAAACAAAACTGCAACTGGCTCAAGTAAGCCAAATGTGTCAGCATATAAGGAAGGAGGCCTTACAGTGCCGGCACCGGCGCTGTGAGGCACGGCACGGCATTGATTTTATATCTTATGTTTGTTGAGAACATTGTTATAAACAAATCATGTGCAATTTTTTGGTTTTGTTATTGTATGTCGTGGTGGGTCCTGTTTATAGAATGTCATTGATATAAACCAATATTTTTCCCAGCTTCCTGGTTGAGACAATACCTCAAGCTTCTTGTTTGGACCTGTAGGGAGTTTTCATTCGTTATATTTGGCTGTATGAGATCAACCCATTGATCGATTTGCCATTCACCAAAAGAGAGCTGTAAAAATCGATCAGAAGCCGTAGCATGTTGCGCGTGGTACGGCTATATCACGGCTAGGTATTTGAAATTCGCGCTTAGGCCGAGATTCAGAGAAGATTTTTAAGTCTTAGTTCGAACTAAGTAGGGTGAAAATGTATGGATTTTGACATACGGGAGTTGGAACATCTAAGGAAATTCATGAAAAATTTGTTTCAGTGATATTTGTAAACATACGTCCCTGGTAAACATGATTTCGTGAGGATTGTGTACCAAAAAGTTGCGTAAATCCACAAATACATATACCTAATGGGAATTTAAAATATAATAAAATTATTCGAAATCGGACCATAAGTTTTAATTTAATTCAAGAAATCTTCTTACAATGGTGATTTTGGCGTCAACGCGCAGAAAGATCACCACGGATTAAATTGTTGTCGGACACAATGGCTGTAAGGGCTATGATCCCATTGCCTTTCCGAAAGAATTCTAATAAAAAAATAGCTATGTCCAGGCCTATGATAACTTTAGTTCCAATATAGCCGTTGTGACGCTGAAGTCACATTTTCCCTCATGAAACCTCGTCATTGGACGATGATAGAACACCATTTTGAACTTACAGCAACAGCAGCGTCATGCCGTGTTGTTGCGTCAGAATAATTAGTAATAAAAAATAATTAATTAACTATAATTAACTTCTGCTTTCCTGGTATTTTCGCTTGAGTTGAGAAGCCCTAATTCTTCTCCGTTGTATGACATAATAATATCGTTGATTACTGTGTTCCTTGGTCAAATATATCCCTATTTTTGCTTTCCGGAATAGCTATATACATGCCTATAACAAGTTCAATACAAATTAGCTTGACGACAGCAGCGCCACAACGGAAATGGAACTAAGTGCAAATTTCACTGTCGCATCTGTAGCTTGCTAGCTACATATCAGTAGTCTGTCTGTGGTCGGTCATGTCAAAGTGACATTTAATGATCGGCGGCGTCGATTTTTGTTTGTTTACTTATTAAAGGATTCGGCTGTCAGCAGCTTTGGGGAAGACACGCGGTTAATCTTTTCCGGTCTTGTCTTAACCATAGCACTCTGAATTAGCTTGGGATTTCTCAACTAGTTGTGGTGACGGTACTAACAAAGACGGAGGAGGTAAGCTTTTAACTATATTTGTGGAATTAACCAAGTTTTGACATCTGTCGGCGTGGCGTCGGGCCGCTAACATAACCTAGCGACCCGACATCATGGAAGAGCCCCCCGATCCGGGGGGTTCCCAACCCTTATTTACTCCTATGGACACGATCACTAATGAAGAACGCCCTAGAAAACGCCATGCAAGTGATAGCGACTCATCGCAAGCTAAAAAGTCGATTTCTAACCCTGAAGCGGCCTCGGCTTCTTACGAACTCGTGTACACCCACCCTGATCTTGATGAGAGCGCGCGTAAATACAGTGATAATGACCTAGGACCATTCATTGTCCACATTGCTAGAAACAACACTGATCCCTCAGCAAATCTATCCGTAAGGGCAATCAAAATCGGTTTATTGTTGCACCAAAGTAACGTTCAGAACATAGTAAGGGATGGAATTAAAAACATTGGTAGTAGACGCGTCTCTGTCCAATTTAAGACCGCTGAAGATGCCAACAAATTTATCTCTCATTCATGCCTAGCTACACATAAATACACTGCAACCATTCCATCATACCATGTTTCAAGGATCGGTATTGTACGTGGAGTGCCTGTCGACTGGGATGTCTCCCGGCTGGCAGAGGCCATGGACACCGATGGCTGTGGAAAAGTGCTAAAAGCTCGTCGCCTATCACGGAAAAAAACTGTTAATGATACAACCGTATGGGAACCAACTCAATCGGTAGTAGTCACATTCGAAGGCCAAAGATTACCCAACCATGTGTATGTATTCCATACCTCACTATTAGTAGAAACATATATGCTTCCTACTATCCAATGCTTTAAATGTTGCCGCTTTGGGCATGTTAAAACACAGTGCCGCTCGGACCCACGTTGCTATAAATGCAGTGAAGACCATCCTGGAGAGTCCTGCTTAGTACCAAAATCATCAGCAACATGCCTGTTTTGTATGGGATGCCATTATGCCACAGACAAAGACTGTTTTGAACAAGGTAGGCAAAGAACTATTAAAAATATTATGTCCGAAAAAAGCATCTCCTACCGGGAAGCTGAATTACAGGCCCCACTACAGTTACGCCGCTCTTTTGCCAATGTGCTCTCGTCAAACATCCCACACTCTAATACTCCATTCAATATCCCTCCCTCTGATACTAATTATAGCCAATCACAACCACAGAAACTCTCTTACAGAAAAACAGTTTTTACCACCCCCCGTCCCCGTCCAAACTTATCTAAAGGATACGATCAAAGAGCCCATCTCAACATTGTGGGGGACGTACACTCGTCAATGCCGAATGGGCACGCTCTTGGAAATGATACCATATCACCACCAGAAAATTTGGTGGATCTGATCCTGGCCCTCCTTAAAAACATAATCTCAAAATTTTCAGACAACATACCGAACAACGTAGCATCCCAGATTTTTGAAATTTCTCAATTAATAACGAACACAAATGGCTCCAGTAGTCTACGGACAATGGAACAGTCACAGTCTTAAAAATAAGAAACATGAGCTAATATCTCTCATCAATAAACACTCTATCCAAGTCATGGCTGTCTCAGAAACCTGGTTTCGACCCGGTTACCGCTTTGGTGTATCCGGCTTCTCATGTCTTAGAGATGACAGAGGGGACGGTTACGCAGGATGCGCTCTTTTTATAAAAAATAAATTAACTTTTTCCCAAATTCCCTTGCCAGCCCATAGCGAACAAGTCAACGCAGTGGCGGCTAATGTAATGGGGACTACCTGTGTCTCTATATATATACCACATCCTTCTTTGTCTGTTGCTGCGGAGGTGAACTCTATACTTTCTGCCTTACCTCACCCTCTTATAATTTTTGGAGACTTTAACAGTCATCACACGGCATGGGGATCATACCATTGCGACTTCTTTGCGTCAGCCCTTCTGGAAATATTCGATAATGTTAATGTCTGTATTATCAATGACGGTTCTCCTACTCACCGTGTTTACCCTAATCAGAATCCACAGACGGCCGTTGACCTTACTGCCTGCTCACCCAGTTTGTCTCTTGCCCTTTACTGGCATGTTCTTCCTCACACCTTTGGAAGCGACCACTTCCCAATTATTATAAAAAACCCGGACACTGTCACTCCGAGCCGACATATGGACCCGTTGTTAAAGTATAAATTGAACCGGGCGGATTGGCAAGCGTTTTCGGACCATGTTGATGAGAAAGTTCTATTAGAACCTGACTCACTAACTGATCATCTACAGAGTTACAACAATTTTGTAACCTTCCTGTTGCAGGCTGCAGACGCTGCAATTCCAAAAAAAAAAAAACCTAAACGTGATATGTGCTCTCCACCATGGTGGGATGAAGAGTGTACAGATGCTGTCTCCATTCGAGAAAGTGCTGAGAGGGAATATGAATCAATGAAATCTGAGGAAAACTTCATTGCTCTAAAAGCTGCTTCAGCTAGGGCAACAAGACTTTTTTCCAAAAAGAAAAGGAGTGGATGGAGAGGGTTTTGCGAGAGCCTATCTCCCAGATCCTCTGCCTCTCTCGTTTGGAAGAATGTTCGACGTTACCGCGGATCAATGGACAGAGAGGCAACCCACTCAAATGACTCATCGCCTTGGCTGGAGGGTTTTATGGATAAGTTGGCCCCCCCATATGTCTCTTGTGAAGCCTATCTCCCCTCCCCGGGATTGACATCGTCTCAGGAATTCCACCAACCCTTTTCGTTCCGAGAGCTGGAGTGTGTTCTCAGTGGCCTCAGGGACTCTGCTCCGGGAGAGGACGGCATTCCCTACTCCTTTGTTACTAGACTAAGTACTCCCTCAAAAAAGCATTTTTTGAAAATTCTGAACTGTATATTTGATAGCGGCAGTATTCCTGATGGATGGAAGAGCCAGTTAATTATACCTATCCATAAACCGGGAAAAGATTATAACGATGCATCTTCTTATCGCCCTATTGCCCTATCCTCCACTCTCTGTAAGATTCTGGAACACTTAGTTAAGAATAGGTTGGAATGGCTTATGGAGAATAGACGTGTACTGGCAGACTCTCAGTTCGGATTTAGAAAGGGTAGGAGCACTATGGATAGTCTAAGTATCCTATCTACAGACATCCGTCTTGCTTTTTCAAATAATTTTTCATTGGTTGGGATATTTCTGGATATAGCCTCTGCCTATGATAATGTTCTTCTCCCAGTGCTCAGGCAAAAACTGCAATATCTGAGTGTTCCTGAGAAGATGATTAACGTAATTATGAACCTCTTAACAGGTAGAAGCATTAAAATTCGTTATCAGGGTTCTCTTTCCTCACCAAGAACTATTTGGAAGGGTCTACCCCAGGGCTCAGTTTTAAGTCCCCTTTTATACAGTATTTACACATACGACCTGGAACGTACCGTCTCCCCTTTCTGTGAAATATTGCAGTATGCCGATGACATTGCTCTTTATTGCTCAGCCCAAACGGTGCATGAAGCCTCGCATAGACTTAACTCTGCTGTGAGATATTTGAACGACTGGCTGGGTGACCATGGGCTATCCCTCTCCACATCGAAGAGTAATGTCGTAGTTTTTACAAGAAAACGTAGTGTTCCCGACGCGTCAATATTCCTTGGTGGGGAAAGAATCCCCGAAAGCGACCATGTAAAATTTTTGGGTGTTATATTTGACTCCAAAATGTCTGGTGTACAACATTTAAATTATGTAGCTCAAAAATGTGAGAAAGGAGTCAATGTTTTGCGCTCCTTGTCGGGTGTGTGGTGGGGCTCTCACCCATACTGCCAAAAATTAATTTATAATGCTCTGACTAGAAGTCACTTAGATTATGGTTGCTTTATCCTTGAGCCCTGTAGCAAGGTTGCCCTGAATAGAATGGATCTTATCCAGGCAAAATGCCTTCGACTAGTTATAGGTGCCATGAAGAGCTCCCCAAAAAATGTCCTACAAGTAGAATGCGTGGATCCTCCTCTCTATTTGCGACGGCAATACCTTAGTGATAGATTTTTTTTTAAAATGGTTCAGAACTTGTCACATCCCTTACTATCCCGCCTCCCCTTGTTACTCCAAAAGTCAGCTGAGCCCTATTGGGCTAACAAGGATGCCCCCAGGTTGTTGAAGAGTTTTGAAAAATTCAATTCCCTAGCCGCCCTCACATATCAATCCAATTCTTTGCCTCTTTACTGCTTTCAATTTAAAACCTTAATTTTCTCCCCGAATGTTATACTGGACTTAGGTATTTACAAGGATGATCCTGGCGCGAACTCTACCTTTAAACGCATTATAGAACGTCACTTTAATACATGGACTCATGTGTACACTGATGCATCAAAACTGTCCGAATCAGGATGTGTTGGTGCAGCGGTGTACATACCAGAGGTCAATGTACTTTTAAATTTTAAATGCCCGCCTGAGTCTTCCGTTTATACCGGGGAAGCGGTAGCTATACTGGAAGCAGTCTCATTTACCTTGTCCCATTCTATTAATGAAACGGTAATCTTTTCAGATGCGAAAAGTTGCCTCCAGGCAATTGTAGGCAATCAGTTTAAATCCCAAAATAAATCCCCCCTTATTATGCAAATTCGCGACGAATTGAGGCAGTGTGAAGAGAAAGGTATAAAGGTTGTGCTAGCGTGGATCCCTGGACATTCTGGCATTGTGGGTAATGAATGTGTTGACGCGTGGGCTAAGGATGCAGTACAGACGGGAACAATGACTCATTACAGGAATTACCCCTCAGATCTTTTGTCAATAGCAGGCTCGAGCTTGATGAAGTCCTGGAATGATGATTGGCAAGCGACTCGACAGACAAAGGGCCGATATTACGGGTCCATACAGGAGAATATTAGGCTAAAGCCTTGGTTCTCCAAAAATAAACTTTTAAAAAAATGGGTCACATCCACTATTTGTAGATTGCGAATTGGGCACTGCAGCACTCCAGTGCATCTGAACAAGATCAGGGTGAAGGATCACTCACTATGTGAGTGCGGATTGGACGAGGGCACCCCAGACCATATATTTTTTAATTGTTCAAAATTCACCCCCACCCTTTATGACATCCTCCCCAAAAACGTACCTCGACCCCTAAACTTCCAGACTCTCCTCTCCTATACCGACTCTCCCTTTATAAACTTTTTGGCAAAATTTATCGAAAAAAATGAAATTAGATTGTAAATATGTAGTTGATTAACCTCTAACATTGATACATATAATGTGTTGTTGCGTCCATATTATATTTGTGTTGATCTGTGCTGTCCTGTCTGTCAATATGCATGTGTTTGTTCCAGGTTGCGGTACTTGGAGAAAGCCAAATGTCCTAATATCAGTTGTTTGTATTAAAATTTTAAACTATGACCAACTCGCGCGCCTGATAACGTGGCTCCCTCACACTCTGACATTGGCAGAATTATTGTGGCGGTCACAATAACCGGCCATTTAAAAAAAAAAAAAAAAAAAAAAAAAAAAAAATACTTATTAAATAATTCCATACAAAAAGAACCGACATAAAAGTGATCAGTAGCGGTAATCATGGCACAATCTCAATTTTCTCTATCCTGGGATGCGCACAAGAAAAACATCTGCTTCGGCTTGAGTGCTCTGCAACAGGTAAACTCGTTGTGATCAGCGGATTCGCTCCATTCGATCAAATCTGTTAATAAACCAGTAGTTATGCTTGAAAAAATTCACCGAAGTATATGGCCTCTACTCTCAAGGGCTCTTGCTACCGATTCGGCACACTACTAGCGAAGTCGCAGACAGGTCTTGATCTTCAGGCCCTTTGACTCGGGCGCCGAAACCGATGCTGAATTGAAGTCACCGGCGACGAGGCGTAGATGCATGAAGTATAGTTAGCCATAAAAGCGGTCTACCACCAGAGCCGGCGCAAGACTTAAATTGTATGTGGGCGAGAAGAGGTTCGCGAGGCCCCATGGTCTGTGGTACTTTTGATTGCAGGTCACATTTTAAGGTTTGGGTTTAAAAACTGAGCTTGACATCAAGCATTTCGAATCTGTTATTATATAGGTACATAAATAAACGAACTATATAAAGTCCTGTGTGAACTTTGATTAAATTATAACAGGAAGATAGGGGACTGGCCTAAAGCATATGGACCGCATAAATTGAGCCCCCGTCGCCTAATTTCCTTAGGTGCCAATGACAAATGACAATGCCTTCGTGTGCTTTTACTCGTACAAATCATTCAAAAGCCAAAATCACGGTGTTACTTTTCACACATAAGATACATGAAAAGCAGGTCCATTTTTCGAGTATGTAAGTCATGCAAGAACGTCACCTTTCTTCCTATTTTAATTTAATCAAAGTGTGTGGAACATAAAAATAACTGTAGCAAAAGAAGCAGGGTCAAAATTTTTCAGCATGAAGCATAGCTTGTGGTAATTAATCAGATTATATTTTAAGAAAAATTTGTAACCGTAAAAATAAGTTAATTACCAATAATTTGTGTCAACCGAGTTTGTATTTTGTATTCTGTGTACTAGTAATAACTATATTTTGTAAATCTGGGCCGCCACAAATCGGGCCTTTGCTGCCTTGTGCGGGGTCCGCCAGGAAACCTTTAATTTGTAAAAATTTTTATGGTAATAAACGAATTTATTATATTATTATTAGATAGTGCATGAATGCATTGCAATAATTATCCTAGAACAAGCGAAATGAGTTTGAAATTTTTAGCACTCGAATTCGGCTCATGTGGACTGTGACTAAATATTTATATAAGTTTGAAGAAAGCTGCATAAACCTTTGAGGTGCGAGCTAAGGGTGTGAGTGAGGCCCATCAGACTGCGAGGCCGTGGGCGGTCGCCCACACCACCCATGCCTTCCACCGCTTCAGTCTGGTCTATCATTCTGGTTAAACTTATGTCAGACTGATGGTCTAATCCACTGGCCATAGACCAGACTGAAGGATTTTTAATAATTTTCGTCAGTCTGACCTGACGTGACTGACTGATGAACCAGAATGATGTGAGACTGAGCGTGTAACACCCTAGGGATGATCCTCATTAGTCAGCACGGTGTTAGATTTTTCCACACTCTATCCTTTTTAGCCTGGTCATTTTAAGGTTTGACCCAGGATTAATTAAGAATTAAAAAACCATAACAAAAAGCCATACCCTCCCTTTTTTATAAATATCTTCAATGTGTAGACCACAGAACATTATAAGAGGGGTTAGAAATGCAAAGTAGCGCTTTTGTTTCGGAGACGGCTGTCGCCATTTGTCTTCCCGCTCACGCTGCTACAATTACTCATGCCCTCTCGCTCGCACCACGCCGCACCCCTTATGGTGTTATGCAAATCATTGCATAACCTGTGGCGACACGTTCCACGCCTACTTTGCACTCCTAACCCCTCTTATAATGTTCTGTGGTGCAGACACATTTTTGTTACAGTTTTATAATATCACAAAATGTTGCAGAACGGTGAGTTTGTGGACATGACGCTGGCAGCAGACGGGCACCATGTGAAGGTGCACCAGGTCATCATAGCCCTCGCTAGTCCGTACATTAAGGAGCTGCTGTCGTCTGTCCAGTGTCAGCATCCCGTCATATTCTTGAACGTATGTTACAAACTAGCAATATAAAATAGAAAAAAAAGTGTCAGGGCCTTTTTCACTTCTGGATAAGTACTTAATAGCGTAGCTAACAGAATGTTAGACATGTTTTGTATGAAAAATATGTGAAACGAACTGTCATAATATGCTATTATGAAATTATTCAGAAGTGGTGAAACAGGCCCTCAATGTCCTAAGATGTAAACCGATCATAAGTTGTAAATAAAACAGGGTCCAACTTAATATGTTGAGACTTTTTTAAGGGGATGTTTAAACCATCAAACTGAACAACTTTCTCTATGGGACCAAAGTCGAAATCGCGAAAAAAAATTTGCTGTTCCATACTAAACTGAAATCTTACTCGACCCAATACTATGGGACAGCTGATTTTTTTTTCGCGATTTCGACATTGGTCCCATAGAGAAAATTGTTCGGTTTGATGGTCTGATCATCCTCTTAAAAAACTGTCAGCATATTAAGTTGGACCCTGCATACATGTTTGTTTGTATACACAGTACACCCAAGTAATATTTAAGGGGGTGCTTCAGACCATCAAACTGAACAACTTTCACTATGGGGCCATAATCGAAATCGCGAAAAAAAAATCCGCTCTTTCATACAAAACTGCGGTACCGTCTCGACACAAATGTATGGGACAGCAGATTTTTTATTTTTTTCTTGTTGGCTCCATTGTGAAAGTAGTTTATTTTGATGGTCTGAAGCACCCTGTTAAATATAAAGACCCTAAATGAAATAGAATAAAAAGCTAGCTTTTTCCTTGCTTCCTCCTTTTGAACGAAATCTGAACTTAAATTATTTGAAAATTCAATTTCCAAAATTTCCTGTTAATTTACTCTTCTGTGAAGTTTCTATTCTTTCTTGCTTTCAGAAAATATCATACACAACTCTATGTGCAATATTGGAGTACATTTACACAGGGGAAGTGCTTGTATCTATTGAGAATTTGACAGAGCTTGTGGAGGCGGGAAAAGAACTACATATAAAGGGGCTAGAAGATATGGTAAGTACATCATCATCTATTAGTATTCGTATTTTAGGGGATGTCTTTAAGGGGTTTAGACGATAATTTTCTATGAAAAATGCGATTGCCCTGCCCTCCGAAAAATGCGTGCGTGTGCCTTATTTTCGATTAAAAAGAATTAACAAAAGTACTTTTTATTGATTTTTTAATGATTTCACTCGATAAACTAATGGTGAATATGTGAGTATTAAAACAAAAAATCGGAAACTATTTAAGTTCTTCTAAAACGAGTAAAATTATTAATAATACATGAAAATATGTCATCTTTGTAACGATTTTTTATCGATTGAAGTAATTCCAATCGTGTATTCAATTTGTGATTTCACTAGATAAGCTATCCAAAAATACTGAGGTATGACGTAAATAAAAGATGCCACCAAGGTTTTTCGTCCTACTATTGCGCCTTAAGTTGCTGGCTGTGTGAATGAATCTTAAGGTTTTTTTTGTCTATCAATTCCTGTGACCTTCATTTTTCAGAAACTACATCAAGCACTATCCACACGTCAACAAACAACGGATTATAGTACTAAGATGGAAGAAGATGTAGACAGTGAGAATGTATACTTTGAAATAACCAGTGCCAAAGATGACGACAACTGTGAACCGTACTCTGCCAATAATACTATGTGAGTTATTAATTTAGGGCTACAATATTTCGGGTCACACTGATATTCTTAAGAGGCCATGTGTTTTAGAATGCAAGTCCTCATTTGGGGGCACAATTATATTCTTGAATACATGGAGTGGACGTTTGAGGGCACAATTATGTTCTTGAATACATGGAGTGGATATTTGAGGGCACAATGGTGTCCTGGAATACATAGAGGCCATGTGTTCTAGAATGCACGGAATCCACATTTGGGGGCACAATTATGTTCTTGAATACATGGAGTGGACATTTTGGGCCACAATTATGTTCTAAAAAACATGAAGTGGACAATTTGGGGACACAATAGTGTCCAAGAATACATAGAGTGGTCATTTGGGTGTAAAATGATGTCTTAGAGTACACAGAGTGGCCATTTAACAACTATATTCTTGAATACATGGAATAGACGTTTGCGGCATTGCAGGTGGGGACAAACCAATAACCAACAAATAGGTAATTTTTCTTTGTCCTCGTTTGCGATGCATACCTAATAAAATTCAAATTATATTCGCACAAACATAGTTGGTATAGCTGATTAATGATTATAGGGCTTGATTTTCTCTTTTCAGTTACTATTTTTTTCGTGCTGTCGGGTTTTTGTATTGGTAATTTGAATCAATTATTCCTTTCAGTTTAGGTGACATAACAATAAACGAAAGTGCAGAAGCAAGCCAAGATGAGAACACGATTACAGAAATAAGCCAAGAAGACATAATTACAGATATACATACAGTTACACATACTGACACAGAAAATAAAACTATAAGACCAAATTTTGCACAAAGTAAAAGGATATCGGAAAGTTCAAGTAAGATAATTTACGCTTTTAGTTTAGAATAGACCACATAATTCTTGCCGTGGGTGTTGTTCACAGGTTAATAAGGGAGCGTTTGTTAAAGTGTTGTCAATTTCATACAAAAGTTTGACGCACAATACGCGTAGACGGTACAATTGAAAGTAATGTTTTATATATGGAAAAATAGTTTAGAAAAATTCAAAGCTTTATATCTTCCTAATTATATTATAAATTGTAAATGTTATTTGATACGCGGCGTCTAGATTTTGTAAACTATTTTTCCATATATAAAATATTATTATTAATAATACCGTCTTCGTGTATTATGCGTCAAACTTTTGTATGAAATTGACAAATCTGCAACCACCTTAAGTATTGTTGGTGCACCTCGAAAGGGATTATGGTCGTGGCATTCCAGGGTTGCCTGTTGAGGGAAATGGTTATACCACTGAGCTATTACAATCACTCTTTATAATATTAGTATGATATCTTGTAATACACTCGAGACCAACGAATGTGCCACCAACCACATAAACCTTAATATCACGGAAACTAAAAATGATAGGTTATTCAAATAAAAAGTATTTTATAGACTATTTATTACTTCTTTGATTAAATTAATACATTTTTTAGTTTTTATCTGTTTTACTTAATTAAAATACATAAATACAAATGCGTCAATTCTATCGCATAGCAAAAATTTAAAATCTCATGCTTAGTTTCCGAGATATTAAGGTATTTTGGTTTGTTGGTGACCCGGATTCATTGCTCTCGAGTGTATAACAGCTAGAAAAACAATCAATGCTCCAAAAATGGCAGAGTCAAAAGAGCTCTTTTGCCAACTAGCTTACAGTTAACATAAAGTGTATTAATCAAAACTACAACGTATTAGTGCCATCCAACAGCATGGATACTTGATTTATTGTGTCAATCTGGACAACAATTTGCCAAGATTTTGTATGAAACTTGGGGAGTCTATAATATTTAAGGTCAAAGTGTAACCATCAAATTAAAACATCAAATAAATTACAGATGCGAGCGTAATGCAATACACGGTGTCGAACCAAGGATCCCTTCAGATGATACTAAACCGGTTCATGTACTACCTGAAGCACACTAACAGGAACAACACGCGACAGTGGCGCTGCGTCGACTACTTGAACTCTACCAAGTGTCCCGCGCTCGTCGTGACTAGGGGTGACGTCGTTACGCAGAGGTTAGTAGTACTAACCGCCTAGTGTCCTACCTGAAGTACACCAACAGGTATAGTGGCGCTGCGTCAACTACTTTAATTTATTTAATTGAACTCTCTCCGATGTCCCGCGCTCGTCGTCACTAGGGGTGACGTCATTACACAGAGGCACAGTATAAGAAAGAGTATCTAGTACAGACAGTCAGTACCACGTGTAGCATACTAACTAACAGGGACTCGCAAGGACGTAGCTACGGACTGTGTGAGGTCTAACTAGATAACAGAAAATAGTATTACAGAACCGCCGAGTGTCCTGCCTAAAGCAAACTAACAGGGACAGTACCTACGCGACAGTGGCTACACATAAGTTAGTTTGAAGGAAAAAGGAAGTTGTTATACGAAGCGTTGGAAAGTCTAGGACAGCAGTCCAATTACCAAATGTTATGTATTATTTATAGCTGCATGTTGTATCTATACACATCCATAACGCTGCCGACGTAACGCCTTCGTTTTCTGATTGGCTATGAGCATATCATATAAAAGTTGAGCTCGGTAGCCCAGGTACCTACTAAAATTAATTAAAAACAAACAAGAATTTCTCGTTGAAGCTCAGGTACATCAATTTAAAATGAAATCAAATCAATCATACACGTAGAGCCGGCCGGCTCACAAGCGCAGTACATAGAATTTTTTTATTGCCAAACCATTAATAAATATCTTGCACATTGTCACACAAATTATCTAGTCACATTTAAAGTACCAGAATCTAGCCTGGACTTGTGTTATGATGACTAGATAACGATATAGAATACATATATAGATACAAATGTCCATGACTTGGGTACAAATATTCATATTCATCATACAAATATTTGTCCCTTACGGGATTCGAACCCGCGACCCTCGGCACAGCAGGCAGGTTCACTACCGACTGTGCTATCGGGCCGTCTGTCACCATTATCGCTTACACTCCCTCTCACCCTTATTTGTGAGAGGGAGGCCTTTACCCTGCAGTGAGTTTCCACAGACTATAACAACAACCAACCATTATCGATTTAGTTTGCGTTGAACTATTCCCCGAGAGTCCCCGAGAGCGTCGAAGCTACTTGAGGCGAAAGTTGTGTTGATTTTCGATGTTATTTCAATGCAAACTAAGTCGATAATGGTTTGGCAGTGAAAACTGATCTGCGCTGAACATCACCAGGTGTGCCCCTTCTCTTAAGATGGTGCTCTTACTTCCATAGATGTTATCGATCGCTTTAAATGTATTTTTTTCACCGTAGGATATCAGCACACACACACGCTTTCCACGACAAGAGGATATTGAAGAAAGTTCAAATGGGCGCTATATTCACAGCTATACTAGAAGCAGTGGCCGAGGGAGAGAGCAAGAAGATGAAAGCCGCTGTCATCTGCGAAGACCATCAGATAGATTCGATCGATCAATCGATCGAATGAAATATATAGGATTAATTTAATTTTACTGGTTTTATTCGACCCTTTCGATTTAAACGCTAAGCCGGGAGCGACGCGGGTCATGATGAACGGTGCTATGTTGGAGACTCTTTCCCGAGTGGTATTCTACAGAGTGTTAGGGTAAACAGTTGTATTACTTTAAGGAGTGATTGTACCCATGATACTGAACAACTTTCCCTAAGAAACCTATAGGAAATTCGCAACAATTTTTCTTGACTTTTCATACAACGTTCGATCCGCTGATTGCATTTAGTATGGAAATGTTTTGCGAATTTCCTATCGGCTTCTTAGGGAAAGTTGTTTAGTATCATGGGTATAATCACCCTTTTAAGTAATGCTACTGTTTACGCTAACACCCTATATATGACATGCATCACAAAATCGAACGATATACAGGGTCATTCTTAATATGCTGACACTTTATTAAGATGATCAAACCGTCAAACTGAAAAACTTTCTCTATGGCACCAACATCGAAATCGCGGAAAAAAATCAGCTGTTCCATACAAAACTGCAAACTTACTCGAGCCAAATGTATGGGACGGCAGATTTTTTTTCAACTGCTGAGTTCAAAGTATTAAGATCAGGAGTGCGATTTTTGAAACTCATTCAGAGTTTCAAAAATCTCACTCCTGATATTAATTATTTAGTATGAATTTTTTGCTAATAATTGTAAACCGTTTAGCGTTATAACTAACTCCAAGGACAGATAAAACATTGGACAACGACAGACAGCAACTCACTAATAAATCATCCATTTATCTCCAGTTACCTTCTAAATACCTACCTACTTTTTTTTAAACGATTATGACTAACATGGTAGGAAATTGTTTACAAACCTCAGAAATAATTGTACCTAATTGCCAGTTTTGCAAAACTGCAATATGTATGCGCCTGCTATTCTGCCGAGACTCAATTATGTCCGCGTTGCAACTGAACCTAATAATAGAAGTACTTTACAAATCATTTAGTTTAGTGCCGGCTGTCTCTGAATGCACACGGACGCATAAATGCATTCTAAATCTTACCTTATCGACGATTAATCATGGTTAAAATTGTCTTTGTGCTATTTCTGCTCCTAACTTTGGTAGGGACAACTGTGGCGTATAAAATATTGTGTCTCCTACCTTATCCTGGAAAAAGTCATCATATCGCTCACCCATAGAAACAATGACACAACTGCAAATTGACAAATTTTCAGGAAACGAGTTTAAAGTTATGGATAGCATTAAATTCAAGATCATGACTTTAAATCGAGGTGTAAACTGTTAAATTGTAATTTATAAAATACTACACATCTTTAGCTTTATAAAATGAATTAAAGAGTTTTATTTTTGTTTTTGTTTCTGGTTGTAATTGACTAAAGAGTAATTGAACACCCTACAGTTGCGTCATTTGTCTTCTGAGTTTTTTTGTTATTGGTAGTTATGACGTCATTTTGGTTAAGGATTGCTACATAACATTTAATAAGTACTCAGAGTTGAATTAATAACATCATTTATTCATGTTTTTCTATAGCACAAAAATTAATATTGCAAAATACCATTAGTAAATCAACAAGTATCGACGCTTTGTTGCCTATTAATTTATAGTGAGTAATAATAACAGTCTCGAAAGTTAAACTTTATCTACTTAACTCAAAGCACAATAATCACAGATATTTTCACCATAGGATGTTTATAATAATTAGCATGCCTAAATGCGACTACAAATTTCAAAAATAAACGATTTACAACTTGAACATTAGTTAAATTAACTTAATAAACTAAAACAGTTATAACTACAGTGTTAACTTTCTTAGAATTTGTACCAACATGACAATGCCAGTCTAAAAATAATCTTTTCTTCTAAATCTCGGACTGGGAACTTGAACCCGCAACCTCCCAAACCGAGGCTTTGCTTTCGGCGGATTAGGCTACGGAGCCAACTACTTCTGACTTTCTTTGACGTACAGGGTGTCTCAAAAGAAATTTTATATTTATTTAGCTTACTGCGTGAGCGCAACGTATCCGAGGGGCGCGGGGGCTATGTCAATCGGTAGCCTGGCTCTTGGGAATTCAGTCGCTATGGAGCGTTTCTCGGGAGCAGACCGCGCGTTGTGCGTGCGAGAGTTTTACAAAAACGGTGATTCGGCGACTGTAGCGCGTAGAAAATTCTGCAGTATTCGAGGTTTTCGCCACTTAAATGATGCGCCAAGCATTCCTCTCATTCGACATTGGGTTAAAAAGTTTGAAGAGACCGGTACAACGCTAGATAAATCAAAATCCGGGCGACCTAGGTCATCAAGAACGGTAGAACCTTTCAATTCGGAAGCGCGCAAGTGCTTTAAATGTGCATAGATCATCATTACATCGCATCATGCACAAAGACCTAAAGCTGCACCCCTACAAAATTCAATTGGTGCAAGAATTAAAGCCCCAAGATGCCAGTCAGAGGCTTCATTTCGTAAATCAGGTGATTGAGCGATTTTCAACGTTTACCAACATTTTGTTTTCGGATGAAGCTCATTTTCATCTTAATGGCCACGTAAATAAGCAGAACTGCCGCTACTGGAGTGCAACGAATCCAAAACGCAAACATCAGAAACCCGATAAACCGACTTCACTGGCCCATTTGAAAGAAAATATCCGTCACGAAATGGCAGCCATCCCTGAATCCACCTGCCGAGCCGTCATAAGTAATTTTACTGTTCGATTAAATGAGTGCCGAGAACGCGAGGGTCTACATTTAGACGATATCATTTTTAAGAAATAAATCCCCAAAAAGTGTATTTCAATAATTAATAAACATTTTTTCTATATACGGTTTACTTTTTTTTTAATCGATCCACTAAATATAAAATTTCTTTTGAGACACCCTGTAGTAGGCTCGGTAAGCTAACTAGGCAAAATGCCCCGACCGCGGTTCGGTTTCGGGTTCAAGACCCTTACGTAACAACATTTTTCAATCTTTAATTTGAATAGAAGTAACGATCAGTCTCAAAAGTTAAACTTTATCTGCTAACCTAATGGCACAACAATCACAGATGTTTTCATCATAAGATTTTTAAAAGCTTAATGCGACAAAACTTTTCAAAAATAAACAATTCAAAACATGAACATTAGTTCAATTAAAAAAATCACAATACTTTCTTATAATACCTAATTAGAAATTTGTAATAACTGGTCAGTCTAAAAAATCTTTAGGGACTTTTCATTATAGGAATTTCAGAAGCTTAATTGTTATTATTATAAAAAAAAACAACTGTAACAATAAAAAGATGTAACAAAACTCCCAGTAATATTTAAAGAGGTGGTTTAGACCATCAACCTGAACAACTTTATGGAGTCGAAAAAAAATCAGCTATCTCATATATTTGAGTCTAGTAGGAGTAAGTACTGCAGTTTTGTATGAAACAGCAGATTTTTAAAGATTATTTCGACGTTGATCATATTAATATAGTGAAAGTTTGATGGTAAACCATTCTTTTAAATAATACTAGGGTGTTTTGTTACATCCTGTAGATAAGATTTTTAAAAAATAGAATTATAAAAATGTGCATAGTGTCTAGGCACAATATTATTTTGCAGTAAATGCAATAAGTCCGTTTTCTTTCGTCCTGTAACACATATCTTGGAGGTGTATGCAGGTTTAAGGGTTATGTCATCGATGTCAATTTCTCTTCGTGAAGAACGGGCAGATCTGAGCTTTACTTGAACTTCAGTCCAATCTTGGTCGTATGCGGTCTTGAAGGAATAAGTGGCGCTTTTTTAAACGAATCGTATAATTTTGATTTCCGATAGCTTGATTGTTGCTCCAATAAATACATCATAACCCAGAGCTACAATCACACAAAATACATTACGCGGTTGTAGCTCCAATGAGGAATTCAGAATTCAGACTAATCCGGAGCTACAACCACACAAAGTACGTTACGATGTTTTCGCTCCAATAAGCTAATCATTTTAATGTCAGAAGTAACTTACCGTCGATGTAGAATCCGGACACGTCCACACACCGAGGGACGCCCCGCGCAAATGAACGATCTGTCTCTGTAGCTTCAAGGACACGACAATTTCGCACCAAAGTAACAACGACATTGGGGCCATCTAGCGAAAACTATGCGAAGCTTTATTGCGGTATTGTTCCACCGAATGAATTAACACTTGAGGAATTTTATGACATCGAAAACTCAATTTTGCATTTTTTGCAGTTATGTCATTGTTTCTGCGGGTGAGCGATATGGTATTTGAGCCACTGCTACAGGAGTTGGCTGAACGAGGGCACAGTTTGACTGTCGTTTCCTTCTTCCCGTCACCGAAACCACACAGAAATAGACGCGATGTCAGTCTAGTAGGCTTAGCACCTATCAAAGTCGAAGTTCTGGACCTTATCGATTCAGACTATACGTTTTTCGGACTGGAAAAGTATTTTGAAAGCCTGCCAATTATTCTCGACTTAGCTAAATCGAATTTGCTACTTTGCAAGAAGTTACTTGATTCTAATATTTTCGATGAATTCGTAAAAGCAAAAGGCGATTACGATTTGATATTGGTAGAGCATTTCAACAGCGATTGCATGATGGGTTTGATACATAATTATGGTTTACCATCCGTTGGTTTGATGTCGTGTGCGATATTACCTTGGACGCCGTACAGAGTCGGTGCTCCGGATAATCCTTCCTATGTACCTGGAATGACCCAGGCTTTGACAGACAAAATGACCTTTCTGGAACGAGTAGAAAACACATTTTTCTTGTATTTCTACATAATTTGGTACGAACTTGCTATCAGACGGGAAGAGCAGGTTATTTTAGAGAAGAAATTGGGTAGAAAGCTGCCTGTTTTGGAGGACATTGCTAAGAATACAAGCGTTGTGCTGGTGAACACGCATCACTCGTTGAACGGCGTTCGAGTGCTACCGCCTTCGGTGGTGGAAGTCGGCGGGATACACCTCCAAAACAGAAGTGTTGAGCCTCTACCTCAGGTATTGTCTTGAATTAAATAAAATCAAACGTAAGTGACTGTGTATAGTGTCTGAATGCAAGAAGCACAGGACCGACCTAGCGAAGTGGCATGTAGGTATTGGGAGAGTACCTATGTCCGACAGTCTAAAGGATGATGATGATACGTAGTTAGTCGGCAGTACATAGTACCTTGAGATATCAAATTGCACGAGACTAGGAGACTGCGTCATGCCCGAATTGTAAGGATAGAGACTAAAATACATACCTATTCAAACTGAATTATTTATGAAATTATAGTACATAGATGAACCCCAAAAGGCATGATCGTAAGTTCATATAAGAAGGAGCTTTTACCCGCGACTTCGTTCGCACAAATAATATAGGTACTAGATTTTAAGTCAAATCAGAAGCTTTCAAACAAAAAAGTTTGATCAAAATCGGTTCAGTAGTTTTTGCGTGATGCTCGAACAAACAGACATAAAAAAAATCCAAAAATTTGTGATTTGGATCCGGGACACCTTAAAACCATAGGTTCTCAGGTGTCCTTGACTCCCTGAATCTCTTTCTTATAAATATCTTAAATGTAGTACACTTCTTTTGCAGTTTTACAATAGTTTAGATACCGGCACGTCTAGTATGATTTCTCTACACGCGCGAGACGCGCCTTTTTTGCATAGAGCGATAGCTGCGCTTGCATGGAATAAAGCCGAGTCGCGCGCAAGTAATCATGCTAGACGTGCTGGTAGGTAAATAATATTACAGTAGGTAAGTACTTACTTTTGTAAATGGACAATCTCAATACTTAGATCATAACATAAGTAGGTATGTACTAAAATGAAGATTTTCTCTGTAGTACCGGAACTAGCTTGTCAGCGTATTTGTTTTATTTATAACCAGTTACCTAAATCTTGCATTCCAGGATCTACAACGTTGGATGGCGGAAGCGAAAAACGGCGTTATACTCTTCAGTTTTGGATCGTTAATTCGCGGGTCATCGTTGCCAGACAAGAAAATGCTCGCCATTTTGAAAGTTTTCGCGCGCTTACCGCAGCGGGTAGTTTGGAAATGGGAGGCAAATAATGAGATCGAGGGATTGCCGGATAATGTGCTTGTTTTGAAGTGGCTGCCTCAGTACGATTTGTTGCGTAAGTTCGATCTTATATCCGTATAAGAGTACAACCGTTACTTTACAAATAACCGAGAACCATTAGATATGCAGCGTGTGTAGGCCCCACAAGGTGGACCGTCGACCTGGTGAAGGCGGCGGGAACCCGTTGGATAAGGGCAGCGCAGGACCGGGCGTTGTGGCGATTCTTAGGGGATGCCTATGTCCAGCAGTGAACGCCTATCGGTGGAGATGATGATGATAGACATACTATTTTGGGTGTATTTTGATTAACACGCAGTGAACTTTCTTTTAATACTAACGTCTATCCACATTAGGAAGGACGGGCACGGGCGGGCGCAGCAGCAACAATGCATAATAATAACTATTTCAATGGCAATAGAGTTAAAGAGAACAAAGATGCTCCTTCCTTGTCGCACAGTCGGACAGAGCGTTCTCTGTCAACGTATTTTATTCTCTACCAATATTAACATAGAGTAAAAATTTTACATTGCTCTCTCTGCGCCCGCCTGCCTATTATCTAATATTGGTGTGTGGTTCTGGCCTAGAATGGAATATGAGGCTAACTACTATTAGATCGTAAGGTTTTCTTCGCAATATTTTGTGGGTGACCGACGATAGGCTAGCCACCATTTAAGCTCATGATTACGACGGACGGGCGCGGAGGGTGCAATGTTAAATAATACCTATTTCAATACAGATAGAGGCCACAAACGTCAAAAGGGATAAAGGTTTATGGTTTATGCATGTATTGTCCGTGCAAGCGCAGCGTGGGTAGCCCCCCCACAAGGTGGACCGCGGACCTGGTGAAGGCGGCGGGAACCCGTTGGATGAGGGCAGCACAGGACCGGTCGTTATGGCGATACTTGTGGGAGGCCTATGTCCAGCAGTGGACGTCCATTGGCTGAGATGATGATGTGTTGTCCAACAATTTCAGATCACCCCAACTGCGTGGCATTCATCACACACGCGGGCGTACTGAGCTTGACAGAAGCAGTATCAGCGGGGATACCGGTCGTGGCAGTGCCGATACTTGGAGATCAATTCGGTAACGCTGCCCATGCGAGGAGTGCTGGCATTGCCGAAGTGTTGAGGTTCACTGACATCAACGAGGACAGCCTGCTTGAGGCTCTGAAGAAAGTTTTGTCTAAGACGTGTGTACCTACTTGTGTTATTATGTGATGTTTTATAGTTAGTTTCTAGGATTCCACCATTACAGATCGAGGCCACCTGACACGAATTATAAAGTGAGGGGGACAAGCGAAGTAGACTATATTTCCCCACACTGGCCCAGTGCGGATTGGTACAACACTCGTGCAAGTGTTGTCAGGGTGCCGTACCCAAAGGGTGAAAACAGGACCCTGTTTATAAGCCTACGTTGTCTGTCCGTCCGTCCGTCCGTCCTAACTTCAGAGGGCTGAATCTTCTGACCCGTAATAGGCAGCCAGTTGAAATTTTCACAGAATATGCAGCATTGTATTGGACTCGCACTTGGCCGGTTTTAGTAATTTAATGGCACAATATTAAAAATTATCAAGATTTTTGATTGCTAGGGTGACAAACTGTTTGCAGTTGTCATACTCTGCTGGACACTTTCACTGTCACTTCATACAAATGACAAGAGGTAAGCACGTGCCGTGCGATACTGAATGAGAAAAGACTACACCATTGCCTACTGTCATCTTCCACGAGGTTAGGTAAAAAATAGCAGGGGCAGGGAGTGTCCGCACTGTTTGTATCATACTCTTTCTTATACTGTGATTACGTTTGACCACGGAGGAAAGATAGTAGCGGAGGTTTCGCAAGGCAATTAGGTCATGACGTCACAGTGGGTGTGGTCTATGATGCTCAGTTCGAAGTGAACAGCCATTTTGACATTGCCATTTTGCTGAGGGGCACATCGTTTTAGATGAATAAAATACATCTAAAACGATGAATACGCTGTTCCTGGATTCGGTTTTAGGGGCGGAAGCTGCGCACCCATCTTGTCCCCCGTCCATGTATTTTGCGTGAGCTTGTCAAAGTACAAGTTTTTGTTAAACTAATCAGTCTATGTACTTCAAATCGACCCATATAAATCCCGCTTTACTTCGATAGAAGTTTTGCTTTGCGACACCTCCGCTCTTTTCTGTTCTCCATGCGTTTGACATATAAGCTTAATGAGATGTTAACTAGTAAGTACAGGAGATCCGTACAAGGCCCTAAGGTGGCCTAAATTCTAAATTGGTTTATTTACATTTTTCGTTTGAAACACTATCGTTTACATCTAATAGATATAGATAATAATTAACTTGCTAAATTAAAGCAATATCGACCTAGCAAGCATTGTAAAAAGACTTAAAATCAATGGTTTTTCAGGATGCAAGATAGAGCGAAACTTCTCAGCAAAATCTGGAAAGATCGTCCTCTAAGCCCCATGGATACGGCAGTTTATTATATAGAGAAAACCGCTCGATTTAAGGGTCTAGATATTTCCTCTCATGGCCGATGGTTGAGCAGATACGAACTTGCATTGCTTGATTTAGTAGCTCTTGTCTTGGTGGGAATTTTAGTAGCACTTGGTATTATGTTGGGATTGTTAATGTGTTTATGTAGAAGAGGAAAGAAGTTGAAGCAGAGTTAATTCTTTTAATTGAAACTCATGAGAGTTAAGCTTGTGTGTTGTGAGATGTCTTCTCTATGGTTTGTTTGTATTAATGTGGCTGTGTGTAGTGTACCTACAATAAAGTATTAAATACTGATCAATCTGTTTTAATAACAAAGAAATGTCAATGTAAATTAAACTCAACTAAAATCACATTTAAAATATAAGCATATGCTCACGACTATATTCTCCGAAGGGTGTAGTCAGAGATATTTTGAAACCACAGAAACATCCACGTTTCACTAGTACCGAAACTCTGTCCAGTGTGACGGGGAGCGGAGTGAGTGGACAGTGGGTACAAAACATGCCTCGAAATTGAAGCATGCAGGTTTCCTCACGACGTTTTCCTTTACCGAAAAGTCAGTGGTATTGCAAATAGTACATAAATTCCGAAAAACTCATTGGTACGAGTCGGCCTGGACGGGGATCGAACCATTGCCTCCTGCACGGCAGGCAAGGTTACTCGCCATTGGACCACCACTGCTTTTATTTAAAATATATTCGTAGGATATCTGATTAGCCAAATAGTAGCATTTAAGTACCTTATAGTTTAGTAAGAAAATACCAGTAGCGCCATCTATTAGTAATGTGAAATTAAATATTTTTTATACACATTTACTTTAAAGTATTTACCTTGCTTTTGCCAGTAAACAAAAATCTAAAGGGTAATAAGGTCTCATAATTCAGATGGAGTATTATCACATAATACATACTAGTACTACCCGTAAAGAAGAATCACTTCGGAAACAGATTAAAATAAATAGCGACTCTCTCTGCACGGCAATAAGGTGCAAAGTTATTCGCACCCGTCCTATCGTACAATTCGCGAATAAACTACCAACCGTCACAACGCGGCGCGTTCAAACCAAAATGAACCGAGTCATGAAAGCTTCCTTTACATAGTCTCCCTCTTTCTTTCACGTGCTGGCAGCGTGACATCGCTAGGTTTTTCAAGTCTCCCATTGACTACTCACAAAATGGCGGCAAGTCTAATGATATTTAAGCAAGAAGTTTTGTGAATCCTGGTACCTTTTTTTTTACTCTGAACGGACTAAGATTTGGAACTTGGTGCAAAAGTAAGTTTTTGCAGCTCTAAAATACCTATCCAACGATGTATCACACATAGCTATTGGAGGGTGGGACCAGGATTCACAAAACTTTTTTTTTACTTTGAACGGACTAAGATTTGGAACTTGGCGCAATAGTAAGTTTTGTTCAGCTCTAAAATACCTGTCCAACGATGTATCACACATAGCTATTGGAGGGTGGGACCAGGATACACAAAACTTTCTTTTTACTCTGAACGGACTAAGATTTGGAACTTGGCGCAATAGTAAGTTTTGTTCAGCTCAAAAATACCTGTCCAACGATGTATCACACATAGCTATTGGGAGGGTGGGACCAGGATTCACAAAACTTTTTTTTACTTTGAACGGACTAAGATTTGGAACTTGGCGCAATAGTAAGTTTTGTTCAGCTCAAAAATACCTATCCAATGATATCACACATAGCTATTCGAGGGTGGGACCAGATTTCATACAAACTCTGTAATCATCCTTTGACCCAGAAGTTTACACAGTATACCTAACTATTGCCATTCACCCCTCGGTGGGCCGTCAAGTCAAAGTCTACAATTTAATATACCGTCAAGCGTACCTGAGCCGTGGATTGAGACCGGCCTGGTATTCTAATAATATTGGAGAAAATATAGTTTGTAGTAAGTATAGGAAAGTACGAATGGTTTTGCGTAAATAAAAATAAAAAAAATTTTTAGCGATAAAACCGCTATCATTTGATTCAAACAACTATTAATAAAATTGTTAATGTTTATATAGAAAAATAAATTTATTGTCCCCGATTTAACATTTATAAAAAATACCATACAAAAACATTGTACAAAAATATGTATTTCGATTTTATTATCACAATAAAATATGAGCAATTTATTTAAGGCACTTTTATTACGAGTAATTACCATTTAGTGGAGATTTCTATAAAAATGTAAAGACTAGAAAAGATTCAAACCCCATTTAAATAAGATGTTTTTGCTTACCAAATGGCTGGAATGCTTTATTGGAATGTGCGTACAAATAAATGTCTTTAAAAATATAATAACCACCCAAGCATTGCCATCATTAAAAAATATTCATCTTAACAATTCGAACAACACTTAAATCTATATAGTATTACATAGTTAAAATATGTCATTAATTCATTATTATGCCTATTTTAAGGCAGTCTTTTAAGGCTTAATAAATGCACATTTAAGTACACATTAAATTGTAAAGAGGATTTAAGCCAGTTGATATTTGACGAAAGTCGGTAAGACGAAGGCAGATTTATGGATATCACTATTGTAATACCTCAAATTCATCGCTTTCTCGTCCTCGCGGGAGAAGACAACCTGCGGTGTATCAAACGTGATATCTTTATCCAGGGATCCTATGACGAACCCTATCTGTCCGGAGGGATATGTCGGCACGGAAGCATAGGCGTACGCTGCAGCTGGGAACTGATTCCTGCAGAAGCTCAAAGTACTTGTGACTAACTCCATATCGTTCCAAATGGTGCCTGCTTGCGAGCATACAATACCGTTAGGTCTTAAAGCACTCTTCATTAAGGCGAAGTAGTTTTCTTGGAACAGGTTGACTGCAGGGCCTACGGGGTCACTGCTGTCGGTGATGATGACGTCGAACTCTTGGCTGTGGTTCTTCATGAACTCAAATCCGTCGCCGACGTGGAGGGTCAGTTTTTCGCTATCGAACCCTACGGCCATGAAGGGCAGGTACTTTTTCGATACTTCTATTACTTTCGCGTCGATTTCTACCTGGAAAGTTAGAGTAAAACACAGTTAGCATATGGTCATGATTATATTCCCCGAAGGGGTAGTCAAGATATTCTCGTTCCCCAATTAGTTATACCATATTCAGTATTCACTAGTAGTGCCCAAATTATCTCTGTCTAGCGGTAGTGAGCCCGTCGCCATTTTACATACACAACACAATACACAGTAAAATAGTAACTTTAAGAAGAGAGCTTATGAAGCTATAGATTCAGCATATTATACGCTGTGAAAATGCACAAAAAAATAATCTGCAGTACTGGCTGGCTGGTGTGTGTGGTGTGAGGCTTCAACATACTCATAAAATATATTTTATGTAGTTAAATCCCTTGCTCGGCTCCCCTCAAGTTTCCCCAGAAAGTGTGAGGTGAGGTGAGGTATATGAAGTCAGAGGGGGGCGGGGAGTGGCCGTTCTGTGTATAGAACTATATACTATTACCTATTCTGTGACTTAACT
The DNA here is from genome assembly GCA_963924505.1 of Agonopterix alstromeriana. NCBI lineage: Eukaryota > Metazoa > Arthropoda > Insecta > Lepidoptera > Depressariidae > Agonopterix > Agonopterix alstromeriana. The sequence continues at coordinate 2,642,569 of OZ004670.1, read as the reverse complement.
GCAATGCCTACTCAACTCAAATGTATACATATAATGTAGACTCTTAGTTTAAAAGGATGTTAATGATATCAATTTCACCCTGTTTCAGCAGTTTTTAGCGATTTCGTTATTTTATTTCCATAATGAAAGTGGTTCTGTCTGATAATATAATAGAGTTTGGCTTCACTTCAAATTAATAGGTTGGTATAGATGATTATCTCCCAGGACGCTGGGCGTTATTCGGCGAACGCATATTTGGTTTAGTTTAGTACATTACGAACAATGAAATAATTTAGATAAACTTAGTTTAACAAACTATAACATTAGTCGACCTTTACTTATCTGTAAGTGATAAAAGTCTTATCTTAGTGTCTTTAAATTTGGAAATACACAAATCAACGTAATTAACTAATTTGCCTAACCGAAGAGGAGCATTTGAACTATTTAATGAACGGTTTAAACTACGAATAATGATAATAATGAATGCGAATGAACTAGCTGAATATAATCGCAAAATCTTGTTCAGTTTCCATCAATAGAAAAATAAAAATATGAAATATACGTAACTATTTAATAAAAAAAGCGTTGTTTTAAAGTGGCTAAAATAAAATGGACCTATATAGTTATGTATGCCAAAAAAAACCAATCCACCATAGTGTTAATTTGAGTTTGAAGTTACAACCATCACCATAGATGGGTTGGTAGTCATAGCCTATATTAATTTCCGTCATTATGACAGATATCAATTTCAGTCTTTAATACATGAACATAGGGCATATTTTACAATGTTTGGCATTCAAATCGAATTTTTCATCAAAGTGGGTCATTAAAGCGTGAATATAAGTTACTGATAATGATAACAATAATGCACATAGTATATTGTTAAACCGCAATGGGAACCATTTTTATCGAGAATAACAATACATTTTTACTTATTAATGTTATATAAATTATGTGTATAATTTCTCCTCTATTAATTTTGATAACAATACTTTAAAGAAACTGAATTTTTGAAATATTATTTTCAAAAATCTTATTTGTTTAGACGCTTATTGCTCTGTTGCAGAAACGCTCATTAGAGTTAATCCTCCATTAAATCTCTTGCTAGCATTTACTACGTCAACAAGACAAAAAGTGTCAGCAAGAGATTTAATGGAGGATTAACTTTAATGAGCGTTTCTGCAACTGAGTGTATGTCTATCTGTGGCTTCGTAGATCCTAATTGGGTGGATCGATTTAGACGCGGCTTTTTGTTATCGGAAGCGAATATTTGTGAGTTATCTTAGCTATGTTTCATGAAAATCGGTTCAGCAGTTTTCAGGATATTCTGCTTTCATTGAGAACTTTGAAGGGATCTCAGCAAAAATCACACCTGGAAACATGAGTTTGTGCTCAAATCTCTAGTAACTATGTGTGGATTCCATTTCTTCAAGGTCTGATAATGACCAGGTCATAAAAGATGGTTCTAAGGCATCAATGAAAATTGTCATTAGCAGTCCTAATATTAGGTTGGGATTTAACAGCGACCCTTAACAGAAAAGACTAATTACTAGACCACCAGATTCATATCTCTTGCAATATGTTAAAAGAGATATGAATCTGAACAGAATAAAAATATTTTAACATTAAATTCTGTCCCAGAAATGTATACTTGAGTGGTGGTGTTAAGCAATGTTCAAAAATATTACCTGTACAATTTCCTTTACTTTGGGGTGTTTTGCAACTTCCCTGGCAACACCACCATCTC